>CM029523.1:5811538-6411538 GCA_017140615.1 Eucalyptus cladocalyx
CTATGCGTAGGCCAAAACAAGGGAAAAAAGCAAGTGCCCATCAATGTTTTTATCACAATGCTCCGTAAAAAGCAATTATTACATGAGATTGTGTGTGCTCGCGCGCACGCACAATTGCTTAGAATCAATACCTCAAATTTTGTACACACACCCAAATGTGTACGAATGCACAGAATAAACAAAGTCAACAGAATTAATACCTCCAACTTATCTTCCTTGGCCCTGTGGTTTGCAGGAAGTACACGAAACTCTTCTGTTAGTCGAAGGCACTCCTTTACATTTTCAGGTGAGACAAAGTCAAGCGCAACTTTGATGCACGACTACAAAAAAGACGTTAGAATGCAATCAGCAGACTAAAAATGAGGGAAAAAGTATGATCAATGCATGAGATGCATCTGACAGAAACTATAAATAGAAAATAAATTGTTGTAGTTTCAGAGATAGTACACACTGAATTGCACCTAAGAAATAAAGGCCATAGGTCACTAATAATAAAAAAAGAGGCACAAAGCCAAAAAGCACTAAAACAGAGTTTATAGAGGAGGTAAAGAAAACTAAACATGAGCATACACTATCATACAGAATTGGAAGACTGTACTGGGAAACCAACACCAGAAGGGGGATCAGTTCGTGTCTTACGAGCTGCTCCTACTTCCCGTTCCTATTTAAGAAGCAACAGCCAAACAAGCCGATTTAAAAACCAATTGTTCTAAACCTGCTAATTCCAGGACTAGTAGGCCAAGTTCATTTTTATTTACAAGAGTTGTAAATTTATCGTATAACATAAAAACGAAGTCATTTAAACACGAACTTCCCTTGGTTAAGTGGTACCAGGTTTCATATTGAATTTATCAAATAAATTATGTATATAGAACTTATCAAAGCTGGTTTACCCAAGAATCAGCCCAAGTAGGATGGTTGCTGAGTATGGCCAGCAGTTGCTACCTAGAAAGCAGGAATGAAACCAGTAATACTCAATTTTGCATCTTGAGAAGGGGAAACCAAGCAGGTTCTCCTATGACCAGCCTAGAACAATACTGACAAAGACAGTCCAAATTAATTTTAAGTCAAACCAGCCCACTTGCACAAACAGCAATGAGGGCAACACATCCCTAATCGAAGAGGAGGACAAACACAATTCCAATGTTGTGGTAAATGTTAGCATATGCTTGATGTGGGAGCATTGAACAAGCTGAAAACTTTAATGAGGCAATTGTTATTATTTATTTTTAATTTATATTATAGATTTTTTTATCTCTTTATTGAACTCCAATATTCTGGATATGCTTTTTTGCCCCATTTGGGAAACTAAAGATTTTTTTTGGGGGAGGGGCTACGGAATTTAGACACTCAACTTCTCATTTTCACAACAAAATTTCAAAACATCTCAAAATTTCCATCCAAATCTTGATTCCTTCCACTTTCTCCTCTCCCAAAGGGAGCATTAGAATCATGTGGCTGACATGTGATGATTAATGATGTTCATAGCATTGATTAAGAGATCATTAATAAAGTTAAGGGCTGAGATTTCAAGATTGCTCTGTTATTATAATTGGCCCTTAACCTCATTATTAGCAATCTTTAGTTCTATTAATTACTGCAAATTATTCATTCAATTTAACCTGGATTTCTAAACCCTGGACATGGAGTTCTCTGCATTCCAACTTCATCGCTTCAATCCGATAATCGCCTTATTGGCCCATGGCGCTGAACCATCTTCTCTCCACCATTAGAGCATATTCTCAAGCCTCATGAAGACTATGCACACGAACCACTTCCATCTCATCTCAGATAGACTTGTTCAAACCACACAAATAAAGAGAGGTCATCTGGTTGTCAGTCTCACCTAACCCAACTTGAATGGATAGGTTATTATATCAAAAGCGCATTCCTCATCTATAATGTTTCTGGGTGGCAAATAATGGAACTTCTTTTATAATGCCATGGTATAATCAGCCAGTGAGAATTGCTTACATGAAAGTCGGTCTCCATGGCCTCCCATGAACTGATCTCAGCTTTCTCAAAGGGGTTGCTGCTCCTCAACTCTTCCATGAGGGAAGCACAACCACTTTCAAGTTTTCAACTTCAGCTTAACAAACACCTCTCCATCTTTGGCCATAGATTTTTATTCAAAATGGGTCTCAACAGTCGCTCACCAATCTAAATAGCCATCGACATGCTTTATGCAGGCAATTCGCAGCTTCAATTTGGAATCCCTCATTATTAAGATTGAGATATACTTCAATTAATTAAAAAAAAAAAGGTATGCTAAGTGATGTGGCAATCTTTTAGTAAGTGTAAAATATGACCTACTTGTTAAAATAATCACTATATAAGCACAACCACTTTCAAGTTTTCAACGTAGCTTAACAAACACCTTTCTATCTTTGGCCATAGATGTTTACTCAAATAAGTTTCAATAGTTGCTTACCAATTTAAATAATCACCGACATGCCTTTTACTCAAGAAGTTTGCAACTTCAATCTGGATTCCTCCATTATTAAGATTGAGATATACTTTATTTAATAAAAATAAAAATAAAAATATGCTAAGTAATGTAGCAAACTTTTATTAACTATTGACTATGAGCTACTTGTTAAAACATCCATCTGCAATTTGCCATATCATATTACTATACTACTATTATAAACAAGTCTTAGTATGCACACTATTAGCCATAAGACCAGCACCAACACATCTGTCAATCCACCTATTCCTGCATTATGAACAAACCCATGATCATGGAAATGACTTTCATCCACATAAAATCTTCACCCTTATAACTATCTTTTGGCAAGTCCAAGGGTTTGTGCTTGCCTTCAGAATCTCCATAAAGGCTTTCATAATTTCTTGCAATTGCAGTGTGTGCACTACTTCCAACCAATCTTCTACTATTTGCCGCAATTCAGCAATCAATTATACATTTTCAAAGTCCCAAGATCATGCCATATGTGCAATAAAAGTAAGATATATGCCATCTCTCAAAATCAGTGACACCAGTCCGCAGTAAAAACTAATGAAAAGGGATAGGTGACAAGTCAACCAACCCAGTTTATGGAACTGACTAGTCGATGGGAATGATACCTATCTATGCAGTACGTTGAGGGAGGAATCAGGCGTGCATAAGCCACTCATGAAGCAAGCAATTGATTAGTGTACACTTAGTTGGTATTAAATCCAAGAAGGGGTAGTGAGATGTTACAAACTAAACTGCAACGAACCAACAAGTTTGCTTATACCCTCACTTACAAGTGGATCATATTCTCATAATAGTTGAGACAAATCAAAATCAAGTTGAAATGGGTTAGATTAGATCCCATTAATAATATAAGATTGAAGTCAAGGTTAATTTTTGGTTCTAAACGTCATACTCGTCTTTTAAGGTCCTACACATCATCTAGATGCACTTTAAAAATGAAATCCACTAACATGCATTACCTTTAGATTAGTAACATTAAGCTTCCCAACTCATTTATTTTCAAAATAAATTGCAAACTTTAAATATAGAAATCTCCATTTCCATGCATTATTTACCTTCAAATTTCTAACTTGATGCGGGCAGCCAGCAGGAATGAAAACAGCATCTCCAAGTTTTTGAATGAATGTCCAGGGTTCAATTCCTGCGTTATTTATACAGGAATAAAGTCAAGCAATGAAAATCATAGCTGCTGGATCAATAAAATGAATGGAGTGAGCCAGGAATGATGGGGATGAGGAGGATATGGACAAATGCAACATTGGAAGGGTTCTGAGATAGGTAGTGATCTACTAATTAATAACCCTTTCCAACTTTAAAAGTTGGATCATATAAATGGGGCAGTGTTCTTTACAACCCTTTTTAGCTCTAAATATTGTATTGGATAGATGGGGGTTGTGAAAGATCATTGGCAGACTCATCAGGGGCTAATGATAGCTCAGCCCATCATGGGTATGGACAGTAGAATCAAATAGTCTCCCCCACGCACACATTTCTCGTTATCTCTGTTTCAGTTTCCATTCTTGATTAATGATTACTCTATATGAAGTTGCCATGCATGTTGCACCTCCTTCAGATGAAACACATGACCAACTAACCATATTCTTCCTTGAGCTTCCTCTTGTGCTGTGAAGTCAAGTACATTGTCTGATCATGAATTGGATGGATAACCTGCAGTGGAGAAACATGGTTATATATCACACATTACAGCCCGTTCTAACGAAATGAGATCGGAGTGAGATCCAATCTCACAAAATTAGACAACTCCAATCAACTCAACTTTAATTTATTTTCCGATCCATAGTACAACAGGAACATACAAAAGCAAATCAGATGATATTTTGCGAAAATTACACAAACGGCTGACTAGTTACTTGTATTCAAATTTTCTAGCTATTTTCTTGCACTTATAACATTGAAACAAATTATTTCAGATCACATTCTTTTAGAAAAACAGAGGGAGGATTCTCAACATCTCAAAGAATGGCATCTAGTTAATTCAAACAACTTTAAGTCAGAAAAGACTCAAAGACTGTTGATCCAAGGTTAAAATTCAGATGTCGATAGAGGACAGAAGCACTCATGTGCACCAATACTTTAATACTTTCAGTAGCCAAAACACGCGGGCTTCTGTTTCCAATACAAGCATTACCTGGCTCAGAGGGTTGCAATGGATGTGTCTAAACTCCTTAAAATGCTTCATAAGATATTCCTGCAACTTTGGAACATCTTGTCGCCTAAAAATATCCCAAAGTGCACCTCCCTCTGTTTGTTTTATCCCTCCAATGCTGAATCCAGGTTAATTTCATTACTCTCGCTCATGTTATCTGCAGAACCCAGTAATTCCTCATCAGTCAGATCTTCCGGGTCATCCATCTCAACTTTGAGTTTTCTCGACCTTACTCCACCAGAATGCTTTCTCCTCTTCCTTTTTCTGCCTGGATTACCTCTTTTCGTTGTGCCATTTGTCTCACCCGCTTCAGTGGGATTGCAAACAGATTTCTCTTCTAATGTTGAAGTGGACTCACTTTTTCCTTCCAGGTCCACTGATAAATCCATCTTATTGTCATTTGAATCACTCTTTAGACCATTAACGTCACACACAAGCTGGTCAGTATCTCCAGGCAATGTACAAATGCAGCCATTCTTTAACATTACATCCGCTTCTTCAGTCTCACATGTTGATGAAAGCTCTCTCTCCTCACCCTTTTTCCCCCCATTAGAATCAGAGTACAGCTCTCTTTTATCCTGTGCAAGATGCTTTTGCTTCAACTTGTTAACACAACGAAGCTGATCAGGAGTGAGAACCACCTCTGCCGTATGTGTAAGGATATTTACCTGAAAATTGACATCCCAATTATTCAATCTAACACAAGAATATCAAAATAGAAGCATAAACAACACAAAAGCGGAAACACGATAAATCTTCAATGAATGACAATAAAACGTTGATCAAGAATTTTCCCCTGTTCCAAGGCAGTCAATAATTGATATGAAGGTGAAGACTCTAGTTGTGGCTGCGACAATAAAGTGAAGCTGAGAAAAGGTGAAGTTGTGATATTGGAAAATACGGTGAGAACAAAAGAAAAACCGAAAAGTTTAACAAGCAAGAAACACCACGATGCTTCACTCCACAACTAAGAGACGCATTCAGATGCAGGATCCTCACAAAATTAGCATCACCCAGAGAAACATACAATTAATGCAAATGAATAATGACACTAGAGGCAAAGTCACTACAGTCAAAGCAGTATGTGAACAAGAGAGCCAAAAATTGTCATCTAAAACCAAAAAAAAAAAAAAAAGACAAAAAAAGCAGCTAAGACGTAAAATGTTTCATCTAGAGAAATGCTGATGAATTGAGAATGTGACTTTCTATGGCGACAGAATGCACAATTGACGATTCTAGGTCATGGATACTAAACTTAGATTCACTTTAGAATAATTTAACTAGAAAAGCTTAGACATTGCATGTATAAAGAAGAGAAACCCATCAATTTCTTTTTTATAGCCTGGCAGGAAGCAATACACCAAGCAAGAGCAGAAGGAGAAAAATAAAGAAATCCTGAACTGAACAAAGCAAACCAGACTGAAGAGGCATGTTTTGCTCAGCTTCCTTATTCATGTTTAGCCTAGTACTTGGCTTCAGGCAGTAAAATATCTAACCAAAGTGTAGCGGGACTGGTCCGTTTATACTAAAAATTGTCAATGAGTAATGTCCATAAGACCAAACCATGAATCAGACACAAGCACAACTAAGCTCTGTCAGCTAATTCTTGTACCCTCAGGAACTCAATAAAAAGCTCAGTTGGGAAGCACATGGTGTCTCCCGTCTCCCCAAGTAATGCCATAAAGAGGAAAATGATTGCATTGATTTAAGAGTATCGTTAGAATGGTGAACATACAGCATCAGACATGTCGCAATGAAGCTTTGTAACCGAATCTCCACGCCCCAACTCTGGGTGAACTCCATAAGCAATGTATGTCTTCGGTCCAAGGTCTGGCTTCAAGATGTTACTGGGCAACTTCACAGCAACATTAAGAATTCCATGGTGAGGATGCGTATATTCTTTGAAAGGCAACGCAGTCATAAACTCGGCCCCATGGCGTGGCAATCGGTCCTCAAATGCATTTTTTGGTGGCCAGTCCTTCAACTTTAGTATCTGAGGCCATGATTTGATGTCAAATCGGCCCTCTGAATATCCCTTGAAAAATTGGTGAATGTTTATATCCACCTGCAGGATCATCAACCCGAGAAATATGACCACCATGAGGAAGCTAATATAAAAAATCACCAGATTATCCAAGAAATTTCATTCCAAAGGTAATTTGAGTTCCACCCACTATCATGCCTTCTATCAACCTCTATATGTATGTATGTATGTATGTATGTATGTGTGTGTGTGTGTGTGTGTGTCTCAAAGGGAAACAAATGCAGAAAGTATAGTACTAATTACATAACATTACTTCAGAGGGGGATGGGAAGTCTAAACGTGGTTTCATTTTCAGGCTATTAACTGAAAAATTACTCAGTCTTATTATTCATAACCTAACATTACAAATCATAACTGCCTATAATAAACAATCTAAAATCATAAACAATCCCATGATCAAATAAAGTTTCAATTAGTCTAATCAGCCAAAACCTCTTGGATCTTGGTCAGGGAGGACCACCATGGACCAATCCCCTGTTCCCGATTTTCTGATTTTTCACCAGAGTTTCTTAAAAATTTCATGAAACTGCATGAGCAGAGAAGCAGCTTGTAGGCACATGAAATTGAGCAGAAGATCAAGAAATATCAGATTCAGATTACTACAAGTACAAGAGAGGTAGACCATTGGCATGTCTAGTTTCACTGTGATAAAGCAACCTAAGGTCGTACAGTGAACTAACCAGACTCCAGTCTAAGCAATCAATTGCAGTAACATCCAAGTGTTGACCGTGTCTCGCATTGTTAATCTGACGAAATGCACGCCACATGACCATTGGCTCCCAACTCAAACCAGATGCAGTTTCAAGAACATTGCCTACGATAATAGGTTCGCCTTTGGTCCAGTGGGACTGGAAATGCCTTAAATCTTCAGATTGGATGTCCTTAGCTGTTGGGCAAAACAAATAATTATCATGGGAATCCTCACGAGAAGCTGCTTTTCTCAACTTATCACTGGCGAGGTCAATAATGCCATCTGATGTGAAACAAGAGCATCGATGTCCAGGATCCTCTTGAATCTCCAAGTAATCATATCCTTGGACTAATTTCTCAGCTTTTTCAACCAAATCTGAGAGCGGATTTTCAAGAAATATGCACCTCAATTCGAGCAAGCCATTTCCACAACCACACATAATTTCTGGGGGGCAAGGTATGCTTCCATCATCTTTTGCTTTCCACTCCGATGCTGACTTTGCATTGTCATCTGAGGTAGCTACATCGACATTAACCTCTACCTTTTCTTCTAGACTTTGACGGCAAGGCTTACCACCATGCAAATAGCCAAATCCGTAATTAATGTATTTTGTGACCACTTCCTTTTCACCTCCCTGGAGGTGACCCTCGCGATTTCACGGCAACAAATGAGACAGAGGTCATACGAACAGTTTGGACAGCTCCGGTGAAAATCAAATATAGAGGTTCTGCAGTTGTTGCTGCAGGCATTGTGATAAAGTCAACTCTGCTGTATACTTAGCTAACTGAAATACAAAAGAATGGCGAACTCCCCATACCAGTATACACGTTCATCTTCATCAACATCTGCTTTCTGAACCTTTAGCTCTGATAAGGATAAACCTGTCACAAAATAAAGCCAATCGCTATCCATGACACAGTATTCTTCACCAAACAAAGTACTCTTAACAGGCATCCTTCTGTTAACTACACACATGACAAATAAAAAACTTTCATACTTACGAGACAAATAATTAAGTAGTTCATGACTATTTCTTTTATGGAATTTGTACATGAAGCACACAAAAAACAATCACCAAAAAACAATTCCAAGATGAACAGCCTCATCCAGCATTGACACTTGACATGAGGAGTAAGTTACTTTGTGCTGACAAATAAAAAGCTGACCTTGAAGTTTTGCCTCCAATTTTTTCTCCAATGTTTGCTCTTGATTCTCATGCTGCAGGACTGGAAGAAGCATTCGCAAAATATATGCATTGTGTCGCAACTTTTCATCATCGCCATAGGTTAGCTCAGCATCAAGCATTTTCTGATAGAAAGCACAGAGGACCTAAGTCAAAGCCAGCAAGAGATGTACTTATCAATGAAGAGGAAAAGATCAGGTGACTGACTTTCAGTGACCCATCCAGGCGCAAGCATGCTTTACAATTGCAGTTGCCACAACAAAATGGGCACCCCTCAGCAATGTTCTCCTCTGTTAATTGAGGATACCTGCATTTGAATACCAGTAGTGAGTCAAGGGATCATGACTGCAAAAAAATATTGCTAAAAAGTAGATTACATATGACCATGAAAATTTCTCAGCATGCCTGAGCACTGACCACGTAACACAAAACGACGAGGATCATGACAAACAGATCCTCCAGCAATTTAAAAGACTCTTCGATGTTCTGATGAAAAGCAAAAAGAAGAGGGGTGGGAGAACCTTCCTACTCGAGCAAAGAACAATTTAACCAGTAGACTTTCTTTGATATTGCGCTATATGCATTGTTTAGCATCAAAACTAGTTACTAGCATCAATCAAGGTTTATAAGTGATACTAATCTGCAGCGCAACAAGACGTCCTCTGTGCATGCACTTGTGTGCACCAGGGATGTAATTCGTCTCAAATCACTCAACATGAACAGAAAGGGCTTACTGACAAACGTTATCAATTGGTCTGACAAACATTAGCAATTGGTCCAACAAACAGAACCCATCAGCATAAAAAACAAAAGTTTCAGACATATAATGCAGCCAGCCCATAAAAAAAACACGAGGAAAGGTATAACGCGTGCATTCTTACGAAATATCTCATTAAGCATTCTTGCTGTATCCTATAAACCGCTTATTATCAGATGATTCAGGACTCAGTAGTACACATCAACAGCAATTGGAAACGTAAATGACATCATACTCCCTTCGACTTTTTCCAATCCAGTTAAAAATTCTTGAACAAACAGAGGGTGAACAAGAAACCTAGCAACAACCCAAACTCTAATCAACCATACACACAGAGAATAAAAGATAAAGGAGAAGTTACCAAGTTTTTACGCAGGGGATGCAATATCTCTTGGTCCTGCATTTCATACAGCGAGCTACCCTTCCCTTATCGTTCCGCTGGCACTGATGACACATTGTCGATTCCACCGCATTCCCCTAAAATAAAGCCCAAACCACAGAAAACATGATCTTCAAACTACTACATTCTGAGGTAGCTAACAACCACACTTATTCAGCAAAAATTCGACGCCACTGAAAACCAACTTGAGAATCAATTCATCCTCCAGTAACCAAGATGGCAAGGATCAGTCCGCACTTTTTACCTTCTAAAACAAATCATTTCGAAGGTAATAATCCAGAAACTAGCAGAAAGTTCAGATATCGTCCAAGAAACTCATGTAATGTGGAGACATTGATGAAGCAATACCTAAAACGACTCAGTCAAGAACCTTTCATTCAAAAAAAAAAACCACCCAAGAAAACACTAATTCAACCCAAGAACAAGTGCAGCTTCCAAATATACATTCTTGAAACCGAGGCCCCGCAAATATAAGATCCCACCCAAGCAACGAGAGAACAAGAACATCATCAACACTCAAAACCCACGACCCAAAAAACGTACATTCTCATCCCGATGCCTCGCGCGGCACTGCTTGGGAACCTGAGCTCCACGCCATGGCCATCGGCGGGAGATTTCACTCTCGCTTCGGTCGCCACCGATCTCCGGCCCCCGCTCCGGGTCCTCGAGGACACACCGCGATCCTCGCCGACCTCCGAAGCAATCCCGTTCTGCTGCTTCGCTCTCCGGAGCTTCTTCCCCATTGCTCTATCGGAAGGGAACCCAAAAACACTCGTCCTCCAAGAACGGAACTTTGCTCGCGGGGGTTCTTATACGTCCCGAGAACTGAACAGGGTCGCGATTATTGGCGCAAAAAAGAAAGAATTAAAATAAAGAATCGGGCATTATGGGTTACAGTGGGCGGGGCGGGAGAATTTTGGAGGGATTTTTGACAAGCACCCAGAGAGAGAGAGAGAGAGAGAGAGAGAGAGAGAGAGGAAATTGGAAATTGGAAATTTGAGTTTGGTTTCATCGATGCCCGTGCGGGTGGCGCTGGATGATGCCGCTGCTGGTGATCTTATATAGTGGGAAGCACACAGGATCAAAACCGGTGGTCGTGCGTGGGCGGGTGTTTGCTTCGAGGCTTTGCAGAACAGAAGACAGGAGAGAGAGAGAGAGAGGAGAAGGACACGACAGGGGCTTTCGTACGATGTTTCGAACACGCACGCGCGTGCGCGGTGGAGAGAGAGAGAGAGAGAGAGAGAGACTAGCGTTTCCCGCAGACGCGATCGGAATCCAAAAAGGGGAAGTTTCTTCCTTTCATTTATTTATTTCGAAGTTTAAAACTGGAAACCCCCCACCCCCGAGCATATATACGATTTTCTCAGGAGGAAAGGACGCCTGAAGTAGGGATGGGCTGGGCCAGGCCAGGCCATAAAATTAAAAGCGATAATTTTCAATCCGTTCCCCAATTTATATCATTGGTCGATTTCTTACTATCTTAAAATTTTCGATGATATGAGTCGAAAATTGGAAAGGGATTTGATGGTTAATAAGCAATTTCTATTCTAAGGTCGGAAGAGTTGTACGCATGTGGATAAATATACTTGCTAGAAATTTTATTTTGGTTTTCCCTGGTTCATATGATTTTGGGTATCAATCGGACTGATAATATCTAATTTTTTTCTATTCCTTACTCATGTGTCCCGCTCTCCTCTCTCCCTCTCCTGTCTTACCTCACGAGTCTTATATTTCCTCTCTCTCCCTTCTCACATGCCCCGTATCCATTAGCTCACTTGGAAATCGAACCAATCTGGTCCTCAATTCCAATCCTGGTCCGGTGTCCAGTTCTTGAACGAGACTAGACTAGATTGAGAACCGATCATCTCTAGTCAAGAGTATGGCATTTACTTTAGTGTTAATTTTTCAAAAGATCACTTAAGTGGAAAGGCGATCACTTTTTGGTAATTCCTGAAATTTCAATTTCACGTGACTTTCTCGAGAAAAATTAATTTCCAATGTGGGTAAAGAACAAGATGGCTGGGCCCGATGAAAACGACCCCGCTTCATCTTGGGGGGAGGGGGGGGAATGTTGTTGTGTTGCTAATTTCCCAGCAGAGCCGATACTTGCTTCCATGGCGTGGGACATGGACGTGTTGCTATGTACAGATTGGTCTCTTTCCTGAGCAGAGCAAGAAGAAACAAAGAAAAAGCGCAGAAAGCCAGAAAGAGAAGACATTGGGTGGAGGCTTCCACCATCCACCCATGTCCAATGCATCTCCAGATTCCATTGAGGTTTCACAAATTTCTTTCCCTGGCTTTCATCACCCAAGTCGCGACCAAAGCGAAAATCTTCACCAAGGTCCCTCTTTCGTGCCGCATCTTCAATGTTTCTTCATCTTCATCTTCATCGTATCCGCCTGCGTCTTCATCTTCGTCCGAAGAAACATAGTTAAATGGTTCTGGTAACTATGTTTTCCTTCGCAGCTCTCGTTCGCCTGATTTTTTAACTGAAACATGCTTAATTTGGCGACGTTCGTCTTGCTCCGCTCTCCGTTGCAAATTTCAGCACTTAATTTTGCCCCAGTTGAAGATCACAAGGAAATTAGGGTTTTAAAGAAGGAAAAGAATTGAGCCCCAATTCGCAAGTTTGGGGCAAATGACATATGTAGACTTTGTCCTTAAAATAATTCATGTTGACTCAATTTGCAGCGAGCCACGTCAATTGTAAAAACATTAAATTAGTGATCGCTTTTTCCACGAAAGCGATATCCAATGATTATTCGAAAAAGTTTTGGCACTTTTAGGGTCATTTTCTCCTTTTCAATTTGCATCAATCCAAATACAGTATCCGAGTTGACAATTCTTTCTTCTTTTAACAGCTCCCGAGCTTCGACCATTGAATCTCCCTTGTCCGCTCTCGATTTCGATCTCTTAGTCCTTCCACCAATTTTGCCCCGTGATCCTAAACCAGATGCGAGAATATGCGGGTCAACGAAATGACTATGCTTATGAAACAAATGCAAAACTTAAAAGTTTGACTCATGTGACTTTTTCAACTCCATGGAATGGGTAGCAGTCAAAGAGAAACCAAGATAAGGGGATGACACCCACACCTGCTATTGGAGCCAAAAGAATAATATAAACTTTGCAAATTTAGAATAAGAGCACAAATAGAAATTAGAGGCAAAACTTATTGAGAATGTTTTTTCTTTTTTGGTTATGGAGGAACCAGCTTGCAACCAACAACCACGCCGTAAACCCCCCTGGGTGACACGTAGTTAGGGACCCACCACCCATTTGGAGTCACATTTCATACACCCGGCGCTTTTCTGTGTTTGAACCCTTCACCTCTTGGTGAGGATCAAGGATCTTATCCAAAGAGAACCATTGATCGGTGGTTTTATTTGTTAGCTTCATGCTTATAGCTTAATTTATGACTCATTACTTCTTTCCTTTACATAGGAATTGAAGCTGACAAACGCCAATGATAACCTTTGATAAAAAAAGACATAACAACCTATACATCCTTAAGAAAGAAAACAAAACAAATTCATTTGGTGAAGAAAAAAGAAGCCATTTGGAAAACCTTTATGGCTCTTCTTTAGGTCCGTTTGGTTCGACTTTAGGCAAATGTCATTGGAAAAATATAAATACCTTTGAGCTAAAGGGGTTTGTGAAAATACAAATAACGTTTAGTAAATTCTAGTTTTAAAGTGTATTGTGAAACGACTTTGGGCAAAATATTGTTTAGTAAAAATTGCACTTGGAATAGACTTTTGTTAAATTAAAAAAATAATTTTTTTTTGAAGTCTGCTTCGGACCAACCAAATATGGTTGCCGAACCGCCAAATCTAGCGGCCGGACCGCCGGATCTAGCCAACGGATGGCCCAATCGCCCCGATTGCCGTCGCTTGAGGTCGCCCCCCTCAGGCACACGACCCCAGGCATTAGCAACCCCAAGCGCCGGTCGTGCGCCTTAGGCAACAGGTCACGCGATCCCAAGCGTCGCGACCTCAGGCGGCCGATGCCTGGGGTCACCCGACCTAGGCAATGCACGACCTCAGGCAGCCATCGCCTGGGGTCGAGCACCCAGGCAATTGCTGCCTAAGGTCACGTGACCCTAGGCGACCGTCGCCTAGGGTAGCCCGACCCCGACGACTGTTGCTTGGGGTCACGCAACCTCAAGCGCCCGCTTGGGTCACGCGATTCAAGCGGCCGCTTGGGTCACGCGATTCAAGCGGCCGACGCCTGGATCGCGCACCGGGAATTGCCTAAGGTCCAGCAACGGTCGCTAGGGTCGGGCGACCCTCAAGCGGCGGTCGCTGGTACGCGCCACCCCTTGGCCGGCGGTCATGAACAGTAACCGAGCTATCTGCATTCCCAAAACACAACTTCCCAAAGCATCTCAAGCCTTGCATTTAGCTAAAGTCCCTTAGAGCCATTTAGAGATGCAATTGCATTTTGCCAAAGTCGCTCAAAAAATTAAACCAAACGCGTTTGCATTTTGTCAAGGGACTTTAGAGTCCCAAAGCCCCTTCTAAAAGTCAAATCAAACACGGAATGCTTGCAGCTTTCTCATCCAACAATTGACTTGCTTAATCTCATTAATAATCAATTACATCTTTCTAACACCTACAACATTGCCCAAACAAAAGCCCTCGTCTGATTGGTACAAGCTCGACGCAGATTGGTATTAGCAAAGCTTTGTCACGTTCCCCAACAAAAGCCGTCGTTTGATTGGTACAAGCTCAACGCATATTGGAATCAACAAAGCTTCTGTTACCGTGGCGAAAGCTTTTGCCCTTGGAGTTGCTCTAGATCTAAACATTCAAAACCTTCAGATGAAATCTGATTCTTTAGCATCAATTAAATCTGATTCTTTTGTATCAATTGACTGACCTCTTATTCAATGTGTTCTTGACGAATATGGTATCATAGCAAAGAGGCTGGAATAGTGCAACTTGAGGAATGTGCTCTACCAAATCGACTTTTGAGTCGAGTAGCTTGCAAAGATGGCAGTTCCATAGACACATTTCATTATATTCTCAAGTGCTCGTGGTGTTGCTTTGTCGTGCCAAAAGCCGAACAAGACAACACTCAGGAAAACAACCATTGATGTATTACTGAATCCCATACGTCTATTACAATAATTTCATAATAATAATAATAATAATAATAACAATGATATATACCCATCAGTATCCTCAATTGTATACTCTTCATCCCATACATTGGTAATACGGACAATTAAGGACCTAATATTGCTCGAAGACTAGATTACATTAACAAACATCGTTGCAGTTGTACGTATGATTCCTAACGTGGAAGGTCTGATTTTGTCATCTACTTGTATGGTACAGCAAGATTTCCATGCTTGAATATAGTACATGCCGAGTGCAGTCCATCGTCCTTGGCTGGTGAATTTCACGTTTTGTATTTCGAATTCCATCCGCTGTGATAAAATCCAGCATATTATCCCAAGGAAAATAAAGGAAAACTATTAGATGGTACAACAACGTGTCAACTGGCGTCCTCCTCGTGACGGGTGCTTCGGAATCTTGGATAATTCAATATTCATTATTCAGTAGACAATCAAGAACACCGGAGTGGCGGCCTAGGTCGTTCCCTTGCTTGATTGTCATAGCCTCCACCTCCGACCAGATTTTAACGAATTTACCTTCAACAACATATATCAAGCACATTTGTCTCCGCTCACACGATAACAAGAAACGGACAAAAAAAATGTGCGATAACCAAGACATCCATATTGACATAATCGAGTCAAGTATGAAGAAATAGGATATTGATGTTTGAAAGGACAAGCAAATGAGGGTTTATATAGTTTAAAACACAAGATGAAAAAGGAAAATTAATTTAAAAAATAAATCTCGCTAGATTTTATTAACCTTAATATCTTATCCTTCAATTGCAAAAAATCTCGTGGAAAATCTAAAAGAGTCCAACATCATTATTGCAAGATTCTCGTGGAGCGAGATTGATTATTCACATATATATCACATGCCGCATTATATATGAATAAATACACTTCAATTCAATCCTAATTGTATTTCATATGTAGTCAAATAACAATGCGGTGTGTCCCTCTTTCAGTTAGTTACCTTAGAAAGTGTTTATGTAAATGATGTGATTTTCTCTAGGTTTCTCGTTAGATAACTTGAAAATGTGATGGAATTTAATTATTAGATATGGGGCTTCCATATGACGAAATTCCATTATTAGGTGATTTACAACGTATATCAAGCATAATTGTCTACATTTATACGATGACAAGATGCAGATGAACTATGTGTGATAACCAAGATGATTGCATTGACATATTCGACCCAAAGATGAAGAAATAGGATCTTGATGTTTGAAAGGACAAGCAAAGGAAAGGGTTTATAATCTTTATATAATTCAAAACACAAAGCGAAAAAGGAAAATTAATTAAAAAAAAAAAATTGCCATATTCTATTGACCTTATTATATGATCCTTCAATTGCAAAAAAATCTCATGAAAAATCCAAAAAACTTGAATGCAAGATTCTCGATAAAACTACGATATGCATTTTCCTCAAAAGCAAAATAGATCATGTGTGTATATGTCACACGCCACATTATATCCGAATAATTACCTTTTGATTATAATTGTATTCCATACCTTTTTACCAATCAAATAACAATGTAGTATGTCCCTTTTCATTCGATTACCCAAAAATTGTGAATCAGTTATTTCGGTCCAGTTCTCTGTTCTTTGGTGGGACCAAATCGGATCGAGAACTAATCATTCCTAGTCAAAAGTGCTGCAACTTTCGTATGACATTCACTTTAGTACCAATTCTTTGAGAGATCACTTAAAGTGCCATTGCTAAAAAAACAATCACTTAATACCTTCAATAATTTGTGGAATTTCAATTCCACATGGCTTTCTTAAGAAAAATTAATTTCCAACACGGGCAAAGAACAAGATGACCTGACTCTTTTCGGAAGAAAACCACCTGCTTCATCTAGGGAAAGATGTTGTACTGCTGAATTTCCGGCAAGCCAATACTTCATCTAGGGAAAGATGTTTACTACTTACCAGACTGCAAATCGTGGTAGAGTTTTTTTGGGGAATAACGTAGTCTGTAAGGATGTGAGGATATAGACAATTCGGATCCAGATGCATGATGGGGTGGTGCGCACATTTACAAATGTGAGGCATGTACTAGAGTTCAAGAGAATCTTATTTCTCTGAGGACACTTGATGACATCAGGTGTAGGTACACCGCTGAAGGTGGAGTACTGAAAATCTCTCAAAGTGCCATAACAGTGATGAAGGGGAAGGAAGTGAATACTTTCTATCATCTACTAAGAGAGACCGTAATCGGAACTATTGTAGTTACATCAAGTGAATCAGACTCTAACTCAATTATGGCATATGCATTTGGGGCACACGAGTGAAGTAGGTATGACGATGCTGAGTGAAAGGGAGTTGTTGAAGGGTCAAAAGATATGGAAGCTGGACTTATGTAAGTATTGCATCTTTGGGAAGCGGCATTGGGTTAAGTTTATTACAACTGTTCATTCAACTAAGCGATCGGTTGAATATATTCATTTAGACGTCTGAGGCCCGTCTTCAATTCCTTCAAAAGGAGGTGCCCAATATATGCTGACATTTATTGATGATTATTCGAGGAAGGTACATGTGTACTTTCTAAAGCACAAATATGATGTGTTTGATCGGTTCAAGAAATTTAAGGCATTGATTGAGAAGTAGTAAGGTAAACAAATCAAGTGCCTAAGAACCGATAATGGCATAAAATTATGTGGTAAAGATTTTATCGAGTTATGCGAGAAAGCATGTATTGTGAGACACCATATAGTACCTAGGACATCACAGTAGAATGGCATAGGAGAATGGAAGAATAAGACTTTGCTTGAGTGACCTCGATGCATGCTTTCGGATGTAGAACTTTGCAAGGAATTTTGGGCTGAAGCAATAAACATGGCATGTTACCTGGTTAATCGATATCCATCATCAGCTATCGAGTGGAAGACTCCTAAGAAAGTATGGTCGGGGAAACTGTTGATTATTCCGGATTACATATATTCGGATGTTCTGCGTATGCTCATGCGAGTGATGGTAAGCTTGAGCCGAGGGCAAATGAGTGCATATTTCTAGGTTATGCACATGGGGTGAAAGGTTACTAGTTGTAGTGCACTGATCCCAAATCATTTGGTTTTCTAATTAGCAGAAATGTGATCTTCGACGAGATTGCAATGCTTCAATAGAGGAGTTCTGAAACACAACCAGCAAAGAAGACAGATCATTGTATTATTAGTGAGGTGGAGCTTCAAGTGAAGACTCTAAAGACCTCGAAGATAACAGAAGTTAAGACTGCAGATGAAGCCGCAATTTTCTAAAGTTGGCGATAGTGAATTACTAGCAAATCCGCAGCACACTATAGCCATAGATAGACAAATAAGGCAAATTAAATCACCCGTACCTTATGATTATGCAGATATTACTTATGCATTGACTGTAGGTGATGAGGTAGAGACAGATGAGAATTCGTCTTATTCTGAGGCGATGGTTAGTTCAAAGTCGTCGTAGTGGCTAGGAGTTATGAGCGAAGAGATGGAATCACTCAATTGAAATCAGACATGGAAGCTTGTCAAAGTACCTAAAAGCCAAAAGATTGTCGGAAGTAAATGGGTCTTTAAACGAAAAGAGAACATTCTTAGTGTTGAGACAACAATGTATAAGGTAAGACTCGTAGTAGAGGGATATACACAGCATGAGGGTATTGACTACAATGAGGTGTTCTCTCCTGTGATAAGACATACTTCTATTCATGTTTTACTTGCCTTAATTGTTTCGCATGATCTTGAGTTAGAGCAGCTAGATGTAAAAACTGCATTTCTTCATGATGAGTTAGAGGATTAGATTTACATGAGGCAACCAGAGGGATTTGTTATTCCGGGTAAGGAAGATCGTGTTTGCTTGTTGAAGAAATCTTTGTATGGGCTAAAATAATCTTTTAGGCGGTGGTATAAACGTTTTGATTTATTTACTCTTATATGTTGATGATATGGCGATAGTAGCTAAGAATATATCTGATATTGATGTGCTGAAAAAGTGATTAAATGCTGAATTTGAGATGAAAGATTTAGGTGCTGCAAAGAAAATATTAGAAATGGAGATTTTACATGACAAGGTTGTAGGAATTTTACGTCTATCTCAAAAGAAATATATTGAGAAGATTGCGGCATGTTTTAATATGCAGTCAGCAAATCTGTAAGTACACTTTTAGGGAAGCACTTTAAACTTTCAAATAAATTATCTCCGCAAATTGAGGAGGAGGAGGAGGAGGAGGAGCATATGTCCCATGTTCCTTATTCTAGTGTCGTGGGTAGTATTATGTATGTTATGGTGTGCACTAGACTTGATATTTCAACTAAATGAAGCGTTCTAGTAAAGCTCATTGGAAAGTTGTGAAGTGGATCTTTAGATATTCGAAGGAGACCACAGACGTGAATATAATGTATTGAAGGGACAGTAATAGTAGTGAGACCACTGGTTTTGTAAATTTGGATCATGCCGGTAACTTGGATGATTGCAGATCTTTAGCAGGGTACGTGTTTATGCTAACGGGTGGTGCAGTTAATTGGAAAATGCGATAAATCTTTCATACCTAATATTTTCTTTGCAAACTTTGTAACCATATCGCATTACCTTATCTTCGATTGAGGCAAAATACATGACACTAACTTTTGTAGCGGAAAATGCGATATGGTTACAAAGTTTGCTTTCGAATTTTTGGTTAAAATATAAAAGTGTGGATATACACTATGATAACCAATATGCGATATATTTGGCATATAATCCAGTTTATCACGAGTGAATGAAGCATATCATATCAGGTACTACTTCATCCGAGATTTCTTATTTAAAGGTAATATTATTATCAAAAAGATTGTTACAGTGAGATAACCCAAAGAAATATGATAACTAAGTCTGCTCCTTCAGCAAAGTTCAAGCTATACTCGAGCTCTATTGACATCTATGGAGGGTGAGCACCCGTTGAGGCTTTGGGAGAGCAGTATGGATGATGAGCACTATAACTTGACTTCAAATATCGAGCCAAGGTACATAATTGTTAAATTAATATCTCAAGTTTGAATTCGAATAACGATTTGTCAAACCGAATTTTATTAAGGAAGATTTTCCCAAACGGATTAGAAATCAGATAAAGAAAGAAAAAACAATTTTCCTTCTTGGATTTTTTTTTTCTTTTTGGATTTGCAAAACAAGACAAAAGAGGAAATAAAAGATAAAGTAAAAATCTTCTTTCTTCTGCAAAAGTTTGTTCACGTTGAAGATAAAGTGGTGGGCCCAGGTCAAATTGTTGACCTTTGGGGCACACATATATAAAAGACTGCAGTCCTACGACAGAAAAAGTGACATGAAACCTACGAAGAGGAAGGTGCAGCACGTCCAGAGAGCATGTCCATGATCCGTTTGAGAGAGGAGTCGCAAGATTTTAAAGCCACGTGAAGCCTTGAAAAAGAACGCAAATCCGTACGTACGTTGACCAAAGACAAACGTTGGAGTTCCTGATTTTGGCGTACGTAGAGTGTTTTTATTTTGAGCTTGAACGTGTGGTGATTTGTGCAATGAGTTTATGTTATTTATAAACACTTTGGGTTTGAGGTTAAATTTAGGTGTGGGAAATACTCAATCGTGTGAATGATTGTAAACTCTAATTCTTCGATTATAGTGAATTATTTGCTGTTGGCTCTCCCCGTGGATGTAGATACCGATACTCGAACCGAATCACGTAAATTTCTAGTGTCCTTATTATTTATCGTTTATTTCTCTGATGATGTAAATTGTAAGATCATGTTGTTTATGCGTATTATATTCCAAAACATTCGGTGGAGGCTTCCACCATCCACCGATGTCCAATGCATCTCCAAATTCCAATCGACGGTTTGACAATATCTTTGTGCTGGCTTTCATTAGCACAGTCACCACCAAAGCGAGAGTCTTCACCAAAGTCCCTCTTCCATCTTGGTCTTCATCTTCATCTTCCTCGCCTGCATCTTCATCCCCATCCGAAGAAACCCAGTTAATTTGTTCGGGCAACTATGTTTTCCTTTGCAGCTCTTATTCATCCAATTTTCGTATGGTCTTTTACTGGAACATTCTTAATTTGGCGATGTTCGTCCTGGTCCACTCTCCATTGCAAATTTAAGTACCTAATATTGCCCCAATTGAAGAACATGAGGAAATTAGGGTTTTAAAAAATAGAAGAATTTATCCCCAATTCGCAAATTTGAGGCAAATGACACATCCAAACAATTGTCTTTTAGACAATTTATGCTAACTCAATTTACAGTGAACTACGTCAGTAGTAAAAACATTGAATTTATGGAAATTAGTGAACACTTTTTTCATTGAAATGACACCTAGTATTTATTCAAAAAGTTAGTTTCAGTACTTTAAGGGTCATTTTGCCCTTTTTTGCATTCGTCAATCCAAATACGATATTGGCTTCAATTTAGAAATAATTGACACTTATCTCTTCTCTAATGGCTCTCGAGCTTCGATCACTGCTTAGGAAAGTTGGTAGTCCACTCTAGATTTTGATCTTTAGCTGTGCCGCCTCCACTAACTTTGCCCTATAGTCCTAAAACAGATTCGAGAACATGCGGTTTGAAGGAATAACTATGTCTTTGAACCAAATGCAGAACTTAACTATGGAATACGTTGCTGTCAAAGAGAAACCAAGACGAGGGGACAACATCTTGGCGTACTCTTGGAGCCAAAACAATAATATAAACTTTGGAAACTTGGAATAATAGCACAAATAGAAGTTGAAGAACTTTCTTATTGAGAATGTTTTCTCCTTTCTGGCTTCATGCTTGCAACTTGATTTGCAACTTATGACTTTCCTTTACATTGGAATTGAAACTCGCAAAGGCCAATGATAACCTTTAATAAATAAATAAAAATATAACAACCTACACATAATTAAGAAAGGAAACAAAATAATTTGATCTGTCTAAATCTTGAAGTCTTTATGACTCTTCGTTAATGCTTGCAGCTTTCTCATCCTCATGTATTTCATGGCTCTTCTTTAATGCTTGCACGTTTTTCATTCAGGAACCGACGTATTCGATCGCATCTATAATCAATTTTATATTATTCCAGCAACCGCAACATTGCCCAGCAAAAGCCGCCATCTGATCGGCGCAAGCTCAACGCAGATCGGACAGGTGAATGAACCTGGGGAACAAGAATTGAAGGGCTCCTTTTTGCAAGAAATATCGGCAAAACTTATGTTATCATGGCAGAAGCTTGTGCCCTTGATCTAAACATTTAAAACCTTCTGATGAAATTTGATTCTCTCGTATCAATCGACTGTCCTCTTATTCAAGGTGTTCTCGATGAATGTAGGAACTTAGCAGAGAGGCTGGAAGCAGTGCAGCTTCAGGAATGTGCTTTGCGAGCAAAGATGGTAGTTCTAACGACGCGTTTCGTTGTATCTTCTCGAGTGCTCATTGTGGCTGCGTTTGATTCAGCATTTGCAAGGAGTTTTGAGTCCAATGCAAATGCTGAAAGCCCAAAGCTACTTTGAGAAATGCAATTGTGTTTGGTAAATAATTTTAGCATTTGGCGAGAATCTTTGAAAACTCAAAACTAGTCCCTACCGTTTGGGCTTTCAAGATTTTTGAAGAAACGCAATTGAAATGAAAGCCGCTGGCTTCAAAATTGAACCAAAGCAGTCCAAAGATTTCCCAAGGGCTTTCAGGCCTGAAAGTCACTTGGAAATGCTGAACCAAACGCAGCCTGTGTTGCTTGTCGTGCTGAAAACCATACAGGACATCACCCCGGAGGATGACCAATGTATGTCTGTCGATCTATTAGTAAATCCTAGATGTCTATTGCAATAATGTTAAAAAAAATAAAATGATACATACCCATATGTATCCTCGACTGTATAATCTGCATCCCGAACGTTAGTAATATAGACAATTAAAGAGATAATATTCCTATTTTTGTTGAAGGGCCCAAAGTCTACATTTGCATTGATATATTTAATGCGAAATGTCTTATTTCGTCATCTACTTTTATGGTACAGCAAGATTTTCATCTTCTGCTTACATATAATTGATGTCGAATTTGACCCGTCGTCCTTGGCTAGTGAATTCACATTCTATAAATCCCGAAATCCATTAATAAAAGCTGGCACATTATCTTGAGTGAAATGGAGGCAATCAATGTGTCGATTGGTGTCATCCTCAGTACGGAATCTTCGAATTTCTGAATAATTCTATACCTCATTATTTAGTAGACGATCAAGAACACTAGCAACAACGGCCCAAATCATTCTGAAATCTTAAGGAATTTACCTTCAACAATGTCTATCAAGCACATTTGTCTACACTCATACAATAAAGAGATGCATATGAAAAAAGTGTGATAACCAAGACGATCGCATCGATTTATTGACCCGAGGATGAAGAAATAGGATTTTCGATGTTTGAAAGGAGAAGGAAAGGAGAGAGTTTATAGTTCCAAACACGAAATGAACAAGGAAAATTAATTTTAAAAAGCAAAATCTTGCCCAATCCTATCTACCATAATATCGAATCCTTCAATTGCAAAAAATCTCATGGAAAATCTGAAAGAATCCAACATCATTATTGCAAGATTCTCAATAAAATCACAATACATGTTTATCGGAATTATGAAAAATATACTCGTTCTCATATGGTGAAACATATTATAACATGTATGTAACACACCCTGCGTTATATCCGAATAAATACACCTTAATTCTAATTTCTTATCTTTTTACCAATCAAATAATAATGCAATATGTCCTCTTTCATTCAGTTACCCTAAAAAATGTTTTATATTAATAATGTGATTTTCTTTTAGGTTTTGTTCGTTTTGTGGAAAATGTGGCATTTCTAAAAAATGATTTTGAGGAAGTTATTTTCCAAGAAAATGTCAATATTTTTAGATGTTTGGCTGAAATTTGAAAATAAAATTGAATATATTTTCTGTCATTTGGTAAGGAAAATATTTTCCTTCATTTCAATAATTTTTTCTTATTTTTTAAATAATTTTTTTAATTTTATATTTTAATTTTTTTTTTTCTTCTTGTTTCTCAATCAATCACTAGTGACAAGTGAGGTCAAGTCTTGATGACTAGTGGTGAGGCTCCAGCTTGCTTGATTAGGCAAGGTCGAGCTCACCTAAGACCGGTGAGTTGTGTGAGGCTTGAGCTTTGCCTAAGGTTGCTAGAGGCTCATCAATCTCTAACGAGCTGAGCAGGGCTTAAGCCTCGCCCGAGGTCGCAAAGGTCGACGGACTTGTGGCAATGTCAGGTGAGGCTCAAGCCCCACCTAGCTTGCCGCTCTAGCAAGGCTTGAGCTCGCCCGATGGCCTTAAAGCAAGCTTGAGCAAGGTAAGGCATTACCTTGCCACAAATAGAAATTGTAGGGAGACTTCTTATTGAGAATATATATATAGGAATTGAAGCTCACAAATGCCAATGTAACCTCTAACAAAGAAGATGTAACAATCTACACACAATTTTTTTTTTGGTTGAAAACCTACACATGGTTGAGAAAGAAAACAAAATAGATTAAAGGCGCGTTTGCTAACGCGTCTGTTCCTGAGAATAATTTATTATAAGAAATAATTATTTTTTATTCTATTCTCATGAACAATTTCTAAGTATTTTAAGTCGTTTGGTAATTGTCCAAAATTTTAATTTTTGGAATAGAATTGCATTTGGCACAATCCTCAAAATTTCTACTTCAAATCATTTTCTTTTAATTTTTAAATAGTTTGATTACTTTTTTTTTTCCTTTTGTCTTCTTCTTTTCTGTTTTTCCTTTCTTTCTCGTCTTCTTCTTCAAGGTTGCCGGTCGCTGGCCTTGGGATGACTGGCGACCTCACTGAAGTGTCGTCGACCCTCGGCGAGGCCGTGCCTCGTCGGCCGAGCCATGGCTGGACGAGCAGCCTCACCTAGATTTGGCGAGGTCGAGCTCGCCTCCCTGGTGGCCGGGGGAGGCCCGGGTGAGGTCCGCTTGGCCATCGACGAGCTCGTTGGACCTTGCCCTAGCTTGGCGAGCCTTCAACGAGCTCGCTGGACCTCACCGGCGACTGGTGGCGATGGGCGGCAATGGACTTCAATGGCGGCGGCGTGACGGTAGTTGAAGAATAACAAAGAGAGAAGAAGAACAAGAAAAAAGAAAAGAAAATATAGAAAATAGGTTGGTTGATTCTATAATTGTTCCCGGAACAAATAATCAACTTTTTTTTACTTCTCGATTTTGTTCCAGATCTACTTTCGAGAGCAAAAAAATAGAAATTTGTTCTCGAGAATAAAATTTTACCAAACGAATTTCTATTCCAAATCTATTCCCGGGAATAAAAGAATGGAAATTATTACTGTTTGGCAACTAGAGCCTAATTTGTTGAAGAAAAAAGAAGTCATCTTGAGGTCTTTATGTCACTTCTCTAATGCTTGCAGCTTTGTCATCCCCATCTTGAAGTCTTCATGGCTCCTTTGATTCTTGCTGCTTTCCCATCCAACAACGAATGTGCTCAATTTCACCAATAATCAATTTTACATTATTCCGACACCTGTAAAGTTGCTCGGCAAAAGCCTCCGTCTGATCGACGCAAGCTTGACGCAAATCGGGGCAATGGATGAAGATACAGACAGAGCAGGAATTGAAGGGCTCATTCGAGTGATGATTCTTGCAAGAAATATCGCCAAAGCTTCTGCAATCATGGCGGAAGCTTGTGCCCAGTAGCTCTAGATCTAAACATTCAAAACCTTTAGATGAAATATGATTCTCTTATTCAATGTGTTCTCGATGAATGTAGGATCTTAGCAAAGACCCTGGAGTAGTGCAACTTTAGGATTCTGCTCTGCGAAACCGACTTTCGAGTTGGTTGGCTTGCAAAGATGGCAGTTCCGATGAGGCGTTTCATTATATCTTCTCAAGTGCTCGTGGTGCTGCTTGGTAATGCCAAAACCCAAACAAGACAGCACCCCCAAAAACGACTGACGTATGTCCGTCGATGTATTAGCGAATCCCAAATTTCTATTACAATAGTTTCGAAGAAAATAATGATACATACCTATCCGTATCCTCAACCGTATAATCTTCATCAGTACGTTAGTAATATGGACAATGAAGGACCTAATATTCCTATTTTGCTAAAGGGTCCGTAGTCTAGATTGCATTGATAGATCTAATGTGAAAGGTCTGCTATCATCATCAACTTGTATGGTAGAGCAAGATTTTCGTCTTCCGCTTACATATAATTGACATCGTATTCAATCTGCCGTCTTTGGCTAGTGAATTTCACATTCTATAAAATACAAAATCCATTTGCTATAATAAAATCTAGCACATTCTAGAAAAATGAAGGTAATCAATGGGTCGACTGGCATCCTCTTCAATAGGGGTTCTTCAAATTCCTAGATAATTTAATACCTCATTATTCAAGAGACAATCAATAACACTAACAACAACAGCCTAGATCGTTCTCACTGAAATCAAACCCATATTTTTATAATCAAAGTCTCCATCCTCGATGAGATCTTAAGGAACTTAACTTCAACAATGTATATCAAGCATATTTGTCTATGCAATAACAAGATACGAACGAAAAATATGTGATAACCAAGATGACCACATTACATATCGACCTAGGGGTGAAGAAATAGGACCTCAATGTTTGAAAGGACAAGCAAAGGGGAGAGGGTTTATATAGTTCGAAACACAAAGCGAAAAAAGAAAATTAATTTTAAAAATGAAAAGTCTTACCAAATCCTACCGATCTCAATATCTAATCCTTCAATTGCAAAAAATCTCGTGAAAAATCCAAAAGAATCCAACATCATTATTGCAAGATTCTCAATAAAACTATGATACCCATTTGTCGGAATTAAGGAAAATATATTCGTTCCCATAGAGCGAAACGGATTATACACGTATATAACACACGTTGCATTATATCCAAATAAATGCACTTTGATTCTAATTGTATTTCATATCTTTTTACCAGTCAAAGAACAATGCAGCATGTCCCCTTTCATTCAGTCACCCCAGGAAAATGTTTACCGAAATAATGTAATTTTCTCTCAGTTTCTCATTACATAACTCGAAAAGGTAACGCGAAAATGGACCAAATAAAAATCCTTATTAATAAAATACATTTAGAACTACTTACAGAAAAAAGTCAGGATAATCAATGAGTTGGGCTTTGATCTGGAGAGCCCAATACGAGAAGCGCGGCCCATTTATTAGGTGATCTTTCTAACTTCAAGTAAAAGAAGTCGCCGAAGCACTCATAGCAGAATCAACCGGAACCAACTCTGAACAATTAGACTTTTAGGGCATGTTTGGTAATGATTCTGTTCCCAAAAACAGATTCTGCACATAAATGATTTTTTTTTTTAATTTTGTTTCCAAGAACAATTTCTAAGTATTTTAATCCATTTGAGAATCGTCCAAAATTTCGATTAAAATTACGTTTGAGACGCGGCTTTCATTGATTCTATTCCAAATCAATTTCTTTTAATTTTTAAATAATTTTAATAATTTTTATACTTTTTTTTTCCTTTTTCTCTTATTCTTCTTCTCCTCCAATGAGTGGCCGGTTGTCGGCCAAACAAAGGTCGGCGACCTCACCGGAGCGTCGTCACCGGCCCTCGGCGAGGTCGCCCTCGTCAACCAAGCCTCGCTTGCAGCTGGGTGAGGCTTGCTTGGCCACCGTCGAGTTCGCCGAACCTCGCCTTGGCTGGTGAGCCTTCGCGAGCTCGCCAGATCAAGTTGTTAGCGACCGCAGCGGATGGTAGCAAACGGCAACAAAGGAGGGGAGAGAGGAAGAAGAGTTCCACTTGTTTTGATTCTTTTTTTTTTGTTCCCAGAGTAAGAATTAAGTTTTTTTTTTTTTTTTTTTTTTAATTCTTGATCTACTCTAAATCTGTTCTCGGGAACAAAAATTTTAATAAATGCGATTCTGTTCCCAAACTGCTTCCAAGAACAAAAAATCAAAATCACGCACTGTTTTGATGGTTGCCAAATAGGCACTTAGTCTAACCCCTTTTCCCTAATTCGCTTTCCTCCTCCGCTCGGAGCTCCTTGGCTAATTGCAATGGTGGACGATGACTACAACGATGTCGACATGGGGTTCTCTCTCGTCCTCTCTCTATCTCTCAACTTTTGTGCGTCATCGTCTAAACATGTCTTGTGAGATGCATGTCGCGCGCCCTCTTTCGGTTTAAGCTTGATATGATCATCATTCGCATTTCAAAGGACCATCCTTTAGTTGGCCGAGCTGGTTTCGTACCTTCGTTGGACATCTGCTGCTGATTTACGTTGGCCACAGCATGTTGGTCGGCGCAACATGCACAAGCAAGAGTATGGATAGACCATTGAGTCCATTGAATGCTGTAGATTATAATTCTGTTTGGTTTCTTGCTTGTACGTAAAGTAGAATTCGCTTTTGCATGTGCATTTATGCGCCGGATGAACAATTGGAATAGATCGTCCGGAGTTATCAACATTCGATTCCCATCTCTAATTGCACCGCCTCCGCTAACTTTCTCTCCTGGTCTTATAACAGATCCAAGAATAAGCGGTTTGAAGGAACAAACACATTTCTGAACCAAATGCAAAACATAAAGGATCGACTCATTTGATCCGTTTAGTGTTATCCAATTTGTTGTTGAAACCAAAAGGATAATATAAACTTTGGAATCTTAGAATCAGAGTACAAGTAAAAATTGAAAAGGAGAACTTCTTATTGAGAAGGCTTTTGCATTCTTGATTTCGTGTTTATAATTGGATTTACTACTCATGATTTCATTTCGTTACATTGAGAATTGAAGCTCACAGATGCCGATAATAACACATGACAACCTACAAATCAGTAAGAAAGAAAACAAAATAGTCTATTGAAGAAAAAAGAACCCATCTTGAAGTCTTGATGGCTCTTCAACGGCTCTTTTTTAATGCTTGTAGCTTTCTCGTCCGGCAACTGACTTGGCAACTGGCTTGCACCGTGCCCGGCAAAAGCTGCCGTTTGACTGGCGCAAGCTCGACGCAGATCGGGGTGGTGGATAAAGATCTTGAGAGAGGAGGAATTGAAAGGCTTTGTCATGCCAAAAGCCAAAAAAGACAGCACCTCGAAAAAACGATTGCCATATGCCCATCGATGTATTAATGAATCCCAAACATCTATTACAATAATTTCAAATAATATAATGGTACGCAATCGTATTCTCGACATGGAAGGAGGAGGTGAGGGGTTTAAATTCCTATCTTTTCGGGGGATGGGGATGGGGATGGGGATGGGGTGGGGATGCGTAAGTTTGAAGAGTGGGTTTCGACTCCCACGCTTCCGCAAAAAGGCAGGGCAAAAGTCTGAGAGTGAGTGTAGAGTAGGACTGACAAAAAAAAAAAAAATCGTATCCTCGATTGTATAATCTTCATCTTTCTGGTATGGACAAATAAGGACCTCATATTCCTCTTTCGCTAAAGGGCCCATACGTCTGGATCGCTTCAGATCTTGATGCAGTCATGTGTACAATTTTTAATGCAAAAGGTCTGATTTTCTCATCTACTTGTATGGTGTAGCAAGATTTTCATCTTTTGCTTGCATATAATTGACCTCAGATTCGATTGCAAATTCCTGATTGGTGAATTTCACATTCTATAAATTCCAAAATCCACCTGCTATAATAAAATTTGACACATTATCCTGAGAAAAATGAAGACAAATTGTTAGATAATGAAACAATGCGTTCATTGGCGTCCCCATCAAGCCGGGTTCTTGGAATTCCTCATTAGAGGATCAAGAACAGTGGCAACGCAGCTCAGATCATTCCCTTCCTCAGTAATCAAAGTCTTCATTTATAATCAAAGTCTCCATCCTCGACGGCATCCTTAGGAATTTATCTTCAACAGTGTATATCAAGCACATTTGTCTATAGTCATACGATAAGAGACATGGACGGAAAATGTGTGATAACTAAGACGACCGTGTGGACATATCTGCCCGAATATGAAGGATAGGATCTTGATGTTTAAAAGGGCAAGCAAAGGAGAGGGTTTATATAGCTCAAAATACAAAATGGAAAGGGAAAAAACTATTTTAAAAAAATTATTTTTTGCCAGATCCTATTGACGTTAATATCTGATCCTTCAATTGCAAAAAATCTCGTGGAAAATCTGAAAGAATTCAACATCGTTATTGCAAGATTATCAATAAAATCACGATACACACTTATTGGAATTATGACAAATATACTCGTTCTCGTAGAGCGAAACATATTATAACATGTATAAACGCATGCTGCGTCGTATTCAAATAAATACACTTCAAATCTAATTGTATTTCATATCTTTTTACAAGTCAAATAGCAATGTAGTATGTCCTCCTTCATTCAGTTATCCCAGAAATTATCCACATAAATAATGTGATTTTCTCTTAGTTTCCCATTAGATAACTTGAAAAGGTAACGGAATTCAATTATTAGACATGAGGCTTTCATACGACGGCATTCAATATTAGTTGATTTATATGGATAAAAAAATAGAATTTTAGTAGAAATTTTCCCTTTTTACATTGAAAGCGGATCTAATAAAAATCGGTATAACTATATTATTTATCTTGAAAAGTGTAATTGAGTTCTAAAACTTAAAAAAAAAAAACAATCAAGTTTTAAATCTTATCATAAAAGTGCAATTGAGTTCTAAAAATTTCAAAAAGTGCAATCAACAAAATGATTTGATTAGATCAACTTGACAAGTTTTCATGACTTGATTGCATTTTGTAATTAGTTTTACGACTTCTAGTACACTTATCCCAATAAATATTCTTATTAAAAAAAAAGGGTATATGCCACAAAGAACCTCAAACTAATATATTTATGATAAATTTACCTAAAATTAAATTTTAACCTAAAAAAAGGAAACTTATCAAAAGATAAAATTGTCATTGGCGTATTAGTTTAGTGTTTTTTTTTTTGGTGGTCAAAGAATTACTTTGGAGGTAAATTTGTGATGGATGCACCGATTTAGGTTTTTTGGTGGTATTGACCTCAGAAATAATAATTCAGGTGGTGATGGAGGATGGCTGTCAACAAATGGAGGATGATGGATGGTGATCGATGATTAGCAGATGGTGATTGGTGATGGTGGCGGATGGCAGATGGCGATTGATGGAGGGCAACCGAATGTACAGTGGATGGCGGCCAACTACTGGCAAAGATGAATAATAAAAAGAGTTTTTATTTTTTATTTTTGTTTTAGAAATAGAGAAGTGAATTATATTCCAAACTTGTTTTTGGAGTAAGAATCTATTCTATAAATAAAAAAAAATAAAATGATTTTATTAACCTGGATTTATTCTAAAATAGTTTTGGAACAGAAAAATAGTTTTGGAACGGAATGAAAATCAATGGGTTGGGCTTTGATCCGGAGCCCAATACGAGAAGCGCGGCCCATTTATTGGGTTTTCATTCTGACTTCAAGTGAAATAAATTGCCGAGAAGCGGTCGGTTTTCCAGAATCAATCGGAACCGAAACTCCGATCAAATTAGGGTTTTAGCTCTAGCCCCTTTCCCCCCGATTCGCCCTTCCTCCTCCCGCTCGGAGCTCGCCGGCTGATCGCAATGGCGGACGACGACTACAATGAAGTCGACATGGGGTTCTCTCTCTCTTTCTCTCTCTCATTTTCTGTGCGTCGTGGTCCAAACGTGTGTTAGGGTCGATGTGATGGTCATTCGCGTCTTAAATGACCGACCTTTAGATGGCCGAGCTGGCTTTCTTACCTCCTTCGGGCACCTGCTGCCGATTTTTCGTTGGCCGTAGCATGTTGGTCGGTGCGACGTGTCGCGGAATGTTGTGGATTATGAATTTGTTTGGTTTTCTTGCTCGTTTGAGCAGTAGGATTCGCTTTTGGGCGTGGAGTTATGCGCTGGATGAATCGAGAGCAGATACGTGTAATTCTTAGTTCCGGTAGTCGCTCGAGAGTTTTTTAGAGCTCCTTGCAGGGTTTACTGGATTTTCTCTTTTGGTCTGTGATCAATGGGTAGGGAAAACTAGCGTTGAATGCTAATTCACCTGAATTATGCTTTTACTGTGGTTTCGGTCCTGTTATATGATCTGCAAGTTGCGATGCTTAATTTCGTAGTTTCTGTGCTGTATCTCTCGTACCCATGTTGGCGCGGCTTCATGGGAGTCTGGCGATTTCTCAATCTGTTATTTTCTTGAGATTTCTTTTCTTGGTTTTTTTGGGGACATGAGCATTTGTAGTTCGGTAACTACAGCCATTTTGTAGTTGCATAAGTTTTCCAGAGGAAGCAGTATGCCGATTTGGGCATTTTGTAGTTCTTTTTAGATGCTCATGAATTTTGCTGTGCAGGTACGAAGATGAACCGCCAGAGCCTGAGCTTGAAGTAAGGGTCCAACCTTTCACGTTCTTTCCTTAAATGTTTGATCATTGATGAATTGACTGACAGTTTTGATGAATTCTCCACACACAGGAAGGTGTCGAGGAGGATGTAGAAAACGCTAACAATGAGGATGTTCCTGATGCTCTTGATGGTGAAGAAAAGGAAGAAGAAACTGTAGAGCGACCTCGTAAGACATCAAAGTTTATGACGAAATACGAGCGTGCTAGAATTCTGGGTACTCGTGCTCTGCAAATCAGGTTTGTGTTAGAAACCTTGGCATTATAAGCCACTTGTTAGTTCCGGGTTTACCAAAATTTATTTTGATTGAACAGCATGAATGCGCCTGTCATGGTTGAGTTAGAGGGCGAAACTGATCCACTGGAGGTATTGACTGTACCCCAAGTTTTCTCCTAGTTCGTAGAACATTTAAAGTGCCTTATTCAGTGATTACTTAACCACGGATATTTTACTATTTGCAGATTGCCATGAAAGAGCTCCGAGAGAGGAAAATACCATTCACCATCCGTCGCTATCTCCCCGATGGAAGGTCAGCACTGTTAATCCTCCTCCATTGCAGCAAATATGATGTGTTTGAGTTTGCCAATGCAATATACCTCCTGCTTATTTCCATTATATCTATTATATGGTTTTACAGTTATGAGGATTGGGGAGTAGACGAATTGATCGTGGAAGATTCCTGGAAGAGGCAAGTGGGGGGTGATTGATACTTTCGTCGTGTGTGTGAAGATTGGATGTGTTCTGTAAATGCTAGTGGTTTAGGGCATGAACCACTCAACAAGCAAAATTAATGACAATGCCAGTGTCAAGGTCACGGACATTTTGATGTGCATTCGCACCTGGTAGCTCCGAGATGGTGTGTTTGATAAAGATCCGGCGACTTTTAAATGCTCTACTTCATACATGTATTTTGTCAGGGAGTCGTTGCTTTAAATATATCATACCTCAAGAAAGGATTTCCTATTAGATCAAGACGTTCTTCCTTAATTCTTATAACGATTAGGGAATTGCTAGTCGAGTCTTGCCCGCCTGCCCGTCATCATTGCGATCTTAAGATGACAAAAGGGAAACGGTACTGTCCATTCTTAGGTATTTCTGCATAAATCATAAAATAATACTTTATGAAGCATACGTACGACCAATCTCTAGGTAATAAGGGTATTTGTAGGTAAATTTAAAATGTTGTGATGGTAAATAATACATTGCCTCATCAATTGAACAGGAGTAATTTGGGTTCATTTCGGTTTTGTGGGGACTAGCAAGATGTTCAGTAGTAAAGACGATGGTAGCAATGTTGGAGCTTGTTTCGGTAATAAGTAACAACGAGAACTTGCATCATGAGATATGCAACGCATATGAAATGATATTGATCAACTTGAAGTTTGACAAGTAGATACGTCTAAGGACGTGTTTAGTAATATGTCTAAGGACGTGTTTAGTAATGTTCCCGGGAACATTCCCGAAATAGAATAGAAACACGATTGGTAAGTTTTTTGTTTCAGGAACAAATTTGGAACAGAAACAAGAAATAAAAAAAAATTACTTTTTGTTTTTGGAGACAATTTAAGAAAAAAGAATCAAGAATAAAGTTTTTTTTCTTTCTCTTCCTCTCTTCTTCCCCTAGCTGGTTGCCAGCCGACGATCGACCAAACAAGGCCTAGTGACCTTGCCAATGGCTAGCGAGGTCCCCTCAAGCCTTGTTGTGGTTAGGTGAGCTTGGCCTTGCCTTGGCTGGGCGAGGTTGACCTTGCGATGGTCGAGTGAGGCTGAGACTTGCCCAGCCATGACAAGGCTCGACCTCGCCAGTGGTCGGGTGAGGTCACCTTGCCCAGTTAGGGCGAGGCTTGCCTTGCCTAGTCACGGTGAGGTTTGGGCTAACCCCGCTAATGGCCGATGAACCTCCCCCGAGGCCGAACTTGTCGGCTCTTCTCTGGTCAATTGCCGGCCGATCGTTGGTTTGAAGAAGAAGAAGAAAAAGAAAAAAAAGAAAAGAATAAAATTATTATTATTATTATTTTAGTAACCCAGGGAATCTCATAAACCTAAGTAAGCTAGCGAGGTAAAACTCTGGAAACAGGTAGAGTCATCACTACCCTTGCCTACTTGGTAAGTCGTGGGTTCCTTTCCAATAAGGCAGATGATGTAAGGAGTCAAACTCTAGATCTCTCGCAAAAGGAACAAGTGTTCAACCAACTACGCCGCCACCACGAGTGGTAAAAAAGAATAAAATTATTAATAAATTAAAAAAATTCTAAATTATAAAAATATATTGGGTTGTACTAAACACATTTCTTTCTTGGGAATAATAAACGGAAAATAAGTGTTTTTGAAAAAAATAGTTCCCCATAATAGAAATATTATTAAACACACTCTAAACTTCTATCGAGTACTCAATGAAGGTTCTACTATTCCATAAAGGTAAAATGTTGCGACGATGTGAAAAAGGTCGGTAATTGTCAAATCTGATTGGTAATAAAATTTTGACCGACAACTTGTTTGGTTGATAGCATGCTTGTAACTTGACAAAAAGTACCAGAAGTTGTTCGATTGTTTTATGTTGGCAACTATTTTAATAAGTTATTGACAGTTACTTGTGTAACTTACTAATGCGTTAAATTTTTTTGGTTTATAGAAAATCATGTGCTCATATTCAAGTCCACCGACCACTTTTTATTTGATTGTTCCGAGATTTACCAAATTTTTGAGTTCACCACCATCTATTTGTTAAAATTATGAATGCGCTAATCTCTAAATATATATTTGTAAATTATTGCAAAACGTGGTGATTTCAGAAAAGCCAGTGCATATGGTTAACTCAACCAGATAATGACTTATCAAGATAGTACTAGATGGTTACTCAATCAGAGTCAATGGCTGATAATTTGCTATAAGAGTGTGTAGCAAATAAATATTGGTAAATTTTCTAAACAACTGATAATCTTTAAAAAAATCAAATAAAGTTGATAAATAGGTTCAAATAATAGTTGATAATTTCTTATAAAAATTAGTAATTTGATACATTCATAAGTCAGCAAGTGATATTGGTAATTCATAGAATTAGTTGGCAATTAAAAAGAATCAAAATAGCCGTTGGTACTTTCAAAAAAATATAATAGTAAATAACCAGCATGTTACGTAATAAGCAATAATTGAAACTTTCCTAAAATGATCGGTAACTTACCAATATATTACATGCTAAAAGAATTGCCAGTCAAAATTTAATTATCAATCTGTTTTGAATTCGACCAAATTACAACCATGAAAATATTGGGTTATTTTCACTCCCTGAATCTGCTGGAAAAACTTTGTTAAAAAAAAAAAAAAAAAATCTGCTGAAAAAACTGCCGAGCGGCAGCAGCACACAAAAACCACTATTGACAGACAGTTGCTAGCTGCGAACGGACACGTTCTTGATTCGGGGAGAAGAAGATGCGGGCCTTATCCTTCGCGCCTTCCGCTTGCGCTCTGCACCCACCAAGCAACGTGGTCGCAGCTCGTTCCAGCTCTCATGTCTCGATTCCCATTCACCACCACCCATTCGTTCCCGAGGTAACGCGCCAAGAAATTCGACCGAAAGGTTCCATCTTTTTCGCCTGTGGTGCTGCTGTGATCCATCGTTTCGTGCCGGTTCGTGGCGCGTTCTGTTTGCCATCGAGGTTGGGGGTGGAAAGTGGGTGTTGGGTCTTCGCCAATTTCGTTTCTTGTGAATTGTAGGACTAGTTGGTGTCGAGGGATGGAGGAATTGAATGCTTGGCTCCAGAGTTCGAGCTCAAAGTGTTGGAGCATTTGATCTTTTAGACGTGTCGCTGTTGGTCGTTATCTTTACGCAGGCTCGAGAGTTTGGGGCGTAACTTGGGCTAATGTCTGTAGACTTGATGTTTCATAATAGAGCTGAGTCGGTTCAAGCTCGAGGTTGGTGGATCGTGCCTTGCGGCGAATATTGGGCCTTGGCATTTTACGGCGGGTTGAGTTCGAGTGTTAAACTGTGTTGGTTAGAACTTGACTTCGATTACATTGCTGTAAAGCACTGCACTTACGGCTTGTTGGACCTCTGGCTGTTAAATCGAATGATGACTTGTCAGATCCTAGAGGAGGACAAAAAGCAAGTTGGGAACTAAGCGAAAAATGTATTGTATCACACTGAGAGGTTAGGAATAGAATTTGGCTCGAAATCTTTTCAAGTTGCTGAGGCATAGAGAAAAATGATGAAAAAACAAGAGATGCTCTGTCCATTCATAATCCATGATGGTAGCCCAGGTCAGCTGTGAAAAATGAGAGAGGGGTCTCAGTGCTTGGAAGGAGCCCGATTTATTTGCAGCTTGAAATCTTCATTTTGGAATGCCAAGTGCCTAAATTTGTCTTCTTTTCCCCCTTATTAACCTCTTGGGCAACACAGGTTTCAAAAGCAGTGGATTCATTGTACTCCGAATTCAGATCCGTAGATGTGATGGTGGCGCATAACACAGCTCGTGTACTGAAAGCTTTTCAGAATGCTCGAATTGGATCCCACGTAAGGAAGTGATTTTCTTTTTTTCTTTTTTTTGTTAGCTACAGATGTGGAGTTAAGGTCGGTAATTCAATAATGATCAAACTTAACACGAGGTGAAAGTGGAATTTTTCCATGGTTTTTGGGGTGGACTGTAGATTAAGTCACATAGCCATGCTCACAGCTGAGCTTCTTTGCGTGAACATTATGTCAACTTGAACATATTATATGTCCGGTTGGAATTCACAAATAAGTATTCAATGGACTTAGGAATTAACTTTTGATGGCTGTTTTAGGAATTAACCTTTGATGTCTAGTTTAGAGATGGTCAGCAGTTTTCTAATTGAGGCTATGCATAAAAAGGAAATACTACTGTATCTTTACACTGGCACTTGTTGAGGCATATTCTAGTACAATGGAATTCATAGTTGTTTCCTTTATTTCTCTCTCTATACATAATACTTAGACAACTGATGCAAGAAGATGAATAGCATTCTCGATCATCTCTTATAGTCTTGTACCTCCTGACTTTCATGTTTGTCATCAGCACTTTGGTGGTTGCACTGGCTATGGTCATGAGGAAGCAGGTGGACGTGAAGCACTTGACCAGGCTTTTGCAGAAATCTTTGGGGCTGAATCAGCAATAGTACGCTCTCAGGTTGAGGAAAAACTGCTTATACTTACGTGGAAGTATAATTGCTTCACTTGGTTAACTGCCTAAGCATGTGCCTTTTGATACAGTTCTTCTCAGGCACTCATGCTATTACTTGTGCTCTCTTTGCCATTCTGAGGCCCGGGGATGAGGTTAGCTCTACATCATATCATTGACAATTGTGTTTAACTTGATTGAGTATCCTTCGTTGTGAGTGCGGAGTAAATTTGAGAAAGTAAGGTCTGCACTTACTTGATTGTCAGCTTTTGGCAGTTGCTGGGGCTCCATATGATACTCTAGAGGAAGTTATTGGCAAGAGGGATTCTCATGGCCTGGGTTCGTTGAAAGATTTTGGAGTGAAGTATCGGGAAGTTCCAGTATGTTACAACAATTTAGGACTTCAGCTTAAGCTATTCCTACTTTTGGTAATGACTCCCTTTATTGGCATAAACCAGCTTGCTGAGGATGGTGGACTTGACTGGAATTCACTTTCCAGAGCTGTGGAATCTCATACAAAATGTGCATTGATACAGAGGTCTTGTGGTTATTCATGGCGTAGGAGCTTAAGTGTCAAGGACATAGGCAGGGCGATAAGGATGATAAAGGTAGGATTGACAGGTGCATGAGATGCTGGAGAGAAAAATTTATCAATTTGAGCATGGATTGAGCTGGGTTTGGAATCTTGATTTAGTAGGTTGCATCATGATTGACCTTATTTGCCATTGTTTGTCAGTGTGAAGTAAAGTAGGCCAGGTTTTGCATATTAAACTAAATTGATGTGTAGGTGCACTTAAATAGTTGAGCTTTGAAAGGAGAAAGAGGATAAATGCTAATGGAAAGAGCCTAAATTTCTCAATGACAACATTACACTTTATGTTGTGGGATCACTTTCTCATGGGAGGTACTGTAAAAAGAATTATAGAACAGATTGCTGTTCATGCCTGGATCAACATTGACACAGACTTATTGTTTGAGCGTGAAGTAGAACTTTTCTTGCAACTCTGGACCCGTTTTGAGTCTTATTTTGTTGACATTTACATGACATTTACAGGACCAAAATCCTAACTGCTTGGTGATGGTGGATAATTGCTATGGTGAATTCGTTGAAGGAATTGAACCTCCAATGGTGGTATGTGACTTGGTTCTTTTTTAAGTTGTCTGTGTTGCCCTCCCTAGAGACAAGTGAAGAACATGCCGTTGAGTTGGGTTGCAGGGTGCCGATTTGATTGCTGGTAGTTTAATAAAAAACCCAGGGGGAACCATTGCACCATGTGGTGGATATGTTGCTGGCACAAACAAATTGGTGACCACTGCAGCTGCTCGTCTCTCTGCACCTGGGCTTGGAGTTGATTGTGGGTCAACTCCTGGTGATATTATGCGTGCCTTTTTCCAGGGATTGTTCCTTTCGCCTCAAATGGTTGGTGAGGCAATCAAGGTATTTGATTTTGTTTGGACATTCTTTGCTTAACCATTGATCACAATTTTTGGTTGAATGAATAAAATTTGAGTCCTCATCTCCACAACATTTACTGGCTCTGTTCTTTTTTAAAAGGGAACTTATCTTGTAGCTGAAGTCATGGCATCAAGAGGTTATCAGGTGCAGCCACTTCCTCGTGCTACTCGCCATGATGTTGTGCAGGTTTGTCAGGTCTAGGCTGATAATAGCTGGAAACTTGAGTGTTCATTTTTGTATCTCTCTGAATCACTTTTGTTTGGTTTATAATCATGGTGTATGTGCCGTGCCACATACACCTTCATACCCTTTTCGTGGGTGTAGTTCTAGGAATTATGGTGTTGTAGAGTTTGGTTTAAGAATTATCGTTTTGTTGAGTTCCTCACGGCCCTGTTGGGCATTACGGGAAAATCACTTTTCCACTATCGAATCTTCAATGTGGTAGCACAAAATAATCACGTTTTTGCAGACTGAATATAACTTGTGGATTTGGCTTTTGATCCTCTATTCATTTCAGGCAGTGCAGCTTGGTACTCGGGAACGACTTCTTGCTTTCTGCGAAGCTGTCCAGAGAAGTTCTCCTGTAGCTTCATTCACTAAACCGGTGGCAGGAGTCACTCCGGGTTATGCTTCTGAGGTCTGAACTCTTTAATTATGAACAAATAGTTATCATCAGTGGTTATCCAGAAATTTACTGTACCTTTCCTTGTCAATCAGTGGGTGCCATCTAATCTGCTCAGCAAATTTAATTTTTGGACTACATCATCATTGCAATCAACAATTCATCATTCAATTCTGAATTGTTGCTACACTTAAGCTTAAGCTTTCTTCGGTTGCAACAGCACCTGTCTTTAACAAAAGAAGGTGACCCTAACTATTACCTAGGATGACGGTCATTTTGGATGTCTGTATCATGTCATCTGCAAGCATCCTGTGGCACCCATGTTATAGTTCTATCAAACTACGAAGCTTTTTTGGATAAGTTTTTTTGGAGTTGATGTCTTATACATTCAATTGGTAGTGAATTGATTTTTCCATGAAAGTATGATAACTACATTATCTAGACAAAATAAAGAATTCGATTTGTACACCAGAGTATTCTTAGAAAGCTCTCATACTTGAAAGTCCCTTGCACTTTGTTAGGTAATCTTCGCTGATGGAACATTCATTGATGGGAGCACAAGCGAACTTTCTTGTGATGGACCACTAAGAGAGCCATTTGCTGTATTTTGCCAGGTTAATTATTTTTGCTTTGCTTGTGTGTCCCTTTACTTTTTATTGTGTTCGACTTTGCCAAACTAGTTAAACATCCAGAGTCACGCTTCGTGCTTGTACTTACACTTTGATTGAATGTACAATATAGGGAGGCACACACTGGACGCAATGGGCTCTAGTTTTGGGAGAGATTCTGAAATCTATATAACCTCGAGACTGGTCCACAGGTAGCCGAAAGGGTTCTGCATGATACTTTTGAGTTGACAATTTTGCCATGAAATCGCAGAGGAAGTTCCATAGTAAAGGGTGCGGGTTTTGGCTTGTGTCAAGACGTAACTTTGAGTTACTGAGGGGAATGGGGTGGCTCTGTGAGGTGATATTGAACTCTTTGGATTGTTTCCCCACTTGTTGGATTCCTCTTTGATCAAAGTTATTTAATATCTTAGAGGCAGCGGTTAAAATGGATGATCATGAGAACGTGTGCTACAAGTCGATACTTGGCTCGTGTTGCTGTCTTACTTTTCATGTTAAGAGGTTTTCTTGCTTCACTGCTGGGAAAGAAAGCATACCCATCAAAGACGTGGTGATATATGTTGAGTGTTTGGTATGCTGAATGTAGACGCAGATGCCGAAATTATACAAGCTTTTTCGCAATTGGAAGACATTGGATATGGTCTTGTCAGTCCAAATGAGAATCATGTAAAAATGGGAGAGGTTACAAAAAAGTTGCAGGGTCTTGTATGCAAGCTGCAATGCTTATATACTTAAGAGCCAGAATTGAGAATCTTTCAATTGCTGTTCCTCTTCCCCTTGGTTGCAAAGAAAGGGCATCTTCAGTCCCTTAAGTTTGGCATCTTTGTAGTTTAGTCCTTGAGCTATCTATAAAGCGAATTATACCCTACAAAATTTAACACGTGACTTGATTTACGTCTTAGGTTACCGGCATTAAAATAAGGGGGAATCAGTAATCCTTGACTTCGTCATCACACATGTAATGATGGCGTGATAAAACTCATGTTCAGGAATTATATTCACAATCAGTGATGTCTTCCAACACAAGACTTAGGAGAAAACATAGGGAAAGAGAAAAAAGTATACATCTATTGGGAAGTTATCTAAGCGAAGCCAAAACCGTAATCTCAAACCAGATTAGCAGAATTGTCTATGCACAATGAACAAAAATTGAAATAGGAAATACAAACTTTGTCAACCTGCACATGCCTCTATCAATCAACTGAGAATTAGAAAGGGGGCCGCATGTCCTTCTCAAAAAGAACTTGCGCCGCAGCCTTTCTAATCTTGAAAAGCTACAGAAAGGAATGATAGCATTTGTAGCAGGATCAGACCTCTCTATACACATGAACTGTAAAGGAAATTGTTAATTCAGAGCTCCAAAGCAGATTCAAATTGAACTTAAGAATCAGCAATGCGAATTTTGATTCACAGAATGTTGCCCTGCGTATGCACCTATCCTAGCATATTTACCAACCCCGCTCGTGTGGGACCCACGACTATGCAAAAAGAGAGCGTACACCAAGTCTAGTACAAGTCCCTCCTACATGGTACATGAACCTCTCCAGTCTCAATTATTTCAGCTCGGTTGAAAGTGAACTGCAGCATCAGACAAACAAAAGCCCACTCTGCTCATGCAACTAAAGTACTCAAGGTGTCTCATGCAAACATCAGACCCGATGCATAAATTAACAAAGATTTTACAACACTCATGGAACACCACCCAAGCACAAAGTCCAATCCCATCTTCAGTCCGAACTCTCCAGGAAAAGGAGCATCGATAATCATTCAAACAAATCGCACTCATTGACAGAAATGGGTCTATCCAATTTCCGCACGCACGCTCATCTTTATAAAGAAAAATTAAAAGAATACGAGTCCTTTCCATTGACTCTGTAGAATAAAACAAACTGTGCACGAGAAGCAAGAAAAGGCAAACAGCCAGAGGAAGCTTTCGACTCGTCTAGCTTTAGGTCTCGGAAGGAGGAGCCGCAGCTGGAACTGCAGTCTTCAAGAGCGGTTGAAGAGCCTTGACAACTATACTCATGTTGGGACGGAATTCAGCTTCATATTGCACACACAATGCAGCAACAGCTGCCAACTGAATGAACCCAAAATAACACATGATTAAATGTGAACCAACCATATATATAGTACGCTAATGCACATGCAAAAGAGGAATACCTTTGCGACTGCCTTTGGAGGATAATCTCCCTTCAGCTTGGGATCAACACACTGTTTGACTTTGTCCTCACTCAATCTTGGAGTAGCCTAACATTTTATTTCATTCCGTGAATTTCAGTTAAACTCCACCCACATGCACGTAGAGAAATCCTTGAGAGGAAAAGGAAGTGTACTCTCTTTCAGTTTTAGGAAGTAGAGGTAAAGGCTCTCACCCAAGTAACTAGGCTCTGCTGTCCACGGGGCATTGTATGATCAACGGGTTTTCTCCCGGTCAAGAGCTCCAAGAGTACAACGCCAAAGCTGTAGACATCGCTCTTCTGGGTCAACTGCCCGGTCATTGCATACCTAAAATGAATTGTGCAAAATGACCAAGTTACATAAGCTGTAGATTTGAAAATGTATCGCGAGCAATTCTTGAGGTTGATCTGATCATTAGCGACTTTGGCATATACCTCAGCAACTAGCTAAGAAATATAACCCTGACCCTCTCATAAAATGGAAGAAGCCCTTCCTGACTGAGACCTGAATTGGACTAATTTTCACACTAACTAAAACCAGAAACAGGCAAATATCTTGCCTGAAAACCCAAACTCCCAGCATATGCATACAATTAGGCATTCAAGCCATGGATTTTTTAAGAAAACACTCCTAAAAAGGTGAGGATGAACCGAGTGGGACTTCACAAAATATCTTGATATCAATTAGCTGCAAAAACCTCACTATCAGGTTCATAACTGCTTGTTCATGATGTGACAAACGCTAAACATAGGTGAGGATGAGCCAAGGTATAGCAGGTTCTAAGAGAACACTCCTCTTTATTTAAAAAAGCCCTCTAAGACAGCCCTTTACACATACCACCCCGTAACACTAACTACACCTTGTGTAGAGGTTTTGACAAGCTATCAAGAAATTTCCAATTCAAGAAAAACTTTGAACAGCCATTGGTCTCAGGCAATCTCATAATGAAGATCACATCTACATCATGCTTTTCCACCAACAGGTGCAAAACTAAATCATGCTGAAAACTTGCACCAAAAAAGCTCCAGCTGTTAATATGGATACATAAACAAAAGATATGATCGCCCAAACAGTTTTTATTCTTGTGTGGATTGATACAGCGCCACCAAATGTAGAATTATCTTTTGTTAGTGCACATACTTTTGCGATAGTCAAATGGACAAAACCCAGAACAAGAAGAGACATGATTGAGAGAAACGAAAATGCAATGTTCCTGAAGCAACTTGATAAGTAAACGGACTAATTGGAGAACCCCACAACCAAATAAAAGAGGATAATTAGATGCATTACTCTGGAGCATGGTAGCCAAAGGTTCCCAAAACTCTAGTAGAATGAAGACGGGCAGCCATATCAGGAGCCTGATTTGACAGGTTGAAGTCTGCAATTTTCGCCTTGAAATCTTCAAATAGAAGAACATTGCTGGATCTAATGTCTCTGTGAATTATAGAAGGCTGAACCTTCTCATGCAAGTACTCCAGACCACGTGCTGCATCAACAGCGATTCTGACTCGCTGCATCCAGTCAAGTGTAGGACCTGGTTGTGCACCTTGGACTCCCTTTCTGCCTGTACTTGCACCATAAAAATAAGAACAAGTGTGTTATACCATGATTCCTCTTATAATCAACACAATTAAGAGAAAAAAGAAGAATGCACAGAGGCTGAGTACCATGTAGAACATCGTGCAAAGATCCCATGGTAGCAAACTCATAAGCAAGTACCCGGAGATTTCCCTCCACACAGTAACCAAGCAATTCAACAAAATTTTCATGCTTCAATCTTGAAACCACAGAGACCTAAAGAAACAAGATTAACAGAATAGGTAAAAATTGCTGAATGGCAAAAATCCTGCATACAATGCCCCACAAGGGCAGAATATCCAAATACCAAGACAGGACGCACCTGTGTCAAAAATTCTATGTTCGACTCTTGCTCAGAAGAAACATCAAGCTTTTTGACAGCCACCGCTTTCCCACTATCTAAGCTCGCATAATATACTCTTCCATAAGATCCTTCACCTATCAATGCCTTTGATCCAAAGTTATCAGTTTTCTCTTTCAATTCATCCAAAGACAAAGCGGGTACTTCGATAGGTGGCGGTGCCTTCTGCACCTCAGGCTTGACAGGGACTGATGCCTTTGAGCCTTTTGGGTATCCTAGAATGACAAATTATGAATAGATGTCATAAATGACTGAAGTTTGTACAGATTCAAAAAGCAATGAAATTAGATGAAATAGCAACTGAGAAACATGCACAATTCATATACAGAATAAGATAATTATCAGACTTGACATTGCTTTATTATGAAATGGGGAATTCCTTAGTCAATATGCCATTGGTTCTAAAAGTATTGCAAAACACAAGAACAAATTTCCCCTTCAAAATCATTTAAGGTAACTCCACTATTCCTTCATGGACATTCATAGGATCAGCTGAAAATTATCATTAAATCACAAGTAGAAGATCTGGTGAGCAATATAAAGTACTCTGATGCAGATATTTTCCATTTGCATCCGTGTCATCTCCCAGATACTCTCGTGTGAGAAAAGTATCAGCAGAAGATTTTCAATTTGCAAAACTTTCGGAATAGATCTCTCACAGAAATAAGATAGCATACCGGTTCTGTTCTTATAATTGATCCAGCAAACATAGACGTCTAACTTCACTAAGATAAAGAAAATAAAACCAGCAAAACCTTGGCTGAGCATCAGGCTTTCTATGATTATGTGGCTAGACAGAGATATATTAGAAAAATTTATAATATACGGAGATGCACAGTGACCAAACTCAAATACTAAGTACTCATTAAACCTGCACCCTGAAACATTAATTTGTAGAACTGAAGCCATCACAGCTAACACCATAGGGCAATTCTGAGTAAGCACTTCCAAGAAAAATTACATAAAAAGCTTGCACTACTTAAAGAAAACTGAATTCCCAAGCATTTCGAAGATTTTCATAGTACAGTGTTACCGGGAAAGAAGCAAAAGACTAACACAGATGACTACAAATCATTCAGTCGCCTACTAACATTTATATATAAATTAATATCTAAGCATGGCTAGCACTCCTTTCAGAAAGCTGCACTTGCATCATCATTTACTTAAACAAACACTTTAAAGCAAATAGATAATAAACCAAAAAAGTTTCAAAGAAGTAATTTGCTTTCTTCAGATGAAAAGAGTTTAGTGACGGTACCATCAGCATGGTGCCTAGGGCTCTTAAGAAGCTCATCATCCCTGGATGGATAAGACTCTTCCACTTGACATGTGCAACAAAGCCACCTCCTCATCCTATCCCTCTTCCTTAATATAAGATCGTCTTGTGCCCTCGGTCTGTCCAGTCGCATAAAGTGACTAGGAGGAGAAGCATGTGCCTGCCATGGGGGATGGATATGTAAATCATCTAAAACAAACACAGAAGAGGAAAACTCTGGACATTGCACCTATCAATAATAACCACTGATCCCAACTATTCACAAGTTATCTTTTACGGGACCAAATTATAACAACCTCAACCAATTTTCAAGACCATGAAAATCAATATATGTAACCTACCGACAAAGGACATATGCAGCAGCAGAAGGGGATGCATGATTGCCTATGCTGCATGCAATCAAACTAGAGGGATGACAAGTACACTAAACTTCACACTTGTACATTTAACTTGGACCCAACAACAACCTAAGTTCCATCATCACGGTATTCTTATCCACGTTCATGGAAAAGGGATAATGAAACATCATAAAATGTGGAAAAATGCAAACATAGCATAATCAGCTTTATTAGGAAGCCCCTAAAAACAGCAAATAAATCTCAATTCCTATAGAGAGCTATTCTTGGAGAAAATTAGAAACAGAAGTCCAGAAACCAAGGCAGCATCTATTATTCCACCTCGGATTCTGGTGCCAAATATACGGGTACAAATTTCGGTTGTGAGTTGAAAGGAAAACCCTATGACATTTCATCCCAAAACCCCTGCACAACACCTTTAACTTAGAAACCAATAAAAAACTTGTAGAAACCTCACTTATGGCCACTGTAATACATATTCATTCACGAGGAAAATTAAAAAGTTTCTTCGTGTTAAGAACGGACAAAACCCATTGACTAATAATGGCAATGTTGTAATGCCAAACAGTGTCTAAATTAGGCTTCACCAATGCATTTGCCTAATGCAGATATCGACTACGTGTAAGAAACAAAACCAAAAAGAACACGAGCATATGCATGAAATCATCAACGCAACAAGCAAATCAAGAAGACCATCAAAAACCATCCGCTGTCGACGAAAGACACATCGTCAGAAAGGGGAAAAGAAACAAAACGGCCATTGCTACATACCCCAAAACCACGGCGATAAAGATCGCGCTCCATCAAGTGCACGACAATCGATTAATTTCACAATACGAGCGAAACCCAACAATCAATCCGGCCGACGGAATCCCGAGCCCCAATTACCAATTTGGAAAGAGGGGGCAAGGAGCGATCTTTACGCTACCAACACGATATTAGATATGCAAAAAGAAGAGGGATAGGAACAATCTGGCAGAGAAACCCTAAATTCGCGAGGAAAGGACAAACATATACTGCGTGAAGATCAAGGAGGGGGCGCAGGAACGTGTCCAAACCATATAAGGGGGAAGAAGCGGGGGCAACGACAGCGATGAGAGCTGAATCGGGCAGCGCTCAAAATCCGAAATTGATGGGGTTTGGTTCAACAAGAAGAAGGGATTGCATCCTATAATTAAACAACAAGAAAACCCGGAAAGGGGAAAAAAAAGAGGAAATGGGGAAAAGGGCAGAACAAGAATACCTGTTTCTCCACTCTCCCCTTCTCTCTCTCTCTCTCTCTCTCTCTCTCTCTCTCTCAGACACGCAAGCACGCACGCACGCTCGCTCGCTCTGCGTCGATGGCCGAAGAAGGGCTTCTTCTTGAGATGTGGGTTATGCTGCGGTGGATGGGAGGGGAATGAGCGGACAAAGTACAGGTGCGTTCGGAAGAGGTCTCTCGCTTTTTCTCGCTGCTCTGCTTTTAGGCTGGGGTGACAGAACAGAGAAGCAACCGCGTCGCGCTTGCTTGTTCGTTCTCTTTTGGTCTTTTCTGTATTATATTAATTTATTCCTTGTAGGCGTTGATTGGGATTGTGCTCTGTAAATTAATATGGAGATCGATTGCTGTTATCTTTTCCTTTTATTTCCAACGCTCTCTGATCCATCGCTCTCGCCCTCTCTCTACCAAGGAAAAAGCATCGACAGCAGGACACGATGCAGGACAGGAGGAGCGAGGTCGGTGTTGGGACCTGTCATGACGAGGTGCTCCACGCCCCCCTTGGATCCTTTCCTGTTCCGAGGCATCAAACTGATTTTTTGATGTTATTGTTTTTTTCGGTTTCTGTTAAGTTTGACTTGATAAGGATGTCTCGGTTTTTTCCAAAATTTCAATTCGACTGACATAACGCGTGAGAAAAGCGGGGCGTTATAGAACATTTATCATTCGATTTGTTTAGTAAGTATTGTGTGAGCGCTCTTTGAATAAAATCATTGTTATAATGACAAGTAATTAAGTTAAGTGGATAGAGAGAAAAAAAAAAACGGAAGTTTATTCGCTTGTTTGGTTCAAAGATTTTGGAATCTTTCATTTGGGTTCTAAAATCCCTTGAAAACGGAAATGCGAATGTGTTTGGTTCGTTTTTTGCGCGACTTTGACGAGATGCAATTAAACATCTCCAAGTGGCTTCTAAGGCGCTTTAGCGTCGACGCATTTTTGAAGTCTTTGGAAAGTTGCGTATTCGAATCAACTTCAGTATTATTAATCTCTCCTGGTGGAAAAGCCGATCGGCCAATAAAAATAAAAATAAATATGTTTATATTTTTATATAAAAATATAAACATATCTATTTTTTCTCCTATTTTTTATATATATTTTATGTTTATATTTTTATATTTTTTGTATAAAAATATGTTTATATAAAAAATATAAAAATATTTTTTTATTCAAGCGGTTCGGCCGGCGGATTTGGCGGTCTGGTGGCCGAACTTCAAAAAAAAAAGTATAAGCATATTTTTGCTTTTTTAATTTAATAAAAGTTAATTACAAATGCAAATTTTACTAAACGATATTTTGGCCAAAATTGTTTCTCAATGTAAATTTTACCAAACGACATTTGCATTTCGGAAGACCCCTTCACCCAAAGGTATTTGCATTTTTTGCAAATGCATTCCCCAAAAGTTCTAACCAAACGAGCCCTATATTTCAACCATCAAACCACCAACTTGTCTTAACATACTTATCTGGGTAAAGTACACTATCAGTGTCATAAGTTGTGTACGACGCTCATTTTGGTGCCAAAAGTTTCCGTCGGATCACTTAAGTACCAAAATTTTTGAAAAACGATCATTTTAGTGCCAACACCAATCTGGTTGGCTGGAAATCTGACGTGTCAGTTTTTTATTAATTTTTGACGCTGATGTCGCTCGTTGGAGAGTATAGTCAGCATGTAAACCACAAAACGACGTTATTTGGTGTATTTCCCCCAAGTCGAAACCCTAAATCCCCAAATCGAGAGAGAGAGAGAGAGAGAGAGAGAGAGAGAGAGAGAAGAGAGAGACAGAGAGAGAGAGGGCATGGCAACGTTGTCTTTTTCCCCGAAGAACGACACTAGCACCAGCTACTCTCTGAGCAAAGCCCAATCCACCATCTCCATCTGCACCCTCCTTGTTTCCCTCGCACTCCTCGTCTTCTTCCTCTCTCTACACCTTCGACCCCCCTTCTTCCTCCTCCTCCTCTACCCTCGCCTCCTATTTTCCCATCGCTTCTTGCTTGAGAAACAACCTCAGCCTCTCCTTGCTCACCTAGTCGAGCAACTACGACGGAGGCCGAGCGACGATGGTCGAGCATGGTGGCCGAGCGACGGTGGTGGAGCACGGTGGCCAAGCGACGGTGGCTGAGCAAGCTAGGTCGGCGAGGATTGAAAAAAAAAACCCTAATCTCAATCCCAAATGAGCTGTGCGACATCGTTTTTGTGAGGCCATTCACATTTGACGGCAAAACGACGTCGTTTTCTTAAGGAGGACGGAAAACGACGTCGTTTAAAAGGCTTCTCGATTTTTTTAAAAAAAATATAAAAGCCATGTAATCATTTTAGCCGGAATCTCTCGTCGGTAGTATTTAAGTGATCATTTTTCCTCTGATTTGGCACTTAAGTGATTTAACAGAAACTTTTGGCATCAAAGTGAGCGCCGTACACAACTTATGACACTAATAGTGTACTTCTCCCTAATTATCTTAATAGATTGGCATGAAGGGTTATCCGTCTTGCCCGTTCGCAGAAATGGCTCATTAGGCTTCACCATGTCCAAGCGAGGCTGGATAGGCTTTTTCTTAGAATTAGGCAAGTCATTCTCGCCACCACCATGTGAGGGTCTAGTAACAAGCACTTGTATGGGGTCCAGTTTGGCCCTTGCCTCGCCTACCATGAGCAAGGCATAATTGCTTGTCATAGACGAGTGAGGGCCAAGTCACCGTCACCTAGCCCCAGTGAGAGTCCCCTACTTTTGTCAACTTCAATGGAAATTCTCTTAATTAATTTAAGGATCCAATCCCATATTCGACAAGAGTCACAAGCCTAAAACTATACTTAGGTTGCATTTGGGAACCACTTTGCCAAATATCTTTGGGGGGCTAAAGGCATTTGGGCCAAAATGAAGGTGTTTGGGAACTGCTTTGGAAGTCCCATTAAGGCAAAGCTGGCATTTGTAAGGCCGAAAGCCCAAGGTAGGTCTTAGGCTGCCTTGGGCCAACTTGTCTTGGGCTTTCTGCATTCTCGGAAGGAAGCCTCATGTCTACTGTTCATCGTCTTCTTTTCCAGCAGCGTGGCTGATCAGAGACGAGCTTGAGAGGTTGGCAAGGTCACAGCTAAGGTCGGTGAGGTCACTACAATCGTCATTGGCTAGTTGTGCGACCTCGGCAAGTCGTGGCAACCACTTGCGAGTCCCGGCGATCGCTCGCGAGTCTCGGCGACCGTGACCTAGCTCTGGGTTGCGTAGTTGTTGCGAGGTCCTGTGACCTCCGATGGTCCCAGATTTGGGTTACCGCGACTCTTGTTGGAGGATTGCCCAACGTGCCGTGACCTCCGATGAGGTCGTGCGATCTGGGTCCTGCAACCCTCCGGCGAGGGTCGTGGCGACCAGATCTGGTTGACCTTCTAGCGAGGGTTGCGGCGACCAAATCTGGTTGTCGCGACGCTCGCCGGAGGGTTGCGTAACCCTCGTTGGACCGCCTACCTTTGCTGGACTGCTTGCATCGGACTACCTACCCTTCGCCTTACCTGCTCCTCACCGACGACTACTTGTTCTTAGCCGGCCAACTTTTTTTTTTTTAATAACAAAAGTCTTTTGCAAATATAATTCTTCCAAACACTATTTTACTCAAAGATATTTCGCAATAAACTTTTACAATACAATTTACTAAACACAATTTGTATTTTGAAAAATACCTTTAACTCAATGGCCTTTGCATTTTCCCAAAGACTTTTCTCAAAAGCCTTTCCAAACGGACCCTTAATTTGGTAGGTTACTAAAGTAAAACCAACACCCTTTTTTCCTCAATTAAGTTTTAATTTTCTATCCCTCGAAAAGTCTTTTGAATAGGAACATAACTTAGGAAATATAACAAACTTTAAGCATACATCTAGATAAGTGATGATAGTCAAGCACCGAACATAGTCACAAGTGAGTTCATAAACCTAATTCTATAAGCCCGAATAAAAGATCTCTAAGACACATTGAAATTTGATGAGGCTATTTCAACTTCTTTGCAGAGAATAGATTGTTGCAAATCATATCATATCTATAGGGATGCATTAAATTCAGTAGAAGTGACTAGAAGGCAAGCAAAATTTAATAAACTTATATTTTCCTAGCATTAAATGATATATTGGATCAATAAGCGATAGTTCATAGAACCATAGATTATATCTCCAATTAAATCGTCCAAAATCAATTTTATAAGGTTTAGAGGCGTAGTATTTATAAAAGGGCCTGGGCTTATGCCCTTTCAAGCAAGTCATGGAACTGGGCCAATCTTGCAATCTCGAACGGCTGCTATTTAGGCTTTAAACTCCACTCTTCTTCTTTATCTTTTTTTGGGTCCTCTTGGCTTTTTATCATCTGCTGTCATCTTTTGTCACAGGCTCACAGCCAGTCATTCAAACGGATTCTCATTTCTCACCATACTCGCTGTGATTAGTTATGAGATAACACAAATTTTAGAAAGATTGAGTTATGCATAGAAACCACAGTAGCAAGTAGATCTTATCCTGAAAATATTCACATGAAAAGAAATGGATTTGAGATATCAAGGTTATAGCATTTTTAGTCTGACCTCCGACATTGTTATGAATTAACAGTTCTCGAAACCATTGATGATAGCAATCTAATACCAATCCATCAATTTTCAGCTTGGCAATTCGAATATCCATTGATTGGTGAAAGCGATCTGTCATCTCATCAATGGATATTGATCCCAACGTCAATGGGTGGTCACCTGCGGATAGCTACTACACATGAGTGAAGAATCTGAATTGGTGCCATTTTACAGCTGTCTCTATTCTCAGAGAATCTGTTGATCATCTTCATCTCACTACCTTGAACTTTCCTACGAGTCCCATTTCTTTTATAATGGAAAATGCTAGACAATGGACTTTTCTTTTTTATAATTATCTGGGAGTGTTTGGCTAATAATAGACAACAAATTATATTCTCGCCCATCGTGGCAGTTGACTGGCCATGATCATAGTGAGTTATTATTACAAGGTCACATAGATCCTAGGCCTTGAGAATCGAACGCGAGGTCAAAGGCCAGTGCACCAAATTACTACCGCTAGTCGAGAAAATTGGACTTTTACTTGCTAAAGATCTGTAAATGAACATGCAAAGCTATGAGTTTGCACGCAGAATTCCCACAGAACACTGTCTAATTTGCCTGTGATATCATTCTGATGGCAGGGAGATCGAACCCACCATTCTCATTCCAAGAATAGAAAAAATAAATGTGGAAGTGAAAGTTGTTTCAAAAGACACCATCAAGCCATCCTCACCAACAACACACCATCGGTCTACACTCTAGCCATTCTCTACTATACCATGACCGGTGACCTTGCGTGGAAGCGTTTTCGTACCTTTTTCCTTTTTCTTTATTTGGGTCTGTGGCATGTTCTTACTTGATTAGTAAGAAAAATATTAAAAAGTATCCTAAAATTTCAAGGACCACATTGGATAAATTAAAAGTTCGGGGATTGTTAGGGAAATCCCTTATGATGTTTTGAAGATGACAAAATAAATCAAAGGCTACTAACATGTTTGATGGTTGAGTAATAGACCATGCAGATGATAAAACATCTAAAGGATTTTATCAAAGTCGAGAAGATGACCAGGAAAATCGCGTAACATCTGTCCAAAGTATATTATGAAGATTTCCAGACTTACGTGTCAAAGTCAAGACCGCGACTCAAGACTCAAAGTCTCGAAGACTGTCGAACTCAAGACTCAAAGTCGAAGATCGTTAGACTCAAGACTTAAAGTCTAGAGACCAGTTGTAAAGTCTAGAGACTCATATTGTAAAGTCTAAAGACTCGGACTTTACATCCAGTTACGATGAATCGTAACTCAAGCCCAATCATATAACGGCTAGTGATCTGGTTTGGATTCCACATCAAGATTGATTTGATTGAAGACAAGAACTTTCTACACGAAGAAGCTTTACTTATGGAAACCAAGATTTCGTTTGTATGGGCGATCGGAATCAATTTGGGATTCTACCTTTGTCACTCAACGGCTACTAAATCTTCTAAATACGAGCTGTCCAATGGGTATATTGGAAGACGATTCTCCGGGATGCTGTCCAACGGCTAGTTTGGAAGTGGAGGAGTATTTAAGGAGGTGAAGGACCGATGAGCAAGTAAGAGACGGAGCGTAGAATTTATAATTCCAAAGTCTGAGCGACCTTCGATTATATACTTGTCTTTGGAGAGCTTAAACGTTTGTAATCGTGAGAGAAATACCAAAAGAGTATCTTAGTGAGATAGTGTGATCTACTACTAAGTGTTTGCACTCGAAGTTGTAATCTCTTGTTGATTGCATAGTGGAATCCAGCCAAGAAGGCTGTTAGCGTGGGAGAGTGGACGTAGGCTTGGATTAAGCCGAACCACTATAAATCTTGTGTTCTTGATCTCTTCCCTAACTCCTTTATTTTGTTCATACTAGCACTATCAATTGGTATCAGAGCTCGTGTTCTTACTTTGTTTGAAGTGTTTTACTTGAGTAAAAGATCCATGGCTAGTATGTTGGCACCGGACTTATGGAAGGGCAAAGCAACACAAGGCCACCATATTTTGATGGAAAGGAATACGACGTATGGAAGAACAAAATGAAAGCATTCCTAAGATCCAAAGATCTCTTACAATGGGATGTTGTGGAAAGAGGAATCAATCCCATTGATGCGTCCACATCAAAAAAGAATGGCAAAGACAAAGAAAGCAAACCCCCCGCTCCTATGTCTCGGATGGAGATGTCCAAAAGAGAAGCTTGATGCGAAAGCAATTTATTCTTTATATTGCGCTTTATCTCTTCTGAATATAACAGAATTTCTTCATGTGAAACAGCAAAAGAAGTTTGGGATAAACTTCATGTTACATATGAAGGGACCGATCGTGTAAAAGAGACAAAAGTAAACTTCTTGCTTGGCCAATATGAATCCTTCAAGATGAAGCAAGGAGAGTCAATTGGAGATATGTTTAGCCGTTTTACAGAAATCGTAAATGGTTTAGCATATCAAGGTCAGCAAATTTCTGCCCCGATGAAGGTTAACAAACTCTTGCGAGGTCTCTCAAAAGATTGGAATCATGTCAAGACCTCAATCCGGGAGACTCGAGAGGATTATGCCACTCTCCGTTGATGAATTGATTGGCACTCTTCAATCCTATGAAGTTGAACAACTTAATGACGAAGATCCCGAAGGTAAGAAGTCCATTGCTTTAATATCTAATGCTGTTTTTGATGAAACAGACTCAGAAAATGACATGGACAATGAAGAACTTGCCTTTATGGTCAAGAAATTTAAAAAGTTGAGTAGAAAAGGAAGGAAATTCGATGGAAGAAGTCAATACAAGCATAATGGCCAGAAAAGAATCATGAAAGAAGATGATGATCAAGAAAATATATGCTTGATGGCACATTCAAAATCTGAGTCGATTCGAGACACGGACTCGAATCAAAGTCGATTCTGACACAGACTCGAATCAAAGTCTCACTCGGACATAGACTCGAATCGAGTCGATTCGGAACAGGACTCGAATACGATGAGGAAATCAAGGTAAGCAATTCAAAAATTCCTCTCAAAGCTTCAAAGTATATAAATGAGCTTTGTTCAAATCTCAAATATTCTCTTAAAAGGATTTTCGAACTAAAAAAGGAGAATTCTCGACTTAGGCAACAAGATCTTTCTAAAGTCTGGAGACCTATTAAGAAAAATTGGATAAAAGCAACATATTCTGCTAACTCTCATGGACCCAAAAAAAATGGGTACCAAAGAAAAGATAAGTTATTTTTGCAGGATATAAAGAAGAAAGAAGAAAGAGGATTTGGTAAGGAATTTTTTATTCTCAATTTCTCATTATGCTTGAAATTCGATATATCATTGGTTAATTCAGATTTTATAATGATCATATTTTGCTTTATAGAAGAAAGAATCGTATGATTTATTTTTGTGATTTGTGAGTTAAGATTTGATTTAGTACGTGTGATTATTTGAGATAATTTAGATTATTTGGTTTAATTTTATGCTCTCAAATTGTCATATTTTGCAAAGTAAAAATCCGATTCTACGTTATACTAATTTTGCAAGATATTTTTTCTGAGATATTCAAGGATTTTATTCTCTTTGATTTTATTGTACTATGATTAAGTGAGAATTTATTTTTCAAAATATCATTGTGCATAATATTCTTTCTTTGAATACTCTGTTATGATGAATTAAGAAAGAATATTTGATGATTATATATTTTGCTCTAACGTCATGGAAGGATCCAAATTGATGGATACCAAAAAGGGAAATGAGTTGATTGCAGGAAATTCAATAAGGCAAGAATGATTACAAATCTACGCAGATTTTGGTGCAATCAGAAAATATCTCCTGCGACAATTGCAACAATTGTTTCTATTCGCAAATATTGTCATGATCACAGGGGAGAAATCAAATCCAAAAGAAAATGGAAAGAATCGTGATCACCTCAAAAAGGCAACAAATTGAGGGGGAGCTTTGATCAATTATGGAAAAACCCTTTTTGATTGATCGTGATCTTATTATGGATGAAATGAAAGGTAAATGTGTCAGAATTTGTTCAAAAAAATCCGGTTAGTGCATCTTTTATTACCTTTTGTCATTAACAAATCTCATATTGATATTATCATTTATTATGACAAAAAGTGTACGTGAATTTCATGATGCATCTGTGATTTTTATTGGATATTTGCTGATATAATCGAAGTGAGCTATATTGCATATCTTTAATAGTCGATAAAAAAAAAAAAAAGCTGATTTTTGGAAATTGTGATTCATGCAAGATATTGATTATCATTCTCTACGTGAATCTATTATTATCGCTTTTTGACTATGACAAAAAGGGGGAGAAGATATGAATATGCATATGTGCTGATTGGTTGATATTATTTATTGCATAATATTGAGCTGCGATTATTTTTCTATATATTATTATGCTCAATCTATTTGTTATCTTCTGATATCCTTTGATTTAAAAGTATGTTTACAAATCTGCATATTCAGAGATTGTTTTGTCATCATCAAAAAGGGGAGATTGTTAGGGAAATCCCTTATGATGTTTTGAAGATGACAAAATAAATCAAAGGCTACTAACATGTTTGATGGTTGAGTAATAGACCATGCAGATGATAAAACATCTAAAGGATTTTATCAAAGTCGAAAGATGACCCGGAAAGACTGAACGTAACATCTGTCCAAAGTATATTATGAAGATTTCCAGACTTACGTGTCAAAGTCGAAGGCTCGCAGACTCAAGACTCAAAGTCTGAAGACTGTCAGACTCAAGACTCAAAGTCTGAAGACTGTTAGACTCAAGACTTAAAGTCTAGAGACCCAGATTGTAAAGTCTAGAGACTCATATTGTAAAGTCTAAAGACTCAGACTTTACATCCAGATTACGATGAATCGTAACTCAAGCCCAATCATATAACGGCTAGTGATCTGGTTTGGATTCCACATCAAGATTGATTTGATTGAAGACAAGAACTTTCTACACGAAGAAGCTTTACTTATGGAAACCAAGATTTCGTTTGTATGGGCGATCGGAATCAATTTGGGATTCTACCTTTGTCACTCAACGGCTACTAAATCTTCTAAATACGAGCTGTCAATGGGTATATTGGAAGACGATTCTCCGGGATGCTGTCCAACGGCTAGTTTGGAAGTGGAGGAGTATTTAAGGAGGTGAAGGACCGATGAGCAAGTAAGAGACGGAGCGTAGAATTTATAATTCCAAAGTCGAGCGACCTTCGATTATATACTTGTCTTTGGAGAGCTTAAACGTTTGTAATCGTGAGAGAAATACCAAAAGAGTATCTTAGTGAGATAGTGTGATCTACTACTAAGTGTTTGCACTCGAAGTTGTAATCTCTTGTTGATTGCATAGTGGAATCCAGCCAAGAAGGCTGTTAGCGTGGGAGAGTGGACGTAGGCTTGGATTAAGCCGAACCACTATAAATCTTGTGTTCTTGATCTCTTCCCTAACTCCTTTATTTTGTTCATACTAGCACTATCAGGGATGATATCTCACAGACTAAAATTCAAGGATGACATTGTATATTATGTCAAAGTTTAGGAACCATTTATACAGTAACCCCTTCATAGTTTGTCGCGAATAGAATGAGTACATGTTTGCCACTAAAATCGAAACACAAAAAAATAGAATCATTTTTGAAAAGAAAAGAAAGAAAGCTATATGGATCTCAAAAGATGAATGCTATCGTTTCAAGGGTAATTAACAATATGCTTTTAATCAACCTTACCCACAAAACTCTCGCATCCACTCTCATAGGCTTTCAAGTATACTTAGTTGTGCCACACTTGATAGTTTCTAGTATATCGGGTTCCACCTGGGTCGGACTTCATTACTAAAATATATGACTATCTAATTTGGCATTACTATATACCTCCATACGCGACAAAGAGAGAATTTACACCTAATTTGGCCTTTCTATCTCTAGGAATCTCAGCTGCCAATCTGTGGCTATATATATATGTGTGTGTGTGTGAGTACATAAACAGAAACTCTTGCAATGTGAAGATTTCGCCTAAGGAAGATGGTGGAGATTGAAGTGACTAGCAGAGAGGCAATCAAGCCTTCCTTTCCAACCCCTCACCACCTGAAGACCTTCGATTTATGCCTCCTCGATCAAATGACCCTTATGTACTATGCCCCCGTCGTTTTCTTCTACCCAACTGACCAATTTTGCAATCCCTCCTTGCCCATTGAGAGGGCCCCTAGCACACTGAAGGAATCCCTGCCCGAGGCCCTGGCCCGGTTCTACCCGCTGGCCGGACGGCTCAACCGGAATAACCTCCGTGTCGATTGCAATGATGCCGGCATCCTCTATGTTGAGGCCCGTGCAAGCGGCTCGCTCTCGGAATTCATTGAGAGCCCTGACATCGGTCTACTGGACGAGTTCCTCCCGTTGCACGGGCTTGCCCTTGAGCCGCACGAGGAGGCCTTCTTGCTAGGGATCCAAGTGAGCGTGTTCCCTTGCGGGGGGATCGTCATTGGGACGTCCTCCTCGCACAAGGTCATCGATGGGACCACGCTGAGTGCCTTCCTCAGGACATGGGCTGCCATCGCCACGGGGCGTCCCGATCAAGCGATGCGAGCGGAGTGCGCGGCCGCGGCAACCCTATTCCCAAGGAGCGAGGTGATGCCTAGTAATGCCCAGGTATGGATCGGGATCCCGTTCGTGAAGCCCGGGAAGAGCAGCGCGAGGAGATTTTTATTCGACACCAAAGCCTTGTCAACCTTGAAAGAGCTTGCCAGGTGAATTGGTTTTGATTAGAAGAAACATTACTACTCCTAGAAGAAATAGCTTATGATTTTCTTGTGTCTCTCCCCTTATTTGTTAGGAGTAAAAATGTTCCAAACCCAACCCAGGTCGAAGCATTGACAGGATTCCTCTGGAAACATGCAATGAGAGCTTCCAGGGCAGTTGGTGGCATCGGATCGCAGTCAGCCCTGGCCCACTCCATAAATCTCCGGCGCCGGCTTAAACCGCCTCTGCCCGAGTACGCGATCGGGAACATTGACTGGAAGGCATTCGCAGTCTGCGACTTTCCAGGACTGGAGACCGAGTTACCCTGCCTAGTCGAGTTAGTAAGGAGATCGATGGCGAGTGCAAACAGCGATTACATGGAGAAAATCCGGGGCGACCGGGCATTCCTGGGGATATCGAAATGGCTGGAGGAGGTGAACGAGGTCTATACAAAAGCCAGGAACGACTGTTACACGTTCGTGAGCTGGTGCGGCATGGGGTTCAATGAGGTGGACTTTGGTTTGGGAAGGCCTAGATGGTTAAGTACGGGCAACGTTGGGGATGATGCGTTCAAGAACGTGGTCATCCTGGTGGAGACATGGTCTGGTGATGGAATAGAAGTGTGGATTGTGCTAGAGGAGCGAGAGATGGGTTTACTGGAGAATGATGGAGAGTTCTGCGAATTCGCTTCTCCGCGAACCTGCCGGGCTTCGCTGTAGCCTCCGGTGTTGCGGTTTGGCGCTTTGATGCGCAATAATGTGTCGAGGCTATAGCTAGAGTTGGTGATCAGCAAGGGTATTTCGAAGTGTCTGTACTTGTTGAATATGAAGATGAACTTTGTTCGAGTTGGTTATCAATTTTTCGCCAACGAAATTACTAGTTAGTGTTAGGTTACTTGTTCTCTGAGCTGAGTCACTCTCTAAAATTCACTCTATCAATTCCCCAATTACCAACCTTTTCTAATTAAGTCACTATGTCCAGACCATAATAATAATAATAATAATAATAATAATAATAATAATAATAATAATAATAATAATAACTGATTATATGTTTTTATCATTTGTTAAAAAATAGAATTTCATATGAGAGTTGGTAACTTCAATGATGATGGTAAGTCGTTAAAAGAAATTGGTCACTAAAAAATGATTAGATAAATCTTAGCAATCGATACAATTAAGAGCAGGCAACTTTAAACTTGTTGATAATTTCGTCCAAGAGAAGTTGGTAAATAAAAGTAAAGTTGAAAATGTCATAATGAAATTGGTAATGTCAACAAAAATAGATGAGTTATTGGAAAGTTTAGTAATCCAAAACCAACCTATCGATGTTGATAAGTGGCTCAAATAAGGGATAATAATCTAAAGCTAGTTACTAACTCCAGTGGACAAAAAAGTTGGTTGATTGGTAAGTTACTTGAAAAAAATGGTAATTTGAAAAAGACATCATCAACCTTAAGAGATGGCTCAAATATGAGTTGATAACTTAAAATTAGTTGTTAAATAATGGAAGCAAGCCGTCAAAGAATGAGACAATTAGAAGACCGACCCCAGGCATTATGCCAGCAACCGCAGATTGAAGATATAGATCAAGAAATTAAATTTCAAGTATTCGATGAACTCTCGAACCCAGATGTTCATCAAAATCAACTTCTTATCGAAAATAAATTGGTGATTAACTTAAATGAAGTTGGCTGCTTGGTATAAGAGAGGGTAATTTTAGTAAAAATCGGTGAGTCAATGAAATAGTTGGTAAGTTGGAATCGGTGAAATAGACATTGGTAAGGGACTCAAACAAAGGCGGAGAAGTCCAATACACATTTGATAATGATGTAAAATTTTTATTTATGGAATAGAAATTCGTTTGATAATGACAAAAAATTTGTTCCTCCCAAGCGGCCGACAGGCAATGACAAAAGGCGGTCGAGTTAGTAGCAAGGGCGAGTGATGAGAATATTTTTTATTTCTTAATTTTATTTCAGAATTAATAGAGTAAGAAATTTTTTGCTTTTCATTTCTATTCCAAATTTATTTCTGGATTAAAAATTTGTTGTAGAAATAAAAAAAAATGAAAATTATCTTATCAAAAATTTCTATTCTAAATATGTTTTAGGAATAGAAAAATATGAAAATAGAGAAACAGAGTGGTTATTATACATGTCCTAACTCACCCTCTACCACTCTAATCGCTGGCAATTACCTTTCTAGAATATCTGGAAATCTCAAAACGACTTTGTTTTCTAGCGCTACAATTGCGATCCGAAGACGACGGAGGAATCAGCCCTCAGCCGTACGCAGAAATTTCATGAAATGGAATGGTAAAATACAAAGGAACAGCTCAAACGCCAGGAAGAGTATGTTTTATATGTAGTACGAGACATAAAACGGAGCATCTCCAGTGATATCCTAAGATTGATTCTTTTTTCCTTGACTTTGTCGAGTTCGTCTTCATTTTCTCAAGGAATCTCAGCTGGCTAGCCAACCAGTTATACCTCATATGAAAATTGATCATTGCTTCTCCAAGTAACGTGGAGTACAGCGAATACAAATGGTCCATCGATCCTATAATCTGGCTAAACAAAGATGCCTATGCACAATGTCTTGTAATCGGGGTACTCGGCCGATAAGTTGGTTACAAGATATTGTGTGAAGCATAAGTCAATCTAGCAGGAATGCTGGAGTATTCCACTACCCTCACCCTAGATGCGGGGGTTGTGATACCTGCTTAACCGGCGGTAGTTACCTACAAAGAAGCAGCAAGGAATCTGCTTTTCCGTCGATGGTCCCCCAAGTTTCTAGGCTTATATTTTTCTTCTCCATTCAGGAAGGAATACCCCTAGAGTTTAGATGGAACCTTTTAAGGATATATTCCGGTCTGAGTGAATCAAAGATGACATTTTGTCGGATTTCTCTTCATTTTTCCAAGGAATCTCAGCTGGCAAGCCTATCACTTATTCCTCCTAGTACCTCTCTCCGTGTAGTGTGGACCATGGAGATGCTGGTTGAAGTGACTAGTAGAGAGGCAGTAAAGCCATCATCCCCAACACCTCACCACCTAAAGACCTTCAATTTGTGCCTCCTTGACCCCCACGTACTACACCCCCATGGTGTTCTTCTACCCCGTTCACAAACCTCGTGGTCTCTCCTCGACCGTTGAGTGCATCTCCAGCACGCTAAAGAAGTCCCTATCCGAGGCCCTAGCCCGATTTTACCTGCTAGCCGGACGGCTCGATAGGAACAACCTTCACATTGACTGCAATGATGCCGGCATTCTGTATGTCGAGGCCCGAGTGAGCGGCTCGCTATCAGAGTTCCTCAAGAAGCCCGAGATTGGTCTACTAGATGAGTTCCTCCCGTTACGTGGACTTTCGACTACGCCAGAGGAGGAGTCGGTTTTATTGGGAATTCAAGTGAATGTGTTCTCGTGCGGGGGTAGTCATCGGAACATCCTCCTCACACAAGATCATGGACGGGACCACAATAAGCGCTTTCCTTCGGACCTGGGCTGCCATAGCTGCGGGGTCTCCTGATCGAGCTATGCGAGCAGAATGCATGGCCGCGTCGACCCTATTTCCAGGAAGCAAGGTGATGCCTCCTAATGCCGCGTTTGGATAGGGACACCCTTTGTAAAGCCGGGGAGGAGCAGTCCGGGAGATTTTTGTTCGACTCGAAAGCCTTATCAACATTGAAGGACCTTGCAAGGTGAATTGGTTTTGAATTCAATGTAGTTTGATTTGTAATTGAATAGACTTTTGAACAAGGTAATAGAGATACATCATTTCCTGTCTTTTACTTCCTTCTTTTATGTCAACATTGGAAAATGTTTGACTTATCGAGTGCAAGAGAAGGTAAGAACGTAACGGTAATAATAATGACTCATGATTAGTAATACGATTCATATTAACTAATGCTTTGCGTTTTTAACTCCTCTTATATGCCAGGAGCGAAAGTGTTCCGAAACCAACTCGGATCGAAGCTTTAACAGGCTTCGTTTGGAAACATGCGATGGGAGCTTCCAGAAAAGCCACAGGCGTCGGGTCACCATCAGCCCTGGCTCACTCAGTAAATCTCCGGCGTCGGACTAAACCCTCTCTGCCCGAGCATGCGGTTGGGAATATTGATTGGAAGGCCTTCGCCGTTCACGACTCTCTGAAAGCAGAGGCCGAGCTTCCCTGCCTAGTCGAGCGACTGAGAAGATCGATTGCAGAGATCGACGGTGACCTCATGAAGAAAATCTGGGGCGAGACTGCGCTCGTAGGGGTGTCGAAATGGCTAGTAGAGGTGAAAGAGATATACGAAAGGGCCAAGCATGATTGCTACACTTTTGTGAGCTGGTGTAACATGGGATTCAATGATGTGGACTTTGGTTGGGGAAGGCCAGCATGGGTAAGTCTTGGGAATCTTGGGGATGAAGCGTTTAGGAATTTGGTCATTCTGGTGGACGCACCGTCCGGGGATGGAATAGAAGCATGGATCGTGCTTGAGGAACGAGAGATGGCCCTATTGGAACGCGATCCCAAGTTCCTAGCATCTGCTTCTCCTAGGGCTTTTGCGTAACGATGACCTTTGGCGTTGTAGTTTCTGTGCTTTTTCCATCGTTCGACGATGTTGCGATGGGGCAAGCGATCGAACAAAATATAGACGGAAGAAGAAAAATAAATCGGACACCAGGTTTACGTGGTTCAGTCGTAAAGACCTACGTCCACGGGAAGAGCAGCAACGAATTTCACTATAGATCAAGCGATATAATGAGATTACACACTCGAGTCACTCAAACACTCTTTCAGTGTTTCCCAAGCCCCAATTACACCCAATAACGCACGCAGTGTTTAGCCCCGAAATTCCTCGAAAATAATCTCTCAATCTCACGAAGGAATTACACGCAAATCTTACCTCAAGATTTAATCGACTACAAACACTAAACTTCTTGGATGTAATTCATGAACGAAAACCTGCCAAGCACTCGCTAGAATAACGACGCTTCAATGCTCGTATCAACAATGATGCTTGCATAAAAGAAATCCCACGAGCAAGCCATTTAAAGGAAATCTTTAAACCACCGCCGGAATGCATGCATGAAGAAATCGAATCATCCAAGATTCGGTCAACAGGGAAGTAAAAGATTGACTTTCCCTTTTTTTATTTCCTTCGTCCAACTCCAGAAGAAGCAAACGTGCCTCGGTCAACTGCTTCCAAGATTTGTTGACCAGCTTTAAGAATATGACGTCCAGAAGATTAATTTGTGTACCCATCTCTGTTTATTTCAATTTATTTTCAAAAAACAGCTTTTCGCTTCGGGCTTAAACTCGAGACATATTTAACAATCTCCACCTTGGCTCGACGTTTGAGCCAAATAACAATCGCTTCGTAAAAATTCAAATTCTGCTGCTACTTTCCCATAGCCCCTGATGGGCTCAACCGCCACAGATATTATTCAAGTCCAAGCCTCGCTTGAACTTTGCCATAACTGAGGACCTCATCAGAATACCAACTCCACATGCACCTTTAACTACTCCGCAAGGATTTTCTGACACGACCTCCTCAACCGCAGATAAAGTAAAACCATTATTACATCCATATCTGTCAGAAGATCGAATACGTACCTTGTTAATTTCAGCAGTTACAGCAACTGTTGGCTTTTTAGGCTCCACCTCTCTATGAGCACCATCTGTGTCGATTATTTTGTTAGTACTCGTACTCGCTACCTCAGGAGTTTCTGGTTGCAACTCCACCTCAGGCTGAACACCGTTCAAATCCGTATTAGCACTGCTATAATAACTCCTAGCCAGAAGTACTTGAGACTCATCAAGGGTAACTTCTCTGCTGTTAACATGTGAATTTATATCTGGGCACCACAACTGATCACCTCGCTCACCTTGTGCATAGCCATGGAATATGCACCTTGCCCTCCAATCAAGTTTACCATCACTTACTCGAAAATAACACGGGCAACCAAACATTCTAAGAATAGAATAATCAGCAACGTTACCTAACAACACTTCTTTAGGAGTCTGCCATTCAATAACAGTTGATGATGATCTATTCACTAGGCAGCTTACCGTACTTAGCATATCAGCTAGGATTCTCCTAGCAATACCAGAACTAGAGATAATTTTTCGGGCCATTTCTAGTACTGTTCTGCTCATCAATTTTGCAAATTGTTGTGATTTACTGGCACTAGTGCGGTGTTTCACTATGCCCTCTTTCATGTAGAATTTATTTGCTAGCTCTGAGCAAAACTCCATGCTATTGTCAGTCCGCACATGCTTGATCGACTTACCAGTCTTCGTCTCGATCAAAGCTCTTGATTGCGAGATCCTGACACCAGCATCAAACTTGTGCCTTGGCACAAACATCCAGGTTTTCCTCGAGCAGTCAAAATCTCGAACAGATGCATCCGACGTCTTTGCAGCGAAATTTATCACTGTCTCACCTTGAAGTTTATACAGGCCATCGTGCTTGATTCCTTTCATTATCACCAGGGCACCTCGAACAACCTTCAGAATTCCACATTTTGAAGAATACCTGCAACCAGCTGAATCTAGGGCACCCAAGGAAATTAAGTTCTTTTTTAATTCTGGAACATGCCTCACTCCAGTCAATATCCTCACGATACCATCATGCATTCTGATTTTAATATCACCAACACCCACAACATCGCACTCAGCGTTGTTCCTTAACTGGACTTTACCACTACCCATGCACTGATAAGTGATAAACCAGTTTCTATTTGGTGTGACATGAAAAGAACAACTAGAATTCATAACCCATCCATCAAGTGATGAATCATTAGTGACAGACAAGACATAATCGGCATTATTTGCTACAACTGCAACATTATCTGCCCGAGAATCAACCATAATTCCCTTACCCTTTTCATTCTTTAGCTTAAGGCAATCTCTTCTAAGATGCCCCCTCTTGCCACAGCTCCAACAGACAACATTAGCAGTTCTAGATTGACTACGTCTGTTCATATTAGTTCTACCATTACTCATACGTGTTACAGATCTTCCTCTATTTTCACCTACTAGAGCAGTAGATATAGATTCGCGATTCTCTTCTACGAATATCCTCGCTCAATTAAATCTCGAACCCCATCAAACGTCAAACTTGTTGACCCGGAGAAATTACTAACAACAATAACGGTAGTATTCCAACTATCGAGGCAATGAGGATAAGCTGAATCAAAACACGTACCTTATCTTCAAAGTCAATCTCAACTGAACTCAATTGACTAACAATCACATTGAATTCATTGATATGATATGCAACTAACGCACCTTCTTTCATCTTCAAGTTAAACAGACGTCGCATTAAACAGACCTTATTGATCGCAGAGGGCTTCTCGTACATATCCGACATGGCTTGCATCAAATCAGCGATGGTCTTCTCCTTGAAATGTTAAACGCAATGTTACGAGCCAACGTCAGACAAATAACACCCATAGCTCGTCTATCCAGCAAATCCCAATCAGCTTGCTTCATCGTCTCTGGTTTCTCTCCAAATAAAGGCAAGTGCAGATTCATCTTGGTAAAGATAATCTTCAATCTGCATCTTCCAAAACTGAAATCCTTCCCATCAAATTTGTTGATTCTCACTTTTACTTCTTACGTAGCCATCGATTCGCTTCAACTCAGCCAAACCTAGCTACGATACCACTTGTTGCGATGGGGCAAGCGATCGAACAAAATATAGACGGAAGAAGAAAAATAAATCGGACACTAGATTTACGTGATTCAGTCATAAAGACCTACGTCCACGGGGAGAGCAGCAACGAATTTCACTATAGATGAAGCGATACAAGGAGATTACACACTCGAGTCACTCAAACACTCTCTCAGTGTTTCCCAAGCCCCAATTACACCCAATAACGCACGCAGTGTTTAGCCCCGAAATTCCTCGAAAATAATCTCTCAATCTCACGAAGGAATTACACGCAAATCTTACCTCAAGATTTAATCGACTACAAACACTAAACTTCTTGGATGTAATTCATGAACGAAAACCCGCCAAGCACTCGCTAGAATAACGGCGCTTCAATGCTAGTATCAACAACAATGCTGCATAAAAGAAATCCCACGAGCAAGCCATTTAAAGGAAATCTTTAAACCACCGCCGGAATGCATGCATGAAGAAATCGAATCATCCAAGATTCGGTCAACGGGAAGTAAAAGATTGACTTTCCCTTTTTTATTTCCTTCGTCCAACTCCGGAAGAAGCAAACGTGCCTCGGTCAACTGCTTCCAAGATTTGTTGACCAGCTTTAAGAATATGACGTCCAGAAGATTAATTTGTGTACCCATCTCTGTTTATTTCAATTTATTTTCAAAAAATAGCTTTTCGCTTCGGGCTTAAACTCGAGACATATTTAACAGACGATGTGTCGTGGCTATTGTGATATTCTGATGTGCTGTGCTGACCCGGACTCGAGACCCCGAGTCCGGGGTGATGGGAACGGACTCGGCTAAAGATGAATTCACGCTTTCAAGAAGCATATGTCCTTTTCTCGAGACATCTAAGGATATTAGCTGCCATCCCATGAGGCTGAACATGTACCATTCGAAAGTCGATCGTAATGTTACTAGATGTTTTTTTTTTTTTTTAGATGCTGGAGGAACCGATTTGTAGTCGACAGCCGCGCCGTAAACCCCCAGGTGACACTTAAGCAGGAGGACCCACCACCTCTAAGTCACACTTAATACACCTAGTGCCTCCCCTGGGTTTTGAACCCTTCACATCTTGGCTGAGGATCAGCAGGGCCTTATCCAGCGAAGCCACCGCGGTCGGTGGTATGTTACTAGATGTTGTTCATCTTTGTTTAATCATATTAGGAATTACTTTACATCAGATATGACTGCTAATCAATCAATATCCTTCCACAAAATACGCACAAATTGGATTGATACATAATCAATTGTCTAACTGGGGAAGGCTGCCCCATCGACTATTCATAATGTCGTGAACGGAGGATTGCTTCGTCGATCAAACACGTGTATGCAAGAAACAACCTAATTTATGTTTGTTAGGCTTAATGATAGACAGAATCTTCATAAGAGGCCGCAGGACACGCGCATCATCACCTTTTGATTTTTATCACTTTCAAATTTTGCATGGAACTTATTCAAAAAAATTTATAGAGCAAACCAAGGAAGCACCAACAGATGTTGGAATTAAGCACTCAAACACAACTAAATAAAAAGTAAATGTGAGGAAAAACTCGAGATATAGGGTTTATTAAGATTTACCCTTAAGCTAGTACTACATCCAATAGAGTTCCACTATAATTACGATCCGTTTGGTTTAGTTTTCCAAAAGGGCTTTGAGTGTAATACAAATGCTGAAAGCTAAAATTATTTGGAGAATGTAAATTATATTTGGTAAAAACTCTTTGCAAATGAACTTTAAGGACGCGCACGATAAAATTTCTGTTTTTCGATTTCTTTGTTTCCTGGAACAGGTTTGAAACAAAAATCCGTTTAATAACGCAATTTGATTTCTCTATTTCTTAAACAGATTTCTATTCCAGAAATAGAGAAATCGAAAAAATCGAGTTGAAATTTTTAACTTCTCAATTTCTGAAATAGAAATAATTTTTTTTTTTTTGGTAAGGTAAAAATAGAAATTATTTTTTCTTTTCTCCATTTGGGCATCCTTCTTTGTTCACGGGCTTTTCTATTTGGGTGTTGCTTCTCCTTCTCCTCTCAACGCTTCAACCAAACCCTAGCACCGTCGACTCCGAACAACCTGTCCATCCTCGCCGTTGACTCTGAATCCATCCTTCTTGCCATTGTTGACTTCGACGTCATCACCGTCCTCTTGCTGGTTAGATCGTCACTCATCTCGCCGTTGCCGTCCTCAGACCGTCCAATTTGCTCCGGTCGTCCCGTTGGACTTGCCTCCTCCGTCCGCATCCCTGTTCGGATTTGGATTGCGCCTTCCTTCCTCTCCGATTCAAGGTCTTCGCCCCCCCCTCTCTCTCTCTCTCTCTCTCTCTCTCTCTTTGTTCGCGATTTGTTTGTTCTATTTTCCTTGGTTGGGGTTTTTTTGTTCTATTTTTTTTAGAATTTTTATTATTATTTTTTTTTTCTTCGAGCTGGCAAAGGTCACTAGCGACTCTTGCTTAGATTAAGCGAGGGTGTTGGGACCTCGTCGGCTTTGGGTAGCTATGGGCGAAGGTCCTCGTGGCCTCACTCACTGTCGGTGAGGCCCTATGTTGTCGCCCAAGACCTTCACGACGAGAGCAAGGCAATGAGGGCCCTCGCCAACCATTGGCGAGACCCCAACGGCCTCTCTTAAGGCCTTCACTGTCGAGGGTGAGGGTTTCATGGCTGGCAAGGGTCGCTGGTCGTTAGGGACTTGCTAGTTGCTAGTGAGGCCGTGAGAATTGCCGGTTGTTAGGGCCTTGCTGACTATTGGTGGGCAAAGACTTTGTAGTGAGAGCGAGGCGATGAGGGCCCTCGTCAAACATTAGCGATGTCCCGATGGCCTTGCCCAAGGCCTTCGCAACCCAGGGAAAGGATTTTATGGCGACCCTTGCCCACCCTAAAGAAAAAAAGCAAAAAGAGAAGCAAAAAAATAAAAACAAAAATTAAAAAATAATATAAAATACCAAAAATATTAAAATAATATTTTCTAGCTGCCACGTCAACTTCTCTGATAGAGCAAATTGAAAGTGGTACTCAAGTGATTGATCTTCTAAATTTATAGCACTCAAGTGAGTGAAAAAAATTTTGTTACTTAAGTGAGTGCTGTACAAAAGTATTGGCACTTGTATTGTACTCACTCCAAGATTCTCCATATATCATTTGGAGTATAGAAATATCCCATCAAAACTTAAGGTAGAGTTTTAATTCTTTGAAAATCTCAACTTAAAATGAAATTGAAAATCTTTTAAAAAATTTCTTTTTTGAAAATTTTTGAATATCCAATCTACAGGATAAGTACACTAATGGTGCCATAAGTTGTATACGGCGCTCACTTTGGTGCCAAAAGTTTCTGTCGGATCACTTAAGTGCCAAATCGGAGGAAAAACGCTCACTTTGGTGCCACCGGCGAAAGATTCCGGCCAAAATGATTTTTTTTTTAAAAAAAAAATTGATAAGCCTTTAAATGATGTCATTTTCGGTCCTCCTTAAGAAAATGACGTCGTTTTGCCGTCCTATGTGGATGGCTTCATGGAAACGACGCCGTTTAGCTCACATGGGGAAGAAATTAGGGTTTCGGCGAGGTCGAAGCTGTGGCCGTCGTCGGGGTTGGGGTCGGAGTTGGGGTTGAAGCTGCGGCCGCCAAGTGGCCATCATCGAGGTCGGGGTTGGGGTCGGGGTCGAAGCTACGGCCGTCGAGTGGCCATCGTCGGGGTAGGGGTCGAGGTTTGAGCCGCGGCCATCGAGTGGCCATCGTCGCGGTCGGGGTCGAGGTCGAGGTCGGAGCTACGGCCGCCGAGTGGCCATCGTCGGGGTCGGGGTCGGGGTCGAGGTCGAGCCGCTGCTGTTGAGTGGCTATCGTCGCGGTTGGGGTCGAGGTTGGGGTCGAAGCCGTGGGCCGCCGAGCGCAAGGACCGTCGAGGACGGCGACGGCCGGAGATTAGGGTTTTGAATTGGGGGAGACACCAAACGGCGTCGTTTTGGTGTTTGGATGCTTGACTCGGCTCTCCGACGAGCCACGTCGGCGTCAAAAATTAATATAAAAAGGTCACGTCGAATTTCCAGCCAATTTCGTTGGAGTTGGCACCAAAGTGAGCGTTTTTCAAATTTTTTGGCACTTAAGTGATCTCGACGGAAACTTTTGGCACCAAAGTGAGCGCCGTACACAACTTATGGCACAATTAGTGTACTTATCCCCCAATCTACAAGCTTTTTGTGTGTGTGACGACTCAAACCCTCTCAACAACTATCTTGAACAAGCTATCTTTGGAAAATCAATCTCGAGAGTTTGACGAATTTCAATAGACATGACATTTTCTTTTAAGCAAAATTCTAAACTGAAGGCAAGGAGGATCTCTCTTTGACAAACACTTGATGAATGCCTTGTTCAGAGTCAATCAAAAGAGAGATTGTGGAACAATGAAGGTTGAGAATGAGTAATTAAAGACAAAGTAAAGAGAGGAGCTAAGAGATGATTCGGTGATGGTGGAAAAGTTGAAAAACCGACTAAGAAAGAAAGGGAGCCATGGATGAGGTGGCATTAACCTTCCAAGTGAGCTGCAAGCAAGGCACCAATGGGAATTTTCGAGGACATCGAAGTGAGGGCTTTTCACGATGGACGGTTGTCAGAGTGTAAGTGGAGTGTTGTCGATAAGAAATGCCAGGGATGGTGAGTAGTCTTATTTGAAGCAGGGTTTTCTTGGTGTGTAGGAATTGTCGAGTTAATTTTTTAAATTTTATATCCAATCCAAGTTTATCATGTTGGGGCTAACAATGCAATCTAGAAGGATGGTTGAATAGGTTGAGCTGTGATGTAATAAAATCTTTTGTAGAATGTCAAACAATCAACACTCAAGACAACATTGTGAATGGATTAGTATTTGTGATGTTGATAAGTAAAATCAAAGTAGAATAAATAGGTCATACAATGGTATATAGTGGTTTGGCTTTTAGCTAAGTCTACATCCACTTTTAGACTAACAACTTAAATAGCAATTGGATACATTAGTAATAGGTAGTGCAAGTTACATATGGGTAGTGTAACTTGCACTACTATCGGAATATAATAATACTACACTTGCTCTCGTACACTTCATTATGAGCTATTATAGTGTTAAACCAATATAGTGAGGTTCACGGAACAAGATTAGATACAATTTCTAGGTCAAGAGACAATAGTAAAGGTTTTCATATAACTCAATCCTTAGCTTTTTCTTCACAGTGTCATTGCTCCTTTTACATTGAGGTCTTCAATAGATCCGTTGGAGACCTTCAAGTACAAATAGCTAGCCATTTCAGCAACCATAGCAGTCATCAAGATTCCTCCTATAGTCGCTTCACTGATCATCATAGATAACCCAAAATTTACTTACTCATGTCTTGTCTCTGAGAGTTGTTAGTTGCTTTTCTACCATCTCACCGGTTTTTCAACTATGGAATCTAGAGCTTCAACGGCTATATTCTGAGTCATCAACGGTCTTCTTTTAGTGTGTGTCTTACTATCATCAGACTTGACACATTACTACCAATTTATCAAACACTATCATCAACGCAAATTGTGAGTGACGAGCTCACCATCTTTAGTGATGATACCAACTATAGACACATGATATTAGGGTCAATAATTATCAATACTAAAGGCTTTTATACTATCTTGACTAGTCCTTCCAAGTTGCCATTACCGATACTCATTCAACTAAAAGTCAGAGACTAGTATTTCATCTTTACTAATAAGGTTAATATCTTGAAAAACCCCAAACTGGTAATTTACCCTGGCTAATCATAAAAAATCATAAATTGGTACATTTATGACAAATTTATCAAAAACTAATTTATTTGATCACAAAAAACCAAAAGCTGATAAATTTGTGACAAATATATCTTCCACTAAATTGGATTAATACTACAAAAAAATCACAAAAATTGTAAACTGTGACAAACGAAGCATAAAATCTCAAATTGATATACCGGTTAATTATCACGTGTCATTTAACTTAATAATTTGACAGTAAAATTTAATGAAAACTAACATAGGGTAAATTTGTTACAAGTGTACCAGTTTGGGGTAAATTTGTCAAAGGTATACCAGTTTGGAGTTTTTGGTTGTTAAAAAAATAGTTTGAGGCAAATTTGTCATAAGTGTATCAATTTAAGATTTTTCAGGATATTAACCCTTACTAATATGAAGGATCATTGATAATGATGACTTATTTCACTACTTGTATTCATCATCGTAAATAGTTTGATGAACATCAAAATCTCAAAGGGATGTTTTCCAACATATCTCACCCCACGTTGGATTTGTTATATGACATTTTATCTAGATGTTTTCGGGTTTCTCGAATTCAGAGAATGTTGCCAAACACCGAATATAAGAATTTAATATTATATTTGGACTCAAATTTGGACCATGAAGTGCACAAAAACTTGACTTGGTTTGAGAGAGTTCTAGTTTTCAATTTTAGCAAATTATTTTTGCCAATAAGAAAATAATAATGGATCTCTACTCAACTTCGTATGGAAACACTTGTTGGTAATATTGGGCCCAATTCCTTAAAAAACCTCTAATTTTAGGTCATGTCTCAATTTTGATTTGATTTTTTTTTATTTAATGAAATCACCAACTTTCACTCTAAACCCAAATCGATCCCACTTAACTCTCCATCCAAATTATCATTAGTCAATCCAACATAGGTTTTCCATGTTTGCAATAATCCAGTAACGTGGATATTCAGTACTAGTACATCTGAGAATTCTTAATTGGCTAGTTGTAAATAGCCCCACCCCAGGACTATGGAACAAAGGGTTATCCCGGACCTACACCGAGATATTGACGGTGATTCTCAAATATCGAAGAACAGATGAGATAGAATGCAATAGAAACAAAGACACAGGGAACGAACGGGTTCCCTACTCTTAACGGTCAACGAACCCTTTCATTCTGAATTCTTTAATTCGAAATGACTTTAATTCCAAATGAATCAAATCTCCCCAAGTAGGATTCGAACCTACGACCAGTTAGTTAACAGCCGACCGCTCTACCATTGAGCTACTGAGGAACCTGATGAATTGCCTTTGCAAATTGATTCCTTTACTTTCTTGCTGGATTGCCTAATCAAATGAGGTTAGAAGTAAAGGACAGGTTATGAGACTTGTTCATTTGACATTGTTCGTTGCCGCCACCTCAAATGCCATTCCTTGCAAAATTTGGAGCAATGCCACCACATCAAGGCCACTTGCTCAATCGCCGCCGCCGCCAAGTGATTACTTGCCTATAACCTCTAGATGACCTTTGGCAATAAATTTAGCGAATCAAACTCCCCACCTCTCCTTGAGTCAAACTCCGGTAACTCTATCTACGAGGATTCTAACGGGATCTATCGATCAAGATTCAAAATGCATCTAATAATTCAAAAAAAAAAAAAAACACCAGCAAAGCAATGTATTGATATAATATAACAACATTTTTCTGTTGTAAATTCTTTTATTGAACTAAGTACTAACAATAAAAGCTGAGAATTAACAAAGATAATTGAACTGTGTATTAATGTCAGATAAAAAAAAAATAGCATTGATAAAAATAATTTGGGAAAATACAATTCTAACCTCAGCCTCCCCTCTGTCTCGCAGTTCTGTCTTCTCCTCTCCCTCGGTCGCGCATCCGCAGTCGCGCTCCTCGCCGCAGCAAACCCTCGACGCCGCCGATTCTTCCGCCAATCCTTGCCGCCGCCGCCGCCGCGGCGCCCAGCTCGCCGTCGAAACCGAGGTGAGTGCGGCGGTGTCTGTCGCCTCCGTCGACGTCGCTCGTCCCGTATGATCTCGAACCGGCGACGCTTGCCTTACGTTTGATGTCTCCAGGATAAGAGTTTGTTTCGACTGCCGAATACGAAGCTTAGAGGGATGGCTTGGCGGACGCAGTTACGAACCTTGCTGTGCCGTGCCGGGAAAAGGCTGGAGATTGATGGCAATGCGGCCGCCGTCGTCTCTGGTTCCCGTCTGCTGTCTTCTTCCGCGTCTGGTTAGTCCATTTTCAGTCTTTCTCCGCTTGAATCGTGCTGCTAAAACCTTCGTGATGACCGTCGAAAGCTCCTGTAATGTTCTGTTTTCTTGATGTCTAGTGAGTGGAATGCAAAAAATATTGATAATTTTCGAGTTCTTTTGGCAGGTGGCGCCCCCAATTTGCAGAGACTCTGGGAATCTCCTTCTGCAAACGTCCTGAGGCCGCTATACCAATATCTTCAACAGTCGGTAATGCTGATTTTCTCTCATTGTCTGATGGTTTTTGGTCATTAGTTAGACATACTGCTGCCTGGTCTCGTAAAGCCGAAGGCAGGGGCTGCAATGGGATGGTTCTGGGCTGACATTGTATGAGGGCCTGCTCTTGCATTGTGATTAGTTGTCATGACTTTGATGGCCGTGAGATTGGTGACTGGTTATTAACACCAGCATCGCCTGCCTTCAGCGACTAGCATGTGACTTGAACCTTCCTCTGACCTAGATTTAAAATGTCTATGTGAGTCATGTGTAGCTGATAGATAGAGTAGAGGTGAGGGGAATATGTCTTGGGCATGCCATTTTAAATTATTCAAGCCAGAGCTTTCGTAGGTGCAGACCTCTAGGACTAGTAGTCGCAATTCTAGGAATGGTTAATATATGGTCAAGACTTACATTGTTTGTAAGTTTAGTTATAGAAGGAATTGAAAGGGAAATTAGAAAAAGGAACCAGAGAAAGAAAGAAGAATTTTTTGTGACTTTCCCCAATTTTTGTTTGCTTATATCTTGGTGTGGTAAAAGCTGTGGAGGGGAAAGAAGTAAATAGTAGTCTGAAGTGTCACTTGTCATATTTGTGGTTAGAAACAGAAGTAACCTGAAATATGACTAGTCTTATTGACAGTGAGAAATAAAATGCTACTTTCAGGAATTACATGTTTCAACTTACGAGCCATTTGGATCTCCATCTGCTTCAATTAATTCTTCATGAGAATTTTTTTTTTTTTAGGCCCAAAGGCTTTTACTTTTTCCTTATTTCCCCTTTTACCATGTTATCTTTCTTTCACTGCTTCCCAGACAATGGAAATGTTTCTTATGTTTATTTTTCCTATCACTTCATCTTCTCCCCAACCAAATTAAGCATTAAAAACTAAGGTGGTTATGCTGATGAGTTTGGCTCAAGTGGTTTGAAAGTTTGATTTGGAGCTTAAGCTTATTACTTAAGATAATTTTAGTATATTCCATGTGTATTATAGGATTAGCAATAAGTTTGTACGTGTATTATGGGACAACCTACAATATAGCAATTCGACACACTTACTTGTTGCATTTCTGAAAGGTATAAGTAAGCTGAACGGAATTAAAATCTAAATCTTTCAGATCTAAACGGTTGTGTTTTCTCCATCCTCCCAAGTTGAAGGAGTACCCCTCCAAGAACTTGGTGGGCATACAATCATTCTCACTATTATCGCTCTTCGAACTTACTGGAAGAATTTTTTTTTATTTTGCAGAGCACAGGTAGTAATTCTTTTTTTTTTTTTTTGGCACAGTTATGAATGTAATGATGTATTTGTGCATCTGTTTAAGGAAGTTCACTGGCATTTGAGTGAAGCAGCGGAGATTTTTATTTTGACAAAAAGATGTTGGTTTTTTTGGCTATAGACATTCGTAATTTATGTTAACGTTAAGTCTACTTTTTGTTTTTGAAGTATCGTTTGTTCCATTTGGTGATCTTGACTTTGTTTTTTTATGAAATCAAGCCGCACAACTTGTAGGATTTGTGCAACAGGTCCTTCCTACACTGACATTGTCAATGTTCTGACGTACATGCTGACATTGCAATTTTATTTTTATAGTACGAAAAAGTGGAAATTTATCAGAATGAAATTATAAGAACCTAAGTATAAGAAGAAAGAAAATGGCCAAAAAAGAAAAATGAGTAAGTTTGTGAAGAGGGAAAGAAATTATTTAAGCAAAAGGTAACTAGTTGATATCTACCTTGTAGTTTAAAACTGGGAGTAGAGGGTGCATTCCTGTGTGTAAGGTTGTTTGGTCACCGGTGTTGAGCATTCTGATGTAGGGGGCTACCCTTGACTTTGTTATTGGTTGATGGTATGAAGTATTAACTGTCATGTACAGCCAGCTTGATTCATAGCTTTTCTTTTCTGAAACATGATAATTTGGTGACTTTAATCAGGTTATCTCTTTTCTTTTGCAGGGGATTTCTAGTTCAAGAAAGCTCCTGGCCGATTCATCTGATGCAGCTCCTATTTCTTCTCCATTAACACCTACGTTGCAACTAAGCAGTGGAACAGGTGAAAGTCAGAAAGTGGTTTCTAAGCCTTCAAAAGTTCAAGCAGTATTGAAAGGCATAAAGCAGGTAATGTTGTAAGATTTTGTTTATTTTTATCTATGGTGTAGAGATTCGGGTTCTATCCATACTTGATCAAAAGTTTCTCTAGCCTAGTCATCCAATAAGATTGATTGAGATCACGTAAATGTGAAGATCCATATGGTGATCTTGAGTTTTTGTACGAAGGTTCGCTTTGTTGAGTACTAGGACTACTAAGACTGGTTTAAAAGTTTGATGTACTAAGGGTTTGTTTGATAATCATTCTGTTTCCAAGAACAATTTTTACTCAAAAATAGTTTTTTCCGATTCGATCCCCCGGATGAGTTTCTTAACATTTGAAAGTGTTTGGTAACTACACAAAATTTCTATTCCCGGAATAAAAAAAAAATAGAATTACGTTTAATACGACATTCAATTTTTTTTTGTACCGTAGAATATCTTTTAATTTTTTAAATAATTTTATGAGATTTTTATTTCTTTTCTTTTCTTTCTTTCTTTTTTCCTTCTCTTCTTCTTCTTCCTCTAACCAGTTGCCAGCCTTGGCGATGGCTAGTGACTGGCTAGATGAGAGCTGGTGACCTTGCCAACCTTGGGGGAGCCTCATTGGTCCCTCGACCTCGCCCAGCCAAGTCGAGGCTGAGCTCACCCAGCAGACCTCGTTTGGCCAGTTGCCAGCCATCTCTAAGGCCAGTAATCGGCTAGAGGAGGAAGAAGAAGAAAAGAAAAGAGAAAAAAATTGGCTTGATTTTAGAAATGTTCCCAGAAACAAAGAAATAACTTTTCTTTTTTTCATTTTTTGATTTTGTTCCAAATCTATTCTTGGAAACAAATTTTTTCCTAGGAGTAGAAAAATTAGTTGGAATCATCAAACAGAATTTTGTTCTTTTTTTTTTGTTTCGGGGAACAAAAGAACGGAATTAGCCGATTACCAAATAGGCCCTAGGTGAAATAGTAGATTCTTGTTATTCGTTTAAATATGACCAATATGTTCATTGATAGTCTGTCAGATTGTTTGACATATCAATTGGTAAACTGGTCTTACTATATCCAGCATTGCTCAAATGCTTTTATAAGGCAAATTGATAAGTTTTATGAGAAATCTGAGTACCCATTTTTAGTGTCTCGTAAGGCTACTAATTATAGCAGTTGATATTGTTTATGTACTCTCGTATATCTTTTCCTTGAAATAATTTGCTTAAGAAAAAGGACTTGTGCCAGTGACTTGTTTGCTGCTTAAGTTTGGCTCTGCAAACACAGGATCTGGTGGGATGCTTCTTTTCTCTGGATAATCTGTGGTGCTGTGATAGAGCATCGGTGTTGCATTTCTCAGTACCCTTAGTAATACTCATATTTTACTCTCTTATCTCTTGAAAGTGCATGTTGTGGTTTGATTGATTGATGAAAGCTCTTGCGCTATGATTTTTTAATTTGACAGTACGTCTTGCTGCTATTTGGTACCTTTTCGGTTTATTGTTCCCTTGAATCAGACGCTCATGCTTACACTGTAATTTTAGCTTCTCTTCTGGTTTTAGAGTCCTAAGAAGGTCAATTTGGTTGCTGCTTTGGTTCGTGGAATGCGTGTTGAAGATGCACTGTTGCAATTGCAAGTGACCGTAAAGAGAGCTGCAAAAACCGTCTACCAGGTGATACGACTCTAGATGATGTGACTTTTCATTCATCCTTTGAAAAATTTGAGAATCATTCTCGCCTTGCCGTTTGCAGGACTACTTTACATCTTTTACTTTTAAAGTCATTGCGTTGCACCCTCAGGTTTATCATTAGCCTATTGGACATGTGACCAATTTCTCTCCCTCCTTTCTCCCTGAAAACACCTCCCTTGCTCGAAATAAATAAAAAAGCCCGAACTCTAGCAAAGCTTCTGCCACCGCTACCCAGTTTATTGTTTCTCTTCCTCCAATGTTGGTACTGCCCATTGCTACCACGATGGAGCTCTCTCTCTCTCTCTATATGGAGGTGAAGCTGGCCGATAGTGACAAATTTGTCTACCATAAGCTCGTGTTGCAACACTTTCAAAGTGATGTGCAGTGGAAATATTCTTTTTTTGTTCTTTTTCTTTTTTTCTTTTTTTTTTGGGGGGTGTGGTGGGTTGGCAATGATGCTAGCAATTGCAGCCAGACACGGCAACAGCAGTAGAAAGATTATAGTTTTGGTGATTTGAGAACTGACTCTCTCTTTTCTTTTTCTTATTTTCCCCATTAGGAAGGGTAATTAGGTCTTTTTGGCTTATGAAGTTTTGTCCTAAATGCAAAGTAGGGTTCTAGAAATAGGCGATACTGAGTGATATTCGTAGAAAAAGAGAGGATGGTTTTTGGCACATATATTTTTCCATTATTTCTTGTTATTTTTTTGACTTACTTTTCATTTATTTATGCACTAATCTTGTTAAACCAAAATTTTCAGGTTATTCACTCTGCCAGAGCAAATGCGACACACAACCATGGATTAGATCCTGAAAAGCTTCTTCTTGGTAAATTATCGAATGAAAAAGACTTCAATTTGTTTAATTCTAACTTGGATTAGTTTTGACTTTCCTTTTTGTCGGATGCAGCTGAAGCATTTGTAGGAAAGGGGTTTTACCAGAAGAGGATTAGCTACCATTCAAAAGGAAGGTGTGGAATCAAAGTGAGACCTGAGTGCCGCCTGACAATAGTAGTCAGGGAGATAACCGCCGAGGAAGAGGCTGAGATAGCAAAGCTGAGAGTAAACAATTTCAAAAAGCTTACAAAGCGGGAAAGGCGGCTTGTTCCCCATAAGCTCATCGAGTCCACTCCAATCTGGAACCGTAAAGGCAAAGCTGGCAGGAATGAAGAGAGGGCAATGGCTGCATGATCCATTTTATCCTGGATCACTGCCCTTGTATGGTTACTTCTGATGAAGTTTTGAAACGTCCCTTTGTTAAGAATGTAGCCAGGTGCCAGCCCGAAAACCTAGCAGTAGTTCCTGGTACATTTAGAGGTAAATCTAAATGAAGGTAAATCAACTGGTGACATTAATTGCCGTTGGAGGAAGGTAGGTTTTTTTGAATGTAAACACCAAATCTTAGATCTCACTTTTGATGGACCCGTTTTACCTATGGTTCTCTAAAACATAAATGGAGTCGAAGACTGATGGCCTGCTGAAAGTCATTAGCAGATTTTTCATTGAATTTGTTGCTATGAGCTAAGGGGTAACATCTTTGGATTCGTTCTTCTTGGTCTAGAGTTAATAATTGGCTGCGGGCTTGCACCTGAACTTACCATCTTTCTGAATCGTCATGCTGTATCATTCCTTACTCAATTGCTCGAGAGAAATTCAAGGTTTTCTGCATCTGCTGATAAACCTGTGCAAAAAGCGGTGGGCAGTGAGAACTAAAAATCATGTCTTCCACAGGTTTCTGGGCGCACGAGCCTTAACTAGCATCCTGGTTTACGGTGGTTCTAACGCATTCACAAGTCCTCAGAATTGCTATTTCATTGGTACGGATAATTACGGTGAAGACATGAAACTTGTTAACTTCCCGAAACTTGCAATTTGGATGCGCTTCAAGTCAAAGGTTGGTTCATAACCATAGTCGGATTCATCGACAAGACTCTGCATCTTGAAATTAACTTAATTTTGTGTCTTCATCTCCAAGAATCTCACTACGGAAGCAAAAGCATTTTGGTTGGTTCAGTGATCAATTTTTGTCTCCATCTCCGAGGATCTCACCACTGAAGCAAAAGCATCTTGAAATTAAACTAATCGGAAAGTCTAAAAGTCCACCTAGCCTAAGTTGCACCGATATGTGATATGGACATTCGACATATTTTTCGAAATTACTTTTTAATTTCATTTAATAATTTTTTTAATTAAATAAAAAGTCAACACCACCCCCCCCCCCCCCAAAAAAACTCCCTTCCCTCGTCTCTTTCCCCACCTCCAATTTTTTTCATTTTCTTTTCCCTCCACGTGACGTCACTTCCCCCTCCCTTTTTTATTCTTTTATTTTTCTCAAAACCCTAACCCTAGCAGCGCCTTCGCCTTTCCTCTCCTCGAACGCGCGGTCCCTGTGCGCCGCGAACTCCTCCTCCTCCTCCCCCTTGCCAACAAAAGTGGTCGACATGCGGTCAACGCGTGTCCGAGCGTGTCCGACACGTGTCGGACAGGACACGACAAGGAAGCACGTGTGACGTGTCCATGCAACATAGCCTAGCTATAAAAATTGCAGATCTTGCCACACGCATCAGTTGCAGCAGCAGCAATGGAGATGCGAGTTGAAGTGACCAGCAGAGAGACGATAAAGCCTTCATCACCAACGCCTCACCGCCTGCAGACCTTCAACTTGTGCCTCCTTGACCAAATGACCCGCATGTACTATGCCTCAGTCGTTTTCTTCTACCCAAGTGACCCAACTCGTGATCTCCCCGTGAAAATCGAGCACGTCTCTTGCACTCTCAAGAAGTCTCTCGCCGAGGCCCTGACCCGGTTTTACCCGCTCTCCGGGCGGCTCAGCAAAAGCAACCTCTACATCGACTGCAACGATGCTGGGGTGCTGTATGTCGAGGCCCGCGTGGACTGTTCGCTCTCGGAGTTCGCCAAGAAACCCGAGATTAGGCTGCTAGACAAGTTCCTCCCATTGCATGGGGTTTCCACCGGACCGGAAGAGGAAGCCTTTCTGTTCGGGATACAAGTGAACGTGCTTTCGTGTGGAGGGATCGTTATCGGGACTTCCAGCTCACACAAGATCATGGACGCGACCACATTTATAGCTTTTTTCAGGACATGGACCGCCATAGCCACGGGACGTCCTGATCAAGCCATGCGGGCGGACTGCATGGCCGCATCAACCCTCTTCCCGAGCAGCAACACGATGCCTAGCAATGCTGGACTGTGGCATGGGAACCCCTTTACCAAACCGGGAAAGAGCAGTCTGAGGAGATTCGTGTTCGACTCCGCTGCCCTATCGAAGTTAAAACTCGATGCTAGGTGAGTTCATTAACAGTCTGATTTTAGCCTTTCAACCAACTCGAAAATCCTTACGATAGTGTAATTCGGACATCTGGGGAGTCGGTTGACTAACCATTTCTTATTGCAGTTCGATATGATCTTACTTTTATAGTTTAGTTTATTACATTTCACGAACTTCGCAAGCTTGCCAGGAGTGAATTCGTTCCAAACCCAACTCGAATCGAAGCGCTGAGTGGATTCATCTGGAAACACGCAATAAGAGCTTCTAGGATGCTGTCCGGCATGCAACCCCCATCGGCAGTTGTCCACCCGGTGAACCTCCGCCACCGTGTGGAACCGCCTCTGCCCGAACAGTCAATCGGGAATATTGGTTGGAAGGCATTCGCGACCTACGAAAACACGAGGCCGGAAGTTGAAGTGCGTGATTTGGTCGAGGCGGTGAGGAAATCGCTTGCCGAGATAAACGTCGACCACGTGAAGAAAATTCGAGGGGATGGCGCTTTTGAGGGAATCTCCAAGTGGCTAGAAGAGGCGGGCCGGATCTATACAAGGATGAGGCAAGAGTGTTACACTTTTGTGAGTTGGTACAGGATGGGATTCTACGACGTCGATTTCGGGTGGGGGAGGCCCGGATGGGTAAGTGTCCAGAACTTCGGGGACGACGGGTTCAAGAACATGGTCATCATGATGGACACACCGTCCGGCAATGGAATAGAAGCATTGATCGCGTTGGAGGAGCAAGAGATGTCTATACTGGAACAGGATCAGGAGTTCCTTGCATCCGCCAAGCCCCAACTCAACATGGTTCTCCAGGGCCGCAGTAAACTCTGACCCTTTTTCTGGCCATTACGTGATAACAGATTCACTTCATCAAACAAGGTAGAACTACTTGAGAAAACTTATGGAACGTGCCCGCATGGTTCGGAAAATACATTTAATTGTAGCCAATATCGGGTTCGCGGTACTTGTCCGATAAATTAAAAGTTCATCAACCAGGAAGTGTAGGTACACCATCATAGTTGTCCCTCTTCTTTACCTCATAAAGTAGTACCCTAAGCATAGGAATAAGGCACAACCATCATCCGCCGATCTATATATGTACAAAAGTGAACAAAGCTCACATCACGCGCAGCCATCGATTTGATTTGAGATGACCGCTTTAACAAATCTCCGGCAGTTCTCTTATTTTGTATCTCTTAGTAGAAGATAGAAGATGACTGCCAGGACTACTCAAACCTTCTCCTATACGTTATTGAAAACTACTGCACAAAAATTAAGCAAAGAAAGAACATTACCCATCGCCGAAAATATCAATAGCAAAATTAAAAAAGCCTACCTTATGGCTCACTTATTCCTAATTATTAATCCGAATATTCAAGTCCCATTACAGAGAAAATCACTAGAGCTAGTAAGGATCGGGGTTCCTGTATCCATCGCCATGAGTTCTCAACTTCTTCCTCCGTGACCTCGGGAACAGTAGTTGCTGGATCTGCTTTTCTGCTGCAGCTTCCGATGTGGCCTGAATGGAAATATGGTCTCTGACCATCAATCAAACAACCCGAGAAGGAGAGTGCAAAAGATAAAGAAGAGGATGAAAAAGAGTGCAACAGTTTCTCCATGAACTATCTCCTGGAATAATCCTGTCAATCTTGATGAAGCGAAGGAAAATTGGACCTTCGTTCATTAATTAATGACGTATGAGGCTTTTGCATCTCTCTCCCCTGCGCCTTGGCGCATTTGAGGATGCTCCTAGCTGCTCTATATTTTTTTAAACAGGGAAAACCCAAATGATTCTGACAGATAAAAAAATGCCACTTTCTTTTACGGTAGAAAGAAAAGAGAAATCAGAAGCCTTCGTTTTTAAAATGCATCAACCACTGCTCACCTGAATTTTGAAGGGAAAACGGTGTGTTCGTACTTCGGTTCCAGAATAAATTCTGACATCCATGCCCAGACTGTCAACTCCAATTATATGAGCTCCCTATATGAGCAGATATTTAATCAGAAAGTAAAGAGCCTGTAAATGAACAACAGTAATTGAAGTGCCAAAAGAACACAAGTTTGCAAGGCGCAATCGAAGCATACAAAACGGAATAAATACTGATCATTCTAATATAGATATTATCAACTTGGGTGAAAAAGAAAAAGGTAAAATGAGTTACCGGGAAAGGCAAAAGGAAAAATGTGATGATGACATTACAGTTACTAAAGCAAAATATATAGAAAGCAAGATGCATGCAGTGTTCGGTTCCACAAGAAACTAACATGTGAAGGCAAATCCTAGCATAGGGAAGCTTCAAAGAGATTCAAATTACAGAGGCTGTCTCCTTTACCTCCACATGAAGCCCCTTCCTTTTGCAGAGAGCTTTCAGGGCAACATTGCACCTAATTCCTTTCTCGCTAAAGCGGTCTAGAATTGCTGATGTGGAGTGTACAAGGATATCCGGCTCAGCATCTAGAAAATCTTGCAAATGAATTTCACACTGAAAACAAGAAACTGCAGAGTTACTGGAAGGTTCAGCACCTTTTATGTGACCTATTTGATTGTGTCATGTCAGAAGATGACACAACAATCTACGCCGAATAGATATACATGGAACCAGACAGCACACCAATCCCAAATCAACTGGAATCGTCTTGATGCAATGCAACAAAGAAAGATGACCACCAAGAGAGTAAAACGTACCTGAGAACCATACACCGAGAACAGCTCTATTCTTATAATCTCTAACCTATATATTATTGAGTTACAGCCTTTCCTGTCGCTTGAAGCCAAGGTAACGGCATCAGCATCTAAACAAGAAGACAAGTTTTAGTAGAAGGAACATCCCATTGAAGTACTAACAACTACTATGCACACGATTTTCTTAAGCAATGTAAAAGTAATCCTAAAAGTAAATTATAGACTCCTCAATCCTCATACTTTTAACTCAGGGAAGAACCAATGGCAATAACTTATTCAATTGAGAACTTGCAATCACATAGAAAATAGTGGGTTGGTCCGTAGCATTGATTCAGTTGTTTAACTACACCTTTCCAGTCCAAGTTGTGGTTATCAGCATCCTCACTTTGAAAGAGCTTTCTCAGATAAGATTCTTCATCAGAAAAAGCAGGTCTGAGGCATCCCAAAATGGACAAGCCATTTGATGGAGTGTCCATCTTTTTGTCATACTCCGCATTGACTGCCTATAAAACGAAGTCAGAAAATTTTCTTTTAAAACAATAAAAATATCACTTCTAGCAAATATCCAGACACCAAACTACATATACACACTCTTCTGAGTGGAAAGAAGGGGTGGCTGGATTGAGCAAGCATTATACAAAAACAGGACTGAATGTGAGAAAAGAAGGAACAGAGCAAGCAAGCACTCTAAGTCAAATCCTTGAGGCTTATTATTGATAGTCTCAGTCGCAAAACTGATTTAAAAGCGACAGGTGAGCGTTTCAATACAAACTTCCCAACTGATCTGGAAAGTTCCTGCAAGCTAAGGCATCATCCTCGACAGAGACTGCAACTTAGACCTTTACATATAAAACTCCTTGTACACCATCAAAATGCCATCTGATGCTGAAACATACCGCAGTTCTTAATTTTCATCTTATGGGTGTTTCTACCAATATCCTCATTGCAATACTTTTAGTCAACACTAAAAATCTACACTTTCTAGTACTAATAAACAATAGAGATTATGGAGCAAACGAGAGAAGTACGAAAGGTCATTGTGGAAATGCATGTTCCTTTGGTGTCATCATTTTAAACAAGTGCTTGACATAATTATAACAAGTAGTCTCTCAAATTAAAGCTACCATAAACCAGAGCTGAAAAATTCATGCTGTTAATGGAGTTGCAGAGAAGAGTTGAGCACAGAAGTGAATGCATTTCATGCATTAAGTTTGAAGAGGTTGCAGTTTTAACATTAATAATAAGTAGGAGTGAAGCTTCTCTGCAACATAGATTTTCTTAGTTAAAGTAATCTACAGCTATAGATAATTACCCCTTACCAAAAAAAAAACTACAGATAATTACATCCCCTAATTTACTGAAGGGAGAGCAGTAATCACCTTTGTCAAGCACTTGGCAAAATAAACCGGATGGACCAAGATAGATGGATCTGGCATCCCCCAATCTACTGCATTATCGTACACTTCAGTTTCCATGACCTGTTTTACCCAAAAATGCATGTGACTGGAGAATCATAGCATAGTTAAATCTAAAAGATATTTGACTCTTCCTTTCTCCATGTTAAGTAAGTACATTGCACTCTACCTCGAGATAATCGTCTTCATAGGATATCTCAGTCATACCAATATCTGACAGATCGTACTCATCAGCCATCTTCTTGTTATCATACACTGGTATATCCATTCCGATGAATACATTCTGAAAAAAAATTTACCAACCAAAGATCAATTTAAGTTTGTGCAATAAATTTAAGGGAAAACTAGTAACAATATAGATCACAAATATGCAATGAAGATAGAAATCTAATTTGGCAATTAAGTGAACGATTGGATCTAACATAAATGATACAGGACTCCCAGACTAACTGTCCATCAACTACCTCCAAAAGCATTTTAAGAGGAGGTGAGTACGGCCCTGCTCATCTCAAATAAGGTGAAGATTTTGGACATCCACCAATAGTAAATGATACATGTGCTCCAACATATCAAAAGTCATTAAGACCATTCCATACACAAGTAGAAATGACATTTTCAAGATGATTCTGAAGCCACTTCCCGCTTGTGCCTTATTTCTCTCCAATTAAAACGTGGAACTCTTTGCTCCTTATAAACAATGAGCCCCTAGAACTCTTCAAGGCAATCATCCAGAAATTTCTCTTGCTTAACCTGGAACTATTGGCCGAAAAGGGATAAAATTTGTTGAGGGATAAGAACACTCCTGCAAGCTAAATACATAAATTAGGTCTGTTATGGTCTCAATTTTGCCAGCTAATATAGTACTTCTTCAAACTTGCCACATACCCAAACTGTTGAAATTGTGAACACTTCTAAAACTTCGCCATTACAGGACAACGCTGGCATAACTTGCAAAGCAAAGGGAGAAACAATAGAACCCTAGATATGAAAAATCCCTACCTGAGGCTTTTGAGTTGAAGACTTCCTAAATGCGATCGAAGCATTTCAGAAAGGAAGGAGAAACTCACCACAGGGCTCGTTGCACCACGATCGTCTAGGATGTTCTCGTCATCGAAAATTTCAAAAAATATATCTGGAGAGAACAGATTTTCCGTGAGACCATATTTACAACCAATTTGAAATTGGTAAAACAACAATCTAATGGTAAAAGAAGGGAACCTCCATAATCATCCACAACATACTGGAACTCTGTCCATGATATTTGTTCATGAGGCTCACGGTGTACAGGCCCAGGGAAAACTAGCAAAGCGTTACTGCAGGCCTGAAGAGGAAATATGTCAACATGCTAAATTGCTAATGAAGACCAGAATGGTTCTGGAATCTTGCACCACTCTATTATTATATTTACCTCAACAGTTGTCCTTGCAATTTCGGCTGAAGTAAGTTTAGTTTCGCGGGTTCTCTTGCAAGCTTTAACCTCTTCAAGAGGATGGTAACCCTGGTCGCTTGTGTAATTAGATGAATCGGGAAGAGAATCAGAGTAATCAGCAGCAACGGAAACCCTTGAAAGGCAGAGCTCATTCCCTATTGGCAGCCATTGGAAGGGTAGTGATCTGAAAAAAAAAATAGTTGCATCTGAAAGTCAACATGAAATTCTCATGAAATAGTATAAGGATATTGACAGAAAGGAACTATTTTCCTTCTAGTTCTGTGTACATGTACAGGTACATGTGAGAGAGGGTGAGAGAAAGAGAGAGAGCACCAAAGCATAAAAAATGGCATGTCAACAACGAAAATTAGGGAACCAATATACACCATGACATTCTTATAAAAAATACACATTAAGTACAATATATCTCACTTTCTTTAAGTCAATTTTGCCAAACAAAGTGGTAAATACATTCTGATAATGGTAATTGATAAGAAATGTGATCGTGAAAATAAGGATGTCTACTTTCATGGCCATGGTGACAATATTAAGTCCATGTGACACCAGGCCAAATAACTATTGCGTATCCTAAAAGATTAATCGTACAATTTCTTGAATCCGGTCTAGGAGTTCAAGGCTCCATCATCCTTTTTACTAATTTATTAGCCTTATTATCAGCTCCATGAAATTTGATCAGCAAAAAACCCTGCCTTTTAGCTTTGGGCCACATTAAAGTAGATCAAAGAAGAGGAATAGCACAATTCTGTTTGTAGTTTACGAAAGATGATCTTAATAACCATTTGCTAGCATTCTTTTGCCAGGACTTGAAGGGTTGGAAAGTAGAACTGAAAAGGTGGAATAAGGAGAGATCAGCCAAAAAATTGATGGAAGTAAAGCACAAGTTAAGGGATGAAATGAAAATATCAGACTTGCTGGAGTTTCTCTTGCTCATGAGTAAAGGTGTATGATAATCTAAACTCCTTGAGTTGAACCATCTTTTGGAATTCAAGTCATTTACATCCATATGCAAGTTTCCACTATACCAACACATGATTTTTCTTTCATATCCTTCTGGTTTAAGGGTACTTCAAATCTTAAAGGAACTTTTGGTACTACAATCCCATGGAAAATGTTCTAAAGAAGTACCTCATGTGACACAAAATTAAAAAAAGTTTCACCTAATCGATATTGACTGAAGTATACAAGAGAAGTAAGAACTTCCCAATTATTCTTGAAAGTAAACCAACCTCCCTGAGAAAAGAACATAACGACAATAACTCTGAAAAATCCTGCATTTCTGGTGAAAATGCCACAGGCTTTCACCATTTTCTTGGTCATAGACCTTTAACTAGCCCTTGCAAAATTTTAAAGATGACTCCAATCGGCACAAATGGAGCTCTAAGCTCAAACTTAGAGGCTCCAAAAATGATAGATTACAGGTGTACGATCAGCTTTATTATCAGCAGAATACTGAGCCAAACACGTTAACCATCCCAAGGATAGCTCCTGACGCTGCATCAATTCAAGGAAAAGAAAACACCAATCCAAGAGCAGAATATTGAGTCAGACTACCAATTTTGCTCACCCTAGATCCTTTACAATTACCTCAACCTGAGAAGGTCTTACGTGTATGCCAAACTTAATTCTAAGCCAACAAACTAAAGGGATTGCCACATGCAAATATCAAACTGGACGAACCATATACTCATGCTCGAACAAATCTAAACATGGGTCCTCCTACATAGTCCCCGATATCCAAAGTCAAGCCACACACCTCATAGAAGGAAAATCCACAGCCCTTCGCCCGTCGAGGGAATGTTTCATCCAGCTGCCCATGCCCGCGATTCCACAAGACGTCGAGCATTCCGAATGGCACAGATTGTAGCGTGACGAACCTGATCACACGAGCGAAAACAACAACAACAGAAAATCAGCAGAATGGCCACCAACCCAACCAAAAACCAAACCGCGGCACAAGCACCGAATCCTAAAACCTTCGAAACCCTTTAGCCACCAAACGCGTTTAACCAACTCGGACAAGACACCGAGTCCTAGTTTCACCCTCCCGGCCGAGCTAAAAATGCAATCTTTCTCTCCCAATGAGCCTCCCCAAGAACGTGCAGACTCAAAAATCGATGCTTGATCTATCGAATGGACACGGGTGCATGCAAATTATCCAAAATTTTCCATTTTTACGGTTTATATCGAAGAAAAGCCAGGTGGGTCGTCGTAGTTACCGAAGGTGAGGGAGGAGGCAGCTGCAATCGACATGAGAGAAGCAGAGAACAACGAGGCCGAGATCAGCTTGACGAAGACGAAAGAAGGAGGGAGGAGGGGGTCGTCGTGCGCGCGACTTGTCGCCTTGCGAGATGTGGCTGAAGACGGTCGTGCCGCAATCTGATTCGCTCCGCAAGTTAACGCCTGCGCTTGTGTTAGGTGTCAGACACGCAGAGAGAGAGAGAGAGAGTCTTGTGTGTTTTTCTGGACAAAAGTGAAAATCTGGTATAAATGAACAGCACAGAGGAGTTCCCAAGTTGTCTTTTTTCTCAGAGAATCACAGCATATGCCTTTTCTTTTCCTTTTCTTTTCAATTTTTTCACTCAAGTTATGACACAAAATTGCTGATTTCCTCGTCATTTGATATTATCTTGTATTGTAGTCCTCAATTTCATAATAATATGGCAATTTTATTTTCCATATTTGCAAGTTGTTTGGTATTTTCTCCTCATTTTGATCCACATTCAATGTCATTAGCGGCAACACAGCTTGGATGGATGCATGATATCAATTTGAGGAAACATAAATCTAGAGCGGTATATATAAATTGGAGAACTAAATTAATGACGCTAAAAAAGGGAATGACCCTTTTTTGGATTAGGCCGTTCATGTCTATCATAAACGTTTGGGCATGGATTTACTTTGCCGTAATTAGCTGGATGGTTATTGAACACGAAAACGACGTCGGGAAAGGGGGTCACATGCAATTTGAATTTGGGATTATGAAATGTTAAAGTATAATTAATACATCGATTGCTTTGTAAATAAGAAGGGAATTGCTAGGCTTACTAAGTTGGTTCTACAAAGTTGATTTACCAAAGGTCACTCCAGCCTAACACGTTATTTAGCAAACTAATTTTGTAAATCACTCTTAATTAAAAGAATGAAAGCGATAGGAGTTGTTTGGCAAATATCTTAACAATTGCAGTACCTTCAAAACTATTTATGGCAATATTTTTTTAGGTCAAATATAGCAATATTTAGAAGCTATCCATTCTGAGATTCTACATGTTGATTGTTAGAGTAGGAGAGAAAATAACAACGAAGTGTTTAAGGTGACTAAATCTAATCAGGTATATATCATATGTATTTATAGGAATGACTAATTATAGTAAGGGTACAAATAGATATTATTACATAAAGAACTCCTAATACATCTTAATTATACATTAATCTCCCCCTAATTTAAAGGAAGTGTGACAACTGAGAGATTGAAATTTTTTTTTTTTTAAGGTCAAGAAAATTTGGATCTTAACAGTGCATGGCGTGAGCTAGGTGGGCTTTTGGTGAATATGTTCGCCAATTGAGTTGCTATAGGTACATGGCGAACACATAGATCCTTGGAAATGACCTACTCTCGAACATAGTGAAAATCCAACTCAATGTATTCGGTGAGAGCTGGAAACAAGGATTGGGAGTAAGATCTATGACAAATGTCATCGCAATGAGAGGATTAAAAAGGGGCACTGTGAGCACACGAAGTAAATAACAAATTTAAATAATATTAGCAACACAATAAGCAACACGGTGATATTAAGCCTTTGTACTAGAACAAGATATAGTAGGTTGCTTCTTGGCACCCCATGAAACAAGATTGGTGCCTAAAAAAACACAAAAGCTCGAGGTGGACGTCGAGTATAGAAACACCCAGCCAATCTGCATTTGCATAAGCAATCAATGAAGTAGGATAACACCATTTGGTGAGCTTCTATGGGTGGCTAAATATCAGTATATATGTTTGACAGCTTGGAGATGAGGAACTTTGGGTTAATGTATGAATTGGCTAACCAAGTTCACAACAAAATGAATATAAGGTCTAGTCATAAACACACATTGTAAAGCACCAACCATCTATTAATACAATGTTGGAGAAATGAGAAGCTCACCATCGTTAGTAGACAACATAATCATCAAGGTCAAGGTAGTAGATACAGGCTTAACCTTAACAAGGTCAAATTTATGCAAAAGACCACCTAACTTGAGATAAAACATACCGTTAGAGCGAATATGAGCCTCAATGCCAAGGAAATAGTGAAGCAGTCCAAAATCCTTCGTAAGAAATTCTTGTGAGAATCAAGTAATCAAAGAATATAATAACTTAGTCGCATTATCCATGATAAGGATATCATCAACATATAATAAAACATGTAGACAACCCTGAGAAGAAACATGAATGAATAATAACGGATTGACATTACTCACATGAAATCCAAAGATAATAAAAAACTGTTGAAGCGAAGAAACCATGCATAAGGAGCTTGCTTCAAATGATAAATAGCTTTTTGGAAATTGCACACATGATTTGGGAACTTAGCATGAGAGAAACCAGAAGGTTGACACATGTTAACTTCCTCACAAAAGATGTCATGCAAGAAGGCATTATCAAGTTGACGTATAGCCCATACTGATGAAATCGCGATAGATAGAACAACCTGAATTGTAGTGCGTTTAACAATTGAGTTAATAGTCTTGTTATAGTTCAATCTAGCTTATTGTTCAAATCCTTGTGCAACCAAGCGAGTTTTAGAGCATTTGATAGTTTCATAGGATCTTTCCTTACCCTTAAAAACCCATTTACAACCTACTAAATTTTAAAAGGATTAGGTGGTACAAGATGACATGTGTGATTAGTGAATAAGGCATTAAATTCATCTGCAATGGCCACTTTCCAATGTGGGTCAAGAATGTTCTTAAAGTAGAAGTCAATGTCTCTTTGTGAATAGAGTGAGAGAGATTTAAAAATATTCTAGGTTAAAAAATTATAGATATGGCACAAGTCTACATGGGATGAGTAGGAAGAGAAGAAATGGAAGTGAAGGAGTTGGATAGAGATGTAGAGAGGATTTATAGGTCTAATGTGGGAGTAATTGGTTGGGAAAAGAGTCAAGTTGGAATGCAATTAATGGGTTGAGAGAGGGATCGGTGGAGACAAAAAAAATAATAATTAAAAGCATATTGGGTAGGCTGAGAAGAGGAGACAGGCGAGTTAGGAGGTTGTGCTAGAAAAGTGGAGAACGGCGGACGATAAGCTAGAGGGGCAAAGGAGGTAGAATGAAGAATAGATTGATTGCAAGAAACAAAAATCAAATGGTTGAATTGGAATGGTGAGTTACGGGACGAAGAATTGAAGGATTTTGTGAAAAGGGTAAAAAGTTTTTAATCAAACCAAACATTGTGATTGATAAAACCATGATTACTTGTCCTATTAAGGCAACAATAGCCTTTCTGATTTGATGCATATCAAAGAAATACATATGGCACAGAATGAGTTGCTCACTATGGGAGACGAGATGGAAGAAGAGAATAACAAATACACCTAAAAACTCGTAAGAACATATAATCAAATTGGAATCCAAATAAACAGTGGAAATGAGAAATAGTAGATAGGACAAAAGTAGGAAGTCGATTAATAATAGAATAGTAGTAAGAAGAGCATCAATTCAATATGATGAAGGCACATGAGTATGGATTAATAAGGTTTGAGATATTTTGACTAAGTGTTGATTTTGTGTTCTGATGTACCATTTTGAGATGGGTGTCTAGATAAGATAAGTGTTTAATAATATGAATTTTGGTACGTTGGGAATGAATTACTGGTACCTCCCCTATTAGTTTGTAAAAATTTGATCTTGGCATTGCACATATTTACGCTAAAATGACATAAGCAATGAAAATGTGTAGGCACTCAAGATTTATTTTTTCATAGGAAAAAACCAAGTAAATTCATATTATTCATTAATATTGATATTTAGAGTCATAGAGAATATAATGATAAAGTGTTTATGCTGGCTCAATCATAGTTAGGATTGTATGATATGAATTTATCGGCGTGACTAATTACAATGAGGATACAACTAGAAACATAATTACAAGAAATGTCCCGTAATACATATAAATTATACATTGATACTAGAGCGTTAAAACGCATATTATCTAAACATATAACTTTACGGCACTTCATGGCGCAACACAAGTACATTCACAGCCTACACACACAAAAAATAAGTAGCCACATATTATTAATATATTGCTTCTAAGCTCAATACTACTACATACCAATTGCAGCACCTTCAAAACTAAAACTATTTATGGCAATATTTTTTTGGGTCAAATATAGCAATATTTAAGAAGCTATCCATTCTGAGGTTCTACATGTTGATTGTTAGAGTAGGAGAGAAAATAACAACGAAGTGTTTAAGGTGACTAAATCCAATTAGGTATATATCATATGTATTTATAGGAATGACTAATTATAGTAAGGGTAGTAAGGGTACAAATAGATATTATTACATAAAGACCTCATAATACATCTTAATTATACATTAATCTCCCCCTAATCTGAAGAAGGTGTGACAACTGAGAGATTGGATCTTTTTTTTTTTTTTAAGGTCAAGAAAATTTGGATTTCAACAATGCATGGTGTGAGCTAGGTGGGCTTTTGGTGAAGATGTTCGCCAATTGAGTTGCTGTAGACACATGGCGAACATATAGATCCCTGGAAATAACCTACTCTCGAACATAGTGAAAATCCAACTCAATGTATTCGGTGAGAGCTGGAAACAAGGATTGGGAGTAAGATCTATGACAGATGTCGTCGCAATGAGAGGATTAAAAAGGGGCATTGTAAGCACACGAAGTAAATAACAAATTCAAATAATATTAGCAACACAATAAACAACACGGTGATATTAAGCCTTTGTACTAGAACAAGATATAGTAGGTTGCTTTTTGGCGCCCCATGAACCAAGATTGGCGCCTAAAAAAACACAAAAGCTCGAGGTGGACGTCGAGTATAGAAACACCCAGCCAATCTGCATTTGTATAAGCAATCAATGAAGTAGGAGAACACCATTTGATGAGCTTCTATGGGTGGCTAAAAATCAGTATATATGTTTGACAGCTTGGAGATGAGGAACTTTAGGTTAATGCATGAATTGGCTAACCAAGTTCACAACAAAATGAATATCAAGTCTAGTCATGAACACATATTGTAAAGCACCAACCATCTATTAATACAATGTTGGAGAAATGAGAAGCTCATCATCGTTAGTAGACAACATAATCATCAAGGTCAAGGCAGTAGATACAGGCTTGACCTTAACAAGGTCAAATTTATGCAAAAGGCCACCTAACTTGAGATAAAACATACCGTTAGAGCGGATATGAGCCTCAATGCTAAGGAAATAGTGAAGCAGCCCAAAATCCTTCGTAACAAATTCTTGTGAGAATCGAGTAATCAAAGAATATAATAAATTAGTCACATTATCCATGATAAGGATATCATCAACATACAATAGAACATGTAGACAACCTTGAGAAGAAACATGGATGAATAATAACGGATTGACATTACTCACATGAAACCCAAAGATAATAAAAAACTGTTGAAGCGAAGAAACCATGCATGTGGAGCTTGCTTCAAACCATAAATTGCTTTTTGGAAATTGCACACGTGATTCGGGAACTTAGCATGAGAGAAACCAGAAGGTTGACACATGTTAGCTTCCTCACAAAAGATGTCATGCAAGAAAGCATTATCAAGTTGACATATAGCCCATACTGATGAAATTGCGATAGATAGAACAACCTAAAGTGTAGTGCGTTTAACAATTGAGTTAATAGTCTTGTTATAGTTCAGTCTAGCCTATTGTTCAAATCCTTATGCAACCAAGCGAGTTTTAGAGCGTTTGATAGTTTCATAGGATCTTTCCTTACTCTTAAAATTCCATTTACAACCTACTAAATTTTAAAAGGATTAGGTGATACAAGATGTCACATGTATTTAGTGAATAAGGCATTAAATTCATCTGCCATGGCCACTTTCCAATGTGGGTCAAGAATGTTATTAAAGTAGAAGTCAGTGTCTCTTCATGAATAGAGTGAGAGAGATTAAAAAATATTCCAAGTTTAAAAATTCTAGCTATGGCACGAGTCTTTATGGGATGAGTAGGAAGAGAAGAAATGGAAGTGAAGGAGTTGGATAGAGATGTAGAGAGAATTTATGGGTCTAATGTGGGAGTAATTGGTTGTGGAAGGAGTCAAGTTGGAATGCAGTTAATGGGTTGAGAGAGGGACTGGTGGAGACAAAAAAAAAAAATTAAAAGCAAGTTGGTTAGGCCGAGAAGAGGAGATAGGCGAGTTAGGAGGTTAGGCTAGAGAAGTGGAGAAAGGCAAATGATAAGCTAGAGGACCAAAGGATGTAGAAGGAAGAATAGATTGATTGGAAGAAACAAAAATCAAAGGGTTGAATTGGAATGGTGAGTTACGGGACTAAGAATTGAAGGATTTTGTGAAAAGTGTAAAAAAAAATTAATCAAACCAAACATGGGGATTGATAAAACCACGATTACTTGTCCTATTAAGGCAACGATAGCCTTTCTGATTTGACATACCAAATATGGCACAGAATGAGGTGCTCACTATGGGAGACAAGATGGAAGAAAGAATAACAAATATACTTAAAAACCCAAAAGAACGGATAATCAAATTGGAACCCAAATAAACAGTGGAAAGAAGAAATAGTAGATAGGACAAAAGTAGGAAGTCAATTAATAACAAAATATCATTGAGAAGAGCATCAATCTAATATGATGAAGGCACATGAACATAGATTAATAAGGTTTGAGATATTTCGACTAAGTGTTGATTTTGTATTATGATGCACCATTTTGAGATGGGTGTCTAGATAAGAAAAGTGTTTAATAAAATGAATTTTGTTTTGGTATGTTGGGAATGAATTATCGGTATATTCGGAATGAATTACCGGTATATTCTCCTCCCCCGTTAGTTTGTAAAAATTTGATTTTGGCATTGCACATATTTACGCTAAAATGACGGAAGTGATGAAAATGTGTAGGCACTCAAGATTTATTTTTTTCATAGGAAAAAACCAAGTAAATTCATATTATTTATTAATATTGATATTTAGAGTCGTAGAGAATATACAGATAAAGTGTTTATGGTGGCTCAATCACAGTTAGGATTGTATGATATGCATTTATTGGAGTGACTAATTACAGTAAGGATACAACTAGAAACATAATTACAGGAAAGGTCCCGTAATACATATAAATTATACATTGATACAAGAGTGTTAAAACGCGTATTATTTAAACATATAACTTTAGGGCACTCCATGGCGCAACACGGGTCCCTTCACAGCCTACGCACATGAAAAAAAAGTAGCCACGAATTATTGAAACCAACTCCATACCATGTACATGATCATTTTACAAAGAAAGAGGGGAAGCTATGGCAAGTAAATACATCTCAGACCATGTCAACAACAGTATTTATCAGGAGCCAGAAGGCGACTCCGACACGCCGAGGTCCTTTTGCCAAACCGTTGCTTGAGACGAGACTGGATCGATCTCCTGTATCGGTGACAACGAAGAAGAGATCAACTATCATCGACTACTGTTCTTTTTGTACTGTCAAGGAAATATAACTGGTAACTTAATTAGTTCTCGTTCATCTTGTGGGGGAAGAAAAGGAAGAAGGGAGAGGAAGGGAGAGGAAGGAAGAGGAAAGAAGATGATTTGATCACCGTAGATGTTCCCGGCGTACGATGCGTTTGCGAATTGCTCGAAAACTTGAGCATCTGGGGAGTTCGGATCCATATGCAGAAGAGCTGTATTCCAAAGGGAAGCGATGAGAGAGCATAAAAGCTGTACACTTCTCTTATTTTGATGAACATCAGAGTTTGTTTGTCTGTGTTTTGCCCTTTAAGCTCCGGTAAAAATGGCGAGCAAAATAGAAACAATTAACTTAGCTAGATAAGCTGACGATAATCTCACCGCTTCTACAGTAAGGGGACCCGCTTACCAGGGCAGTGAGAGACATTGGCCGGAGAGTGGCAAATAGAAGGGAGGGCGAGTGCGAGGGTGGCGTTGAGCTTGAAGCCGAGCCCCGGATCGTCCGGTCTCGGACCAGCATGCACAAGCACCGCCTCGTCTCGTCCAGGTCCTTCCTCAGATTTGCGCAGCACGGCACCGATGGAGCCTTGCTGTCGCCGCCGACGAAGGGTAGGCATGGCGAGAGATTGACCAGCTGGGCCTCGCACTCTCGCTTGTCTTGTGCCACGTCCGAGGTCACGCCATTCGCGAGCATCGTCGTGATCAAGAGCATCACTGTAAACCCAAGTGATGAGCTCATCTTCAAAAAGAGAGAGAGAGAGGGAGAGAGGTTATTCAGGAGAAAGATGGCCGGATTAAGAGATGATTAAGGATATAAATATGATTTTTCAGTCATTATAGAGTTTCATTCATCTCGGTGGCCATGCTTGTTATTGGTTTTGCGTGAACAGGGGTTTGCTTTCGCCAAATCACAGAACCAAGACGATGGTAGGTGATAACTTCTAACGACGGGTAATTTGACTGCCGGACTCGATCTAAACCCTCAACCCAAGATAAATTGATGATTCATGCGTTCAGTCAATGTTGTCTACATCCTGCAACTTTTTACATTGGTAAGGTCGCTAAAGAAATTTTTTTCCATTTTCCGTGTTTGATTCGTTTAGGAAAATGAATAATGGAAAATATTTTCCTAATCAATGTAAAACTTAATTAAAAATAATTTTTCGAAATATGACAAAGTATTGAGACTTGGATGCATAATTCTATGCTTGAGCTCGGAAACCCTAATGTTGGTCTCATTGTCTAGGACTAGGCCTACGGTGCCCGAGGATGGGTCCATTGAGGTTGGGCTCGTGATCCCATTGCCCATGCCAACGTTCGAGTCCATTGACATCAAGCTCCGGACTTTGGTGCCCTTGCCTGGGTCTATTGAGGCTAAGCTCAAAGCCTTGATGCCCTATCACCTGGGCTTAAGTCCACAAAGACTAAGTATAGGATCTTGTTACCTAAGCTCGAATCCCTAACACTTGAGCCCGAGTCCATGAAGGTTGTGCCCAAGTTCCCCATCCCAAGTTCTCCGATCCTCAACAATTGAGCCCAGGTCCACCATGGCCGTGCTCTTGGCACTCGAGCTCGGGTCCCTAGTGCTCAAGATAGGGTCAATCAAGGGCAAGGCCTACAACCCCAATACCCATGCTTAGGTCTATCAAGGTTGAGCCCAATACCCCAACGCTAGCACCCCGGTCCCTAGTGCTCATGCCCTAAGCCCTATCGCTCAAGTTGGGATCCATCAAGGCTCCACCTGAAACTGTGGTACCTGTATCCGATTTCCTAGTTGTCATTATGCAAGTTACTAGCGTCCAAATAATGTATATTTATATAGGGAAATCAAAAAATTTGCACACCAAATGATGAAAAATATTTTTCGGTTCATTTTCAAATTTCAACCAAACACTTGAAAATAACTTTTAGAAAAATATTTTTTAGAAATATTACATTTCTCGCAAAACAAACCAAGCATAAGTAAATTCGTTTTTTTGGAATTTATAATATCGCAATTTTGTAGAAGAGACAACTATAAGTTTCACCTGAAAATTTATTTTTTTATAATTTTTTTGTTTCGTGAAATAGATGGAAATGAAGTAGGTGTTGTGCGTGGCTATGTAAGATGGTATAGAAAAGAGCCGAAATCGATATCATACTAATCTCTCGGGTGATACCGGTTGATCAAAAAGTCAAGACTGAAAATAAACTGACCAACTGTTAGATTACAATGACGTCCATTGTACGGTACGCTCGTGTACTCTCCCAGAATGGTACACGTCTTTGTTCCAATCCTTTTCATCAAACATCAAACGCAAGACTCAAATAATAATAATAATAATAATAATAATAATAATAATAATAATAATAATAATAATAGAGGAATTGATAGATATTATAGAAAAGTTGGCCGCGTTTAAGGTAAGAAATTTAAAATGAATTTCCATTGTGATCCCTCAAATCCATGCATTTGTATTCTATGATTATCTTGGATTAGGTAAGAGTGACAATTCATTTCCACCAGTAAAGTTCAATGTCATGTGGACTAAACATATATTGTCAAAAAAATATTAATCCAAACATGACATGTTCAATATTCTCATCAAAAAAATCAACGGGAATATGATGTTTTGCTGAATAAGTTGACTCCAACGTAATCCACATAACTTGTGTTTAATTAACAAGGTTAGATTAGCTAAAATTCAATTAAAACCACCCAAATAGCTTATTTGAGCTAAAATCGACTTTCATGACTTCATTCATAGATTTTAGGGAAAAGTATTTAAAAAGTTCTAAACTTTTTGTATTTGTGCCAATTTAGTCATAAACCTTTTTTTGGTGCTAATTAGTCCTAAACCTTTTTATTTAGTGCCGATTCAGTCATTTCTGGCCAATTGTGGTTGGATTTTGCTAATTGGATGACGACTAACTGACGTGGCTTGATCGGTGTTGATATAGACAACTTTTTAATAATATTTTAATATTTTTGAATTTTTGAATTTTATTTTATTTTATTTTATTCTTTTTTCTTTTTTTCCTTCCCCTCCTCTAGCTGGTTGTTGGAACTTGCCGGCCACCTTGCTAGTGGCTGTGAGGGCAGCCTCACACCGGGCAGCAAGGCTTGCCCATGGCTAGTGAGACTCAACCTCACCAAATCCGACGAAGGCGAGCCTCACCGGCGTCGCCCAAGCCGCATTCGACAAGGCTCGCCTCGTCAGTGATCGGAGGGTGGCCGGTGAGGTTCGGTGAGGTCGACCTCCCAGCCGTTGCCTTTGGCCAATCACCAAGGTTCGGCGACTGACTAGAGGAGGGGAAGGAAAAAAGAAAAAAAATTCTAAAATATTAAAATATTATTAAAAATTTTACACGTCGGCCGGCATCCAATCAGCAAAATCCGATCAAAATTGGCTAGAAATGACTGAATCGGAACTAAGTAAAAATGTTTATAACTAAATTGGCACAAATACAAAATATTTAAGATTTTTTTAACACTTTCCGTAGATTTTATATGTGCTAATAGAATAATATGATCAAAATTAGTTCAAATATTTTTTTTCTTTTTGTTTTCTTAGTTCTATTTTCCTTTATAAGTCGTTAATTATAGATTTTGAACTATATGTATAATTTTAATGTTAAAAATTTTCATGTCAAAATTCCTAGCATCACAATTAAGTGTCTTAAATACAAATGACGTGATTACATAAAATAACCACCGAGATTTACTCCAGAGCCACCATTCCAACATGGAAATGGGGAGGTGAGGGTTAAATCCCCACATTCTCGGGGATGGGGTGATGAACGCGTAAGTTTCGGGAGTGGGTTTATTTCCAAAGTCGAATGACAAAAATGAAAATGAGTGTAAGTAGAGAGGACAAAAAAAAAAAGGATTAAATGGCACAAATTAAAAACTCGATGGTTCAATTGCAAAGGCTACATGAACTATGGGACTAAAATTGAAGTTATTGACAATAGCCAATTGTAATAGGATACTTTTAACTAATATATATAAATAAACATACATGTGTGATAGAACACTTTTTGAGAAAAAAGTCACAAAAAAATGCAAACTATAATCACCGTGACACATTTATCCTTAATTTTTTTTTTTTTTTTTTACATCAAAAACTCTTACTATGTCTATAACATATTTACTCTATAGTTTTTCTTGTGACAGTTTATTCTCCGTCAATGTTAGGCTAGATGACTTTTAAATTTAAAATAACATCATTTTTATTTCATGTAAGTTATGTAAGCGCCATATCAATATCATTTACATTTTGATATTTATATAAACAGATTTTGAATGAATTTTATTGATAAAATTTTGACAGATGATAAATGTGTTGTGATTTTATAAATCATAATTGGGATAGTTCATGATTTTTTTGCGGCATTTGCCCTATTCTTTTTATTTTTTTCAATTTCGTTTTCTTTCCTTTTCAATATTCTCTCTTCTTTTTGAGATTTTCTCCTCCGTTTCCCCCGCAGTCTCGATTTCTTCCGCCATTGTCGACGGCCTCGCTTCCACGAGCTTCGCCGAACGTAACTCCGGCCAAGCTTCAGTCGCAAATACCGTCGGACGGCGCAACCACACCGCCGCCTCCTCCGCCGCTAACGGAGGCGGAGCTCACGTGACTCCGCCGTACCTCAGAGAGAGAACCGCCGCAACCGCAGCATCTCTCCTCCCGCTCTCCTCCCTCCGCCGCCGGCGCACCGCCTCTGTCCCTCGCCGGAGAGATCCCCACGTGCGCAATCGACGGACGGAAGAGCCCCGCCGCTCCCCGCTGCTCAACTTCACCATCCCACCTCACACTCGCTGTTCCGCACAGCATTTCCTCAGGCTCCTACCCAAATTTCGCCTCTTGGTTATTTACCCGGAACCCGCCGTTCGACGCCGACCATCGCCTGTGATGATCCGGTAGGACCCGAAACTCATATTTGCATCAGTTTGTTTTGGATTGTAACGTTGGAAATGCATTGCGGGTCACCCGTTTGATGAAATGCTTCTCTAAGCGCACGCTTCAGTGAGATCACGCAATATATACAAATATATAGGCGGCATTTCTTTTCTTTTCTTTTTTATCTTTGTCCCCTTAGTACTTGGATCAATTGCAGATTTTCAAATTTGAGGATGCTAGTTTATATATGGGAAGTGATTCTTCATGATTGATGAAGGTTTGATGACTGGGGGAAGTATTGGGATTTGCAAGATTTCTTTTTTATCATTGTTGACTACGTCAATGTGGAAATCTTCCACCTAAATGAGTATTAATATAAGTCAATCAATTAGGTAAAAATAAAAAATAAATTCAGTCATCGGTGTGTTTTTTTTTCCTGTGTTTCGTCTGGACACAGAGAATTCCTTTGTGAAACTTGATATTGAATTATTGGTTATCCCGGGAGTCCATTCTTTTTCTATATAAAGTTGACAAAATGCTTGCTGAATCTTGAATCTGATGATCAAATTGCGCTTGCTGTAGTGGGTGTTGATGCATACTTTCTTCCTGTTGGGTGTGCTGTTGATCTGGTGATGAGTCTAACGTCTGTTGTTGTTTGGGGACATTCAGCTTCTCATCCTCAGTCTCACTGTACTGGCCCAAGGGACTTGCTCCCCTAGTGGATGAGGGAACTAACTGTCCTAAAACCATCTTTTTTGGTGTCTTATCCTTGCTCAACTGGGTTTTCTTTTTAATTCCCTTTTTACACATGTATAGTTAATAAGGACCCTTCTTTATGCCATTGCATCTTCCATCATTGACAGTTCTGCACAGCAGCACGTGGAAATGATGTTTATTGGATTGTCAAGACTGAAAAGAATCCAAGAAGGAGCTAGCGCCTGAGATTAATAGGAGTTGTCATCTAGATGAAGGATGTTGCTCTGGTTACTGGGAAGGATTGGAGAGTCTAATCTCTTCTTTAGCTGCCGGCTAGGTTTTAGGTATCAACAGAAGTGTAGCCTGGTGAATGTGAAATTGAAGTGGGCGAAAGATTGGGAGCTTGACACGGTTGTTTCAGGGGAGAGGGATCTCAAAGCAGTGAACTTCCTTACTTCTCTTATTGCCTCTGCTCCACGGTGTTGCCTCCCTGTATACCACCTCTCTCGCTCTCGTGGACAACTTGGCCTTCCCCATGATCTCAAGCTCTCTACATTTATCAGGAGATACCCAAATATTTTTCACGAGTTTTATACTCCTGACAGTGGAGGGACTCCTGTTCCGTGGTTTCAGTTGACACCCGAAGCCCATGGACTTCATCAGGAGGAACTCAGTGTTTTGCAACAGAACCATACGGATATCCAGAACAGGCTTTGCAAATTGCTTATGCTCACTAGAGATAGGATCCTTCCTTTGCAAACTATTGACCAGTTGAAATGGGATCTTGGATTGCCCTATAATTATCAGGAATTACTGATTTTAAAGAGTCCAGAATTGTTCTCTTTAATTAGGCTCCCTGATGATCGAACTGGTGTGAAACTTCTATTGTGGGACGATCACCTATCTGTATCTGAATTGCAGAAGAATGCAGCTTTACTGCAGAAGGAAGAAGATTTAAAAGACGGCATCCTATCTTTTCCAGTTCGGTTCACAAGAGGCTTTGGGTTAAAGAAAAAATGCATGAGGTGGCTAGAAGAATGGCAGAGCCTTCCTTATACTTCTCCTTACTCGGATTCATCCCACTTGGATCCTCGTACCGACGTATCTGAGAAAAGGATTGTTGGAGTCTTTCATGAGCTTCTACACCTCACTGTCAAGAAGAAAACAGAGCGGAAGAACGTAAGTAATCTTCGCAAGCCATTAAGTTTGCCCCAAAAGTTCACCAAGGTTTTCGAGCGTCACCCAGGAATCTTCTACATTTCAAAAAAGTCTGATACTCAGAATGTGATCCTTAGGGAGGCTTTTGAGGGAAAGCGTCTCTTGTACGAACACCCCATTGTACAATTCCGGGAAAAATTGACAAGCATGATGAGTAAAGGTTTTCTAGACAGAAGCAGGGGGAATTACAAAAGTTCTGTGGCTGGTGATCTGGCAGAAGATGCTGGCGCAGCAATCAGTGATGATCAACAAACTTCTGAACAAGAGACAGATGCGTTTATGTTTTCAGATTATGATTCAGATGGGACTTTGGATGATCCTTGTTGGAAAAAAAAAAAAATCCTTCCGGTGCTAAAGTCGCGTTTGAGGTCAAGGGAAGCAGCAATATTGGGGGTGAGACAGATGAGTTCTCCAATGAAGGGAAACTGCACTGTACAGATCTCACTTCTTGGTGACTGCTGATCTAAGGACATCCTATGTCAATTTGCTGTGAGTTTTTCCCTCGGCATGTCTATTTCTGAACCTCATTATTTGTTATTTAAGTTTTACTAGCTGTACATTTGATCTTCAGGTGAGAAGGGCCTGAATACTGGCAACTTCCGGGAGCCTGAGGAGTCGGGGAGGCAGCCTTCTCACAAGGTCTTGGCGATTACGTTAATTTGCCAAAGCATATAAGCATCTGAATGGGGATCCATGAATGTAAGCCGAGATTTCAATGAATCTGCTTGAATCATCCTGGACATTCAAAGTATGTCATCTGGTTTAGCATGAACAGCAGCCGAACGCAACTGAGCACGCTCTGGTTTCACACTGCTGCAATTCAAGTCCATTTTGAGTTTGCTTTAGAATCGCAGCTGTTTTCATTTCGAGGCAGTCACAATGACAATTTCAGCAATGTCGTGCCGCCTTTTGCTGTATGCACATTTGTGGTTCCTAACGAGTTCATTAATCAGACCGACTTTGATGTTCTGTTCTATTGTGAGAAGGCGGTGCTAATATTAGTTGGGCTGTAGTGATGTGCTCATATATTTCAAGTCTCATGGTCTCAAGTGATGCCAAATCGTGTTTGTTTACACTCAAGCAAAAGCAAAAGGCACTTTTTCATTTTCCCACCAAACTCAGAATACTATTCAAATTTCACTAAATTCTGAAAAATATTATATACAAAGTCACGTTTCAACATTTACATATTTTGAAAGTTTCAAAGGTTTCGATATAAGAAATGCTACCATGATAAGTTTTAGATTAAGCAAAAAATAACTAAGTAAAAATCTATCTAGAGATGCCCAATATACTAGATAGATTAATTACAATCATGAAAACATTTTTGGCTACGAAAAAAGCTCGGAAAGTTAAATCTCTCATCTCATATCCATCATTTTTGTAAAGAGATTAAAGTTGAGTTTTAGCTTGGGATGCGTACAGCAATATTTATATTTTTGGGAATAATATATGTTCATAAACAATTTTTTTCTATTTTTATTCATTGTACAAGTTTTTGAGTAGAAGAGCACGTTTGGTAACTATAAAAAAATTTCTATTAATGGAATAGAAATACATTCGATATGTGCCCAAATTTTGTTTGACTTAGAGTTTCTTATAATTTTTCGGTAATTTTATTATATTTTTTCTTTCTCCACTAGTTAGCAAGGTCGGGGAGCCTTGTGGGAAGAGAAATGTACATTTCTGTTTTATTTTTATTTAAAAAAAAAAAAAAAAAGATAAAGAAATAGGAGTGTTATCAAAGGCACTCTTGGGCTCCGCATGATAACCTTCCCCAGCCAAAAAATTTCTATTCTTCTCTTCCCTAACAAAAAAGAATAGAAACCACTTGTTTGATAACGTGACTTAGTTTTTTGTTAAACAAAAAGTTAGCCGGGAATGGTTTTGGAATAGAAATGAGAAGTAAAAAAAAGTTGCTTCTTGTTCCCGGGAACAAGTTTAAGAAATAAGTGAATTTTTTTTCTTTTATTCTTCTCTTACTAACGGCCATTGACCCCGGTGACCGCCACTACGCCGCCGCCGCCGCCGGCCGCCCGCCCCGCCGCCCGACGACCGACCCGCCCACAAGCCGCCGCCGTCGCCGGAGGCTGACCGACCGTCACCGCCCGCCGTCGCGGAGGCCGACCGACCACCGCCCCGCCACCGATCGACGCCGGACGCCTTGCCGTCGCCGCCGATCGTCGCCCGGTCGCCGCACGCGTCGCCCCGCCGGCCGCCGCCCGGCCGGAGGCCGACCGACCGTCATCCGCCCCGGTCGCCGCCCGCCGATCGACCGCCCGCCGCCGCCGGTCGCCGGAGGCCGACCGACCACCGCCCGATCGTCGCCGATCACCGCCGGAGGCCGCCGCCGCCGCCGCGTTGCCGCCGGTCGACCGCCGCCCGCCGACTACCGCCGCCCGATTACCGCCCCGCCGGCCGCCGGCCGCCACCTCCAGCGGCCGCCTAGCCGCCTCGGCGGCCGGCGTCCGCCGTCCGACCGCCGGACGCCGGCCGCCGAGGCGGCTAGGCGGCCGCGGGAGGTGGCGGCCGATGGGCGGCGGCTCGGGCGGCGGCAGTCGGTAAAGCGGGCGGCGACCGGCAAAGCGGCAACGCATGCGGCGCGGCTCCGGCGGTGGTGGCGTCTACCAAAAAAATAAAAAATAAATAAATATAAAGAAGAAACTATTTTTTACCAAACGGGATTTCTATTCTTTTTCTATTTCTAGAGTAAAGTTACCAAACGGGTTTTTTTACGGAAATTGTTCCCTGAATAGAAATGAAAAGAACTATTTCTACGAAAAGAAATTGTTAAATGCCAAGAAATGTTCTCATGCGGAGCCTTGATATCTCATCATTTCTGTTCTTTTCTTTCTAGCGGGAATTCCAAAAAAAAAAAAAAAATTGTTTCACGAAAGGCCAGAATTCAGACGATACATCAGGCAAAAAGGCATCCTGATAAATACGGGGTACCAAGTTGGTTGGGTCTTCTAAAAGTAGGTTGACTAGGTCGGCTGTGCTCTCACTTACAGAAAATGAGGAGGGGTCGCAGACTAATCTCCTATTCGCAGTTGCGGGCTAATATATCTTATATCTAAAAGAAAAGGTCTTAAGGCGGCCCTTAGGGTGTGATGAGAAGATTAATGGTGCGCATAATAAAATTTTTATTTATCTATTTCTCGGAACAAGTTTGGAACAGAAATCTGTTTAGTAGTATAATTTGATTTTTCTATTTCTAAAATAGATTTCTATTCTAAAAATTAATTTGAGGAAAAAATCATAAGTTAAAATTTTTGATTTCTCGATTTTTGAAATAAAAATTGAGAAATTCATTTTTGACCAAAATTAATTTTAATTTTTATTATCCGCATCCTAAGATACTCAAGCTCATTCCTCACAGCGAACTGAAATTCCATTTTGGTCAAAGAACCTACACTTTTAGTGCAAGGTGCTGAGCAAGATCTGAAAAGCTGTAGACCCATCACTCGAATGGGACAACACGTGCGTCCTACGAATGTCTTAGGCAATATAGCTTGGATCAAACAAGTCTAAAACCAAATACCAAAACAAAGTGTCAGAACCTCCCGTTATCATTTCCTTTCTGGCACGTGTAGCGGAGCTACCTTACTTCCGGTGCAAGCGTGAGCTTCCAAAATGACCATTATGAAAATCTCGTCATTTTCATTGAAAATAAAATAAAATAAATTATAGATATATCATTCGAAAATAAATATTTTTATTTAAATATGGAAAAATTTGCGAACATATTATGTATGATTTTCCTCGTCAACATCCGAATAATTTAACGAGTCTCAAATATTTTGTAAGGTTTAAAATTGAAAAGGGGAAATTTGATTAAAAAAAAAGTAAAAATACAAAATTTCGACAAAAAAATGCCAACTAATATTGCAACTGTCCATAGCTTGCGAGCTCCCACTATGCACTAGAGAGAGAGAGAGAGAGAGAGCAACGATGGTTTCTCCTTCAGTCGTCGGTTGCGGAGAAACCGCCTTCTCTCTCCTCCGCTCGCCGCCGCCGTCGCCGGCTTCTCTCTCTTCTCTTCGCTCTTCCGCCTCCGTAACCGGCTCGCCTCCCTCGCCCTCTCGCATTCACCTCGGTCGATCGATCGAGCGCGGCGGTCTCCATCCTAAACCGCCGAGGAAACCGTTCCGCCCGGCGATCGCGTGCTCCGGCGACTACGCGAGCTGGAATCCGGCGGCGGAGTCCCCGGCCAGGGCGCTCCGGCGCGTCCTCGAGCTGCCGGGGATTCACCAGGGCCCGGCTTGCTTCGACGCCCTCAGCGCGAAGCTCGTGGAGAGAGCGGGGTTCGATTACTGCTTCACGAGCGGTGAGTTCGGGAGTTGCGTTTATTCGGTTCGTGATTGATTTTTGATCGGCGATGCTTGTTTGGAGGACTGTATGGCTGTTTCCATTGCGAATCGGTGCTTCCATCTCAAACAGTCGTAGTGACGATGGATTGAACTGATCTTTTAAGTTTCATGCATAGATAGACCGTTTTCCAAGTTCCATGACGATGGTGTAAATTCACTAACGATCGGTCTGTTCGCCAATCTCCTTAATGGTGGGGATGGTCGGCAATAAGCCCTCCACGGGGAAGAAGGAGATCTTTGTGGTTTTCAAAAGAATTCCTGAGGAAATCATGATTCTGTTTCTCAGAAATTGAGTTGGTATAGTATTTCACTACAGCGTCGCCTGTTCCTTAATGTAATTATGACGACAACATAATCCCATTCTTGATCATTGATATTTCTTGTTAAATTCTTACTCCAATGGGAGGACAGATGGAATTTGAGCTCTGTTTAGCTATCAGCTACCTCTTACAAAATTTATATGCTTATGTGATAAGGTTAACAGTTCTCTTATCCCTTTCTGGCAGGGTTCTCAATATCTGCTGCTCGATTGGGGTTGCCTGATACTGGTTTAATCTCCTATGGAGAAATGGTAGATCAAGGGCAACAGATTACCAGCGCTGTCTCTATTCCTGTCATAGGGGATGCTGATAATGGATATGGAAATGCAATGAATGTGAAGAGGACTGTGAAAGGATATATCAAAGCTGGCTTTGCTGGACTCCTTCTAGAAGATCAGGTAGTTACTCTAAAGCAGGTTGTAGAGTTTTGAGCATCCTTATCAAGTACCAATCTGTATATCTTTCCTCTGATTTGGTTTCAAGTGTTTTTACTATAATTGTGACTTGTTCAAGAGAAAATGAGTGTCATCTTAGATTGTTTATAGGAGCTCCTATCAACCTAGAAATGAGGCTTGAAGAATATTGACTTTTTAGGCAACTAAACGTGTTTGATTTTGATAATCAAGTGAGGATATTTCTGATTTTGTTGAAAATAAGTGGTGCAAAGCATGTGGCTGTGTAAAATCCCATGGATTGCACAAACACATCATATAGCCATGCGTGCATGAACAGATGGACAAATGTATTTCTTGGTGGAACAAGTCTTTAAATCTGCTGTGCTGATGTAGTAAAAGGTGAAGTTTCATTAACATAGCCAAGATAGGTGCCCTCAGGACATGTTATGACTAAACATAAAGAATGCAGAAGGCATATTGCATAGTCAATTACAAGCATGCTGTACAATCTCATTGGTGAATAAATGGTGGTTTGATGCATGAAAATCCTAATGGGGTGTTTCATGAGATTCTGTCTGTAATGTTTTGTTGTACCTTGGGTAACCTTTCGCAGGTCTATCCACTTTGAAACTGACTACAATTTACCTGGAGTTCTTGGTACACATGCCTCTCTCTGGGAGCAATTTCATAGGCTGGGCAAAACTTCTTAATAACATTGTTGATAAAATTACAATGGTGGGATTTGTTCCATCTGATGATGCGGAGTTAACTGATAATTAAGTCAAATGCCTTTCTCAAGGCCATAAGTTCATTTGCGCGTTGCATTTTTACCTTAATATTTATATCTATGATCTGAATCTAATTCTATATGTCCTACCAAATCATTTGAATCTCAATCTCAACTCTCAGCCCACTATAGTAGGATTTTCTTTCATGAATCGTGTGTCCACTTTGCAACTATGCTTCATTCAAATTTTCCAAGCAGTTATTGGGATAACTGTGTTGATTTTAGTTGTACATTTGTTGTCGCTGCTTGTCTCCCTGTTTCATAATGCTGACTCTATTGTTGATTTTCTGAAGCCAGAAAATATAAAACAATAGAAGAGGGACAATTTGTTAGGTCTACACGTGTAAAAGAATGACAATATTGAAATACTATTAGCTCTTTTTGTGTTCAAGTTATGTGTCTATGTATGACTTTTGGTAAATTTGTAGTAGGTCAGACTATCATTTTTTATTAACCAGCATCTCCACAAATTAGTTGAACTACAGCTGCTAATCAATTATCTGTCAGGCATTATAGGTCTTCTGCTTTGATGCTTTTATCTTCCTCAGTCCTGGCTCATTCATGTACTTCTTTTCCATTTACTTCTTCACTGTTACGTCAACTGATGTTTACTTCTGTATGAGACATGAAATACTTACAAAGTATTTATTACAAGGTATCTCCAAAAGCTTGCGGTCATACTCATGATAGAAAAGTGGTGTCTAGAGAAGAAGCAGTGATGAGAATAAAAGCTGCTCTCGATGCGCGAAAGGAAAGTGGATCTGACATTGTTATTATTGCACGAACTGATTCTCGTCAAGCAATTTCTTTGGGTGAATCACTCTGGAGGTCTCGGGCTTTTGCTGATGCTGGAGCAGATGTTCTTTTCATTGATGCTCTAGCTTCGAAAGAAGAGATGAAGGCTTTCTGTGAAATTTCTCCGTCTGTCCCAAAAATGGTACAACAAGTCCCCATTAATATGATATTCAATAAGCTCTTTTTAAAGTTTGGATATTCATTATGCCTGTCTTTTTGTTGTGACCAGTTAATCATATGTAACCTTAGAAATTGAACACCTATCAGCATCTGTATTTTCTTTTTCCCTGCTGGCACACCTAATAAAATTCATTATTCAATCAGATCACAATGCTTTAGGTCATGACTTTGATTGAAATGACAGGAGCTATGACTGGAGTGGAATTCACTAGCCAAGTGAGCTCCGGGTCTTTTTCCTGGATATTCGAAATTTAAGAAGGAACGGTAGCAGTTACCACTTACCATAAGTACACAAATGTACAAAAAGGAATTCCCTAGAAAATTGACTAACTGAAAAATAAACATAAAAGTCATTTTTGTTGCTTTTCCTTCAGTCAAACATAGAGTTGTCATGAATCAAGGGAAATAAAAAAACTTAGATTGCTTGAAAGTTAGCCTGTGTTGCTTTTCAGACAGTGCAGCCCTTGCACAATGAATGTCTCTTTGTTTATGCTTATACTTGGTTTTTAGTGGATGAAGTTAATTCTGGCATTTAATTTTGTTCTAAGAATGTAAAGTTACTTGTCCCATAGCCTGCTTCTTAATATGTTGGGTTACGCTCATTGTTCATGAGTCACAATGTGACCACACAAGATCAGTTGCTTGTTAAATCATTGTTCACCAGTTTGAAGTAATTTGCAACGATTGATCAGTTGCTTGTTAAATCATTGTTCACCAGTTTGAAGTAATTTGCAACGATTGACAAAGCTTTCTTTGATCTGCATAGGCTAATATGCTTGAAGGAGGTGGGAAAACACCGATACTCAATCCTCTTGAACTCGAGGAAATAGGATATAAACTTGTGTCTTATCCACTTTCCTTAATCGGAGTTTCAATAAGAGCAATGCAGGTAGCATGTTTTTACTTTTCCTTTTAACTGTTAATTTTTATGAGAGATTTACCTTTCTGCAAAATCAAGCAGCATGTTGGGTGCAGGAATTTTGTGTGGAATATTTAATGTTGGATTTTTTTTTTTTTTTTTGGTAAGGGTTATTTAATGTAGGATTAATATAATGAAAAATCCTAAATTGATAGGTTTGTGACAAATTTACCAAGAACCAATATTTTTTACCATGAAAAACCCTCCAAACCATGTGGAAAATTTACCGCAAACTAATTTTTTTATCATCAAAACCCCAAAACTAGTATATTTGTGACAAGTTTACCCTCAATTATTTTCTATTAAATTGGATTAAAACCACGAAAAATTGTAAATTGGTACACCTATGACAAAGGAAGGTAGAATCGCAAAGTTGTATACCTGTCAACTGCCACATGTCACTTAGCAATTTGACTGTTAAATTTAACGGAAATTAACGAAGGATAAATTTATCACTGCTGTATTAGTTTGGAGTTTTTCTTGGTATTGACCCTTTAATGTATATTTTGACCCCCCCTCCCCAAAAAAAAAACCCTTTAAGGTATAGGTAGGTCATAGTATTCTGGCTTCTGAAACTACTATTTATCTTTTTCATGGCTGTTTAATTATTCAATTGAATACCTTGGCTTCATCTAAATGATTTTTTGGTTCTGTCCTCTACTAAGTGATCAAAAACTGATGGGCAGTAAACCCTTTTTAAGTTTTCAAAGGTTGTTCAAGCCTGGAGCTATTATTTTGTCTCAATTAATTGTGCAACAGGGATGGTCAGTATGCTTGTCCCTTTTTTTTTTTCCCCTTTCTTTCATTGGAAGGACCTATTTAATGCTGGTATCCCATAATAGTTAAAAACAATGTAATATGGAATTAAGTGGTGCAAAAGCATTGCTCATTTATGAGCTTAATTGAGTGGCATGTGGGGCTAATATTTTTAGGGCAGAGAAATCATAAAGGGAAAAAAAATGGATGCATTTGGTTTGTTCATAGCAATTCAGGTGAAACTGGTCATGCTAGATGTCACTTTAGTTCTCTTCTTAAATTGGAAGCATGTTGATGGTAGCTGTTTTGGGTACATTGACGTTTGCTGTGGTCTGTTCTTCCATTTCTCTTGCTTCCACCCAGTTGCGTATCCTAATTGTATAACATAGAGGATTACTCTTTGTGCTTTCAACCATCTTTCTCTTTCTTTAGGATTCTCTTGCAGCTATCAAGGGAGGACGTATACCACCTCCTGGAAGCATGCCATCTTTTGAGGATATGAAAGAAATCTTAGGTTTTAACACCTACTATGAAGAGGAGAAGCGTTATGCTACACCTAGCACCAGTCAATTGCCTTCTCGCGGAGGTTGGTATTTAAACTTCCCTATGACCCATAGAAGTATGGCCGGTTAATTAAGTCCTTCGATTTCTTCTAAAAGTCAAGTCTGTTTTATGTTTGATACTAACTAGCAATCACCATTCCCTGCTCCATTGTAGAGGTTTACATTTATTTTTTGGATTAGCATTGTGAAGTTTAGCAGTTAGCCCCGATTACATATCTTTGGACCAGATTTTCCAAGTAGCCATAAAAAAGGCTCAATGTGTCTTTGTCACTCAGAATGGGATTCAGCTTGGCTTAACTACTTTAGTTCTTGTTTTACGAAGATCTAAACCTGTTCAGGATTCCATAAATTCACTTGCTCTTGTTGGCACCATTAACATGCTCGAAGTATCTACAATTTTTGCCCTCTTTATGACATGAAATCATCTGTCAGTGAGCACCGAGTACAGTACATCACAGAGGACTCAAGAAGATACAGAGCAAAGGAGTCAAGTACTGCAAGCTCCCATTGTTGAAGTGATAAATCCTACATATTATGGAACAGAAAGTTCAAGAGGTCCTTTCTCAGGTCTCTGGTCTCGGATTTTGAGAATAAAAATAACGGGAAGAGATGGTCTTGAGAGACTTGACCTCAGGATTCCGGTAAGTCATAAAATGGATTTCATCTTGCATGTCTGTGGTAGTAGCAGTACATCAATAGTTTCATTCTTGCTTGTGGTCTCCTACTCCAAGATATCATTTTGCTAAACCCCAGCCCAAAAACTCCTACCATGTTGAGTGCCAGTATTTTCCATATGAATATAATGCTTATAGCTGGCACAGTAAATAAAATTATATTCTTTCCTTTATGTCCACATTATATATATAATGAAGGAATGTTATCTGTTTTTCCTTTTTTCTTCTCTGCAGGCTGGATTATTGGATAACATCACGAATATTGTCCCAGGTATTCTTTATGTTTTACAGCAATCTTGGCATTTCTGTATGTCCTGGACAAAGGTCCTGAGCAGATAAAGAGAATTGACTTCTTTTTCATCTTTGCAGCTATTGCCGGTGTAAATATTAAAGAATTGTTGGACGACGCAAGTGCAGAAGTTGGAGGGAAACTCTTGTTAGATTTTAAAGATACAATGGGCGACAGGATTCAAATATTTCTGGAGTAAGAGATAGCCGTCGCTTGGATTCTTCAGAACAATAGCCAATCACAAGCAGATAACAGCAGCGCCGGAGGATTCTCTGTAGAAAAGAACACGATCCACAGTCAACAAAAAGGATCCTTTCAATATAATTGGTCAACTTCTTTTTTGGGCCCCCTTCCTTCTCTCTTGCCCCGGTAAGCCAGCGACTCACATATTACATGACAGCTAGGAATTTGACATTTTCAGACGTTACCGATTCTTCATGGGGGCGATTTGAACCCCATAAGAATCCTTCAGCATGTATACTTGCAACATGTGCTATTATCAATTGAAACCACTACTGAAATTGAGTCGAGAATGAATATAAAGAAAACCATTTGAATATCGTGCTACCCAGTTTAGATGAATCGGGGATTACTTAGTATTGGACAGACTTCACAGTTCAATCTTTTTAATAACAAAGTTCATTCTGTATGAAAATTAATGATGCGCAACATAAAGCTTAACTCTTTTTTGCTTAGGTAATTATTTTCTCTCGCGGTGAGAAGAGGGAACAAGCTTCCGTTTCTGTATACGCATCAAACAATCGGTCTCGATTGATGTCAGCAATTCGTGAAGGTCAATATAAATATTCGTCAGGGGACCTGGAGATTGACCGAGTTGGCCGAGTCTCCTAAGAGCAGATTGACTATGTCAGCCGTGCTCTCATTTAGGGGAAATGAGGGGGTACCGAGTTGGCTGGGTCTTCTAAAAGTAGGTTTGACTAGGTCGGCTGTGCTCTCTCACTTACGGAAAATGAGGAGGGGTCACAGACTAACCTCCGCTTCCCAGTTGCGGGCTACCATATCTTATATCTAGTTGGAAAGGTCTTAAAGGCGTCCCTTAGGGTGTGATGAGAAGATTAAGGCACCCAAGCTCATCCCCCCGCATCGAGCTGAAATTCCATTTTGGTCAAAGAACCTACACTTTCTTAAGACTGCTGAGCAAGATCTGAAAAAGCTGCAGACCCATCACTCGAATGGGACAACATGTGCGTCCTACGAATGTCTTGTCAATATAGCTTGGATCAAACAAGTCTAAACCAAATACCAAACGGTGTAGGGGCCTTGCAAGGGAGCAGCATTTTTCATCCACAATCTCTGGTCATCCAACACCATCATCGTAATCAATGTGGATTTAGGACGACACCATTCCAAATCCCCTTTCTGCTTCAACCCGACATCCTTTATAGATTAAAACATCTTGAAAAAGCAAAATGCGCATGATACTTGTCCTCTTAAAAGTCTTCGAGGACTATAACCATGCTCACTCATTTTTTTTCTTAATCAGTTCATCCAGACTCTTCAACGGTCTCATAAGGATCTTATTGATAGTTAATATTCTAGACTGCCACGTCAAAGCAAGAAGAGCACGACATCTCCAGTCCAACAAATCATAAGCAGAGCACAATTTTATACAAAAATTGAAGTACAGTACTTATTTTTCATGCTCAATCACACTAAGAATCTCAGGCAATTGATACAAAAAAAGGGAAAGAAAAAAAAAATGAATAGCTGTAAAAGGTAGAGATCCTGATAGTCCCAGAAGCATGTTCTATACCATTGCTTAATATTGCAGCAACTCCAATACAGAGGTACCTATCTCAACTCTATAGTCCAAGGAGCAATAGTCCCAGGCCATCCAAAATTACTTTGGAGCAGACAGAATATTACCCGTAATCATTACGAGAAACTATGCCTTTGTATCTTCAAGGAGACTTACCGTTGAGTAAGGACAAGAATAAAGCCTTTCGCTATGACAACATCCACACCTCACAAAATTATCATGTAATTATATTACTGCATTCCCCCATTGGGGCACACTTCAATACCTCTCACCGATATCCGCCACCATATGGCTGTTGAGCATATGGATTTCCACCCATCATGGGGTTATAACCACCTGGCATCGATGATCCAGGAGGTAAGCCAGTAGGCCGTTGCATCGGAGCTCCTTGCCCAACTCCCATGTTCATCCCCATGCCCATGTTATACCCCCCATTCATACCCATTCCCATATTATTCATCCCCATTCCCATGCCCATAGGCTGATTCATGCCTCCATAACCACCCATAGGCTGATTCATGCCCATGCCGGACCCTTGACCACCACCCATTCCCATTCCCATTCCCATGCCCATGCCCGAACCAGCCACAGGGTTAGGTGGAGGCCTAAGAGCACTAGCACCAGCACGACCAATTCCCGAACCTGATCCCATAGCTTTGCCCATGTTGATCGTTGATGTTACAGGAGCAGCAGACTGTTTTTCCATCCTCTTCTCCTTCCGATTTATTGAATCGAAATCAACTCCTATGTCTGCTAGTGGATTGGTCTTTGCTGCATTTAAAAACACATAATGGCATCATCATCTCAGAGACACTCAGAGACATGCTAGCAGCATACTATTTAAAAACAGACGGCAACAAAAATAGAATCTAAGCACTCACGGCCAGATATATTCAAGTTGACAAGCCCTCGGTTCAGTGTATCAGCCCATACAGTGGACTTAGTCTCGAACTTCTTGTCCTTTGATGGTTGAGGTACAATAGCAAGTGCACCAGTTGAGGATGAAAGAGGTGGCTGTGGTGGCTGTGGTGGCTGTGAAGCCACCTGAGAATTTTGCCCCGTTCGAGGAAGTAAGTTGCCAAGAATATCATTGTTCTGTTGGACAGCTCCTCCAAATGACGCTTGCTGCGGGGGCATATGAGAAGTTACAGTAGATGTACCTCCTGATGGTAAAAAGCTTCCATTGGTTGTGTGCGAGGGTAGCATATTCTGTGGTGCCATGTGTGGAGGTGGTGGTGGAGCAGCTCCTGCCTGTGTGTAGACATTCCCATTAGGAGCTGAAGTTCCCATGTGCTGTGGGAAGTTCCCATAGTTAAATTGCGGCACCAGTCCAGTTTGCATATGCTGAGGGACTTGTGAAGCTACTGGAGCCATGGGACCACTCTGTGAACCAAAGTTCCCGTATACACTAGCTTGCAAGTGTGCAGGATGACCACTTGGAGCAGAAAATGGTGGCTGTGGTGCAGCGACAGCTGAAGGTCCAGAGGGAGGAAGAATGTCCGCCAAAATATCAGTGTTTGGATTAGGCTCAGAGTAAAATTGTGAATTCTGTGCGATAGCTGGAGCATATGTTAAGCCAGACAATGAATCCCCAAGTTTGAGCCAGCCATTTGAGGCATTTCAACATTTTGGTTCACATTTGGCTGCATAGTTGCTACAGGTGTGGCAGTTGGTGGTTGGACAGGGGCGCCGTCTCCAGATGGGGTAGCTTTAAAAGGTGAATCGCCAAAGGGATCATCAAATGACTGCATTCACAAAAACATTTTAGAAGTTGTAAATTACCAGAACAAGAGGTGGACCCTAATCAAGGTCAGAAAGGACTATGAAAAGACATCAAGCCTGCAATTGAAGAGAGAAACTCAGGAATAAGCATGACTGAAAAAGTTTTGCCACAGATTTCTGCATGAGGCTAATTTTCATTCTATTTTCACCACCAAAATTTAAAGTAAGCCTTAACTTGGGGCATAGGTGGGCAACAACTTGCAATTATGACCCCAAATCAAGTTTCGGTTCACTGCCTGGGTTTTAGATAGTAACATCACATACATGGGTTATATCTGCATAAATCACACTCCCATTGGATGAGGCTGAGAATTAATACTTGCACTGCAGAAGCATGGCATAACTATGATATACACAGGATGGAACAATTCAAAAGGTAGAGGGCCATTGAGCCATTGAAGATGCACACTAGCTACAAATAAGAATTTCAATGGTAAGTCCCTAGCAACATATGCAAATTATTTAAGGGGTTCATCATGTCTGGCAGCATTGAATCTCAACCTAGTTCATGCTTTTTCATAAAAGCTTTCACCAAAAGAAATATTCACCACCATAAGCCCACAATGCTTTTAGAGATGAGGTACCAAGACCCCAGCGTGCACATCCAGGGAAACCAATGAGAATTTATCATGCCCCGTCAGTTACACTACCATCATTAATTGAGAAGAAAAACAGTAATTAAAGTTGCTCTGTTCAAGACATTAAATAGCACCTGGTTCATGACATTAGACGCTGATGGTGGAGCTGCAGCAAATGTGGGTCCAAAGTTAGTGTTCGCCGCAGCCTCGGCTTCAGGAGCAGAATTTCCAGATGTTACTGGCATGATAGCTAAAGGGTTTGCAGAAAATGAATCTGACAAAGAGCCAAGCAAGTCTGTTTCCGCACTCATTGATGTAGTAGGGGCAGGGGCAGGGGCAGGGGCAGCTGATCAAAGGAAGTAACAAAAATGAGTTCCACTGTTTACGGGGCAAAAATTGACAGAGGCTCCACCTAAGCTCCTGAAAGACCAAACTCATATTGGCCTCAGGACATTATATCTAAATGCAAGGAGAAAAAAAAAGGAACTAGTAACTTTGGACCAGGAATACTCACGCAATTGTCACTTAGCACTAACTAGCAGCCTCAGGGGAGAGAAGCAAATTGCTTTCGTTTTAACCATTTGCACCAGATATCATTAAGAATTAAGTTCCAGTAGATTCCAAAATCAGAACTTTGTGATTAAGAATGGTGAAGACTAAGATTAATGCTAGAAAAAGGAAATCTAGAAACAACCATTCCATTTTACGAAAGAATCAGTGTCAAGGCAGGTTAACTAAATTGCCATATGAAATGTCAACTTGTATATTAGCTCATAGATTATGCCACACACGTGCAACCAAATTTAGCATACATATACATATACACAATTTAGCATATGAGCACACAAGCCTCACTAAGGAAAGAATCATATGTGATGTCATGAACTAAAATTATGTTTACCTGAAAGTGGACCACGTGGATCAAACTCATCAAAAGTCTCGAATTCCTGCTTTGCAGGAGATGCAGAAGGCATGGGAGCATTAGCTGGGGGGCTAGTGTTATCATTGACAGGGGCTACAGGGGGTGAAGAAGGTTTAGGAGCAGATGTTGCTGAAGTCTCTACATCCCTGCAGTCGATTAGAATGAAAAACAGACTGAACAAGAGCAAAATGGGAAACATTACAAACTGTCATATTCCTATAGTGAAAAAGAAGTACCTTTCATTGTGAACGGGACTTCGAGAGTCAACGACAGCTTCTTCATAGCTAGGAGGTGCACCAATGTTTTGCTCAGAATATTTTCGATCAAGCCGCCTGTAGATGTAGCAACTCCATTTATAAATCCCAATGCAGGAACCCCCTCAAAAAGTATTTGCCTGACCATGCCATCATCAAAAAAATCAAGCAAGAAGCAGCAGAGATTACCTCTCATCTTGAGAATTATCATCAGCTCTGCCAGCACTGCCTCTGAAGCAGATGACCAAAAACGTTAACAATTTTATAACAATTAAAAAAATCATAAAGTGTGTGCAGGAATTAAAGTTTACAAGGATATGCTTAAGTTCTTAAGTCGCGATAGACGGCATCCTCTTGCAAATGTAGACATTAGATCCATACATATATGACCCAACTAATCCAAATAAAAGACTTATTAATTATTATTCTAGACGACAAAGCATATAGAATTCACACGAGAAGGGAAAGAATGTATTTTAGCTAGTATGCTCAAATCAAAAGAGTCCGACCAATCTTCTTTAAAAAAAAAAAAAAAAAAAAACCACATACCGGGATGAGTATTGACCATCATCATCCACAGAACGGTCTCTATCTCTATCATGACTTCTACTTCTCGATGAGCCATATTGATAATCGTCAATGCTTCGACTTCTTCCTCGGTGATCATCATCCCTGTAACCATCTCTTCCATAACGCTCTTCATAGTCTCGGCCATAACGGTCTCCATCACGACTATAGGAATCCCCATTTCTACTGTACCGATCCTCATCCTTGGAGCCCCAGTCTCTCTCTCTACCATAGCTATATTCATCCCTGCTCCCATATCGACCTTCATAGCGCTCATCATCATATCTATCACCCGCACCTGGTCTATACATTCCACCAGACGATGACACGCTTCGGAACCTGCTTTGAGACAGCAAATCGAACCACGTACATTTTTAAACCAGTGGAAGACATCCAACTGCATGCAGATTATCTTACAAGCTGACAACATTCACTATTCTCAGAAGGATGGACACATCGTTCTTCAAACATTAAAAAATCAACCTGGAAGCCTTCCATACAGCTTGGCACCCTTTTGTGCCTCATTCACGGATTGAGAAGAAGGTCAGGACTTGAATACAACCAAACAGAAACAGACTTAGATGCAGTACGCAAAAAAAAAAAATTGTAATTTTCCAAAGCCAACAAAAGGACAACCAACAAATGACTTTACCAAGTGATGAAAAAAAGGAACTAAATTGTGTCCAAACAATCCTATGAGATGGTGACCACTAAATTCTAAGCCAACAATCCTATAGGTTGTACCATAGCTATCCTATCCAATACCATACATCATCAATCCCATTCAATGGGAGAAAAATAAGAAAGAACTAGCCAATTTGAGCCACCAGATAACCAAGAAATAATATTATAGGGTCCAGATAGGAAGACGAGTCACTCATCATCCGTAATCACTCATCATCCGTAATCGAAGTGAAAAAGTATGATACATGGAAAGAGACATGCAAAGAAAGCAAGAATAATAAAGTTGACTCTTTTAGAGGGTGAACTCACTTGTCCCTGTTGGCAGCAGCCTTCTGTCTAACTTCAACAATCCGTTCCTTGTCATTCACCAGCATCACAAGACCCTGAGATTTCCTCCTAACATTGTTTCCCTGGTCCCTTCCACTAGAGTCGATGTATTGAAAATCGGACAATGTCTGGTAGGAGATCAATTAAAACACAACTACGTTATTACCAGCAAACAACTAGGCTATAACCACAACAAATAAAAAAGCAAAAGCAAAAGCAAAAGGAAGTACAATCAAGACCAACATAGCAATCCAAAGATAAATAGAATGGAAAATTACCGATATTTGGTAAGCATGTTCTCTAATCTCTTCTATGACGCGTTCAGATCCATGGGCAACCAGGTACTCCAGAACAGTCAATGCCTGCATGAAGAGAAACACTTGAGCAGTATAACAAAATAGAACACATAACTCTGACCATGTACTAAACACCACAATCCGTAATGTTATGCAGTAAGACAATGAATAGAGAAGACACTACCACTTCCAAGAAGCGCCTCAAATAATTAAAATAAAAGTTGAATTTATGGCCAAAGAAGGACAATGACCTTGTAGACATGCCGCCAATTCTTTCCAGTATCGTTGATCCGCTTCCATATTACCCCCATTATCATCTGGTACTCATGACTGTACAGTTCATACAGTCAAAAGTAAGTAAAATTGACTTGCCCAATGATGCAAAATCCAAGTAAAGGAGGACCAATGTGTAGCTTACTAGTTTCTGGAAGCCTGCGCAATATCTGCAAGAAGCGTTCCATGGGGACCCCATGGTTCATTACTCGTGGCATCAAGAACCTGGAAAACCAAAAGAGAACTCATTTACAACATGTGGAAAGTCCTATTACTGCAGAATTAGAAGCAACACAAATTGATATATGCCCCAAACCACCTCAAATCTGAGAGCTCCTATCAACCACCGTACCATGGATCTATGGCACGAATCATTTATGCTTTAAATCTCTTCCAAGAATAAGTAACAATCGAGATAATACTCGCACTCAAACATTAATTAACAGAAAAAAACTTAAAAGATTAATTATCAAGTTACTAACTGAACAAAAACAAAACAATCATTACCTTCTGTTCTATTCCAGGAACTTTAAGCACTTTCTTATTCACCTCCCTCTTACTGCAAAACAGGAAACTCAAATCAGTAGTAATTCCAATTTCAAAGTAACCAAGACTCCATAATACCAACATAGTCATGATTAATCTTGATTCTGTAGTTTTCTGGGTACTAAATTTAACTTAATTCATGGCAAAGGAAAAAAAGAAAGGAAGACTTTAAATAATGGAACTTTTCCCAGTAGTCACTATAACTTACATGTCCCTGACAGTTTGATCAAAGACCTTCTTCATTGCAGTGGATGTTTAAATGGAAAGACTTCTTCGGCAGAGAACACCTTCCTGAAAACTTAGATCTTATGCCCTCTTTGCCGGAGGACTGCTTCAAAAGATTAGAGTAATTCTCCAAAGCCTGATGATAGTGAAAAGTGCAAGTCAAAGAGCATGGCCTAGAAATTCAAACAAGCATAGAAACTTCACTACTTCCAACATAGGCAATTGAAAACACACGATCGAAAAAGGGTTATGTCTTGATGCCGAATTGAAATACTCTCTGCAATGCAGCACGAATCAATTGAACCAAAAAAAAAAAAAAAATCCCAATTCCCAAATGCCATAGACTTATCGAAACACAGATTGGCAACTACCGAGTAGTGTGTTATCGATCCGCAGATTACAACTCATTGACTCCCCCAGCACTGGTCCTCAAAGGTAAGAAAAGCTCAACTCTACCCTCATTTTCCTCGCAAACAACATTAGATCAGCTCCTATAAAACATCAAATTCCCGACGCGAGCTCAACATCTCAATCTCCTCCGTAATTCTAACAGATCCATCACCACCTAAAAGCGCAAAACTTTCCAATCATTCCCCATTCACACAACCGCGACAGATCACCGACAATCCCAAAGCCCAAAACTTTACAATCATTTCCCGTTCGTAACAACCACCCACGCAAGATGCCCAAATTCAGGAATCCACAAAACAGAGAATTCGCCATCAGATCGAGAAGCGAGATCGACGAAACGCATGCCGGAGCACGGGAAGATCCAGCCAGCCTAGGCATCCATCCACGGCAATGCAACGGGACCGAGCTGAATCGAGGGGGAAAGGGACGATTTTGAGGACGACCCACGACGGAGTAGCTCGCCAGGAACCCAGATCCACCCACCCCCGGCGGAAGGGGAGGGAAGAGAGAACGGAGGGGGGGATCGTGTCGTTACCTCGACGATCGGGGCTCTGCCGGCGACTGTTGACGGCCAACCGAAAATGACCCGTGCCCAGAAAGAGAGAGAAAGAGAGAGAAAGAGAGAAGGAATCGGCAGGGAAGGAGGGAGAGGGATTTGCAATCCTTAAGGGTCGGTGTTGGGGCCTCTCTCTCTCTCTCTCTCTCTTGAGAAGCAGAGAGAGAGAGATGGACACAGCGCACCTTCCACGCAGAAAACAAAGGGGGAGGTGAATTTTCCCCTTTTTTTCTTCTTTTCTTTTCTTTTCTTTTTTATCATTTTTACTTTCTTCTCTTTTCTTTTCTTTTCTTTTCTTTTCTTTTGTTTTTTACATTTGTTAATGTTTTCTGCTTTTCTATTATTTTCCTCTCTTTGGTGCTTCTTGCTTTTCTTTGCAAAGACACATTAATTCGTTAGCTGTCTCCATAGCATAGGTGATAAAAAAAAGCACAAATCAAAGGAAAATTTATGTCATAGCCTGTGGACATGGTCGTCGACTTTATTGCTAGAATAGAATGACATGTTTCGAAAGTACTTCATATTTTTCAAATTAAATTATGGTATAATTTCATGGCCGACAAATATGCGTACTAGGCTTTATGAAGACCTTGAAAAGATGTTTATAATCATAGATTTACTGGTAATTTCTCATTCACGTAGAACTTTGAATTGTTCAATGAATATTTTTATGTAAATATGAATTTTTCTGGCCCGCAATGAACGGAGACATTGATAAGCTGCCCGAAGAGAAGGCAGCGTCATATTTTCTGGAACGTTGGACCCGTCAATCGTTAAACTCACCAACCTTGTTTTCTTGGTTATTTATTTTTATGTCCTAAAATTAGTATTGATTTGTTTTTTTTTTGGTGAGCCAACATGCTTAGCTGGTCCACAAAGTGGAAGGGTTCTCAAATCAGAAGTGCACGGATTGAGAATAATAATTTTTTAATGTCCAATACGACTTTTCTTATTTATGGATGGTGATTGGTGAGGTAAGGGATTGACCTTAAAGATGGACTTCGCCGATCCAGCTCACGCACCGCAATTTTAAGCTTTTGCTCAAAAAGAAAAAAAAAAAAAAAAAAAAAAAAAAAAAAAAAAACCATTTTCTATTCTACAACGTTAGTACTTTTAATTTGCTTCATGGATATTTACGGATTAATGCGTTTGTTCTTTTGCGATTTAGATGAATCTAAACTGACGAGACATTTTTGCGATAAATTACATGACTTATAGTGTTCACCTAATTTGAAGAAAGAATGCCACATTTTTCTCATCTCAATTTCCTACGGTTTTGTTATATATACAAATGAACAGGGTATTCGATATGATTATAGAAATTTCAAAGAAAATTCCATCTTCATGTTTAATAAAACAGCTTGAAGATGCATCTCTAGCAATAAAATCGATTGGTGATCGAGGTAATGCATATGTATGTTTTCTGTTTAATGTAATGTAAAAATATTTTTTTACCAATTGGAAAATATAAAAAAATCATTTTCGCATTAATTAAATGATGACTTGACAAAGGTGGGGCTATTTCCATCCCCAAATGGTTAAAAATCCATTATTACTAAAATTATCCTTACTCACCATTTGACATTTAAAGCGGTAAATCCCAAACATTGACTTTTTTCAATTTTTTCAGTTTTTCTATTACCATGTAGGATCTTTTTGCCATTATCATCAGTACCATGGATATGTAAATTTTAAAAATAGATGTTAACGGGCGTGTTAGGTGCTACATGACAATGTTTCTGTTCCTCCAAATTTCTCGTTCTTTTGTTTCCTAACAAAAAAAAACAAAACCCTTTTATGCCAAGTTGTTTTTTTATTCCTGAATAGAAAGTTAGCCCAGGAATAGATTTGGAGCGAAAACGAAAAAAAAAAAAAATTTGCTTCTTGTCCCGGAACAATTTCTAGAAATAAGCTGATTTTCTTTTTTAATTTTTTTTATTTCCTTTTTTCTTGCCGCGACCACCGTCAACCAGCGGCGAGCCCTTCCATCCCTTGCCGCCGCCCATCGCCCGTCGCTCCGTCGCCGCCTTGCGCCGCGCCGCGCACGCCCGCCCGGCCGCCCGCCGCCGCGCCGCCCCGCCGCCCGGTCGCCCGCCGCCGCCGCCCGGCCATGCCCGCCGCCCGCCCGACCGCCCAGCCGCCGACCGCCGCTGACCATGCCGCCGACGCCGATTCTCGAAGCCATCGAAGATCACCGGCCATTGCCCGGCCGCCCATCACCGTGGCCGCCCGCGGCTCGGGCTGCTGCCATTGCCCGTCGGCCAGCGCCGTGGCGTCGGCGGGCTGGCGGGCTATGGCGGGGCGCGAGCGACCCGTCCGCAAGAATAAAAAATAAATAAATACAAAAAAGAAATTGTTATGTTACCAAACGCATTTCTATTCTTTTTCTATTCCAAGAGTAGAAATTTTGTGTCGTTCTACAAACGGGTTCTTTTACTCGAAATTGTTCCCTGGAGCGAAATAGAAAAGAACCATTTCTGAAAAAAACTCTTCCCCGAAGAAGCGTTGTCATCGCAGCCTTAAATGCACTATGTTTTTTTCTTTTCTTAAATTCTACTTTTTATGTATAGGAAATTTGTCCAACAAAAGATTTTTCAATAAATCTAATACTTTTTCCCGTTGCCAGGCAAATTAATATATTAATTATCAAATTGAATCCAGAAAAATTTTAAGAGGAAGAACTTTATAACAGGGTCAAATACTTATAAACTTTTATTTCCATCATGCTATAGGTTCCTCGTGACTAGATGAAACAAAAGAAACCGTCTTTGAAAATTTGCCATAACAAAATTCAGCAATGTGAAAGTGTTAAATATGAGATTCAATTAGACCATAGTTTTGCATAAAAAAAGCAAAAATCGAAAAGAAAAATTAAATTATATTCTTTTTGAATTGACAATAATTAATATCATCGTAAGAGTATATATGAAAAATGTCTCAATGTGCATAACTGTTTTCATAATTGCTTTTAGTGTTTTTTTTTTTTTTTGATACTCCTATAATCTTACATGCCACATGTCAGAAGTATCATTGAGGGTAAAAGAATTTATCAACTATTTGATATCGATAATTAAAAGACTTGATATTCCTTTACGAGACTAATCAATAATATGTAACATATTATTAAAAAGTTCAACCAAAAAGTTTAAGCTTATAGGTAGAAAAATACCACATGAATATAAAGAGCATTTATGATCCGTTGTCAATCGATATGGGATAATATTTCAACACTCTTTAATGTGAAATTATGACTAAGCACATTCATGTGAAATTTTTTACCACATACCTTTGTGTAAGGGATAACTAGCTCTGATATCATATTAGAAGGTCCAACTCAAAAGTTTAAGCTTGCAAGTAGAGAGAAATTACATAAATATAAAGAATATTTATGACCCATTGTCAATCAATGTGATAATATTCGACCAAAAAAAAAAAAATCAATGTGATAATACTTCTAACATATATTTATCACAAAAGCGAGGATTGAATCTAGAGATAACGAAAAATTGACAAGTCACAATAAAACCAGTGGTGAAGAAGAGGTGCATTTGTATCTCCTAAATAATAATGAGTTTAAATTTGAAGAAAATCCATTATAGGAAAAATAACTAAATTGAAGGAAATTGGGCAAAAACGAAGACCATCTAGAAGAATTTTGTCTAACTAGTGAAAAAGGGATGGATTTAGTTATTTCAGGTGAAAATGGGTCACCGTTTGACAGAAAGTACAGCCAGGCAAGGCACCAACAGAGAAGTCAGACATGGGACTTTGAAAGTTTCAACAAAAGGCTGCCAATCTGGCCATATAAAAAGAACAGACGGTGGTCGGATTCCGGTCAAAGCAGAAGGCTCCAGGAATATGCTGTATCTGCGCAGGGGTAAGAAGGGACTCTGTACAACCGGAAGCAGATTGTATCCCCCTGTCAAAGTATTCAATCTCTTTGGAAGGTGATTTGCCAATCTGATGATTTGTTCATATCATTAAGCAAATTCTTCAAAAAAGAAGAAAGAAAGAACTAACCTCAACAACAGAAATCCCTTTAGAATTTCATGAAAGTCTGATTACCGTTAGGTGAATAACAAAAGTATATTACTAGAAATATTGTTTGTCCATTGGAAACAGCCTATGAAATCACTATGTTATTTCGTAAATCTCCCATGAATTCTGAACTTAAACTACTATTCTCTGTATTACAACAGGATCTCACCGTGTGTTTCAAGGCACTTGTTAAGTATATTTGATAAAAAAAATAATATATTGATTTTCGATGCATATTGATTACCTATAACATGGAAAACGGATATCATTGCAAACTGCTCGAATCCATTTCCTACCATCTTTCAGACCACCATGTGAATTCATATTCCCTTTGTCGGAATTGATTTACATGTTTTCACTGCCCCTTCGCATCCGTCAATTGATGATTAGAGTTTACACGGTGAGCGCATGAAAATCATCTTAATTCAAGTATAATTTCGTGGAATTTGGTGGTTCTTTTGTCGCGTTGAATGGAACATTGGTGACTCAGGGTAAGGGAATTGAAGCAGGAAAGGTATCATCAACTAAACCAGAGAGATCAATCTCAGCCACAAGTGAGCCAGAAAATAGATATTCATTTAAAGAGGGAGAAACGGATAAATTTTCTAAGTCATTGTCATTACTTTGTACAGAACCCATTCATATCTTTGCTGATTATTATCAGACAACGTAACTTTGCCGGCCAACCGCTACATAAATCAGCAATAAGATTACATTATTCGGCATTAGGGATGAACTCAAGACAAAAATACATACAGTGCAAATATGTCGACACATTCCACCTTTGAGGCACCCAACAAATACGCTTCATGGAAGTACAAAATACGAGAATATGCACAAGCTCTGGACCATCAACTTGGGTTACTTTGGCCTTTGCCTTGATATACAGACTCTAAACATTCTTTAGCCCGGTGAACCTTAGACTGAATGTAAAAGCTCCCGTTCTTCGCATTCCTCTCAAACAAAGCATCATATTTCTGCTAGGCCATAAGAGATTTTCTCAGAACAGACGGATATAAGCATACGGGCATCATACAAAAAGCTTTTTATGATGCAAAATTTTGCATACCTTCAATATATCTTCCCAGGCAGTTTCCTCGGTCACCCCAAGAATCTGCCTTGCTTCTTGCTCTGTCATTGCCTTGCTAGCTCGGCGAACAGTGTTCTGTAGCGTTTCTTGGGCAACACCAGTTTTTGAGGCATCTGGAACAAAGAGAGAGAAGTCCTCCGATTACTTTTTATCCCATATAAGGCTATACCATTAAAGTACATCGTGCTTTGTTCTCAACAATAGATCTGAAGTACAGACTAAATCCCACGAACACAAATCATTTTTGCAGAACTAAGCAGCCTCACTCATTTCAGCAGAAGAGATGAAAAACCCTGATCAATCAGGTTAAGGGCAATCAACGCAACAAACCCTAATTTGAGTGTTTAGGTCAAGGATTATTAATTTGACATCTTTCAAGTTAATTGACCAGTGAGGCAGGACTAGAAGGCAACTCATTTTCAGTGGCGTCCAAGAACAGTAGGTGAAGTAAGAAGTAAGTTCAAATTCTGAACTTCTAACTCTCCTTTTCTTTTCCCATTTCCTCTAAATCCTTTCTTGACAATTGACTCATCTAATTTGATATGTGGAAAGTGGTCCTTCCATTTATTCGGAACCAATTGCACAAAGAATTAGTAGGAATTTGAAAACTCACTATAAGTTAGATACTGGCAAAGGGACAATTGGATACTGCCCCAACGGAAATGAACTCTGCTAATCAAGTGTCTTATAACACTCAAAAGGCAAATCCTAGCTGTAAGCTAAAATAACAGGGGCCGAAATTTAAGGTAGAGGTCTTAAGTTTGATGGGATCACAAAAGGGAGGACATTAGATCATACTTTAGAGGGTCATAAGTCAATTAACATCAGGTTGGAGAGTTAAAAAATAAATGTTGATGGCTACAATCAATCTAACTGTCTAATTGGTAAGTGAGTTTCACCTACATTAGCTACAACCCAATTACATAGCATCTGGAAGACTGGAAGTACTAAATTGCATCAAAAAGCCCTATAGTCTCTGCTATGCATGGTTAGGTAGCTGTACTTTACTTAAAAGAACTCAACTTTCTTGACTGAATAAGTCGCAAAAATTTGGGCATGATCACACACATTCAAAAAGCCAATTTTCGGCACTTAAACATCGTTCCTGACCACATCCTGATAACGTTTTCCTTGTGACATTTTCTCATCGATACCATAATTCCATCTACATCCCACGCTTCCTTTTTGTTGCTAGAACGCAACAACATGCGCATTAACAAGAAAAACGCTTCTCTGAAGAAAATCCTACATTAACAGGAAAAACAGAAAACCCTTTTGGGTTTTGAAAATAAATCATCCAAGACCCATTGCCACCAATCAACACCTAGAAATTAAAGACCATTTCCTTTGCTCAAACCCTTATGAGTCCATTAGATTGCCTCACACCTACCACAACTAATAAATTCCATTCAAGAGACACCACCCGAAAATCGATAGCAATCTCAGATGGGTCTAACTACATTTTCTTTCACCACCCATTACTGCTAACGCAATTCATTAATCAAGGTACGTTCACCCAATGAAAAGGTGCAAAACGAAAACAATCCCAACGCCAGAATTGGCAAAAGAAAGAGAAAAAAAAAACGAAACTTACTGGCAAGGGCTTGACGATACGCCTGAACAAGAGCTCGAGCCATAATACCACCGCCCATCACGATCAGGTTCGCCAGAATTTTCGCCGCCTGCACACACAAGATCAATCAATCAATCAATCAATCAATCAATCAAATTTGAACGAACAGAGGCCGAAGACGGACAGATTCGACATTCCAGCAGCGTCACCGGAACTCACCATCTCCTTCCTTCGATGGGTTGCGACGATCTGCGCCGGACCTGTCGAAAGTTACGACCTTTCGATTCGCGGATGGAATGAGAAGCGAGCCGAACGCCGGAAAACCCTAGAATCTCAGATGGAAACTTCCAGAATCGGAGGATTTCTCAGGAGGAGAGGATGTAATAAAATAGGAATCTTTCTGTCCAAGGAAGAAGACATTCAAACCGGAGTTCGGGCGGCGGGAGCGGATCCCGAGCGGCCCAATCGCCAATCACGGCCCAGCCCAAGAGTCCTGATTCCGGCCCAGTATCTCATGAGCCTTTCTTGATTTTGAAGCCCAGCTTAGGAAACGGAGGGGGCGTGTTGTCCCGTGTGCCGTGCGAGAGCAAACGGATAAGTCTGGACAAGTAATTTCCTTCTATATCTAGATTGGCTCAGGCTGTCTCGTGCTTTCTTTTGACACCTAAATTTTAGCATTCCATTTAGTTGTAAATTGCATACAAAGGGCACGGTTACTTTCTGTTAATACCTAAATTTTGGCATTCCATTTAGTTGTAAATTACATAGAAAACACCTAAATTTTGACATTCCATTTAGTTGTAAATTGCATAGAAAGCGCACGGTTACTTTATGTTGACACCTAAATTTTGGCATTCCATTTAATTGTAAATTGCATAGAAAATTATGGACTAAATTTTAGCCCTTAAACAAAAATTAATATTATTTAAAACTACATATGATTATTATAAACATTTGCATTAGTAGTTAATAGGCTCATATAGTTGTATTTGGATTAGACTGGTGGTAGATGAACTCGGGTAAATGGCTTTGAGCTTTATTTGAGTTAAGCCTCCGGTAATGAAAGTATGACCCTAGCCCATTAATTCTCATGGCCTGAAATTCATGGGGATGTTTGCCAAATTGAGAGATTGCTTTGTGTTAGGAAGGGGAATCGTAGTCACCTATTCAGTGGTGCAATATTTGTCCAAGATGTACTAAGCAAGATTGTGGCTGAATATTTCAATCTTCAAAAGAATGTTTGGTCAATAATCACGGGCATATCAAAAGCATATATTAGATGAAAAAACTAGCTGCCAAATAAAAAGAAGAGGGATTCGGTCAGCAAGAGAAGAGAATATTTGATTGAAAGAAAAAAAAAAAAAAGGAAGGAAAATATGCACTCATCCACCAAGGAGTCGGTGAGTGGAGGAGTATAAATCCTCTGCACTTTTACGTGCAAAGAGGAGGGGGCGATTCTTGACACGCAAAAAGAGACGACTCACGTTCTCCATGGTGAGAGAAAATGGGGAAGATACAGAGGAGACGCAACTCATTATAACAGACAATTGGCTGGATTTCACTAGATCAATCTGTTAGACGCATGTTTGATAACGTTTCTGAAAGATTATAAAGTATAGCTCTTAGAGACGAATGTTATTGAAGATCAAAAATTATTAGACTTCAGATTTTTAGCTGACCTTCTTATATAATGCAAAATAACATTTTACGTTCAAAAAATTATTCTAGGAAACACACTCAAGTCACTCAAACACTCTCTCGAAATAGAAAAAAATAATCTTTGTATCTATGAATGTCTCTCACGAACAGAACATCCATAGTACTCAGAGGAATAATTTTTGACGGCTACTTCTTTCGAAAGATGCGTTTGCGTAAATTTGTTTCGTTAAAAAAAATGAATAGAAACACATTTGGTAAATTTATATTCTTTTTTTGTTTCTTTTAATTTTTTAATTTTATTTTTCCTTTTTTCCTTTATTTTTTATTTTTTATTTTTCTTCTTTTCGACCGACAGATTGACCTCACCTAGCCATGACGAGGCTCGGCCTTGCCGAAACTTGGACAAGCAAGCCCGAACTCGCCCCAAGGCGAGGCCGAGCGTCGCCCCGAGCGAGGCTCGGCCTCGCCGGATCTAGGTGAGCTCGAGCTCGCCCGGCCAAGCGAGGCTAAGCCTTGCTAGGGACGGCGAGAGGAAGAGGAGCTCCGGCGCGGGGGTCATGCGTGCGGCGAGGTCACCGACCCTTAATGGCGTCGCCGCTCTCAGCATGGCCGAAAGGGAGGTCGGCGACCGGAGCCAAAGAAAAAGAAGAAGAAAATAGAAAAGAGAAGTGTTTCCCCAAAAGTGTTTCTAGAGCAAGAAACAAAATTTTTTTGTTTCTCATTTCTGTTTTTTTTGTGTTCCGATAACAAAAAAGAAGGAGTTCTGATTTTGAACAAAAACACAAACAAACACGTTTAAAAAATTTTTTTTGTTGTAAATTTGGGAACAAAAAAGTGTAAGATAAAATTTATGTTCATAAGCAAAAAAAAAAAAAAAAATAAAAAATATTTAAAACATGCAGCCCCATTATATATAGAATTGCGGCGGCAATCGTCTCTATCCCCAGCCACATCTAACCTTTGTGCGCTTACGAGCTTCACCTTCTTGGAGGTTTTGTGGCCATCGTGAGCTTCCTGTAGCGGTTTCCGACGACTTCGCTGCACCAAATCGATGCTCACTATGGTGACCGGCAGTCCGCAGTTCCCACCAAATCACTCTCATCTATTTGTTAGGTCTAGATGAATCACCTAAAAGAGAGTGAATAGGTGATAGCATGGAATAAAAATAATTTAAATGATTTTGCAACAGAATAACTTTCTACCAAAACCCAAATAACTATCCGATCTTATCAATGTGCAAATAATCCTTAAAACATATACAAAGAGAGTAACAAACAATTATAGTGGTTTGGCTTTAGTAAACCTATCTTCACTCTTCTGCGCTAACAACGGATTGTACAAAATTGAAGTAATGAATACTCAAGTTCATGAAAAAAGTTCCTCATGCGCTCTTAGAGACGAATGTTATTGAAGATCACTTAAAGCTTAGGAATCATAGACTTCAGATTTTTAGCTCTATGTATTCCTTTCAACATCTTGACCTTCTTATATAATCCTTTGTATCCAAGCTGACTGTGGGACATTTCCTTAAAGGATTGCTCTCCCATTGGATTTGAACGTTGTCAAAAGATCTAATAGCTTCAAGATTGTCAAGATTGAAATCTCTCGCCCATACAACGGATAGAGTTTCTTTAAGAAGAGTGCTTCATTTGGAAATAATATTTCGCTTTTTGTAGATCGATTTATCCAAGATTCACTAAAATTCATCTTTAAGAGATTGAATTTGATATTCCTTCCTTCTTGCATAGGTCTTTTAATTATAGCAAGAAATCCATCAATTTTCTGGTTACTGTAGATCCACATCTCACCTTTCGACCTTTGTCAAGTAGATGAATGGCTTCAAGATTTCTTCCATACTTCAACAAGTTTCGATCTCCTAGCTACAGTCCTCTAGCACATTTGGAAAGAAAGGAACAATGCCATTTTTCACCAATAAAAATTGACCCAAAGAAAATCATCAGCTTAGCCAAGGTGAAGAATCTCTATTACACAAATCAGGGGAACTCAAAGAAGAGAGTGCATGATGACGAAGGCTCCTTACCTCAGATTTGGAAAAGGCCGACTGCAAATGTCCTCAAAATCAATTTTGATGGGTCTTACTCCTCGGATTCGCCGATAGGAGCACTAAGTTGCGTGTGCCGGAACAAAGATGGAGAATTAGTGGACGGTTTTGCAAGATGGGTGAGATCAGCTTCGGCTGAACAGACGGAGACTATTGCAATTGTTGAAACCCTAAAGTAGCTTCGCGCACGTTTTGAATAGAAACTTCAAGTGGAGTCAGACAATTTACTTTTGGCCAAAACACTTAAAGAAGAGACCTCCCGTTCATGGGATTTGGAGAATCTGATCAACGAGGCCAAAAATCTGATGATGGGCTTCAAATACCTAAACCTGTCCCATTGTAGTAGGGAATGCAACTAGGTTGCGGACTGACTTGCGAAGACTTATTGTAATGGATCAATCCCTTTCAATTAGTTGTCCAGTCCCTTGGAATCCATATTAGCTTTACTTTGTTTAGATTCAAGTCTTTTGTACTCATACTTTCGAGCTATCTAAGTCCATTTTGAAAAAAAAAAAAAAAAAAACTCAATCTTGCCCTCGGTTTTGAAAGCAAATAAAAATAGGAGTTTTGGAGTGGGGAAGAAGACAAAAGCAGGCAGTGGAGAAGTAACAATAAAAAGGTGAAGAGAAGTGGTGGAATTTGTCTCTTCTTGTTGTGTGAAACCTTGATTGCAAGTTCCCAAAGAAGAGACCACGTGGAATTGAAGACGAGAAGATCGAGACATTGTGGTTCAATCAAACTAATAATCTCTTCGGCACAAAATTTTAACCCGACATTCATCAAATAATGCTCATGTTTCGCGGGGCAGTATATCAGTAGTTACAATTAGTTGATGATTTGAGGCAGAGGGTTTCCTTCATAGTACTGAATATACTGAGCAATTGCTCTGGTACATGTGTTGACTATATAAAGCATACAGTAGTGGTTTTTTCTTTGTTTTTTTTTCCCTGTTCTTCGGCCATGTTAGGTGAATAATTTGGTTTTGAGTCGAAAGGGCATCGAGATAGGCATGAGATCGTTTAAAATTGAGGGAAATGGGTTTCTCTTTATTTCTAAAGTAGTTGTTGCACAAAGCACAAGAGGGTCCAGAAAACAATTGACCTTGAATAAAGAGAAGCCTGCCAAACAAGCCCGTACGTACAGACTATACAACATTAAATTAGGTGGGATCTAAACAAGAATCAGACAAGAATTAAAGGAAAAGAAAAGAAAATGTCAAATGGGGCTTCCTTGTACTATCTCTGCCTCTCCAATCTCGTACCCTGTTTCTTTTCCTCTCTTTCAGAAAGCCTTTTGAAGCCATTTCCCACTTGAATATAACAACAGCGCAACTTGAAACATGGTCACCAAGGAAGTGGAGGAAACTTGGTCTGAACGATGAAGGTTGTGTCTTGATGAAGCATCCAGAGCCTTATTCGACGAAGCGGGAATGGAAGATTGAAGTCTAATTCTCTTCTTTTCAAAGCCCCCCTTTATTATATTCTGCAAAATAACATCTGCAACACCAAAATTAGATCAAATTAGTGAGTGTTATTAGGAACACGTGAAAGAAAAATTGCTAATTGCACAAGCTTCTTAAAGATTGTGGACATACCTGATTGGAGTTGGTACGTGACTAAGCCTTTTGAGCTTAGTAAATTGGAGGCGGCGGCGATGCGTAGATGTACGCTGGGGGAGGAGGCGACTTCACTGGTGGTGGCGGCGATGTGTAGTGGTAGGGAGGAGGAGGGGACGGTGAAGGGGGAGGTGGGGACTTGTAGAGATAAGGAGGAGGTGGAGACGGTGACGGTGGTGGTGGAGATATGTAGTGGTATGGTGGTGGTGGAGATTTCACCGGTGGTGGAGGGGATGTGTAGTGGTAGGGGGGAGGTGGAGATGGTGATGGCGGTGGTGGGGAAGTGTAGTGGTATGGCGGTGGTGGAGACTTCATTGGTGGTGGAGGCGAGGTGTAGTGGTAGGGTGGAGGAGGAGATGGTGATGGGGGAGGTGGTGACTTGTAGACATAGGGAGGAGGTGGAGATGGTGATGGTGGTGGTGGTGAAATGTAATGGTATGGCGGTGGCGGAGATTTCACCGGTGGTGGTGGGGAATTGTAGTAGTATGGTGGAGGTGGAGATTTCACCGGTGGCGGTGGGGACTTGTAGTAGTAGGGTGGTGGTGGAGATGGGGATGGAGGAGGTGGTGACTTGTAGTAATACGGTGGTGGAGGAGATGGGGAAGGAGGTGGTGGGGATTTGTAATAGTAAGGTGGAGGCGGGGATGGTGAAGGCGGAGGTGGGGACTTGTAGTAGTATGGTGGCGGTGGAGACTTCACAGGTGGAGGCGGGGATTTGTAATAATATGGTGGTGGTGGTGATGGTGATGGAGGAGGCGGCGACTTGTAGTAATAAGGTGGTGGAGGGGATGGGGATGGTGGCGGTGGAGACTTGTAGATGTAGGGCGGTGGTGGAGGGGACTTGTAGATGTATGGTGGAGGAGGAGGTGACTTGTAGATGTAAGTTGGCGGCGGGGGTGGAGGAGACTTGTAAACGTAGGGCGGCGGTGGAGGCGACTTGTAGATGTAAGTCGGTGGCGGGGGTGGAGGGGACTTGTAGACGTATGGTGGAGGAGGAGGCGACTTGTAGATGTAAGTTGGCGGCGGGGGTGGAGGAGACTTGTAAATGTAGGGCGGCGGTGGAGGCGACTTGTAGATGTAAGTCGGTGGTGGGGGTGGAGGAGACTTGTAGATGTATGGTGGAGGAGGAGGCGACTTGTAGATGTAAGTTGGTGGCGGTGGTGGAGGAGACTTGTACATGTAGGGCGGCGGCGGAGGCGACTTGTAGACGTATGGTGGAGGAGGAGGCGACTTGTAGATGTAGGGTGGTGGTGGAGGTGACTTATAAACATAAGGAGACGAGGGTGGCGGTGGAGACTTGTAGACGTATGGTGGAGGAGGAGGTGACTTGTAGATGTAGGGTGGTGGTGGAGGTGACTTATAAACATAAGGAGATGAGGGTGGCGGTGGAGACTTGTAGACGTATGGCGGAGGAGGAGGCGACTTGTAGATGTAAGTCGGTGGTGGTGGTGGAGGAGACTTGTAGATGTAGGGTGGTGGTGGAGGTGACTTATAAACATAAGGAGATGAGGGAGGCGGTGGAGACTTGTAGACATATGGTGGTGGAGGAGGCGACTTGTAGATGTAAGTCGGTGGTGGCGGCGGCGGAGACTTATAAACATATGGCGGCGGTGGCGGAGACTTGTACACATAAGTAGGTGGAGGTGGGGGTGGGGACTTGTAGATATACGGTGGTGGCGGAGGAGATTTGTAGATATAAGGAGCGGGCGTGGGCTCGGGTTTGGGCTTGGGCTTCTCACACTCCTTGTAAGGAGTCTTTGGGGCGTAGGCGAAGGGCTTAGCATAGAGCACAACTTCATAATCGGACTTGGACTTGAGCCCGAGCTTCACGCCCTTCTTGCCCCAGTGCAAGTTGGTGGGGATGTTGCACGGTGAGTCCTTGGGTGGCGCATGGAGCTTTGCCTTGCATGCCTTGGCCTTGCCATCCTTACCATAGTCGAACCCGTCGACCGTGATGCTGTACTTGCCGTTGATCTTGGTCTTGCCGTAAGCCTTGATCTCCTTCTCGCCGGCCTTGCAGGTCACTTCCACGACAGCACCTGTTCCAAATGACACAAACAAATTATAATTAATATAAAGATAAGATAAAACGTAAGAAACAACCAATGATGTACGAGTCAAATACAGTACAATGCTCCGAACGGTCATCACCTACTCCGAATAATCCAAACCAATCTTGTCTTTGCCGTATTGATTAGTAATTCTCATTTTTTATACCGAAGAAAGGACAACTATCCCAGGACAAAATATAGGATGAGTAGTTATAGGAATATATAATAGAATAATACTTTTCTGCATAAATCAGAAGCCGTTGACCTATTATGCTCTCGCAGAGAATATCTTGGTTCTCTCTATTGCGATGCATGTGCCTAAACGTGGTAGATTACAATGTTCTGACTAGGTCTCTGAGCCCTTCTAATTTATGATAATTAAAGTGACTATTATATAGGGAAATTTCAGAATGACTAAGCATGTTAAAAGGAGAAATGGGATTTCTGCAATTATTGCTAAAGCCGGAAAAAGTAGATGATGTATAATCTGAAAATAAAGAGAAAAATGTTGAATTTCCACGATGAGTTGGACTCCACTGTCACTTTAACTACTTCAATAGTCTCTTAATAGCTGTGGAAATTAGAAACCCATGTGAGGATCCGAGATCCTCACTCTCCTTGCACGAATGCAATTAGGGTTCTGTAAAAGTCACGTGAATTGACTAATCACTAAGACCGCACAATTATTACCGACCCTACTCTATAGAAATTAATGTCGTTAGCTAGAAAGTAACAAATGTCTTTTCGCTATTCCCAGTACGATTTGTTTAGATCATAATAATTATTAAAAACTGGTGAATATAATAAAATTATGAAGTTGGTCAGAGGGAACGCATTGGGTACCTTTGAGGTGCTTCTTGTCGTGGGATTTCACAGGGTATCCCCAGTCGTAGCATCTGTAGCAGTAGACCTTTCCGACCACCTTGACGACCTTGTGGTGGGGATGCGGGTGAGGGTGCGGCGATGGCGGCGGCGGCGAGGTGTAGTAGTAAGGAGGAGGAAGAGACTTCGGAGGTGGCGGTGGAGATGTGTAGTAGTACGGAGTCGGTGGAGGAGGGGACTTCACCGGAGGAGGCGGAGACTTGTAGTAGTACGGCGGAGGAGGAGAATGCGCCGGCGGTGGCGGAGATTTATAGTAGTAAGGTGGCGGAGAAGATGGGGAGGGTGGTGGTGGTGATTTGTAATAGTATGGTGGTGGAGGTGAGTGTTTCGGTGGTGGTGGTGATTTGTAATAGTATGGTGGTGGAGGTGAGTGTTTCGGTGGCGGTGGTGATTTGTAATAGTATGGTGGTGGAGGTGAGTGTTTCGGTGGCGGTGGTGAGGTGTAGTGGTATGGTGGCGGAGGAGATGGTGAGGGCGGCGGCGGCGATTTGTAGTAGTATGGCGGCGGAGGAGATTTCTTTGGCGGTGGTGGTGATGTGTAGTGGTAAGGTGGAGGAGGAGATGGAGATGGCGGGGGTGGAGATTTGTAGTAGTACGGTGGTGGCGGAGATGGGGAAGGCGGCGGCGGCGACTTGTAATAGTAAGGCGGAGGAGGAGATATCTTTGGTGGCGGAGGAGACTTGTAGTAATACGGTGGTGGTGGCGAGGGTGAGGGCGGGGGTGGGGATTTATAGTAATAAGGTGGCGGCGGGGAAGGGGAGGGTGGTGGAGGAGACTTGTACAAGTATGGGGGCGGTGGAGATGGTGAAGGTGGCGGAGGACTCTTGTACACATACGGTGGTGGTGGGGACGGTGACGGTGGCGGAGGAGACTTGTAAACGTACGGTGGCGGGGGAGACGGGGACGGTGGGGGCGGCGATTTGTAAACATAAGGAGGGGGTGGGGAAGGGGAAGGTGGCGGGGGTGACTTGTACACGTACGGCGGCGGCGGAGACGGGGAGGGCGGGGGCGGGGACTTATACTCGTACGGCGGAGGAGGGGAAGAGTACACGTACCCATCAGCGGAGGCGGAGCCCACATTGCTCGAGACGACGAGCACAGCCAGCGCCATGGCCAATGCCGGCCAAAGGCGACCCCGACCGGGGCCGCCACCGGGGCTCATCATCGGTGGTCACCCGGGAAGGTCGCTGCCTCCGGTCAATGCCTAGTGAATTCCGGCGTTCTCTCCAACGAAAAAATGTTGGGAGAACAGAGAGAAAGATGGAGGGGTTTGGTTGTGGAGGGGGAGTGATGGCTATAGGGCTTGCTTGCGGACTGAGTATAAATAGCTGATCAAGCGGTCGTTGGAGGGGAGCTGTCATTGGGGACAAATTCAAATTTCGATTAAAATAATAATCTTTTCTTCTCTAATCAAATGCATCAAAATGGGGTTTCTCTAGCTGGCAGTGATAACTTATTGTAAGGAACTGCTTGGATCGTATTTGAATAATTAAATTCATCTTCAGGGCACGTTCGTAGCAGCTACCGCATTGGACCATATGGCAGACATATATTAGTTTTTTCGTCCCTCTATGGACCATCTTTCGTCCCAAAAGAAAGAAAAAACTAAAAAAATTAAACATAACCCGAGCCGTCGGTTCTGAATTTGCTATGAGTGCCTAGTACGCTTGATTTGATACTTGAAACATGTCTTAATTTCCTAAATGATGCATGGTCGGGTTCTTAAGAAATAAACAATTGCACGTCCGTCTCCACTACCTCTTCACTAACGAAGACTTCCCAAAAAAAAAATTTCTAGGGTTTTGTATTTGTGAATTTCAAGTGCATGTGATTTCTCAATAATGAGAATGGCATGTGCTGGGGAGCTCAATCAATGGCAAAGTTGCAGCCTTTTCAGGAATATTGAGGTACACATAAAGTTGACAAAAATTAGAAAACAGGAGATGAAGGTTCTATTTCGTTGCGACCCCAGTTGGTTGTCTAAAGGAGAAGTAATATCCTTGGACCCAACCCCACCCCAAAAAAAATTTCCACTCCTGTACATAAATTTCAGTAATTGGTAATTCTAATTTATCCAAGTTTAGGGTCTGATCATTTGTGTTAAACCTGCTATCAATGATGCATCAATTGGGTCATCATAGGTTTGTATACAGCACTAATGTGCACTAATGTCAATCACCATGTTTCTCGTATACTAATAACACCACATACAAATCACAATCTCCCCATGGTGTCTCCCCTCCACAATCGATAATTAGAATAATCAAAATAATGATTAGATAATATATTTATAAAAAGAGAAATTCTTCCATGGTCATTCTGATTATGCCAATTCATGCCATGGAAATTGCATCCCAAGGCACGGCATTAATAAAATTTTCTAAAATTGCACGCACAAAAAACCTTTTTTTCCTTCTCACTCTCGAGACTCTTCTTTAATTAATCAATGCCGTGTTGTGTTGTGCCCGGAGGCCTGAGTTGGAGGATAATGCAGAGCGGTTGGTGCTACATGAAAATTTAGTAATCCTAAGAATAAAATAAATTTTTATTATTTATTTGTTTATTTTGGTTTTTTTGGGGGGGGGGCAAAAGTTAGGAATATTGGGTCAGTGAAAACTGGAACAAGGGGATAAAAAGAGGGAGTGAGAAGGTTCCTAGTCATTTTCCAAACCTTGAGATTTTGAGAAATTGTGGGTCAAATTTGGAAGGCAAATATGAAGAACGAAGCAGGCCATAAAGAAGGCGATACTAATATTTTTTATGGTCAGCACTGGACCACTGCTTTCTCACTTTCTTCTTTTTTTTCTTCTTTTTGAATTCCAACCTTTCTTTTTCCTTTTTTTAATCAATAAAAAAAGGAACTTTTTTGGGGCTGCTCTAATTTTAGAAATCTTGATATGGAAAAAGCTCCTTCTATCCTCACCTGCCACTATAACTATAGCCTCGCTTTTCTTTTGCCTTTCCTTCACTCTGCAAAAGGCAGACGTGTGAAGTTTCAGATCACTTTTCTTCAATTTCTTTTAATTTGTTTTCTGAATTTGTCTTCTTAAAAGGGGTGTTCAGAATATTTTGCAGTCATGCGAGATTACAAATTTAGGCCCATTTAATAATTATTAATAAAAAAGACCGAACAGGAGTTGCAGAAATTTTTTGGCCAAGTAAGGGGGGATTTTGCACGACGTTCACTCTTTTACTGCAACTTCTAGAAGGGACCCATGAAAATGATGGCATTATCTTTTCTTTTATGAAAGCAACTTTTCTTTTTTTCTCTGTTAATCGTGAGAACAGCTGTTTTAGCTGGAAATTCCACCGAGTCCCCTGCTCTTTTGACCTGACAGAAATTAGAGAAAAACTATCTGGAAGTAATTAATTAAGGCTTAAGTATGATTAGTAGCTTAATAAGTATATGCTTGTTTTTTAATGAATATTCCTCTCTCCTGGTGGCTCCGCCTGCCGGTGCCGATAAGAAAAGTGTTAGGTACGGATTTCTTCCTCTTAAGCTTTAATGTTTGTGCAGTTTGATATTCTGAATTTAGTAAAAAAATTGTGCAATCCAGGGCTTTTATTTTACCCACTGTGACTGATAACTCAAATTCAGATTTCTTTTTTCTTGTTTTTCCCGTTTGTTTTTTGCTTGTTTGGTGCCAAACTAGTGGCCAGACAAGTAATGTCACATATGATAGAGTTAGAGCGATTGATTGAAAAATTTGATTGCATAAATTGAAAATGCTGGAGGACTTATTGCAAAAAAGAAAACTCAGAGGATCAAAATGCACAAACGTTGAAACGTATTGGACTAACTCTGTACTTTATAATATCAACTACTATTTTCACTAGATGCAAATGTGCACCTGCTTTATTAGCTAAAGTACCTATATAGAGAAATTTTTCAGCTAGCTGTATACATGAGAAGATAAACCCTAATAGTAGAACGCTGGCAGATCGTAGAAGTTGTGAAAAATGTTTGCAAATAGATGCCTAGGTATTCATGAGACAGCTACTTAGTTCACCATGTATAGCAGTGCGAGGTTAAGAAACAGTTTTTACAAATTTGTCTTAAGGACTTAATCAAGATAATGCCACATGTAAATTGTTTTAAATTTGACAATTAGGTTTGATTGCATTATTGTGTAGATGTATCCATTACCAGAACTACATTTAAAAAAAAAAAAAAGATTCTATCCGCTGATGATGTAATTTTTGCATATATCATATGAAGATTATGAGGGTGATGAAAAATAAAACAAAGCAATTTTATAAGGCATGATTTCCTTTTTGACTCTTCTTGTAATCCAAATCAGAGAGAAGCTGTAACACTGCTTTCGGTTCTTTGTCATACCAATCTGATCATCAATGTTTTTAATTAGGTTTTGATTTGAAGAAGTACCCAAGAAAAAATATTTACAATTCATTGATGGGTTAAAAATAATACTAACTATCCGATGGATTTCTTATTAAGAGGATGTCACCCAAATGAATTATAGCGAGAAAAAAAAATCGTTTATCAACACTTAAAATTTTATTTATAACTTTTTCTCCAACTTTTGTAGAATCCAACTTCTAGGGTCATTTTAAAAGCCTCAAATTTACTAACTAAAATGATCACTTTTATTTCGGCAAAAATTTTAGTTGTGGCCTATTGGCTTGGTTAAAAGTGAAAACAAATCATCATCTTTATTCAAGGCTAGGCTTGGTTCTAATTTTATTTTTTCCTTCCTCCTCGTAACGAAAGAATCAAAGATACGGTACTATCTTTTTCCTCTATTTTTTTAGCTCGATCTCTTAACTTTTTGTAGGATTATCGTGTTGATGTTATCACCGAAAAGTCGAAGGATTTGATTTGATATGGATCTTCCTCTAAGATCATCTAGTTAATTTCAACATTTCGATAAAAAGTGCTCTACGATATTGGATGAACTAGCACGGTACCTATACATACATTTACATACAAACGTGTAAAAATCACCAATAATTAAGATTAGATTGATGTGTTAATGATCAACTTAACGAAGGCCACGAGTGCTCACATGGAGGGTTCTGACAAAGTCATTATCATCCAAAATCGCAAGTCTTTATCTATGTTTTTAAAAAGACAAAAGTGACAGAAGGCGAAGGAGAGAAGCGAAGAATCGTCCTCATATAATCCAGTTCTCGTTTCCCAAATTTTTTTCAAAAATATTTTCTAGATTTTTATAATAATTTTTGTCCCTTGTCTTTGTTTTTAGTGTCGTCCTCCAATCGGCCACGATCCGGATATCCTCGCACCACGAGGATAGACATTTCCAAGGGGGAACATTAAAGAATTCATTTAGTGCAAAACCCAACAAAAATGGCTTTATCCTGTAGTGATAAATTATAATTATCTCGAAATAATGGTACAAGAAATGGGGGTTAATTAAAGATTTATGTCCCTTTGATCCGATCTATGCTCTTAGAAAAAAATAAAACATGGATTTACAATTTGTGAGGTTGTGAAGTCAACATCAATCAATCATAGAATTAATGATATCCCACATGAGAAGCAAAGAACCGATTTTTCTCCCCAAAACCATGATGGGATGGGTGCGTGAAAATCTTTTTAGAATTTAAGCTATAAGCTAATTTGACCGTACTACTAATTTAGGTGATGATAGTAGTACAATGGGGTCAGCGTTTGGATCATGCATTGGATCCTTTTACATGTACCTCTCTTTCTAGACTAGTCTACACACACATAATATGTGATTTTCCAATTTAATTTGGATGGCTTGCGAAGTTCAAACTCGTCACCTTACAATGACAAAAATAAAATGAAAATGCGATTTCTTTTGGGTTTTAGCTGATTATTGATGAACGATTAAGATATGTCCAGTGGAAAAATAAATCTATTTTTATAACCAAATTTAGAAAGTCAAATCGTTGCATAAATTTGTGATGAGGACGCTCCGAAAGCGGACTTTCTCATCATAAATGTAAAAAAAGGGAAATGCAATGAGAACCAAGGGATTCTTGCCAGCAGTTCTACAGAATCATTCTTTGCCAGCGAAAGCAAGTTAAGAAAATACCGAAGAGCACCAAATGGGCAAGCCGGGTCAAGAGGGAAATTTGTTAATTTCGTTCGTTAGTTGAGATTGAACTATCAAATTCCAGAAATATTTATTTATTTCTGGTTCTTTGCCAATCGGTGCATTATTGCTATTGAAATGGTCATTGATGGCTGCTGTGCCTGGTCACGACAGGCGACAAAACGGGCAGGCGTCTCTAACGTGCTTTTTGAATTTTCTGCCGATTCACAAAATGCACCTTGAATTTCCTTTTTCAAATCGCTTTTGGGACGGGAGATTTTGCCTTTTTATCGCGTCATGAATAATCAGCAAACGAATGCTCATGGATTTTCGTGCGGATGGAAAAGACAGAGACGGCACGCAAGAGGAAATAGAGGGGAGACATCGCCCCCCTTCAATTTTCTAGAATGCTCGTGGATTTTCGTGTTAACGTAAGTTCGAACCCAACGACTTTTTTGGCACCACAAGTTTGACCCATAAAATTTGAAATGTTCGACCGGACGTCCATAATATGAACCAAGCCAAATTAGAATCGGCCATAACCAACATAAAACCAAATGAACCTAACCGAAAGAATAACTAAAAATGATTCCCTAGAAGACCAGCTGAAATACACCAATATCCAGCATTGCATTCTATTGTCGTGTATAAGGAAAAATTACCCAATTGATCATAAACGTCGTGGAAGGACTATATTAGTATTTTATTTAAAATTTTAAAACTAAATTGATAAAATTAAAAATTTAAGATCAAATTGACATTCATATAAAAAGTTTATGATTGATTAGAAAATTTCCTCCTATAGATGATACTCAATATTTTTGCCCTAATTTGAAACGGAACCCACCTACAAAATCACACTCTCGGTTGCCTTATGTAATCTTCCTCTTGTCTGTGTTATTATCTTCTATGGTTGGCACTAAGGATATCAAATATCTTATGTGGTTAGCACTAAGCATTCACCTACAAAACCCAGAAATCAAGATAACATTGGAAAGTTTTACCTGACTAGATCAAACCCGTGATTTGTGAGTTTTCACCTTTCAAAATATTTAATTTACTTATAATTATATTCATTTTGATTCAAGATCTTCAAGCAGTTTGGAATAAAAGTCGATGGCCATAGTTCATTCTGGAAAAAGATAGAAAATATATTTACAACTCTTGGAAAGAGTTTAGCTCCAACAGGGCCAAATGATTAACTTATAAAATTTAGTCAACTGATAGCATTGAATCATCTAACTTATTTATAATTGTGTTTTCTTTTCCCCTAAAAGATTATCACAAAAATATGAGAAGGGCCATAATTCGTATTAAAAGTATAGATAGTTCGTCATGACAACATGGTCATAAATTGCTTTGAGGAACTTTTCATAAAAAGACGAGAGTACTGCTTATATTGCTAAAGTGAAACTATGAAATGCGCAATGCATTTATCTAAAACTCAAGTTGGAGGTAAACTGAAGTATACTATCTAGACTTGCAAAATTGAAAAATGCATTATGGAAAATCCGAGATAAATGATCTCATTCAAATCAAGTGGAGGAAAGTATTCTAATGCAACGTGTAGAGAAAGAGCAAGGCCGACCATCACTTCTTTAGTAAAAATGATCAAGTCAACAATGGCTATTGAGAACGTCCATTGTTTGAATTTTGAAATTTCCCTATTCTAATCGATGACACGATAAATTTTTTGATGGAACACTTCCTTTAAAGTTTATATGAGCTCAAAATCAAGTCAAGGTCGCTCTCAAATATAATATATGTACATATGTATGATGTATGTATCTTTATATATATATAATTATCGTGACAATTTGTGCATGGGATACTCGATGCTAGTGGTGCATGTAGTCAAGATGAAGACATGCAATCATCATTTAGTGCGAGAAAAAAGACAGGCACTGTCGATTTGACTTTTCAAAAGGACGAATCACCAGAGTCGAAACAGGTTCAATCATGGGGATGGAGCGAGTCCGCAAGACCGGCACCGTCGATATTGGAATACAGAATCAGTGATTGCTTACATCGTGCATCTGCGAGTGCATGCTCTGTCGCTTTGCTCGGGCTTTTCCGGATATCCTAAAGAGCGAAAGAGACTTCACAGGCATGATTTGGTCCTTAGATTGGGGCAAGCATTTTGATTATTTTTGCCTTCTTTTTCTTCAACTTTTGGTCCATGCAATAATTGGGGATGGACATGGCTGCAAAACCGTACGTATTTTTTGAGTCGTATTGTATGGTTGGGATAAATGGTTCGAGAGTATTTTGGATCGCTCGTTTGAAAGGTCCGACATATACGCGCCATGAATTTTAAATGATCTGAATTTATTTTATATTTTAACTTTTCCCCTTTCTTCCTCTTTCCCACTTTGTCCCTCCCATTTCTCGACTCTAAGCGTTGCCTCTCCTCACGTACGTTGCTCGTGCCTCTTAATCGGCTAGCCCCCACCCCCCCTCTCTCTCTCTCTCTTTCTCTCTATTCGACAGCACTACGCCAACAACGCCATTGTGCCTCCTTCTAACTTTGTTTTTCCCTTTCTTTTTGGAAGGGGGTGTGAATCGGTAGTAGGAGACAACAGGCAAGTGTCACGGGTCGATAGTTTCTTTGGCCGCGGATTAACCTTTGTGGCACTTAACGAACGTAATTCACCAAGCCAACCTTCATTCTATAATTGTTCTAATGAACAATACGACGAATAGCTCTTTTCATATGAGATTGTACCATGCCTAGCTTGGTTCGAATGTCTAATCCATCGAGCGAGACAGCAACTCTCTTTAGGCTCAACAACTGGTTTCGGTCTGCCACGGCCTCATTAGGAGAGCGGTATCAGCTCCCGACCAATTTGTACACAAGAGGCCGACCCTGCCTTTAGAGCTCCTAAGTAATATTATCCTTCTATTCTAGAACTCTAAGCACCAACTGTCCCAATGCCATTCCCATAGACCAGTTGTGTTCATTCTCTCCTCATCCTCACTTTTCACTCGATAACCCCAAATTTCACTTCCAAGGGTTCACGGGTACGGGAGAATCACGGACAGTGTCAAACTCCCCCACCAAATTTCAGAACACCTTCGTTGCGGGCTATTTTATCGCTTCCTTGTGTTTCCCTAACCATCAGTGCCACTTCCTAGGACTTACATAGATGGCAACGCTCGCCTAACAAAACAAGTCACACCACTCCATTGCTTGCTTCCCCCAATCAAAGCTATTCGCGAATCTCCATTCATTTGTACTCCCTGACAAGTGTGGCACCCCTAGCCAACTTATGGCAGCACCTTCTTCACCTACTAAGCTCCTCCTAATCTCTGCAAGCCAAAAGAGGGTTCCCCTTGGTGAAAATGTGATTGCAGACATCTTCTTAAAATTCGTCCATTGATCTAGGAACGTTATCCCCTTTCAACAAGCAATTTGGTTCCTTCATATGACCCCATTGCCATCCCATAAGCTAGAAGAGAGCTGCACATTGTCCGACTCTCTTTGGCCCTGGTGATCACTCTTCGCCCTCATAGGACCAGGAAGACCACAGGCTTTTCCCCGAATCACTCACCTACTGAAATGATCCTTGCTTTGATACCATTTGTCATGGGTCGATAGTTTTCTTGGCCACGGATTAACCTGTGTGGCGCTTGGTGAACGGAATTCACTAGGCCAGCCTTCCTTTTATAGTTGTTCCAATGAACAATACGGCAAATAACTCTTTTCATACGAGATCGTACCACGCCCAGCTTGGCTCAGACGTCTAGTCCATCAAGCAAGACAGCATTCCCCTTTAGGCTCTACAACTAGTTTCGGGTTGCCATGACCTCATTAGGAGAGCGCATTAGCTCCCGACTAGTTTGTGCATGGGAGGCCAACCCCGCTTTCAAAACACCTAAATAATATTATCCTTCTATCCTATAACTCTAAGTACCAACTGTCCTGACGCCACTCCCATGGACTAGTTGTGTACATCCTCTCTGTGCTCTCGCTCTTCACTCGATAATCCCAAACTTCACTCCCAATGGTTCACGAGTATGGGAAAATCACGGACCGTGCCACAATGATTCACGAACATCTCAATTAAAGTATATAAATTGAACTAATTCATTCAATTGAGATTATGACACAATGAATCTCTAATTGTATCTCAATCACTCGTTTATTTTTCTAGATGATGCACGTTTCATATCTAGAAATTTAAAACGTCATCTTGTTGTTTAGAGAGCCTCTATCATTTCTTTCTAAGGAAATGACAAATAGTCCTTAATTTTTGGCCCAATATGCAATGTCATTTTTGTACTTTTAATTTGTTTAATGTAGTTCATGAACTTAAGCCTAATATAAAATGATGTCCCTAGAATTTTAATTTATCGATATGATTCTTGAATTTTTAATTTGTTTAATATGGTCCACAAACTTTTGGTGTATGTTCAATTTAGTCCATAAACTGTATAAAAAAATATTCGATATTATCCCTAAACTTGAATTATTGAAAGGATAATATTGAATATTTTCATATAATTTATTAATCAAATTGAACATATAACAAAAGTACAAGAGCCACATCGAATAAATTAAAAGTTTAGGAACATCATTACACATTGGATTATAATTTATGGATCACATTAAACAAATTTAAAATTCAAAGATGACATTATGCATTAAATTAAAGTTTCGGGACCATTTGTGTAATTATCTCTCCCTTCATCAATTGCGTATTTTTGGTGGTCGCCAAAGTTCTCCATAAGTGTCTTTGAGTACCTTTGTTTCCCTCCTTTTATGATAGAAGCTTTACATTGTCTAGACCTGGAAGACACATCAATATCACGAAGTACGATCTCCATAGATTAGGCGAGATTGAGCTAAAACATGTAGTTTGTTGGACCAAACACAAAATTATTTACGCTAGACGATATGGGCTATTGAACATATAGCTCATATACCCTAAATCACAAGGACTAGTTTGATCGATAATGTAAGCCAATTTATTTTAGAGGTAAAATGAATTGCCCATGTCTTTGTTCTTCCCCTAACTTATTTTAGGAAAAGAAGGATTGTCTGACCTTTATACACTTTACATACCTCAGAGTCACTTATCAATAAATAATTTAATTAATCATCTATCCTACTTTATAAAGTAAAGAAAACCCTTTAAAATATCCCAATCATTTTTTTCTTCTTCCAAATTATCCTTAGTTATTTAGGGCGTGTTTGGTAACCATTTTGTTCCCGTGAACAATTTTTGAGTAAAAGAACACGTTTGGTAGCTGAACAAAATTTCTGATTTTGGAATAGAAAAAGAATATAAATGTGTTTGGTAATTATATAAAATTTCTATTCCAATTTTTTTTCAATTACTTTTTTAGATCAGTAAATTTGATATTGAATTCTCATGGACCACTCACCAATATAATTGTCTTTTTATGAGTGAAAAAATCATAATATATTTTATTATATTTTCAATTTCAAAAGAATTTGAATTTAGAATTCTATTCCATTCTAAAATTCTATCAAATCATAAAAATTCTATTGATTAATTATACTTATACTAAGTAATAAAAATATTAACTAATTAAATTTTTATTAAATAGTAAATAATAAAATATAAATATAAATAATAAATAATAACTTAAAATAAAAAATAAAATATGTATTCTATATATAGCAAAATTTCAATTCATACTTCAAATCATTTTTTTTAATTTTTTTTAATAATTTTATTATTTTTTCCTTTCTTTCTCCATTATTCTTCTTCTTCTTCTTCTTCTTCAAAGTGGTTGGTCGCCGGCCTTGGGATGACCATTGATCGGCCCAACGAGGGTCGACGATCTTATCGGAGCGTTGCCGGCCCTCGGCAAGACCGTGCCTCGTCAGCTGAGCCTTGGTTGGGCAACACGACCTCATGGTGCCTTGGCGAGGTCGAGCCTCGTCGGTGGCTAGGCGAGCTTGACCTCGCTAGATTTGGTCAGGTCGAGCCTCACTTGGCTAGGTGAGGCTTGCTAGTGGCCGAGGGAGGCTCGGGCGAGGCTTGCCTAGCCACCAGCAAGCTCACCAGGCCTCGCCGGACCTCACCCTGGCCTGGCGAGCTTGTTGGTGATCGGCGGTAGATGACGGGGGGCGGCGGTGGCGGCAGCAGGTAATGGTGGCGACGGTAGACGGTAATGGTGGCGGCGGTAGCACTTGAAGAACAAGAAGAAATAAAAGGAAAAAAAAAAAATAGGTCGACTTGACTATAGAATTGTTCCCAGGAATAAATAATCAAATTTTTTTTCTACTTCTCAATTTTGTTTTAAATCTACTTCCGGGAATTAAAAAATAGAAAATTATTTTTGGGAACAAAAATTTTACAAAACACATTTATATTCTAAATCTACTCTCAGGAACAAAAGAACGGAAACAAACACTATTTTACAAGTTGCCAAATAACCCCTTATTGTTTAAAGACATCGAATGCATATATTCGTGGTTTATGTCGGATATTTTCTGTTTGTCAACAACCTTCTTAAATTCGGACCTTGAACTAATTTTCTCTTACCACAAATATAATTTCTTTGTATTGTGTATTATTATCAATGATTCTTTCATGACCCAGTGCTTCAAATATTTGATTACAAGTTTATTCTTTCAAGCATCAAGTTCATTGCTCATTGCTAGTGCACATTTGCCAGTCTGTATAATGAACAGCAGCAATTGTATGAGAATTTGCCAAGTGCATGGAGCTTGAAAGTTGACATTTCAAACGTTGATTTTTCTTCATACATGCATCTCGAGTGTACATCATTAACGATTCTAATTTTCGGGGAGGACGAGAGAAACAAATTTCATAGGCTGAGGACTGTCTATTGATAAGCTTTCTTCTGTTAATGACAGTGACACTCGAACCACACTCACCTAAACACGCAGCTAAAACTTGACAATTGGCCATTGGATGAGGATAAATTCTACCAATCACTATCAATGCAATGTCATCCATCTTTTCTATCTCTCATCTCTCCAAGTCTAAAGGTTCAATCTCATGGATTGACATTTGTCCTTTGGTTTGGCAGTATAATTGAAAAGTCACTACAAGGTTAAATGTACCTACTTTTCTCTATAAGCAAAAAATATTATAAAAAAAGGTGATGCCCCATCAGCTGGTTCAATGGGTCATCACTACGTGTGTCCAACGAATGAGTTCCTAGACATTTTCTTAAGGCCCCAGGAGAAGAAATGTGTTGTGAGTTCGACATTTTTTTTTTTGGTTGAATAACAAGGGGGGATATCTTTGAATGGATTAAAAACACTTGAGATCTGGACTAACTTCTAGTACAATCCCAAAACTTGAGTGCAAATTGTCAAAAAGACTCCTCAATTGTCATAAAAGAGGATTCTATGTTTATCACTAGTGATGATTTGTGCAATTGATGAATATAGGATTAAGGTGTAAGATTAATGAAATTCACATTCAATCTTGTCTATTGTTATGTGGCCTTAAGATGACCGACTATTCATGTTTCCTCCAATTCAGCATAAATCTGATATCTAATATACTTGTCCTTTTCAAAATGGACAACTAAGATATGGCCATTAGGCTATGTGATCATAAGGATATTCCTGATGAATATTCTCTATTTCCAAGTCGGATGGCTTCTTCTCGATTGGGTTTAAGAGGTAAAATGCAATGTGTCATGTAGACATTACCACATGATATCATCTTTACCCTAATTACTGGAAATCCATGAAAGAATGTTAATTGACGTGGACCATGATTTATACTATCTTTAAGAAAATGAAATGCCTCACTCTACATCATCTAATTCGATACTATATCATTTCTATTAGTGGTTATCACTTAACCATTGAAAAAGTTGAACATAACATTGAAGTGTCACTATAGACTATCGAAGGAAATGTGGGTGACCCCATAGTTATGAACTCCCCCTTGGATTCGAATATGGAAGAGGAAGAATGGCACAATTAATTATTGATATTGGAGTTGGTAGCTTGAAGATGTAGACAGCTATCTCTTTTCCAAATTTACTAACTATTCCACATAATTTCCATAATGGTGGCTCATGAAAAAGAAAAATGAAAAGATTCTTGTATCATGTAAAAGTTCAAAATGGTTGACCATGATTAATCAATTCACTCGAATATTAGCCAGCCAAGCCTTTGATAACATTCCCCCCGACTCAACCCGGCCTAGCCGATCTACCATTTCATTATTCTATTTTGGAAACTAAAGCGGAGGGGCCTTTTGCTTTTTCACATTGTGGATTCCGTTGGACCAAATCGCCATACACATCCATCCATTTGCTTTTAGCTGTACGTATTGTACAGCCAATCAAGAGGGGTTCACCTAAGTAATCTCTCAGCCAGATTTGAACGAGTACTTGCCCACTAGCTGGGGGCTCGGGTCGGGTCACATGGCAAACGACGGTGGTTCGGTGGACGTAAACAACTTGCGAGCGAGCAGGTTCCCACGTGGGGCTCTGTGGCCAGCATGTGACATTCTTCCTACGTAAAACGACAAGAGCCAGAAACGACAGCGCGTCCGGCGGCTTCCTTATCTCGAGAGATATGGTCCTGCAGCCTACTGACTAATGATTCTTCTTCTGCGAACTGACAAAAGGAACTGGGACTTATATAATATCATTCGCCAGACCGATTCCTCCTCCTGTCTTTCTATTGCTAAAGCGTCTCAAGTAATATTCCCGTCGGTTCCGTGAACTTGCCCTCTTTCCCAGTCGTGCTCCTCCTGTAAAAATGTTTAACAATTAGGATTTTCTTTAGCCTACCAATTCACCATCCCAAAGACGCCGTAAGCCGGTGCATTTCATAGAATCGAAGTTTTTCCCACTTATAATATATCTCGAACTATCATTTTACAGTCCAAACTTTTGAAATGAAATGGTTGTGCATTCAGTTTTAACGTAATGCTAGAGAGACGGATGCTGAGAATTTGATTTCTCATGTTCTCCTTCCACCGACTTATGGCTTTTTCATTCTTTATGTGTAATGGGTTTTGATAAGTTTGCTCATCCAATCTTGTGGCTTGAGCGGCTTGAGCCCGACATTAGTATTGCTAAAGATAAGGAAACCCTAATCTTATTGCTGAGAATTGGTCCCATCTCGAGGCATCAGACGTCCTTTTCCAACGGCTCTAAATGTTTAGCATCAAGGAGGAAAACCCTAAGCGCAGGTTCGTTGTGCCGACGATCGAAGACATAATGGCACGAAGCTAAATTGGGAAAAAGAGAGTGGGTTAGGTCGATAGCTAGAGAGTCCTCCACATTGATTGGTTGTTGACTAAGACCTTGTCAATGACGTGAATAAGGTAGTTTGAATGACACTGTCTTCATTAATGCACGACAATAGACGAGCAAGAGAAAAGTCACATGGGTACACATACAAAGCATATGCACAGCTTTGAGCGATTGGCAGAATTTACGACACGATAGAGAGATTTCACATCTCAAAAGAGTGTGGTGTCTCGGGTTCCATCCAACCTGATGTCTTGAGGTTATTTCGTGCGACTCTTCTATGTTTGGTATAGATGGCATTCCTTTCAATTGGATAGGTAACTCAATTTGATAGGTGAATGTTGGTCCAAGACAAAAAGGCAAAAGGAAATTGCATAGTGCTGATAGAATAGAAATTTGTGGCACCAATTTGGATATATTCCAGATTATTGCTTCCTAAGTTTTTGAACTAGGTTTGTTATGGAAAAGCAAATTTATCTGGGTGTTAACGAGAGCCCCCGGGCACTTGTCTAGTGTATTTTATTCTAAATATTTCGATTTTTAATATATTAATTGTGAATAACATGAGGACAACTAGCGCAATGGAAACTTTAAAGTTTTCTTAATTGATTGCTTAACAAGTGTCTTAGGGACACTCACTAACAAAATTCAATAGAAGTGTCTTGCAGATTTTGTTTTGTCCCAAAGACACCGGTTGAGCAACCAATTAAAGAAATTTATGACTTCATTGATAATCCTCGTTTTATGTACAATTATTGCAAAACCCATCTACATTTACAAAACAGGTTATTGTGAAAAATAGTACATGAATTTATTAAATGATGCATTAGCTTTTCCGGACATGAATGGCTCATCAAAGATGACATTTAGAGTCGTAAGATGGTCCATTCAGGAAATTGTACCGAGCCCTTCTTAAAGGTTCTTTAGCTAATTAATGTGAGGCCGTTTCTTTAATTTGCTTTAGAAGTGCATCGAACAGTTGAACAGTAATAATTTTCAGAACATGCAATAAATTTTAGGATCCTCGGCTCTCTTTATTGATCTAACCAAGATACAACTTATTTGAAATTAATTGAATGAATATAACTCTTAAAAAGAAATACTTATGTCCGGTTTGGTTCCCGGATGGATTCACTCAGTGCTCAGTGTTTTGTCAAGGACTCAAGGTGTGCTTTGAAAATTTTAGCTTTTGGATCTCTCCATTTGGTTTGACTAGAGATTACCTAGCCCTGCTTCTTCGCGATATTGACTTAAATTTTTTAGTTATTTGATTTGGGTTCATTAATTAGTAATTTCAATTTTTTTTAATATTAAAAATTAATATATTATTTTAATATAATCGGTTCGGTTCAGGTGGGCGGGTGGATGGATCCACCCATGGAATTGGGAACCGGAATGGTACCCACCGGTTCTCATAAATTAGAATCGGGAATTGGACCGGTTCCCTCAAGAATCACTAGTTTTCGTCGATTTCAGTCTGATTCCAGGCAGTCCGAGTAAGTCCCGGTTCTTTTGCACACCTCTAATTAGCTGTATAGTAGTCAACTTATTCTTGAGCCTTGTACAAACTGCCCGTCACACTTATAGGAGTTGATCATGCCCAAAGTTGTTACCTTAAATACTTGGAGGGGGATGTCGAAGGTAGGGTTAGTGATTGGAGTGAAGTTGACATTTTGTCTCTTATGGACTAAGGAGAAATGTGGCTCGGCTGTTATTTTAAGGTACTTTGCTAATATGAAATACTTTTACACAAGTAATAATGAAATGCAAACTCTTATCTACTAATGGAGTATAAACAATTTACCATAATTAAAATTATATATGCGTTGGCATCTTAATTTCATTAGTATAAGTATCTCTTACATTGTCAATGTACCAAATAAAAGTCTTAAGTTTTAATCTTCTTATTTAATTTGCCTCTTTTATGTCTTCTAATCGCAAGTCTCCTTAGACATTTGTTAAGTATACTTCATTTAAAATTTTACACAAGTAGTCAAATTTCAAACATTTTTCAAATAATTCGTTCTCACAAAACAAACAGTGTGTGCAATTAAAATAAAAACCTAAGAGCATTTTCTTTTTATAACGAGAAGAACCGTCTTAAATAAAAGATATTTTTAGTCCACGCAATACTCCTCTATGCCCATGCAATATATAAGGTGCGAACCTAAGCCTTCATGTTAACTCAAAACTATTTTTTCTTGGTAGTGTAAGAAATCAAATCCGTGTCCTGAGACAAAACTACAATTTTATCACATGGATATGTATGCACTCGTCTAGAAAATTTATGTAGTTTTTTTTTTCTTAGATGTAGAAAAATATGGCCTAATAGATCAATCTAAGACGCAAAATTTACTATAAAATTTGAATTATTTTGATTAAGATAAAAATAATACAAATGGAATCTTATAAGATATTGTCATTCTATTCATTTTTCATCATTAATCACAAAAAAAAAAGGTAAACGAAAGGATTTTTTTATTTACATTCATGTAAATAAAAAGAATGACCACAACTTAACATGATACATAAAAAGTTCGCCACAACTTTGGGTAGGCTATTCCTAGCCTAAAAGAAACTCAAATAATTAATTTTTTGACCCATTATAAATTATAATAAGATGTGGAGGCTTGAGAGAGGGCAGATGATAGCCTTTGCATGTAAGGGTGAGCATAGTTTCAAGGTAAAACTTAGAATTGAAGAACCACACCGGTGGGGACCTGTTCAATTTTAGGTTCCAAAAATTGGTGAACTTATTTATATGGGTATGTTATGTTTTAGGTAGCTGGAATCTAGAACCTAGAATAAGATTTTGTATTTTTCTTGGTTACATTTTTGCGTAATCCTACGATATTTCATTGCGTTTGATGATAAATGTATAATTTGGAACCACTAGAAGAACTTTCATTTTATGAATAAGACTTTTACTTTGTTAATATTCAATATTTTCCATAAGTCTAAATATAAATTGTGATTAGCGAATTATAGCAGTAAAGGCGTGCATCATAACCATTCTCTTTCTATTCCGGAACTATTTTTCTATTCCAGACTTGTTTTTAGAACAAAAATTTGGTAAAATGATTTCATTTTTCTATTTTTGACATAGATTTATACTTTAGAAATAGGTTTGGAATATAAATCATAAGTAATTTTATTTTACTTTTCTATTTTTGGAACAGAAATAAGAAATAAAAATTCTTCTCATTGTTTGTCCTCACTATTAGTTGGTTGCTCATCCATCGTCACTAGTTGCCATTCACTATCCATTACTGCCACTCCTCGCTGTCGGATGCTCGTTGCCCACCTCTGCCATCAGTTGTCAGCCGCCACCATCAGTCACCAGTCGCCAACTGCCGCCGGAAAGAAGAAATTTTGTGTTGTTATCAAATGAATTTCTATTTTGGGAATATAAATTTTATATCGTTATCAAACACGTATTTTTACTTATAACTCATCTAAGAATAGAAATAGAAAAATATATTTCTCTTCCAGAAATCAATTTCTAGTCAGAATGGTTATCATTCACACCATAAGTGGTCATAATCAAGGGTAACAATTTATTACAATTATTCAATTAATTATATAGGTGGAATTTAGGTAAAACCCGAAATTGGCGTTAGAACCTGTGATAAGATATATTTTAAATTGCAAGGTATGTAAAGCGGGTTCCAAGTCCCAAAAAATAAGAAATTTATTTTAGCTGGTAGGTTCCAAGTTTATCTGAAACTGCTCACTCCTACTTGCTTGCCTCTTCCTAGCTCTTTGGTTGTTTATATTCAATTTGTATATACAAGTCAGATTCTTAATCACTAAACTCGAAAATATGAATTCAAAAGGTACAAATTGAAGGTAAAATAAACAAAAAAAAAAAAAAGATTCAAGACATGAGTTTTGCTGGCTCTTTTTAGAAATTCGGAAGGGTACTTGCATTTTTAAATAACATTTTGTCTTTTTCTCCAAGATTATGTTAAAAAATAGCAAAACTTTTCGTAGTACACTCAATTTGGTTGCAAACTCTCAAACGCTCATTTTAGTTAAAACTTTTGAAAGTCAATCATTTAAGTTAGTCCATGACTTGGCTAGCGGGAGAATTTCACATGATATTCTTTTGATTTTTCACGTATTTTTATATGGATTCCTCAATTGATAGAGGATCCCCTGCGGCAAATGGAAAGGGTAAATGTGACCAAGTCCTAATATATCCCTAACAAATCATCATCCTCCAAATTCCGACCATAAAAATTTCTGCCATGTCGGACGGAACAAGATCACCCAGCTCTGCATCTCTTTCTACCTCTTCTGCTCCTTCTTTCCCCTCCTCATCTTCATTATACTTCAAAATGACATGGCCGCCGCGTGCCGTTCACACCTCCTCTACAACTAACCTTGATAGGAGAGTCTTCAAGCTTGAAATGCCCGACGCCCGAGCTGCTGGGGTTGCGTAGGAGCCAAGCTGCCCCGCTTACCTAGGGTTTTGTTTGGGGAGCAATGTGAACATGTTTCTTAATATGGTGCAAATTGATATTGTTCAATGACGCCTTTTTGTTTCGCGTATCAAGGATGATTTTTTTATCGAGCCATCTCAAATTATTCAACATTAAAATAGTGTCAAGTCAATGAGGCAAGTGACTAATATAACTTGAGTACTGGAACTCCAAATAAAGGCCGAAAATTACAGGACTAGATCAAGTATTGTGCGTAAGTTTTGACGTGTCGTGCTTTTTTTTTCTTTTTTTTTTTTATACCTAGGATCCGCCGAGCCCACCGGGCTTACACTGGGTAGCTCATGGCCTATAGAGTGCGCGGTATACCCCAAACCAAGTATCAATACTTGGAGGGAAACTAGTACATGATCTCACCACCATAGCCCTCTACTTAAGATGTGTTAGTAACTGCGGAGTTTCGACTGTAGGATCTTTGCGATGAAGTGCTCAAAGCCGAACCAACTCAGCTGTCCATCGGTGGGTAGTTTTGATATGTCTTAATTTAGCTTTCTCTGGAAAAAAAAATTGCCTTAAGAACACTGCACTTGTCAGTACATTACAAACCCTAGATGTACCCCGTTTAGAGACGGAGCAAGCGTCCCAATGCACTCTCCCACAAAATCATTCTTTACAAACATCCAACTACTTTCCAAGAAACCCTATTTCTATTCCCAAGTCAAACGCCCCAAAAAAATTTCTTTTTTATAGCCTACATTTTCAATACTCATGAGTACAGCACGGCTTTCTAGACAAATCCCAAGGACCTACAAACACGGCAAACTCAACTATAATCCACGAATGGTGAAGGGGGTTGTTGATTACTAGCCAAAGATATTGCACGCAGTTCTAAGAATACGACCTATTGATGAGATGAGGCCACATGGAGATTCCGAAACGGATGAACAACTGAGATTTGTTCATCTTTATTTATGAATCTCTCAGGCGAGCATCTCTCGAAATCAATTGATCATATTGCTTGGTCCCCTACATAATTTTCCTAATGCACAAGTGCCCATATAACTTAGAAAGTCCCTGACATCATAGTACTATTATTGGGATGGGGGGGACCAAAACATCGTCATTCTTTTGATAAATCATACTGAAATGAAGGTACTGACTGCTGTTGTCCACTCAGTGTTTGTCAACTTCGCCGAGGGGTTTAAGAAATTGCCTAGCAAAGACAAAAGGCCTGTTGTGATGCGGCTAATAAGGTCAGTCCATGTGGGAACGAGACGAACGTGATTGCTCAAATGATTCGATTCAAAATCCATATTAAAAGAAGGAAAAGAGTGTAGAAAATTTATATGCATGGAGTGTCGTGGAAGAGAAGATGTGGAAGATTCCTCTTTGACTTAGGTTGCGAATGTCACCGTTTTGGGGAGGTTATGGCATCATCTAGGGAAGAGCATCAGCACCGTCCAGCCCATTGGATAATAGCTGGTTTGTTAACTGTTCACTATCTTATCCAGACTTTTAGTGATCATTTCCTGTGGGTCGGCATATTAGTCAACTATGCCATTTTGTGCTTGAGACTATAAAACCCTAATCGATCGAGGTCGTGGAAGAACGTCTTATATTCCGGGGGAAATAATGGGAATATTTCAATTCTTTAAGTTGAAGTGCGTTCTTGTAGTCGATGCAGTGAAAACGATGATAAATATGAATCGTGGCGTATGAAGTCGGGCAAGCGAAAAAGATAAATGAGAGGGCAACGTGTTTTGATTTTTTATTTTCCATGGACAAGCTTAGTTTTCAAGCTAAGTTATAAGAGTAATGAAAACACATATCGTGCGCTTTTAAATAGATAGCAAGCCGGGCCCATTCGACGAAAAAAATGACACAGTACAAAAACCAAAGACTAGTTCAAAAAATAAAAATAAAAAATGGTGTTTTTTGAGGGTTGAAACCACATCAAATAAGTTTTTTTTTTTTTTTTTGAGATATATAATAGATTTCAAAATAAGCTTTCGACATCAAATTAAGAGAGCTTGGTCATTCCATTCTATATAGTCGAATCCCATGCGAGGTTCTTTCCATGAGCTCATCTACTCGATTCCGTGGATTCAACCGCTTTAAATGCTCATTGACAATCGCGTGCACGTCACATTTGAGATGGTTTTGCCTATGTCTATGCACTTGTGTGCTTCACTAGGTGACCTGTTTACTCTCCAAAAACAGATGTGGGTTGCCCCAATTAAGTCCTGCCTAAGTCATGCTTCCAAAATCCTCTCATTCCCTAACGTCTCCTTGTATCTGCCTAGCTCACATTCTATAGCGGCGACTACAGTAACCAAAATGCAACTCAAATGCTCAAAATTTCTTAACCAAGAGCTTTAAAAAAAGAACACCAGCATTTTGAAGTAGCTCTCACGTTATTCCAAGACCAAGATGTAACCAATTAAGAATCTGATTAGCGTAACTTAGGCAGCACTCAACTGGGGGCAACCGGAATCTGCTTTGGACTTTTCGAAATTTGAATTTTGGGCGGATGTAATTTTGTCTTTACATGCATCGCAGATGAGCATGTACTCAAAGATGACAACAAAGAGAACGATTATCTAGAAAGGGATCAATTCGCGTGCAACTTAACGGAAGATCATTAAAGACATGGAGTTAACGTCGGGGCAGTTAGTGGTGTACTCTGAATCCCTCTGTCCCACCCATCTAATCGATCATTGTGTCTCGTCAAGATTCACCAATAAACCAATCAAAATAAATCTTAAATCCATTTTCTAATTCATATTTGATGAAGGGATTGTTATAAGAGTTAGTTATATTCAATGGGTTTAGAATGCTAAAGCCCAAAATAATATGAGTAATAAATGGCTCTATAACTTACGTAGACTCAACTCACATTAAGATAGCGTTTGGTTTAGTAACTTTTTAACACATTAAGATAATCATTTTGCGTTTGGTTTAGTATTTTCAAGGAATTTTTAACCTCCAAAACCCGATGCTCCGGTTCTGGTTCCATGGGCGGATTCGCCCACCCGGACGGACGGTTCCCTTTCAATATTAAAAATATAAATAATAAAATTGAATACAAAGCAATTGTTTTGTGGCAATTGTTTTTGCTGCGGATGAAGGTGATGTATATAAAGTCTTGTTTAGTTGCACTTCCTTTGTTTTCCTGTGTTTGGATGGTGCCTTATTTCACCTCCTTTGATTTGTTTGTGCGACTTGTGATATTTTGCCGAACCTGCTTTAAGAGAGACCCATTTTTCCTAAACATTTACTACTCTCTCTGCCTCTATATCAACTTATGTACATCCATTCCTTCATTGGTTGCATTTATAGTTGCAACAAATGAATTTTTGTTCCACGTACTTAAATTTGGTTTTTCTTTTTTTTGGCTTGCTTTGATGTCATGTAGTTATTTTATGTTGAAAATCAAAATTATTTCACGTCAAGATCGGTTCCATGGATCCACCCAGGAACCGGACCAGTTAGATCCGGTTCTTGGGTGGATCCATGCAACAAACGGGTGGATCTCGGTTCCAATTTTTCGGAACTGATCCTTAGCGGGGGTTCCTGGTTTAGGTTGTGAACCGCCCGCCCGGACCATGCACACCCCTAAGTGAAAGTCAGCTTTGGGAAGGCTAAAAACCCAATGCTAGTATAGATTAACTTTGAACTTTAAGCATTTTGTCAAATACTGAAACTTATTTTTTTATTCCAAAAATAGGATCACTCATTCTTCAAATTTTTTATTTTGCCTTCTTTATTATTTTTTTAAATGCCAAAATAATGATATAAAATTAAAAATATTTATATATTTGATTTTTTTAGCATTATTGTCAACTAAAAATTAAAAAATTCTAACAAATGGTTTGGTCTTTTTTTAAAAAAAAATTATACATATGTATTTGATTTCTTAGCATTATTTTCAAATTAATATTTAAAAAGTTGCATACATTATTTTTTCAAATTTAAAAAAATAAAAATTAAAAAATTCCGACGAATGATTTGGTCTTTTTAATATATATATATATTAATTTTTTATAATTTTTTTAGTATTATTGTCAAAATTTATATTTAAAAACTTGCATACATTAATTTTTTTTTCAATTTTAAACAATTAAAAATTTAAAAATTCTAATAAAGGGTTTGATCTTTTTTTTTTAAAAAAAAATTGTATATATGTAATTGATTTTTTAGCATTATTTTCAAATTTATATTTAAAAGTTGCATACATTATTTTTTCAATTTTAAAAAAATAAAAATTAAAAAAAATTCAATGAAGGATTTGGTCTTGTTTTAAAATTATATATATGAATTTGATTTTTTTTTAGTATTATTGTGAAAATTTATATTTAAAAAGTTGCATACATCATTTTTCTTCAATTTTAAGCAAATAAAAAATAAAAAATTCCGATGAAGGGTTTGGTCTTTTTAAAAATATATATATATTATATATGTATTCAAATTTTTTAGTATTATTGTCAAAATTCATATTTAAAAAGTTGCATACATTTTTTTTTTCAGTTTTAAACAAATAAAATTAAAAAAACTAATATTAATCACCCAAAGAGCTTTTCAAATGTGTTATCTACCAAACGATATTTTTCTCAAAATTGTTTATCAAAACATAGTTTATCAAATGACCTTTGCATTTGCCTAAAGTGCTTTAGTCTAAATTGTTTTGCATTTCCCAATAGGCTTTCAAAATGTTGAACCAAACGCACTATTCTCACTCTCTCACTTTGTGCTATCACCTCAATTTGGATATGAGTTTTCTAAGATTTGGTTAGATATAAAAATGTTCTAACAATATAGATTGGATTAGATATGGGTTATCATATTTGTATTGCATGAAAATATGTCAAAATGAATCAAATTATTAATTTTGGTTTAGACCATTTTCAATCCGACTTGACACGACTCATCTGTTTAATGGGTCAATTTATAAAAAAATTGTTGCTCTTAGAATTAACATGCTCCGAGTTGTAGTCGCATCATGTATTTGTATTGTTAAATTTCTCTCGAGGCGGGATGGATGGCTTCTTCGGGGTCCCTTCCACTTTTAACTTCTACTTTTATTAAACTCGAAAAGTCCGAAAGCTCATTCAAAAGGCGAATCACCGGTTAGGTGCATATGGACATGTTAGTCAAGCCCGGCCCGCCATAATGTACCCCGAGCTCAGCCCGATACGTAATTTTTCTTACCCGATATCGGGGGTTTTGAGTGATGAAGCTAGCCCATTGAAGTCAACTGTGGGCCCAGGCCCAATTTTAAGAGAGTGGCCCAGTTTTGCAGACCCGACACAAAACCCGGTCGTCGCCTCTCGGTTCTTGTCGGATTTCCTGTCGCAGTTCGAGGTCGTCACCGATGGCGTTCGAAATGGACGAGCAGAAGAGTAAGTTTCCATCGACTCGAGGACCCTTTGGGTTTGTGGTGATGATTAGAGTTCTGGGTGTCGTGTTGCTGCTAGGTTGTTGTGGTTGCGTTGATCCGCGAGGCTTCTTGGATGCGGTGTTGCAGCGTCGATCTGCAGATCCGCAACTCTTGTTTCGATCGATCGTGCTTTGCTTGAAGCCGTCGCTGCTTGATGAGATGCTGCGTTCTTTCTAATTGTTAGAGAGTTTTAGGTACTCGCGTCGTGAAAAGTGTGCGTAGAGCTACGCAAATTTGGAGCTTTGTTCTGGCATGCTGGCCTTTTGGGTCGGTGGCCCTCTTTGCCCTGTAATTTATGTTACTAATTGCTTGCGATGGTTTCATAAAGTTAATGACATAATTCTCGATGTGGAGTTTTGGTAGAAATTAGTGATGAAAGTTGACCGGAGTAACATCCCAAGTTAAACAATTTGTGATGGTCATCTGTCATCTAGATGATTGGCCTATTTGATGGACAGCTACGTAGCGATGCGCCCTGCATTTCGTTAAGTTCAATGCTAATTCTGGATCAATCTCTCTTTCCGTGTGCGAAAAATTAATGGGTGCACTTGCGGGCATTGTTCTAGTTGTTTCTTGGTTTAGTTAGACTAAAGGTGTGATTTTGTTTGTTTTCGAATTTCAGAGATTGGGCTCGGACTTATAGGTTTTGGCATCTTCTTCTCCTTTCTCGGAGTGCTTCTTTTCTTTGACAGGGGCTTACTTGCTCTTGGGAATGTGAGGCTTTCATCTTCTTTGATATTAATTTTTGGCCTTATCATGTTGAAGATATAATTCATTTCCACATTTGTTTTTCTTGGATTTAGATCCTCTGGTTGGCTGGGGTTGCCTTTCTGCTTGGTTGGTATTCTACATGGAAAATTTTTTCAAGCAGAGCAAACTACAAGGTATGCTTGGCTACGTCTTGTCTTGTTGTCATTATCTTTTTCTCATGGCCATTTGGTATTATTATGATTTCTCCTTCTGTATTTGCAGGGTTCAGCATCTTTCCTTCTGGGGCTCTTCTTTATATTTGTTCGTTGGCCAATACTGGGAATCATCTTTGAACTATACGGCTGCATTGTTCTCTTTGGGTTGGTTTTCAAACCCACTCATAAGTGAGGTTATCAATAAGTCATTTAGAAGCCATGGAGTTCTCATTTTGCTCTATTTCAATGCAGTGGTTTTTGGCCGTCGGTGAAAGTGTTCCTTTATCAGATTCCAGTTCTTGGATGGATTATTCAATATCCAATTTTGGTAACTCTTCTTCCACACACACACACATGCACACTTGCCCCGCATATATTCATGGTCATGACCACTTTTGGACCATCATACTTGTTTTAGCAGTTCTTTCACATTGCTCAATATTTTGGTAAGTCCTTAGCAGAAAAGCTGTTGGAGAACATTATGTTCTAATGCCCACTTGATGAGACTTAGAGAGCGAGTCCTGGAACCCATTTAATCTACCGTGTCTATGAGGTGTTCTAGGCCTAACGGACGATTGTGGTTGCTTGTCTGTGTATGTCCGGGCCTCATAAAATTTTGGTACCATGATTTGTGATATTTTGAACTCTACATCTATGGTACTAGGTCACTAATTGACATGTTCGTTGCATGGAAGCCCTTTGAGGATGCAGTGGGTACACATTTTATGTATACTAGTGCACTGTACATTGCAGCTTTTAGATGCATGAGAAGGTTCTCACGTTATTAAGGTGGTGCACAGCCTGTATAATGGGCCTGATAACTGGGGACATCAAAAAGTTTCAAAAGATGCTAACAAGGACCATTCAAGAAGCTATTTGGTCTAGAATTTGTGGGAAGATTGTCAGGACGTGTGAATGGTTTGTGTTGATGGTTGCCCTCTTGGTGCATTCAAGCAGGCTTAGTTCATGTTTCATACAATCCTTGGATACGCAGTATAAAACTATATGGAAATTAATATTAGTTATATGTTAACTTCTCATGTTAAATAGTACATTATGCATAATTAGGAACCTAGGGTTGAATCTCTAATTAGTGGCATGCTATTTTCGATTGCAGCTTCTTGGTCGTTTGGGAGGTGGCTCTGGCAGATAACACCTGCTACAAGCTGATTAGGGGGGCGGCTTTCATGATGTCCCACTAACAAAATGCTTGATTCATATCTCGGAATCTGAAGCTTAGCAACAGGAAATGAAGTTTTGGGCAAATCATGAGCCTGAAGATTTGTTTGCTTGCTGTCTGGGGCGATGATGGGAAATATAGCAGCTCAGTATTTTCTGTGCATACCGTGAATGCAAGAGGTTTGTTCTCACCGATAGGATTTTCATGCTGGATTAGTGATTAAACCCGTAGAGGAGCGTGGAAGTGGAGTGGAGTGGAGTCACTAGTCAATTAAATTTATAACCAACACAATTCAGCTGTATGTACTCTGTGTTATGCTGTTTGACAGGTTGCATGTTGGTGCACAATGTTGTGAAAAATTGATTTGTGAACGAGAGAAATTTGAAGTTGTGGGTTTGGTTGAATTGCTAGTTTCTGCTATGTATCTTCGTGTGATAACGACTAGTAATCACATGTTCTTGCTAACAATTTCATCTCTACTTAGCTTATGAGAGAGTTTCCTTCGTAAATAAATTAACTTTCCGCTTCACTAGAGCTCTCTTTGATCTTATTCTCAAGGTATGGATTTCTTGGTTTTTTTCCATTTGTATATAATCAATTTCTATATCTGAAATTTCTTGTTTCTGTTTGTAAGTCGACCATGGCATTGAAAAGAGTTAGTTGAATTTGCGAAAATTTACCTATATCGCTGCCCAAATGCGGAAAGAATGGGAGCAAGGGTTATCCAGGATTTTTAACTAGAGCAATATTTTGAAGTGCTTCAAATGTTTTTGACTTTTACTAGACATCAACGTTGGATCTAATGATACCACCCGCCGTGTCGTGGTGGCTCCACTGGATAAGGCTCCGTTGATCTTTGCCCTCAAGGTGAGGGGTTCGAAACCCAGCGGAGGTGCTTGGTGCCTTAAAAGCTTGCATGGGGTGGTGGTTTCCTTGTGCGGCCTCAGGGTTTGCCCGTCGGCTGTCGGCTGTACGGGTTACCCTAGGTCATCAAAAAAAAAAAAAAAAAAAACGTTGGATCTAATCAGACTGTTTATTCAGTTAGGGACATTTCATTCAACCCATAGAGCCAACTGAGCAATTGCAATCATAATGAGCAATTTTTGAAGTCTTAATGAGTTGTCAGAGTTTTATGCCAAAACTTGACCGTGCTTGATATACTCTTGAAGCTATTTGGCCGAAGGAAAAAAAGGGAAGATTACAAGTAAATGCCTCACTTTTCACGCAATCATAGCTTACATCTGCCTGTGAACGGTATGAAAAAGGCGATGACAGCTTGTTGGAGGATACACCAATGAATGACAAAGGAGTTGCCGAAGAGAAACATAGAGGTACAAGCCTCGTCAATCCAAAAGGGATCCAACCCATTGGACTGCATAAGTAGGCTCGAGTTGAAGAGAATGAAATCCCACAAGGATCACTTAGATATCTCAATTTTTACAAATATTATTCACCTATCTCTAAGTAAAATTTCACAGTGAAAAAACCAAGTCACCCCTTCTTGCAAACTAATTTTATCATTTTTCTTAGGTCTAAGTGATTTGGCCTTTAGTTGGTTTTGAATGGGTATGAGAATTTAGAATTGGGGGATAAGCATGATTGGAAAGAAACTGATGTTTTCATAAATGGAGACATGCGGACAATTAATGTATGTTTTGATAAGAAATCATCTCAATGTTAATCCCCACAGCATCATATGCACATCTTGGGTCCATGCTCGAGGCATTAGGAGTGACAATTCCTAGCAAGACACAGGAGGACAACTCAAACACTAATAAGTTATCGATAGAAGCCCAAGCTCAAACACTAAACGTAAGTTATAAAAAATATAGAGACAAGATAGATGATAGGACTAGGGGTGATCGGTTCCCGGTTCGGTCCGGTTCCACCTTGAAACCAGGCCCAAGCTCGGCATCTCATGCACAAAGAACTAAAACTAAACGTTGGTATCAATCGAATTGAATTCAACAAAACTTGTTTTTCATGTGCTTCAAACTTTTTTTGATTCACGGTTGAACAATACTTTATAATCACAACAAAATGGGTTTTAATGGTCTCTTGGCCACATAAGAAAAATATAAGTTATCATGTTTATATGTTTTATTAATTCTATGTATATAAATTATATATAAAAAAATTTCGTTCGGTCCGGTCGGTAGGACCCACCTTGAAACTGAACCCTTCCCGGTTTGGGCGGTTCCCGTTGCACACCCCTAGATAGGACACAAACTGCCCTCCCTATTGAGGCTAAATTCACTACGACGATGACAATTATTGTAAGAATGGTGTGCTTTATAGCAAAATAATTTACTATTTATTCAGAAAATTGCCATCAAAATGTGTAAATTTGATACTTATATGTATCCTTCATTAGTTAGCTGTAGGACCATAGCAGTGGGCATGGCAAAGTTATGCACTATTGTAATTTTCAGCACTATACAACATGATAGGAAAATTAAGAAAAAAGTCATAAATTTATAATACTTGTACCAATTTTTTTTTTTTTTTTAATTTGGGTAACTTAGTTTTATATCTTTTGATAATTCACCAATTGAGTAATTCTGGCCAATTTAGCTAGAAATCATTTACGTGGATGCTAGTTGTTTTATGTAGCCTAGCTAGCAATGACATGGATAATTATTTTAATTTGTTAATTTTATATATTTTTATTTTCTTTATTTTTTCCTTTGCTGGTGAGGCCCTTGCCAATTGCAAAGGCCTTATTTGTGGCTGGTGGGCTGCGAAGGCCCTAGGTGAGACCATCGTTGCCCATAGGCGAGGCTGGCCTCACCTAAATCTAGTGAGAGCCTTTGTGCCCTCACTTGTAATCAGCAAGGCCGTGAATGCCTTGGATGATGCCATTGTAGCCTTGCTGACTACGAGCAAGGGCATGAAGGCTCTTGCCAGACCTAGGCGACCAGCATCCATGTTAATGATTTCCGACTAAAATTGATCAAAATGACTTAATTGACAAGTTGTTTAAAGGTTTATGACTAAATTGATTAAATTAAAATGTTTAAGATTGAATTAATATAAGTGCAAAAGTTTAGAACTTCTTTTGGTAATTTATGCAAAACATAATATATGGAACTGAACGAGGTATTAAAGAAGACCAACTAAAGATATGCTTAACATACCCATTTTTGGGGGAAAATTCACATTTAATGCAATCTTCAGTTATAGGAATAATTATACACGACCGAGATGAAAACCTCTTGTGGTGACTATGGTGAGAAACACCAACTTTGCTGAGGGTGGTGGTGATTTCTTGATGAGCATATAGAGAACGAGAAAAATAACTTATGAATTTAAAAATAATTATGATCAAAGAAAAATAAAATGAAAACACATATGTTAATTGTTTTTTTTTTCTAATTTTAGTACTAATATTTTTTTGAGATCATCACATTTCCATTTTTCTGCACTTATTTTATAATTTTTAAAGAATTTAAAAGCAAAAGAGCGATTTGACGAAAAGAATCAAGAAGAATGAGAATTTTACATTTGAAAGATCACATGTCGGGCATGAGTAAACTAAAAAATAAATGAAGGGTCGGATGCTGTAACACAATGAAGTTCAGGGAGGATTTATGTAATAATCCCTTTATTATTACATCGTACAAATTATGCTTTATTCAATAATTCTCCACTCTTTGTGATAATAGAAATTTGACTACACATACGAGTGCATAACTTCCTAGTTCCTCATACAATCTCCCTTTTCATTATTCTCATAATAGTGCTGAAACGTAATTGCTTGAATTTATTTGAAGTGGGGTTGAAACTTCAAAGTCAGATGATAGCCTAGAATAATGTAATATCTCTATGATGAAATATTATCCGAGTCTGAATTGGTACGATTACAAAGATTGATAAATTTTAATCACCGAGCAATTCCCTCGTGCTTGAAATTTGGTTCTTTGCTAAAGTTGGCACCAAACTTTGCTTCTTTTACGAGATCATGAGCTCCTTTGGCGACTAAACTAATCATTTATAAAGAAACGATAAGATCCGTGCTCAATTCCCAAAAAGATGATTTCCCACGCACCTAATATGCTTCCTTTCATGGCATGACTTTCTTCTCTGCCAATGCCAGGTTGCAAGTTGCGTAGGTGCAACGATAAAAAGGACATAAAGAGATGGGGAAATAATTCGGCTTCTTTTTGGACTGTCAATGGTGGAATCTTCACATTGTCAACTTCTCAAAGCCCAGACATGCTTTTGCACGGCCCGCCCTTGTCAAGCAAATGACTTGTATCTTCCAAAAGATTTCGACTCTTTCCTCTGTTTTTTTTTTTTTTTTTTTTTGCTGGAGGAACTGGCTTACAGCCAACAGTCACGCCGTAAACCCCAGGTGACACTTAAGCAGAAGGACCCACCACCCATGAGTCACACTTAACACACCTAACACCTCCCCTGGGTTTTGAACCCTTCACCTTTTCATTGAGGATCAGTAGAGTCTTATTCAGTGGAGTTATCGTGGTCGGTGGTGACTCTTTCCTCTGTTGCCCCTTCCTCTTTCCATAATTTCATGGCATATGTCTTGTTGAAAACCTAGGGGTTATTGTGGAAGATGCTTTATGGTCACTTATGTTTTGTAGAGTACCATTGTTTTCAACCATCCGAATTAAGTAATTGGCTGGAAGGGTTGTATTTGAATTTTACACCAATGTTTAGGGTTACGTTGACAAAATTAAAAACTTAAGGATTGAATAAATTTATGATTGAATTAGTAATTTCCCCTTTTCCATAGCAAACAATTTTTTCAGGTGAAAATTTTGCTTGGTGCACGTTTGCCACCAAAAGATAAAGCGAAGATTCCAAATATGCAACTCACCTTTCACTCAATGATTGCTTATATTTGCTTATGAATGTTATGCAAAAAAATTAACCTAGACGACAGCCAAAATGGTGATAAGAGCTTATTGGAGGATATACCAATGAATAATAAAGGAGTCGCCATAGAGAAACATAGAGGTACAAGACACATCAATCCAAAAGGGATCCAATATATTGGACCACAAAACTAGGCTTAAGTTGAGGAGAACGAAATCCCACAAGGATTGCCTAGATATCGCTATTTTTATCAATATTGTTCATATATCTAAGTAAAATTTCACAATGAAAAGATCAAGTTACTGATTTGGATGAATTGGAAAGATCTCTTTTCCATTTCTATTTACCCAGTTCATATCTTTGTTTTGTGTGTTCCCGGGAGGAATTCAATTATTGTGAAAGCAGCCTCGTCCCCGAAAATGCCCTTCCTTTGGAGTTGGGGTTCCAAATCTTTTCAATTTGATTCTTGATATAGTGAAATTAGGGCTTTAGCCTTTTCTTGATTCCAAATCGAATGTAGCCTTCACACAAAGGCGAGGCCCACCCTAGCAAAAGGGGGGAGGTGGAAAGCGGGTTCCCCCCCTTCTTGCAAACTAATTTTATCATCTTGCTTGGTAATGATTGATTTGGCTTTTTAGTTGGTTTTTTTTTTTTTTTTTGAATGGGCATAAGAATTTAGAATTAGGATTGAATTAATATTTGTACAATAAATTTATGATTGAATTGACAATTTCCTGTTTTTTTTCCAAAACAAACAACTTTTTCACAGCAAAATTTTGCACAGTGCATGTTTGCCACCAAACTTTCGATCATTAACAAAATCATCCCGAACTTCACTTTGTTGCCTTTACCAACCCCTAGTCTATTTTTCTATTTATACATGACTACCACGTGATTTTTATGGGCAAATTTTAATTCTATGACTTTTAATAGTCAAATCACTCTTTTCCCGCCAAATATGTAAAACGAATTTACATTCATACAAATAAATACATAAATAATATAAGTAATAATGAGATATGATATTATCAATAGCAATAACGACATCGACAACATCCAATAACTACAATAACAAAGATCGATAAATTTTAGTATGATGCCGTTGAAAACTTATTGATTGAGAAGTCACATTAAAACTTCAAATAATAGCCCGAAAACTATATAATTTCTGATGAAATATAATCCGAGTCTAAATTAGTATGATGACAAAGATCGATAAATTTCAACTGTCGTGCAATTATCTCGTGCATGAAATTTGGTTGGTTGGTAGTTGGCACAACATCTTGCTTCCAAGTAAAGGCTGACAATCCGTAACCAGTGCCAATGCAGATCAGCATTTAACTCACGATTTTCTTGTCTAGCAATCCAAATGAATGAATGAAGTAAGGCGAAAATGTGTCAACTCGCATTTTCGTATCATTTGTTTTTTCCTTTTTCGGGCATGGCCTTATTCTCCGCCCCTGGTACAGATCGGTGTTGCGTACGTGCATCGATAAAAGCACATACAGAGACGGGAAAACAAGTTCTGTCTTCTTCTTGGACTGTCAATGGTGGGATTTTTCACGTTGTCGACTTCTCAAGGCCCCAAAGATACTCTTGCCTGCCCCATCCTTGTCCTTTACACGAATCCTTTCTTCCAAAAGATTTCGGCTCTCTACTTTTTCTTTCCATTGTTTCCTGGTACAGGTCTTGTTGAAACCTAGGGCATGTTTTACGTGGAAAACGTTTTCTAGGGCCACTCATGTTCTGCTGAGTACAGTAGTTTTCACACACGCGGAGTCATGTAATAGAAGACAACTGTCTCCGATCTCTGTAAATCCAAAGCACCAACCAGAATGGAAAAGATTTTCCCTGCCTAACATCATCTTAATCGGTTGCAACATAATTAAAACGCCTCTTGTTTCCCGCTTCCAGTTCATGCACCATGTATGGAGTCTTAAGTCATTTTCTTTGGGGACTAATTAGTCAAAAAGCCCCATGACAAATCCCAGTTTATCTTTTTTCATATTAAAGCAAAAGACGTTGCTTCACAGAGAGAGACAGAGAGAGAGTAGTGGCTTCTTTATTGTACACACGTGAAGAAGGATATAGCGAACTCCGGCTTGGCTCTGTTGTAGTGCACAGCTGAGGAATCTTTGTGTCCTGAGTGTCCAATATGAAAACGACCGTGTCACTGTGTTTTTTTCCTTGCGCGAATGAGAGCTAAGGAAAAGTCAGAACACTGATTAAGGACTCAAATCTAGAACATGACTTAAGAGACAATGCGTGACTTGGAAAAAGAGGGAGCGAGGGAGACTTTGTACGATCCCTCGGATTGACTTGAGAGGTGAAGTTGAGAGTTATCCAAGAATTGGATAGGTCTAGATGCATCCGTGCTGATCTGGACATTACATTCCACTGGAAGACGACAAAATTTAGAGACATCCATGGGATCTCCCATGATGTTGTGCCTTCAGTATTCCCAAGTTTTCCTCCGTCCTGACGCACTTTCATTTGCATGATGTACCCACGTTTCAAATTTAACTAACTTTTACGTGTAATGATCAACTTAAATTAAAGTGATTTATCGACTTTTTTCATATTAAAATATCAAGTGCTTTTAGTTTACCAATTCTCAATCAATATGCTAGCCCACTTTTAATTATTATTATTTTTTTTATTTTACCGAATTTTTCTATTAGTTACCCATGTTTATTTTACCTAGTTTTAGAAACTCATTGCATTTACAAACCCTTTATAGAGATTACCAATTTAAATTGGCGTGACTCACCAACTCTTCTCTCATTAAATTACTTCATAATATTGGATTTTTAACTCTCATTTGATTTACTTATGAAAATTAATTTGACTTCTTCTTCTTCTTCTTCTTCTTTTTACTTGCAAACTTTTCATACTTTAGAAACATTTATCTAAGTTTCTAGCAACGCCTGAAATTTAGCAACTTTTAAAAAAAAAATTACTAACCTTAATTAGCATGAATTACTACCTATTCTTTGATTATTTTACAAACTAGTTTTGGTTTATCAATTCACATGAAAGTTAATTTCCAAGTATAATTTTCTTTTAAATGGCAAATTTTCTAATCTTTTACCAACTTTATCTTAATTTTTTAGTTACATGTCAAATTTATGAACTCTATTATGAAATTATGAACTTTAATTCAAGTAATTTATCAAAATTTTCAATTACACTACAAACTATTTATGAGTTTTTAATTCTCATTTGAGCTGGTTACCAAAGTTTATTTGTGTTTTTTTAAATTACCAACTTCTTTATCGGGGCACTTAATTGATAAGAGAAGTTGATAGATTTAGAATAAATAAATGAATGTTTCATTTAACTCAAACAAGAGTTAGTAACACAAAATCATTTGGTAATTTAATCATAGAAAAAGGATTCATAAGTAAGACAAATAAAGTGACAATTCAATAGAAGAATTGATTAATTACAAAAAAAAACATTAGTAAGCAACTCAAATGATAGTTGGCGACCCACAATAATTTGTCGTTTAATTGAAGAAAATTTTGTAAGTCACAAATAAAGGTTGGTGTTTTGATATAATAATTCAGTAAAATTAAGGCGTTGGTGAAATTGGTATATAGAAATTGGTAAAAAAATATGGTAAGTTTTTTTTTTTGGGTCAAAAGAGAAATGGGCGTTTTAAAAGAAAAGCACATAAACACTAGTCACTAGGAGTTGGTAGTGCAAAATTAGTTGCTATCTTAATCAAAGAAAAGTCAGTAATCACTCTAATTGAGATTGATAATTTTTACAAAAGAGTAGGTAAATTTAAAATGTTAGCAAGCAAGACAAATAAAAAAATTGGCAAAAAAAAAAAAAAAGCGGTGGTAATAAGCAACTAAATAAGAGTTGATAACCCAAAACTAGTTAGTAACTTAATTGGAGAAAAAAAAAGTCACTTACATAAAGGTTGGTATTTGACACAATAGTTGGTAAATTTAAAGCTTTGTTAAGGAAAAAAATGTTGGTGAGCAACTCAACTAAGACACGGTGAATCAAAATTAGTTGGTTCTTGCAATGTTAAAACAACGGTAACTCACACAAATGAAAGTTGATTGATTCATATTAGAATTGATAAATTTATGGTGTTTGTACCAAAGTGAAATAAAATTTGGCAAATGATAAAAAAAATTGTCGATATATTAAAAAAAAAACTACATAGACTTAGTAAGTAACTCACATAAGAGTTGTTAACTCAAAACTAATTGGTAGTTTAATCAGAAAAAATCGGTAAATAATTCAAATAAAAATTGGTAAATTCACACGGGAGTTGCTAATTTGCAACTCTAAAAAAAAAGCTAGTAATTTCATAAAAATATCGATAAGTCCCAGAGTTTTCAATAAGTTATGGAAAAATCAGGTGGCGGATAATTTTTTCTCACCAAACAGTTTTTTTGATACTTACAATTCTTTTATAAATCCATCAGCACGGTGATAAGTATCCATCACCTAATTTTGATGGATATACTTTATGCCGATGCTCTGGCGGCTAAGTGTAATATTAACTCTTTCTAATTAATATTACTTGTTTCTCCGACCAAAAAAAAAAAAAAAATTCTCGATATTGGGTAGCCTTGGTTGCATTGCCCCATGTGAATGTTTTATTTTTTCTGGAAGACATTATGAACTATCCATTTGCTTTTATGGATTTCGAGGGCAACATACACATGGGGCAAAATGTTTCCAATGGGCCGGTGGACTCGAAGTACAAGCCCACGAATGAGCGACATCATTCATCAATCTTCCCACAGTAATGCTTGACTTCTCGCGTTTGCATTGAAACTTTGAATTTGGAATTGGATTGATGTAAACATTCTAGGTCTAGACTCATCGTACTCAAATGATAATCGATTCTAAGGTGAGCCGAGTTATGCAAAATTCAATTGCAGCCGTTGTAAATTGAAGCTGGCTTGCTTTCAATTATCAGAATTTGAAATTTTTTAGCCGAATGCATTGAACTTCATATTGACTTGACCTTGCAGTTTCATGCACTTGGGATGCGTTTCTCTTCCATCTTTGTCGAAACTATTGAGGAGTTCTATCAGAATAGATCCTGATGATTTGCTAGTCCTTACAATTCAAAGCAGAAAGAGGTGAGGCCCCACTAAGCCCATCAAATATTTATTTAATGAGGCTGCTACCACTAATTGCTCTAAATCCTGTCAGCTGGTCACGGTTGTATTGATTAGAATGAGACAAAGCCGGCTAACTAAAATGGAGTTCAAAGGGGAATCTTGATCGCTACGTCGTCCGGTGTGATTTGAACCGGAAATATTTGGTCCAGATATTTTTATACGGCAAAAAGAAAGTGTGTCATCCTTCATTGAATTCTTTAAAATCCTATTCATGCCTTTTCAAAGGCGAAAGGAAAATAAAACCAAGTCTGCTTTTTCAGGGTTCGCGGTCTAACATTGCAATGTATCTAGCCTGGTCAACTCGTCATCCTCAGAAAACTTTTGAAAACTCTTGAAATGCTTGCATGCCTTCCAAAAATACATTCGGTCCTTCCCGGAAGCTCCATCCTTCAAACCTCAGCCTAAAAAAGCGACATTGCAAAAACAATTTCGTCGCTTGGCCTTTATGAACTTTTGATTAGTTGGGTTGGGAATTGGCATTTGTACTTGACTATTATATGTCTCCTTTTGATTTTCGATGGTTTTGGTCCATTTCTCTTTTGGAGGGTTTCAAAGTTAGGGAGCATGCAAATGCCGCCACTTTGTCATCAGTGATGAAATTGATGCTCCCCCTTTGTCATCAGTGATGAGATTGATTTCACTTTGATGAGAGAGGGAGACAGAGAGGGGACCAATAGAGAAAATTTGCATTTTGCTTTCCCAACATGGCGTCCACAAGTTACTATTAGTCAATATACTTAGCAAAAGCATACCCTTGCCAAACTCTAGAACGAGCCAGTAATGGGGGACGTTGGAGGGGGTATATCTTTGAGTATTCTAAGTAGACTCATTGAACCCTATTTTGCAGAAGGTGCTGATGATTCCATGCGCCTTGGACTCCATTTTTGTCCTCTAATGACATTGCAATTGGGCGAGTCTACTTTGCGCTAATAGTTTTTCGCAAAGTCACGAGATAAAGCTAAGTAAGTGCCCACAAGCGTGCACATATAGCCACGACCAAGTAAGCAAATGTCGGCTTTTGCTAGTCTTTCCACCGGTAGAAAGAAAGTGGGTCGATACTATTATTCCTCGAAAAGGATTCACAACTTTTTTCAATTCTTGCCAGAAAAAAAAAAAGTAGAGAGGAGTTCATACTTGTAAAAATGACCAACCGAGCTTTCTTAGTCATCGAGAAACTATGTTCATTCAACATCGTCAGCCAGATTCATTCCCTCGTATTTAGCTAAGTACATTTGAGGTTCCGGGAGATGCATGAACGTTCTTCCATGAAAACAACACCGTGGTCATTCTTTAGGAAACACTGTTTGAACATGAAGCACGAAGCCCAGGAGGGGTCTTCGCCTTTTCGGTTGGATCACAAGTTGCACTCTTATCCTTGCAATCGCATAATATTTTTAGGTTCTCCATGGTTCATTTATCTTTTAATTCTGAGATGAATATTATCTTTTTTTGTCTAACATGATGGAATAGGAAACTAAGCAGGCGAATCCGGTCCCCTCGGGGGAACAAACAGGAGGAGGGTTAATTGACACTCATCGCTCGATAATGACGAAATATTATATGTATAGTCTATGAACCATGTGGATTAAGATCATTTGAACCATTAATAGTATGGGTTTCACCATCGTCCTACATGTTCGGCTGTCTTAATAGGGCTCGATTTAAATGATCCACAAATCATGCGATATTTTTTCCTCGAGGTTCGAAGTAGACACATCATGTTGGAAATGATGGCGATGTGGTGTTTTGATGGTGCATGTAACTTTCCGTACCCACAAAAATCTTACTAGATTAGGGCCCCGTTGATATTTAGGATACAACGAATGAAGCCTTAATTAGAGTGGAACTATCGGATTTAGACGTAGAAACGTGTGAGGTTAGTAGAATATTTGAGATATCATTATCCCAATCATCTTCTCCTCTGTTTTTCTTGAAAATCAATATTATAAATAATTTGGGGACGTACGATATAGCTCGAACATCTAAATGTTCCAAGTATTTCAATACCTCCATCAAAGGCTTTCATGTTCATGAAGAGCTGCGATATGGGGAAAATTATCTAATCAGTCATAAACTTATTGTATGATACTAATTCCGTTATAAACTTCTCAATTATGCTAATTCAGTCTTAAATTTTTATACAAAATTCCAATGTAATCTTTTTGGTTAATTTTTTATTGAAATAATTGATGTGATGGTCTAGTCATTAATGGGAGTCCTACGTGGCATACTACTACATTAACGATTCTAGCAAAACTTGGTTGGATAATAGGTTCATGAGTAAATTGATAAAATTGAATTGACATTTATATAATAAATTTATGACTAATTGAATAATTTCCCTCAATGTGGAGAAGTGATTTTTATAAGTAGGTAAATTAGGATGCGTTTAGTAACCATTCAGTTTTGGGGAACGATTTTTTAACATAAATAATTTTTTCTATTTTTATTTTTGGGAACAATTTCTGAATATAAGAACGCACTTGGTAATTGCAAAAAATTTCTATTCCAAGAATAGAAATGTGTTTGGTAAACTTGTATAATTTTGTTATTGTTGTTGTTGTTTTTTTTTTTTTAATTTTTTTTTAATTTTTCCTTCTTCCTCCTTTGTGGTGGGTCGCCATGGCGCCATGGCGGCAGTCGCGTGGACCGGCTAGGTGAGGTCTAGCGAGCTCGTCGAGCCTCATCGTGCCACCGTGAGGCTCGGTGTTGCTTGGGGCTGGCGAGGCTCGGTGTTGCCGGCCCTTGTCGGCCGGTCGCTGGCCATGGCCGAAGCCCGCGACTGGCCACAAAGGAAGAAGGAAAGAAAAGAGAAGAAGAAAAAAAAGAAGAGAGAGAAAATTGTTTCTCGAAATTGTTTCCGGGAACAAGAAGTTACTTTTTCTACTTCTTGTTTATATTCCAAATCTGTTCCTAGGAACAAAAAAAATAGATTTTTTGTTCTCGGGAACAAAAGTTTTACTAAATACGTTTTTGTTTTTTTTATTTTGTTCCCCGGGACAAACGAACATAAATTTTTGTTCCGGCAAACATAAACACTTTTTAACAAGTAGGCCCTTGGAGACCTATATTTCCTTTTAGCTAGAACAGAAGACCTCAATTTGTAATATGATAAATCATAGAAGTCCCACAAATTTTTTATAATAAAAGAAGATTGAAGTAATGATAGCATCTCCTCATATTTTTTTTTTTTATTAATATCACGAAAAGTCCTAAACTAGTACAACTAAGATAAATTTATGTGAAACTAATTTTTTGACCATTAAAAAATCCCAAACTAGTATGTATGTGATAAATTTATTACAAACTAATTTTTAAACCTCAAATTAGTATATTTATGAAAAATTTACTTTTTGTTAGTTTTCATCAAATTGGATTAATACCATGAAAATTAAAAATAAAAATTGGTACACTTGTAGAGTAAAACCTCAAACCGGTATATATGTTAATTGCCTCTTGTCATCCAACTCAGCATTTGACGGTAAAATTTTGCGAAAACTAATGGAAGATAAATATATCATAAGTATACTAGTTTGGGGGGTTTTTTGTGGTCAAATAATTAGTTTTTGATAAATTTATCACATGTATACTAATTCAGAGTTTTTCGGTGGTATTAATCCTGCTTTTTTTTTTTTTTTTTGCTAACAAGTGGTGCATTTTATGATTGATAAAAAAAAAAAAAATTGGCCCAGGTTTTACTTGGCCGCATGTCATATAAAGAAAGTAAAATTTTAAATATCTTCCTAATTGCGTTCTTAACCTATTACATGTGTTTCTAACATTTTTTTAGTGAAATAAACTCATTTTAGTTCAGTACAAAATTTCAAACACAATCAATAAAAATTGAAAGTAAACATAGCGCATCATTATATTTATCAACAAGTTTCCTTTTGTTACTTTTTTGTCATTGTTAGTGCATGCTATTAATTAAACAAACCCACTGCCACTCTAATATAAAAATTTTACAAAAAAAAGAAAGAAAGAAAAAAAAAAAACTCAAAAAATCCAAAGTATATCTATTGTGATAAATTAACTCAAACTTTTTTCCGTAACACAAAAAATCTCAAATTTATACTTAGATAATACATTTACCGTCGATTAGGATTCTATTAAAAATCACTGTTAAATATCTAATGTGGCATTCTTAATGTTTTTTCAAAAACAAGTGACGCTGATAGAGTTTCACACAAGCATCGCTTCAGAAAAAAAAATTGAAATTACCATTCATTGAAAGAGAGAGATTATAGATGGTTAGGGGACCATTGCCATTTCGACTTTGCTAGTGAGGGCCATCGACCACTGTGGGTTGTCAAACGTCATGAGCAAGCAAAGCTTGGCCTAGATGGCATCGAGCTGAGCAAAACGACCAAGCTTGCCTAGATTTAGTCTGAATTGCAACATCAACATCACTAGAAATGCTTCTTCTTCATTATCTACTCGAGCAATAATCCCAACATGGACTGAGCTCAGAGATTGTCTTTAACACCAATATTTTCATTAAGGGTAAGCATTTTTAGGTTCTATCCAAGTTCAACCAAGAACCTTAAACCTACCATTTGAAATAGGTTCTTCATTCTTCAAAATTTAGAACTTACCCTACAAACCTTAGAACTTAGAACCTACCTTGTTAGAGATTTCGGATCTACTCAAAAATCAACCATTTTTTTTTTTTTTTTTTTGTTAAGCCGAATTTGTGGTTTGTTTGTTTGTTTGTTTGTTTTTTTTTTTTTTTGACATGAAAAAAGGACTGACATACCTAGTTTTCTAGACTTCTAATTGCTCCACAAGCAAACAAGGACTTGATGGCTATATCTAGCTATCGATAGTTTATATCCTTACTTTGGCTTAAGCAAATCAATTCAAATTTAAGTAGCAAATTGTAAATATGGGTGAGTATTCTTCGACCAAAAAAATAAAAATAAAAATAGGTGAGTATTCCAAGTTCCATCCGGCTTTCTTTCTAGGTTCTACCTTGAACCTAGAATCTACCTATTGAAACAAATCCCTCATTTTTTGAAATTTGGAACCCATCCATCATATTTTGGAATCATGCTCACTCCTAATTTTTATGCCCTCCACCTCCAATCGCTCTTGACTCTCAACTCTCAAGCCTTCCTCCATGTCACAGACCCTCAGGCAAAGCTTGAGCTTGAGCGGCCATGGCCGCCAAGAGCTTTGAAGTCAGATCTAACCTCGACATTCACAGTCACCTTGGCTAAATTTGGCTTTGAAGCTTGCCCATAGCTAGATCATCGTCTTCAAGAGACTCACCCCTCCTCCCATCTCACTCCTCCTAATACACTTGTGTGCTGAAATCTCATAACCGAGAGCAAGTGATAAATAACTCACGAGTAGTCAAGTAAGGGTCAATATGTGAAATTTTATGAAATCATTGCCAACTATTATAGAAACTTAAGCTAGATCTAACGTCGATGATCACGTTTGCCCAATTGAAGCTTGCCATAGCCAGATCATTGTCTTCAAGAGACTCACCCTCTTCTTTGTCTCACTCCTCCTAATACACTTGTATAGATTTGAAATCACATATTTGAGAGCAAGCGACAAATACCTCATGGGCAGTAAAGCAAGGCTATTAGATGAATGTATAGTTTACAATTTAATATTCTAACATTCCTCCTTTGATTAGTTTGGTAGTTTGTTCTTTTTGTCTAGTGCTACGATGAAATTAAGTAATTAGGGATGCATATAGAGGTTTGGAAAGATTTAAATTCAATTACTTATACTCCGATACCATGTGGGATTTTGTGCACCAACTATTTTAAAAACTTAAGTTGTTAAATGAATATGTGATTTATTATATATTGTAATATAATGAATGTCCTTAGAGGTTTAGGTGGTAGAGGGCAGATGGACGAGCTTTGGTTGAGTGATAGCGAGCTTGAAGATGATGAATAGTAAGAAGATGATAATAGTAACTTTGAATTGTCTTTTTTTATTATTTTTATTTATAGGTTTTTTCTTTTTAATCTTTTTCACGTGTGGTGCTCTCATGGCACCACAGTAGCGCTACTTGTCCTTGAAAAAAATTAAAAATGCCATGTCAAATTTTTAACATCATTTTTTAACAGTATCTTATGGAAGGTAAATGTGTCATTCGGTTATAAGTTTAGATGTTTTGTATTACAAAAAGTTTTGGGTAAATATATAACAATGGACATAATTTAGAATTATTGGTGGCTTTTTCAAAAAAAAAAAAAAAAAAAAGTCCATGAAAACCCATGTATATTTTATACCCAAGAAAAAAACGATACAAGGATAAAATTATTATATATGATAACCAAGATTATTGGCAAGTAATCAATAAATCCCTCACCAAAATTCACAATAGTTGTAAAGTATCCATCAAATCTCTCTTCTTTCCTTTTACCATAATTCCAATTGTATTAAGAAATGGGAAAAATTCTTTACATACTATTTTTATTCTATATTAATTTGAATCTTTTCACTGTTTCTTTTCGCAGGCAATCGTGGGTGCCATTTTTCTAGTGTCTTTCTATATTTTTAAGTTTGTACAAGTCTCTCCGCTATGCATGTTTAGGTGACATTTTATGATTGATCAAAGGAAAACATTTGCCCAATTTTGTGTCACACATGCCATACGACAGTGATAAATGTTTAGAACCTTGCATTTTTATTTACGATGATTGCACATCTACATTCCTGCATCGCATCTGGAAGTATTGGGAGTACCCATTTTCATAACGAGGACCTCTTCTTTTTGTTTGGTATTTTTGGATTGAACTACATATGTTTCTTTGTTTAGGTATGATGCCCGAGGAATTGTTAACCTCATATGAATTTATTTGAAACTATACATTCCCAAAAAAATATACGAAAAAATGTCACACGTCCAATCAATGATGCCATATTAAAACTAAAAGATTGCATTTGACAATTAGGACAAAATTTATCCTATCCAGCGTTGGTGCCTGCTCAAGATAGGATAAAATCAAATATAAGAGGGATGTAACTCGGATTAAATTATCCTATAAGAGATATGGAATAAAGATGGATATGATTTTTACTATTCATATTAGAAAAGTTATTTTTCTCAAATAACAAAAATTAATAAAATTAAAGTTATTAAAAAATAATATTTGAAATTCTAGTATAAGAAATTCATAATAACAAAAATTAAAAATTCAGTTTTTTTAATTTAATGTTATTTTTATTCATATATTCAAAGTTAATTCTATCTTATAATATAAATTCAATATATAAATATAAATATAAATATATATTAATATTTATTACATATTCTAGGTATTATAGTATTTTAGGTATATTAGTGGTGCTTATTATTTAATAAAATTTTTTTAGAAAACGATGGAAAGGGAAAAAAAGAAATAAAATGGAAACTAATTAAAGCAAGAGGGGGAAAAATAAAAATAAAGTAGGCAAGTGCTGCAAAAGATTTTTACCACCATTCGAAATTTTTTATATTTATTTACACTAATGTGTTGTTATACTGAATAATGTAAATGATATAATGTAAATATATTCGACTTTAAATCCGTAGTTCACTAAATTATCTTATCCCATCCCATACTACACTATATAAAAATATGGATGATCAAATGCAATCAAAATTCATAGCATCCAATCCTTCGAAAGGAGTATTAGGTAAGCCGATGCTCATTTATCATTTTTGGAACATCAGTGGATGGATCACTAAGTCACGCACCTTAATTACCCCATTGACCATGGATGGATAATGCTGCATCATTTATGGAAGGAGGGCTGCTTCAAATCTCCTTGTATCCGTACATCACATGTCTCCTTAGTGGAAAGAATAATAATGTTATCCTGATGGCTCTGGTTTATGACCCCCTTTTTTATGCAAGCTTTCGAAATGCCAATACAACGATGTTCTCGAAGAATTTAGCTGACTTTTTCAAGACATTATAACTACCACTATAGGAGCACAAATGCCGCGTGCTTGACACCCCCTCCCCCTTTAAAAAAAATAAAATAAATAATGACACTAATAATTCTTAAACTTTAACTTAATGTACATTATAATCCATGGACTTTTAATTTATTTAGTATAATCCCTAAACTGTAATCCAATCTACAATTGTTGAATGTGCTCATATACTTTTGATACATGTTCAAGTTACTCCCCTAATTATATGAAACTTTTAATATTATCATTTCATTAATTCAAATTCAGGAATAACATTGAGTATTTTTATATAATTTAGAGATTATATTGAACATATATCAAAAGTTCATAACAAATTAACAATCTAGAGAATTACCAATTTTTTTTTTTAAATTCATTGCAATTGTGCTAATTGAGTCAATCCAATTAATTTTGATTGGAAATAATTAACATGAGTGGCAATCATCCTACGTGACACCACCGGTATTAATGTCAAGGATTTTTAATATTTTTCAATTTATTTATTTACTTTTTTTCTTTTTTCTTTATTTTTTCCTAACCCTAGGTCGACGATGTCATTGTCCATAGGCAAAGGCTTGGACACCCTCTCACCCCCCTTTCTCTCTCCACCTTTTCTTTTTGTTTCTCTAACCCTAGGCTGACAAGGGCGGGGACTTCCTCATTGACTAGGGCAAGAGCCTGCGACCCCTAACCTAAATCTCGCAAGGGTGCCATGGCCCTCATCGACCCCAAGTCCATAGAGAAAAAGATAAAGTAAATAAAAGAAAAAGAAATCATAAAATTATTAAAAATATCCATGTCGGCGCCGATGTAGTGTGTTGGACTGTCGACATCCATATCGGTGATTTCCGACTCAAATTGATAGGATAAACTCAATTAACGAAATGTAAACATGTTTAGAATTGAATTGAATACGTTTGGGACTTTTTTTGATAATTTTTAAGGAACTATATTATATATTAGGTTAAAATTAATGAATCACGTTAAGTAAATTAAAATCGTGGGGATTCCTTTACATGCCGTGTTAAAGTTCAAAGGATATTCGGTGTCATTTTCCGGAAAAAAGTAGAATGGAAATGGGTGGATGGCCAAGAGAAAAGCATAGGAAGAAAGTAAAGGAGAAAGTGGGGTTATGGTGGGACCCACTAATTTGGGTTAGTACAACCAGAAGATTCATATGCATTAGTTCACAAGTGTACTTTTCTCAATCTTTCGGCGAAAGTTCGTATGTAGATGTTGGCGAGGTGAAAACGAGAGGATCATAATAGCCATCCATTCGTGTGTCAGCATCAGATTGAGCCTTGCAAAAAAAATGATCATGCATAAGCGAAATTCGCCCAAAGCAATCATTAACCCGACATGTCCTATTTGAGTACTTCTTTTACGGGCTTGATCTAATTAAGACTCTCTCAATAATCGGGATTCGAGAAGTGATTATTGTGTCACGGGATTCAAATGGATGCAAATCTAGATAAAGCTCCAGGCGATATCGCCCCATCAGAGAATGCGACATCTTCAGTCTCGCATCGATTTAAAGATGTCTTGATGAGATCCGTCCGCAGATCATAATGGGAAGCGAATTGGCTTAATTAATGAATTTTCCTCACTTTGAGCTGCTGATGGGATTCGCACCTCCTCGCACCTTTGTTGTTGTGGTGGGGGCACGGCGATCGTCAGCTTTCAAGGGGTCGATCGCGGTGATGATGAATGAAGCTCTGGCGCGTTCCGTCCAAATTAAGGAATAGGGAGGAGGAGGAGACCCTTTTGACCGCGTCCTCTGCCCACGTGGCGGTCAAAATCCAACGCCCCCCTCCTTCTCCCCTTAACCCACGCATATGGTTTTCCTGAAACATACCTCCCCCTTGCATGGGAACGTGACTGTGCATACTCGAGCGCCACGTCAGCACACGTATGTCCATCTCATTCGGCCGGTGACTAGGGGACCCCGTCATTTTACCGTAATACCCCTCCCAAAAGCAAAGAAATCACTTTATTAATGTCTTTCTTTCTTCTTCTTTTTTGACATTGGTATAGCGTGAAACTCTTCTGTCGACATACATGACATTTGTCAATATAACATCTTAATCTGATATAACATGAATTGAATTTGAAATCAATAATATATCTAGTATACTCAATTCGGTGTATTTGCTAATTTCTTCAATCAAAGTACTTTTTATCGAGACTCAAGTCCACACGTCTTGTGCTTGAAGATAGAAGTGGAAATTTCATGAGATGTACGAAAATTCTATGTCCAATGACTTTGATCGATCATATTTTTACAGGCCTTGTCTCGAGTCCACCTTGATGCACGGCAGCCATCGGTCCCGTGAGATCCGTACCTCCGATCAAACGGTGCGACGCTCGCGCGGGGGACGATGACGGTCTGTACAGGGCCGGGGTAGATTTGGTCCCCGGGCGGGACTTGTAAAGACGATGGCAGCAGCTCGCGACGTTGAATGGCCGGCGCGGTCCTCGATCTGGCTTCCCATTGAGGCGCACGAGAGCGCGACCGAACCACCCAATCCAGGGGCACTTCTGCAAATTGCAAACAGTTCGGGGACCGCAAATGAAAAATAGTCGGCGGCCCCAAAAAGAGAGAGGGCGCAACCTCTTGGATTCTCCCCTTTTGACACGACTGAAATATGAACTGGCCCACGCCTTCATTTTGACAAATCGGACGTGTATGATCATTGTAACTTTCTACTTATAATTAATAATTTATGTGTAACCCTTCTTTTTCTCTCCTCACGGTAATTATAAAAATAATATTCTAATTGCGTATGAACACCGCTAAGCATTTCATCATATCGTAGCAATATCACAGTATCTTTCCTCCAATCTTGGAAGATACCATTTTATTTTGTTGGGATATCCAAATTCATACCCGCAACCCTATATTTTAATTCACCCAATTTGGTGATTTATTTAGGTTGCGATGCCATTTCTTTTAATTGGTTGAGGAACGATATGCATGCTCGTGTGTTGCAATCGTATCGTATATGATTTGCACGGAGCTATGTCCCCATGAATTTCTATTTCTGAATTTTTCAATTGATTAGGAGATTAGTTTTTTTGGTAAATCTTCCATGAAGTGGACGATCGAGCTATAAATATATATATTTTTTTAAATTAAGATCCTATGAGTATGGGAAAAAAGGACACTTGCTAATAGAAGGAAACCCAATTTTAAATTTCGTCGCATTATTAGCCTCGTATGATGTTCCACTTATATAATGTTCATTTTTATTATTATTTTTGTATTTTTGTAGTGCTAGAAAAAGGGAACAATTCAAAATGTCAATGATGTACACCCGAGGACAGCCTAAAAGAGTTGGCTTGATAGGTGAAATTTGACTTTTGATAATGTCAGTGCTACTGATTCCCTTAGGAATTACACCATTTCAAAAGAACTCAACTAAACTTGTACTTGTAAGATCATTACAGGTTCGGTTTACTATGTTCTCACGTAGGGAAACAGCTCATAAAACTCGTGCATAAGTTCAAATTTGACAGGACATGCTTATCAATGTAAGACTCCACGACAATTGGGATAGAATGACGTCTCGACTTTGAATTCATCGTAAGAAACCCAGCTCTCGGTAGATGTCTGGCATTGATGTTTGAATATCAACTGACTTGAACTTCATCTCCAAGCAAAATCCAGTGTGGTCCAAATTCTTCATAGTAAAAAGGGGAAGAAAATCAAAGTCTATGTTCGAGTCCGCAAGTCGTAGGATGGATATATGTGTTTTGGATTGTACGTGTCCCTCGTAAGCGTTGTTTATGTGCATTGGTTGTGCATAAACTTGCGGTGAAACATCCGAATCCGCGTGGGTTATTTTGCTTGGTCATTACATATAAAGCAAACAAGAGGAGCGTTAGGGATTTTCTCTTTGAGAGACTCTCTTAGATGAATTCTCCGTGGGTGTAACATTAGAGCCGAAAAACACTCGAGTGTGAGTATGAAGTCTATAGTTTCTTTGAATTCATGGTGTATCCTTATATGGTTAACTCTCTGTGTAGAGTAAATAGGTCGATGTTCAGATTGGACCATGTAAATATTTGGCGAGTGATGCCGCGTTATTCTCTAATCAGATGCGCCAATGCAAATGAAAGCATGAAAGCTAGAGCACGATGTAACTGCATGAACAACCTACCTCACAAACATAAACATGCAGAGATTCCGCATACGGCAGATGAGGACGACGCTTCAAAGCTTCAATCGTCACATTTTCAGCTCAAGTCCTTGAGGACGGGGAACATTTCCACGCCCGAAGTAAGGAAATACTCTTGTCAAAAAAAAAGAAAAAAGTAAGGAAATACTAATGCTACCATCATACACATCCTAAAAGGTAGTCAAAGTTTGAAAGTAATAACAAGGTTTGATAATCTGTCGCTTCAATATTAGGGGTTGCACTGTACATGGTTCGCTCGATCGTATTCAAACTGGTCGGCCCACATTCCATTTCATTCTTGATGGTCTCAAGTCTCCAATAAATCGGCAACAACAGCAATCTTGCGGCTAGTTTACTAGAAGAAAAGTTGTTTTCGGGAATCTGTATTCCGACTTTCCGTTATTTAGATAATGGAAAATTAACTTATCTACGGAAAATATTATCTGTAGACTAAAAGCAACAAGTTTAGATCGGCCGAACACAACTTCCCCTTCTGGCAAGAAAAAAACCATTTACCCTAAACCTCCAAACAAATAAAAACTAATAATTTTCCATAAGGAAAGTTATTTTTTATCATGAAATTTTGAATGAAAAGAATGCAAATTTTAGTGTGGGCATGTATGAGTTTGCATACGAAACTCATCGATAACTCCTACATGCTAGTAAGCTCTATCTACTTAATGGGTTTTGCTTTTGTGCTCTGTAATTTGCATGATGCAAGGTTCCAAAGTGAAATCAACATCAATCAACATCAAAGTATGTATCCTGTTTTTGGCTAGATGAAAGTAGGTTTTTAAGCGTACAACTGCATAACAATTATCATAATGACGACGGATATAAAAATCCATTTGTGTATCGACATCTATATAATAACAAACTCTTTCACAATGAATAATCTTTGAGATCTTTTCATGTCTACCGGTTGGGTTATAGTATATCTTGCTTATAATTTAGGCACGAGCATTTCACAATTTCTTAGTAATCCCTTCTCCTAAAGAGCTCCTAGAGAACTTTTTATCAATATATTCGAAAGTCTCTGCATGCATAAATTGATTTATTAGCAGATGGAGATTTCCCTTTAGCCACTACTTTCCTATGGGTCGTAACTTTGTATGTAATTGAGTGTTCTATTGACCTTTTCGGGGGGTAATGTCTCCGATATTTCCTCGATCATTGTTATTTTATTCTTTCCTCGATCCGGATGAGTTGAAAAGGTATCCTTTCTTTGACGAGTGAAGCGAGCGTGTCATGCTTCCTTCTCGAGTTATGAACTCGTAGAGAGGTTGTTTTAGATATCTTCTTCTTTTTACGATATTTCTAGGGCAAGAATATGTGAGCCATTCGAGATTATTTACCACAGTATGCATTTTTCTTACCCTCAAAAACCCTATGTCGTTACTTTGAAGTCTATTATAGTTGGAACCAACAGTTGCTTATATGTGAGAGAGAGAGAGAGCATTAAGTCACTTTTTTCAATGTATTTTTTGTTCGTTTGCGTTTATTTTTTATATCAACAATTTAGCCGCAACAGGGGCGATCCAATGAGAGCGACCATTCTGCTCTACCGACCATGTATAATAATGAACGCTCTCCATTTGAAAAATCCAGGTCAAATCCTCGCCAAACATGCTTTTTCTCTCTCTTTATTTTCTCAGACCTCTCCAGCTTCCCGTACGCTCCTTTACAATCTCTCTCTCTCTCTCTCTCTCTCTTCCTCCCTTTCCTTCTTCTCCTCTATATAACCCACCACTCTCACTCTCTCCTCCATTGTTCCCCCCCTCTCTCTCTCCTCTTTCTCTTCTCTCTCACTCAGTGTGCCGGCTGGCCTGAAAATTAACAGCAATGGCCTGCACAGCATACATTGCAAGCCCAAACATGGGCTCTGCTTGTTCTTATGGGGACATCAAGCCCCTGTCTCGCTCAATGAAGCAAGTTCGCTTGCACGGTAAAAGCGACACCTCCTCCTTCTTCTTCTTCTTCTTCTTCACCACCAAGACAGGATGTCGTTGCTTCAGTTTTAGCAACACCCATTTCATCATCACCATCATCATCAACCTATTGTTCCTTAAAGGCCGCCACCACCACCTCGGTTTTGTGCCCTTCTTGGCGAGAGATCCAAGGTTGCGCCAACTGGGAGCACCTCTTGGAGCCCTTGCATCCTGTCCTCCGGCGAGAGATCGTTCGCTACGGCGAGTTCGTGACTGCGTGCTATCTCGCGTTCGACCTCGACCCTGCATCCAAGCGCTACTTGAACTGCAAGTACGGTAAGAGGAGGTTGCTCGAAGAAGTCGGGATGAGTGACTCTGGGTATGAGGTCACCAAGTACATTTATGCCACGACGGACGTGAGCATCCCGATGCCTAACGGGGCAGCGCCGTGCTGCGGCCGATGGATTGGGTATGTGGCGGTCGCCTCAGACGACATGGCAAGGCGGCTTGGGAGGCGGGATGTTGTGATTAGCTTCCGTGGGACGGTCACAAGCCCCGAGTGGATCGCCAACTTCATGAGCTCTCTCACCCCGGCGCGCCTTGACCCACACAACTGTCGTGAAGATGTGAAAGTCGAGTCTGGGTTCCTGAACCTCTACACTGCGGATGAGGCGGCCTCGAGCAAGTTCGGGATTAAAAGCTGCCGCGAGCAGCTTCTTTCTGAGGTTTCACGGCTGATCAAGAAGCACAAGGGCGAGGAGATGAGCATCACACTCGCTGGCCATAGCATGGGGAGCTCTCTGGCCCTCCTCCTTGCCTACGACATCTCGGAGATGGGCCTCAACAAGGTCACCTCCAAAAATGATTCAATTCGAGACATACCCATCACGGTGTTCTCGTTCGGAGGACCGAGAGTCGGCAATTCGGCATTCAAAGAGAGGTGTGATGAGCTCGGGATCAAGGTCTTGAGGATAGTGAATGTGAATGACCCAATCACAAAGCTTCCTGGCATGGTGTTTAATGAACATTTTAGGGTTTTGGGTGGAAAATTTGAATTCCCATGGAGTTGCTCATGCTATGCACATGTCGGTGTTGAGCTTGCCCTTGACTTCTTCAATGTCCAGAACCCTTCTTGTGTCCATGACCTGGAGACCTATCTAAGCTTGCTCAAATTCCCCAATAAAATCCAAATCGAAAGGGAGGCTCATTTAAGGATCGATGATTTTATCCACAAGGCAAGAGATTTGCTTCTAAGTGCACAAAACCTCAACATGCAGCTTCCAGCGTGGAGGAACGTTGCTACTAATATGGTGAGCTTCATTCCTTCTCAAAGAACTTGATCAGAACCCTGTTACGATCAGTTCGATGAGGAGTGTTCGGCCAGGCCAGCGGATCTTCTCCTTCCACCGTGTACATCTTTTTTTTAAATAGTGGAAGAGATCGATCTAGTGTAAACATAAGATATAATGTAAGTAATTGTAGATATAGGTATATATGTTGATGTCCCACTGCGGATGAAGAGGATTTTTGGAGGTGATTTTTGCCAGCAGTATATTTGTAGTTATGTTTCCTCCAATCAGAAGGGGCAAGAATTATCGTTCATTGTATATGTACATCTCAGAAATTGAGATGATATTCCAGGCCAAGTTATCTACATCTGGTCCGTTTGTATGAATGCAGCATATGATTAATGACAAAAACCTTCTGATTCCCTCTCTTTTTGGCCTTTTTCAATGCCTCAACCATATCTTATTATGTTTAGAATATTCTTGAATTCTCAACACATATTTTGCTCCTCCTAAATTCTGTGATTCTATGCTTTGAACAAAAAGAGAGAATATCCTGATCAGCAAAAATTAGGGCCGAGCTGTATTGGTAAAGATATAGGTCAGATTTTTCACTACTGAATTACTGAACTCCTTCAATGGTTGAAACATGTTTCTCCAGGAATCTCTTGATGTCTTCTCAAGGCCGCTCCCCAGAAAATTATGGCATTAGAGATCAGACCAAGTTTAGACATAAAATCACTACCTTTCTCTCATAATTTACTTTTTTTTCTTGTTTTTTCGGCTGGAATTGATGATAGACATTATTAATACTAGAAAATATTGAGTGGAAATGGGCAAAATGCGTTTATGGTACTACTAATTTCTTTTTGTCCTATTAGGCTTTGATCATCGATCCTAATATAGGGTTTTAAATCTATTTTCTATCTTCAAGTGGACAGAAGCGTGCATATGCACATATGTGTGCCTGACACATTGAGGCATAACTTGTGCGCGTTTGTGTGCCTTATATCTTCTTCTACCTAAAAGCTGAAGCTGACAAATCGGTTTACTTTAAGAAGAAGTTTGTTAGGTCCACGGTCGCTAAGGGGGGGAATTTGAAAGAGTACATATTTCTAAGAAAGAATAGTTACCTAAGTAGGACATTTCCACATATCTATTGACCAATCAGTGTGAAAAGAAGAGGCAGAAAATTCTACCACGAGATCCTTAGTAAAACGATTTATTAGTATGTGATTGATTTGCGGACAACCTATGTTAGTCATTTTTGGCGCATACATAAATCCTCGTATAGTCACCTCCTCTCTTTCCTCCAATTTCCCATCAATCATTATCAACGTCTCGTCTTTCATTTGATTTGTTCACGAAGATGTTTTTTTTTTCTGAGCTCCTACATCACTTCGTATACATGCGTATCTTCCATTATGTACTTCTACTTCTCCATCTCTTACCGTTTCCCTAAGATACTTCATTAGCAAGCAAAGGGGCTCCCGATTGGCAATTCATATATAACAAGAAATATATCTACATAAAATGAAATATATGGATCCAGATCACAAAGCAAATACACCCTTTTTCTTGATCAAACCAGCTATTATGTGATTTGAAGTGGGAAGCTCAACCTTCCAACAAACTCGGTGCTTCACCATGAAAAGGGACCCGACTTTAGTTTTACAAAAAAAAATTCGGGCATTATGAGGTGAAGAAGATGAAGGGGAAAGGAAATAATGATTATGACCACCAAATTTGGCAATAACGCTCGTTGAGAACAATTAATTATAGGAGCTGGCATCATATGGCCATTGAAACATCTGATCGCTGCATATATTTGGGACGCACTCTAGATATTTGTCATCTCGGCATGCTTAGGACAGATAGTGCTTCTAAGAATGTGGCGAACACAATGGCTGGATAGGGAGAGAGATCTTGGGAGCAATTATAACATGCAATTATCATATTATGTTTCCTACTTTCACTAGGCGATTTAATCATGTTGCCATACGGTTCTCGGGTCAGGCAAGACGCAAGCACGAGTCATACGTTTGCCCTTTGTGTGAGGGCCACAAGACACACCGACCACATCATGAGATTTTCTCTTCTTAATTATGCCTTTGACCCATTCAAGAGACATGCTTACCTATATTCAATGTAGACCAATTAGAGAGGGTTCGTGGGGGAAGGAAACTCTAGTTAAGTTCTAGATCAAATCTGGGGGAGCAGCTCCAAAACCACCTCTCCACGAAAAGCATGCTCGCCCCCGTCTTCTGGTTCATTCGAACTGCCACGTTTCGAGACGACCAAAACTGCACTCAAATCTTTGACCTAAGACCTAGAAAGGTGCTCAAAGTAGCCATTGGGATCAGCCAGTGTTATCTGAATGGAAATAAGTCTAATTCTTGATAGTCAAACCGAGGCAAACATGAAAACTAACGAGACAATCAGAAGCTAGTATTGATCCCAGCATTTAGCGATAATACCATAATTTGCTCAGTCAAATCTAATTATTCTAACCCTCACGCTCCAATCTCTGATTCAGATGTTGGTGCGGATGCAGCTTCTGGCACGAGCCGTTCGATTTCGACAGTAATCTTTCACCCAGTTTCGACTCCTACGATATATATGTATCTTTCCACAGAGATTACACTCTTTAATGTCGTCAAGGCATGAGCAACAAGGAAGAACACGACGCGCTTTAGTCTGAACTGGCGGGTGCTTTGCTCCTTCCTCGTTACTGTTCGTTTCACTTGGGGGGAGGGAAAGTTGTTCTTTTCTTTTGGGGGGCTCAAATGATTCTCAGTACTGAATTGACGAATCTTTCTGTTCATTTTCTTCATATTTTTCACGAACTAGCTCATGCCATTAAAAAAAAAAAAAAGATATTAAAATAGTAGTGGGGGGTTTGTGTTCTCGCATCATGGCCTTTTTGCATAGGCTACTTCATTTATATATATAAATAGTTTATTTGTTTTATCCACATGATGTGGGGGTTGCTCCATTGTCTAATCTTTGATCAAAAGTAACTTAATGTTTATTTTTTTGGTTGTAACTGTTGTCCACGCACTAGTTGGGACATCCTAAGTGGTTATTTTTTTTTTCCCGTCTGTATGTGTTTGGAACCACCAGCACCTGCTCCGTCCAGAAAAGGAAAACGAAAGAAAAAGAAACTTTAGACTTTAGTAGATGCAAAATTTTCCTTGTCTAGGGCGAGAAGATAGCAATGAATGTCACTAAAAGATGGGATTGAGGCTGAATTATCGGACACATATATTACACATAATGCTATCTAGCAACATCCTGAAATATTATTTTAACTTGACTAAATCTCTTGAGTTAGGCGAACAGAAAGTAATTCCATGTGAAACTCTTGATCCCGAAGTCAATGGTTTGCCTTTGATCGGATCAAAAATGTGGAGGTAGTTGAGGAAGCAACTATCCTATTGATGGATATTAAATTTGATCTCGTGGCTCAAAATGACAGTTCTTTTTAAAAACTTATAGGTCTTTTTAAAAAGTTATAGCCAATCTAATGCAAGCAATTTCGTAATATTTGACACGAACTAAAGCATATGCATTTTGTGGTAAAATGCGCATTAGCAGTAAGGGCATGGAGGCAATTAACTTAGTTTGCGAAAGTTTAGGGCGCGAATGATAATCATTTTGGTCATTAATTGATTTCTGGAAGAGAAATAGATTTTTCTATTTTTATTTCTAGATGAGTTTCTAAGCAAAAATAACCGTTTGATAACGATATAAAATTTTTACTCCAAAAATAGAAATTCGTTTGATAACGAAAAAAAATTTCTTTTTTTCGGACGGTAGCGGACTGGTGGATGGCGGTGGACCAGCGATCGGCGGTGATGGACAGCGGTCGGCGGCCGGTGACCGGTGGCGGCAACCAACGATCGGTGGACGGTGGTCGATGGCAATGGATGGAGGACATGATAAGAAGAAATTTTATTTCTGATTTCTATTTTAGAAATAGAGAAGTAGAAAATTTTTACTTCTAATTTCTATTCTAAACCTATTTCGGAACAAAAATATATTTCAAAAATAGAAAAATTGAATAATTTTACTAAACGGATTTCTATTCTAGAAACAAGTTTGGAATAGAAAAATTATTTATGGAACATAAATTACTGGTTGTCATGCACCCCTGTAGGTGGTGAAGTGATAAAAGAAGAATTTTAGGGTAAAAGTAAGTTATCAAGAAGCGAAATTTAGGAAAAAAAAAATAATTTCTCTATACTACTTCCAAACAATTTCAAAATTCAAATTTACTGTAAATTCTCCCCAATGCTCGTGCTTGTTATATTTTGACATTTGTAGTGTTATTTCCCCCAAAATAGTGTTTTAATGGTCAACATTACAACATGATGGGGGAAATTGTCCAATTTGTCTTAGATCCTTAGAAAATTTAATCTGAAACTTTTCAATTTTGTCAATTTAATATCAAAATTTTGCGTGAAATTCTAATGTAATTCTTTCAATAAATTTTTGCCAGAAATCACAAATGTGACGATGTGTTAAATATGATGGCTAACAATAACTGAACTACCATGTCATGCTATTTCGGCGAATATTGACCTACATTGGAATTTCACATAAAAATTTAAGACCAAATTAGCAAAAATAAAAACTTTAGGATTGAATTGACATTCATACAATAGGTTTATGATTGACTGGACAATTTTCCTCAACATTATAATCCCTTAATTTTTTTTTTTTTATAGATTTATAGAAAATTTTCAGTCTTGCAATAATTTGCATTCTTTTCTTAAAATTTAATAATCTGATCCACATAATACTTTCCCACCATTTTTCTAAATTTCTAATATAATTAAGATTTGGAGAATCATCTACATTATCTCCTTTTTTTTCCTGTATTTTCCTCTCTCTCTCTCTCTCTCTCTGTCTCTATCTCTCTATTTCCAGATAAGTTTCCGATCTTCATTTGATTCTTTAGCCTTTTAATTCGTCTTCCCACTTTCTTTTCTTAGGTCCCCTCTAAAGATTGAGTGACGAAATCTGCTTAGAATATTGAATACACATAGGAGAATGTCTAATTATATCACCCAAACGTATCTCAGGGATCACATGATATAAATATTTTGTGGCCCCGTGAATCGTAAGGAGGACGAAGATCATTTTGGTGACCTAAAAGAATGAGAGTTAGATCATCACAGATGATATTCAAGGAGTGTCTTTAGCAGTACAATGAGGCATTAGTTTAATTTATCATTTTAAGGTGTTATGCAACCACTGGTTGGAAGTTCCCAAGAACCTAAGTAGTTTCCGCGGCACCCATGCACCTCGCTTGGATTTTGTTTCCTGACCAGCGCATCAAAAAAAGAATAGAATGAGCATCAAAACACTAGAAATATTATTACAAGTATCAAATAAGATATTCTTCAGATCATATCCTACCAATGTTTAGAAGGAAAGATGCAATTCTTTTATTCCTTAAGGGCCAAGCCAGCTTGTTGCTTGCTACTTCGATATAGCAACAAATCTTAGTTGTTAGCCTCTTACATGATGAGGCCAATTCTCTAGAGACTTATCTATATCTCACCTATTCAATAAATTGGAGATACCAAAATGGGTTTGCAATATTAAGTTATAAAGTGATTCGGGTCTACTTCCGTCGAGCGATTGTATATGACTCGCTCATGTAAACACCTGTCTATAATTTTGAATCATTGCTTGAACAAGGGAGCTCCAACTTTGTCAAATTGGCTGGTTCCAAATTCCTAAAAAAATCATCATGTTGACTCAAATTGCAGCGCAATAGAATTAGATACTACTCTATATATTGGAGATCAAAGACAACTCGTATTACACTTTCTTTTCTTACACCATAAAACAACGAGCCCGAGGATCACACATTGCTTGTGAAGTGTTGCCTAACTTGTCATTATTTCCACGAGACAGATGTAGAACAGAATGTTCGGAAATCTTGCGCAACGATAACTTATGGTGGTGTCATTGGTAAATATCTTAAGCAACTAGGAACTAAATCTTGTTCTTGATACACTAGGGAACAACTTGCACTATAATTTCTCCCACCACCCATTGACATTGGGGGAGACACGAGAAATGTGTACTTAGATTTTATTGTTTCTTGCGTGTGTGTCACACAATTGGAAAATCTCTCTCATATAATGCAATTGGGGAATGGCGCAAGCAACTCATTTATGTCAATCATGCTTAAAAAATACAAATAAATGTTTGACTTGGAAATAGAAGAAGAAAAACTACTACGTTAGACTGAGATTGTCAAATTACGTAGCGCCCATAAATTTCTAACGTTAGTGTTCACGTTCACATTCGAAAAACAAACAATGTGTGCACACGTACTGGTTTAGATTGCAATTACACATATGTGGGAGATCATCGTGACGTGGGGACATCATGACTAAATCTATAGTCGAATCCTATATCCAGCTTAGCCTTGTTTTTAGGGTCATGTTTGGCAGTGTAAAGTCTAGCTGATTTCAGACCCAAAAAAAAAAAAAAGTCTAGCTGATCACATGAATTTTGGTGTGTCTAACGTTATTTATTAATCGAATATATTTCTGTTGAGAGATGCTTTGGAAAGTGTGACGATCCCCCCAAAGCAAGCAGGAAAATAACAGCATTATTCGACCAACGTACTTAATTTCTTGACAAAATCAAGAACCAATTAAGAAATGACCACTGATAATGTCCTAGTGGAAAGTGCTTGCCTCGCCTCTGTGTTTCTCGTGGCAATCAGGTGGAACTTGTTGGACTCTGTTATCCTCACATTTTGAAGTCATTCCAAAAATAAGCCAATTGCTCCCCGCTTTTTATTTTCATATCTATGTGTTGACCTTTTCAATATATAGATCAATCAATTCGAACCGACAAAAGTTGTGAATGTCCTCTATAAATTTTTGGACTTTGATTGTTGCATTCGAGTCTATTGGCTAGTGACAGTTACAATGTCTTCACTTCCTTTGTGGTTCTACCAAGCAAATCTCATTAATTGACTAAGTTGGCCATTATTTATCAACTAAACGACATCTCCGTCACCTTGAATTGGATCTATTTTCTGTTAACCGACCAAAATGCTCCCATCACTTGACGATTTTGTGTCTCTATCACCTTCCTTACTGGCCTCTGCCGGTTGAAGTGTCGACTGAGCACTTGGACAATTTTTGGAATCAACAGTAGTAATTAGTAACATCACATCCATATCCAATTGCTTAGACGTTTTACCCAAATTCCGGCCAAATACTATGACTCTACTGGCTGCGTTACATGACTGGAAGTGGACGGCGTGCGTTTGTCCAAGGGAAACCAATGAATATGATCGCTCCTGGGCAGGCTGCAACTGACTATTGGAACTGAAATGACATAAACATGGGACGGAACGAAATATGTTGTTTCTTTATCTCTACGCTCGTACGGTTGACGAGAGCTTTTCTTTCTCTTTTCCTTTTTTTTTTTTTTGAACGAATTTCTCTTTTCCTTTTCAAAAGCTTGGGAAGTGACCCCAGCATCCTCGGAATCTTACCGTGTGACATCCTCACTTTTTTTTATTGTTTTTTTTATATATTTATTATAGACGTCGCTTCAATAGGAGACCTCAAGGTGTCATGTACATGCACGTAATCTCCATCTACCGGAGGTGACCTTTTTATCGCCATATGTGCTTTATGTGATATTTCGATCATCTCGAATATCGATCTATATGAATGAAGGTGACTGTGAATTTGCTTTAAAAAGGGCATCGACAATTTAGATTTGTTGACACACCAATGAGCACTCCATAAGGAATATAGATGATATTTAAAGAAAATTATCCGACCAATCATGAACCTATTTGTGGATATTAATTAAATCTTAAATATTTCAATTTTGTCAATTGAATCTTAAACATTTATCTGCGAAAGTGCAGTTCTTTCAGTCAATTTTCATCTGAAAAATCATGTAAGATGACTGGCGATAATTGGATCACTACATGAAAATTGAAAGAATGACTACATGAGAATTTTGCGCAAAAGTTTAATACTCAATTAACAAAATTGGAAAGTTTATGAGTGAATTGACATCCATACAACAGGTTTCGAATTGAATTAACATTCGTACAATAAGTTTAAGACTGATTACATAATTTCGCTCCATCATGTATATACTTATTAACTTAAATTCGTGAACTGGATTTTCTAGAATGGCTCTAATGCAAAAGAATGCGTTGGAATATATTCAGTATTGCTTAAATATGAGGTTTTAACGATCCCTTTATAGATAATACCTCCCTCTTTTTGGGAATAGAATTTCTTATATTGCGACTAATGCCCCCCGTGTTGAAATTGGATGCTCGTGGTAGAAATTAAGTCGGCTAGCGTGTGCATGAATGTTGGCCATTGGCAATTGAAATAGAAAATGAAAGCAAAACTGTTTTACAAATGGCAATAGGGGATTGACATTTGCACTAGAGAGAATCTAGAGAATGGGCCACCCATGCAGATTTCATCTCCCACGCGTCCGTCATTTTACATGGGTTTATATGGTGAATAGTAGACCGAATGAAATTATTATCTCTCTCGATCGAGACTCCCGGACCGCGCCGTATTCAAGGTATAACTACTAGTCATAACCGACCATAAAACGAGAATGTTTCACGTGAAATTAAACTCTCTCTCTCTTCGTCATCTGACTGTTGACATCATTGTCATTATTATGCGATGATTGATTGGTCAAGGTCAGAGAGTTTTAAGTAGAATGAGGGCCACGCCAGGAAAGTCATAATAACATCATACTGCAGAAACGTCGTGTCGTGTTTTAAGGTGCGTCCCGTGCCTCGCCTCGCCCCTCGCCTCGCCTCTCCCCTCGCCTCTTGCGTGGTCGGCATTCATCACGTTGGTCGCAGAGCAGTTGGCGGATTTGTTTGATCTTCTGCTCTCGGTCTTGCTTTGAATCAAGGAGCCAAAGTCACCAAGAAAATCGGAGAGGAAAGGCTTGTATGCGACTGTTTGAAAATAGAGAGATAACCCCTTTTGTGACTGAAACTTGGAATTTCTCGTGGAAAAAAAAAACAGGCACCAATATTTGGCCGAGGGAGAATCATGAGCCCCATCTTTTAAAGTGTCGCTAAAAAAGGCATCAATTTTTTTTTCTTCTAGGAGACAATTTTAGTCTATTTTTTCTAAAGTCACGAGGAACCAACTTTTATCGGAGGGAAAAATTTGGGCATCATTAAAGTTTCCATCAAAATGTACTTGGCGTTCGAGACAACAAACGAATAGTGACATGGCAAGACAAGTGTCAAGTTAAATGATACTACACGAGTCATAATTCTCATAACTTTTTTTGATTATTTGTGTGTTATAATTCATGTGCAATGCTTAATTAAGTGCCATAATTCTTTTTTCGATTACCTTGATGTTATATAACTTTTCAATGAACAACTTGAGTGTGATAACTTTTTTAGAAAAAATTATTGTAAATGCCATGTCAAGGTAAATTTCTGGCAAATGGGTGAACATTTTTAAATAATTATGGCGCTTAAGTGATCAAATGTAATTTACGGTACTCAAATGAATATTTTTTAGAAGTAACGATACTCAAGTGGTTGAAAAAAAGTTACAGTACTTAAATGATCCAAAAAAAATTATGTTATTCAAATGAGTGCTGTACATAACTTATGACATTATGGTATCCTTATTCGCAAGTGTCATGTCAGCAAACTTGGCTTCCACAAATAATAATTATGAGATCTGTCTTTGATATACAATGGAAACAACATCGTTTTCAACTACAGATGATAACTTGGATCCGCATGAAATCACATTATTCCCACTAAACAAGCAAAGCGACATCATCCTTAGCCAAACGGAGTTTAAAAAATGAGAGAGAGAGAGAAATGAATCGGGACTGAGGGCTAGGGTTCGTCATAAAATCTTATCAAATGGTGGGAACTTTGAGCATATTTGATGAGTGTGTTTTGATTTTGTATAGAACCTCAAGCCTCAATTCGGATAGCCCCCTCCCCCCCCCAGCCTCCTCTCAATCAGGTTTGAAGCTGTAATATTTGGATCAAAAACACGTAATCTTCATTATATGCGGAAGATAAACTAATTTTGATTATTTGTGGAAACATCATCTACAGACACAACACTTATCATTAATTTCAGCTTTTGTTTGTCAGCTGAGATGCCACGTATGTCTTGGCTATGTGTCTCGAATGAAAGTTAGTGTGTTTTAAATACGATAATCGTATATCGCGTCCAACTTTGTTCCCGATGGGAAAGTTAATGCCTTTTCAGGTGACACTTTAAAGTCGGGTCAAAATTGTCCACTCGAAGTTTGTGCTTTTTTTTTTTAAATCCCTTTGAATTTGGACGGACGGCCTTTTTCTAAATAATGGTTTTGCCCTTCCTACCATTAGCATCCGATTGGGAAATTTTATTCCTCGACTTTAAGTATGATGTGACCCAATTGAACAGAACCTAGTCGGAAGAACTTTCCATCGAAGACTTGATTATGCAAACCTGCATGCTCGATTTAAGCTCAAATAGACTTGATTTTTTAAGCTATGGCTCAACTCATTGCAATACTTCATAACATTGAGTGTTAAAAGTATATTGGTCTCTCTTTACCAATTAGCTTAAATTTTAGAGTGAATATGATCTAACTAGATATATTGATAGATTCGGAATTTGGCTCTTTCTTAATAAACTCCCCAAGTGAAGGTACTATACGTCTATTGTACAAAACAACAACTGATATCAGATCTAGAGATCTAATTCAGTATAGTGGTCTCCTCCTACCGATTAGCTTAAATTTAAAGTGAATGTAGTCTAATTAAATATATGGATGGATTCGGATTTTGGCTTTTTATTAATAAACTCCTCCACTGGAGATATTATACTTCTATTGCACAACACATTATACTTCTATTATACAAAACATCTATCGTAAATGCCATGTCAGGGTGACTTTATGGCAATTGGGTGAACATTTTTAAATAATTATGGTGCTTAAGTGATCAAATGTAAGTTATAGTACTTAAATGAAGATTTTTTTAAAAGTAATGATACTCAAATGGTCAAAAAAAAGTTATGGTACTTAAATGATTAAAAAAAATTAGTACTCAAATAAATGCCGTACAAAACCTATGACATTGTGGTGTTCTTATTCCCAAGTGTCATGTCAGCAAACTTGGCTTCCACAAATAATCATAACGACATATGTCTTTGATATTCAATGGAAACAACATCGTTTCCAACTACAGACGATAACTTGGATCCGCATGAAATCACATTATTCCCACTAAATAAGCAAAGCGACATAGCCAAACGGAGTTTAAAGAAGAGAGAGAGAGAGAGAGAGAGATGAATCGGGGCTGAGGGCTAAGGTTATTCATAAAATCTTATCAAAGGTGGGAACTTTGAGGATATTTGATGAATGTGTTTTGATTTTGTGAAGAACCTCAAGCCTCAATTCGGATAGCCCCCCTCCCCGCCCCCAGCCTCCTCTCAATCAGGTTTGAAGCTGTAATATTCGGATCAAAAAGATGTAATCTTCATTATATGCGGAAGATAAACTAATTTTGATTATTTATGGAAACATCATCTATAGACACGACACTTGTCATTAATGTCAGCTTTTGTTTGTTGGATGAGATGCCACGTACAAGTGTCTTGGATATGTGTTTCGAATGAAAGTTAGTGTATTTTAAATACGATAATCGTAATCGCGTCCAATTTTGTTCCCAATGGGAAAGTTAATACCTTTTTGGGTGACACTTTAAAGTTGGGCCAAATTTGTCCACCCAAAGTTTGTGCCTTTTTTTTTGGTTTTTTAAATCCCTTTGAATTTGGACGGACGGCCTTTTTCTAAATAATGGTTTTGCCCTTCCTACCATTAGCATCCGATTGGGAAATTTTATTGCTTGACTTTAAGTAGGATGTGACCCAATTGAATCGAAGACTTGATTATGCAAACCTGCATGCTCGATTTAAGCTCAAATAAACTTGATTTTTTAAGCTATGGTTCAACTCATTGCAATACTTCATAACATTGAGTGTTAAAAGTATATTGGTCTCTCTTTACCAATAGCTTAAATTCTAGAGTGAATATGATCTAACTAGATATATTGATAGATTAAGAATTTGGCTCTTTCTTAATAAACTCCCCAAGTGAAGGTACTATACGTCTATTGTACAACACAATAACCGATACCATAGCTAGAGGTTTGATTCAGTATAGTGGTCTCCCCCTACCGATTAGCTTAAATTTATAGCGAAGGTGGTCTAACTAGATATATGGATGGATTCGGATTTTGGCTCTTTATTAATAAACCCCTCCACTGGAGATATTATACTTCTATTCAACAACACATTATACTTCTATTATACAACACAACAAGTGATATTAGAGCTAGACGTTTGATCCTCTCCCCTCCCCCCTTCTTTTATTTATCGATTCCCCTTTCATTAACAATGAGCTTCCAAGATTCTTTTGCCAGCAAGCATCGAGTTTGCACACCTTAAGACTCTATGGCTGCGTTTGGCAGTCGGGATAAAATTCAGGATATGATATGATTTATCCTATTCTATGTTTGGTGCTTGCTCAGGATATGATAAAGTTGGATATAAGGGAGATGTATGCAGGATAAAATAATCCCATGGGGAAGGTTGGATAAATGTGGATAGGATTTCTAATGTCCATAATATAAAACTTATTTTTCTCAAATAACAAACTTATTAAATTAACAAAATAGAAATTATATTTCAATATAAATAATATTTGAATTCTAATTTAAGAAATTAAAAAAGAAAAAAATATAAATTTATTTTAAATTAATCTTATTTTAATTTATATATTCAACTTTAATTCTATCTTATAATAAACATTCAATCTATAAATTAAATATTTATATTTATTATATATTTTATGTATCTTTGTATTTTAGGTATGTTAGTACAGTTTACTATTTGATAAAGTTTTATTAAAGAATAATGAAAGGGGAAAAAAGAATAAATAAAGAAAATAATATAAAAAGAGGAAAAATAAAATAAAAATAAATTAAGGAATAATATTACGAGAGAGTTTCACTATCTTCGTTTATGAATATTTAAGTTCATTTATAATGATATGCCATTTATATTAAAAAAATTATATATGATATGATGTGAATATATCTGATTTTAATATTACGATTTACCAAACGATGGACTAGATATAAAAAAATCTTAGGATTTTATATCCTATAATATCCAATCATATCCTGATTAGAAAACCGGACGACCAAACGTAGACTATCATCAAATTGAAACTTCATGTGAAACGGAGTATCAAGATATAAATATATTTCTCACCACACTCTAATAGCTTGAGCTTTGAAGCAAGCAGTTGCACATATAACTTCAAATTGATATTAGAGCTAGGCTTCTGTATCTTTTCACGCTTCACGTCTTAACTTATTTCAACTTAAACTTGACTCAATTAGCCTATTGAAAAGTGCATTTCTCAATGTCATCTTTAAAATACATAATGTACAAAATATAGCAGAATCACCAAGCTATATCTCCAAATGACCTATATCATGATCCTCAAGGATAAGTTGATTTTGTTCTTTTTTTTCCCTGCTACATGGGCATATATTGGAATTTATTTATGTATTTTCTGTAAATATATTTTTAACCTCTTAGTGTTGGCACAATTGATTAAGGCAATAGGAGAATTCTAGTTTAAAATTCACATGTTTGAATTTCACCAATTATAAGCAAATTACTCTGGGTTAGGGCTATCTACACGAGTCAAAAACCCGAATTTAACCAGTTGATGAGCTTGAGGGTATTTCATGGATCTCTAGACAGCCGGTTCTCCACACCATATCTCTTAATTATCAAAACACTTTTTTTACTCTCTTATTTGAAAAGATTTCTGGGACAACACCATGATCTTCGTAGGAAGCCCAGATATACATGAACATCCCCACCCTGATTTTAATATCAATGAAGGCAGCTTCACTCGAAATCGTCACTAATATGATATTATCCGCTTAAATGCCTTAAAATGGCCGTCTAGATTCCATGGATGAAGGATGCTATTTTCATCCATTTTCCATGTTTCTGACTCAGTCACGTCTCTTTAGTCGTTCTGCTTCAACTAGGTTAGGGAAGATCTAGTTGTATTGGAAGTTGTCAATGGTACTGTTGAGTGTCGACTTTTTTTTTTCTTCGTCTTCTTTGGAAACACTAGACAATAATGATTGACTTTGTAAAAAAAAAAAAAAAGAAAAAAAAAGGAAGAAGATGAAGATAAAATTAGCAATTAAAAAATGAAGTTGCATACCCAATAAATCACCAATCAATCTCTGGCCAACCGATTCTCCCAAATCTGGGGAACCCCAGAATTAATAAGATTCATTGCCAGCCCCTCAACGTGATTTCACACTTTCCAATCTTCATTGGGATGCTTGTGAATCATTATTAAAATTGAGAGATCATTAATTAGCTTAAAAAAATGGAAAATGTCACATCCGTGATTTGTTTAGGACCATGCTTCCCTGAGAGACAGTATTAAAAGAGTTCATCTCCCTCGATTTTCGTTTTGAATATATGATTTCGTGTCAACGAACACAAAATCAAACAACGGCGATCATAACTTTTCAAACGAAATCGTGTGAAGTCCCAATAATGTATACTAAATCTTTCTATGTGTTCAGTACATGCTTCCCTTGATGGCACTATTAAAAGAGTTCCATCTTCATTGATTTTCATTTTTGTATTATAGTGTCGTGTTGGCGAACACAAAACCAAACAGTGGCGATTATATTTTTCAAACGAAATTGTGTGAAGTCTTGATGATGTATACTGAATCTTTCTCCAATATGTGAACTGAGATTATCAGTGTGACCTTTCAATTGACTCATCATATTACAAGTTGAATTCGTCAACTACTTAATTAGAAAGAGTGGCCACGTAACAATATCGTGTGCCCCAACTCCCATATCTTTTGCTTGACTTGGACTAAGTGAATGGTGTTTCTGAATATCATAATTATATGAATTAATTTTCCTTCAAGCACTGTTCAAATGGTGGCTGTGATTAGAGCATAGTTAAGTATGCTTCAAAACTTTTTCTTACATATAAGTCAATAGTCTAATGAACTTCCGGCCATAAACCCAATACATTAATCAAAATGGTTTAGCACAAATCTATTGATTAAGACATTTTTGATAGCCTTGTCAACTTTTTGAGCTGGATTAGGAGGATCTGCCACGATCTCATGAATGATTTTTCTTCAAACTAAAATAATTGAACTTGCAAACTCTATTGTAAAAGAAGACGAGATTCTATATCCAAATGATTGAGTCACTTTAGACTAGGAATAGCTATTTCAGCCACTTTTCGGCCGAGAAAGTGCAGGTAAGAAGATGCTTAAATCTTGACGGTCGGAACAAGTTCTCGTTGCATGTGAAAAATGTTGTATCTTATCTAGAAGTGATCAGTGTTAAATGAAATCGGAAATAGTCCGTTCATTTTACAGACCCACCCAGAAACGGCAGTTCTTAGATGGGTCCATGGAACTAGTTGAAATGCCCCCACTTCGGAAAAAGGCATGAGACTTGAAAGCAAAAGATGAGGTTGGAGACCGGAGACAACCGAGAGCGAGAATGAAAGAGGAAACAACAAGATTGGAGGCAATCTAGAATGAGAATGAGAGAGGGATCAACAATGTCGGAAGCCACTGAGAATGAGAGTGAGGGAGGGATGTGAGACTATACATAGACTAAACATAAAAATTAAAAAAATTTATATATATAAATATATTGGCCCGATTTAGATTGGCAAGTGAGCGGTTTCACACTTAAAATCAAGAATCGGATTGGTCCTCAATGAAACTGATGGTTTCATGCCAGTTTGGTCCGGTTCCGAACAATTCTCAATTCTTTTGCACACCCCTAATTTTACTAGCCAAAATTTTATCCAATGGCTTAGTACACCTTGTTGTCTAGGTTTGCAACGTCGGACTCATCAAAACGTGAGTTTGCTTTGAATGACACCTGGGAAAGTTAATGGCCAAATCGGATGGAATTATGACAAGTGACATGATTGGAACACCAGCGACACTTTAGGTTTCATATGGTCAAAAAAAGTGTGCGATGAACTTGTTCAAGTAGCACTGATGTAGGATTTTTTGTGGCATCAATTCTTAAAAGACACTATCAATCTGATTAGGCCATGTGAATTTGGTTCTGGCTCAATCAAGCTCAAATTGGACTTTCTAATCAAATGTCATTTCCCAAGTCTATACAAATTTGTCATTGCACCCATTTCCCTACCATTGATCAAAGTCTTAGAACAACGATCAACTTTTTATGATATCTATTATCTCCCGTAAAATTCAATGCTCCCAAAAATGCAACTACCATATTTGTTGTAGCACTTGCAAAACTAGAGAAATTTTCATCAAAGAATTATATCAAGAAAGGACAATATATAGAGATTGAAAAAATTGTCTAAAAAGTCTTAAATCTATTGTACGACGCCAATTCAATCATAAATCTTTTGATCATGTCAATTTAGTTCTAAATCTTTTGACAACTTGTCAATTTAGTCATAAACATTTCAACTATACTAATTTAGTCTTTAAACTTTTAATGATTTTCCAATTTAGTCATATCAATCAATTTTGATAGGAAATTGCTGATATGATAGTGTAGTCAACATCAACCATCCTACATAGTATGGCCAGCATTGGCGTTGACAATTTTTACAATTTTTTTCTTTTTGTCCTTTCTTTTCCTTTTATTTTATTTTTTATTCCCTTTGCCAGACCTTATCGATGGCCAACGATCCCTTTGGCCTTAGGCGAGGGCTGCCCTCATTGGTCTCGAATGAGAGACATTGGGCCTAGGCTGGTGAGGGCCACCTTGTTGGATCGAGTGAGGGTCGCCTCATTGGGCAGACAAGTTTAGGACTAAATTGGCAAATTGTATAAAAAAATAAAATTGGCAAGATGTCAAAAAGTTTATGATTAAATTGACATAATTAAAAAATTTATGATTGAATTGATTGCCGTGCAATAAGTTTAGGACTTTTTAGATAATTTTCCCTATAGATATGTTTATTACTTTGTTTTGCTAGGGAGGGACTCAGGCCCTGTTTGGTAACCATCAAAACATGGCCAAATTCTGATTCTTTGTTCTCAGAATCAGTTTGGGAACAGAATCGCGTTTGATAAAATTTTTGTTCCCGAGAGTAGATTAGGAGTAGAATTAAGAATAAAAAAAAATGATTCTTGTTCTAGAATCAGAAAAAAGAATCAAACTTAACTATTCTTTTCTTTTCTTCTTCTTCTCAATCGCGTGCCACCATCTTCCCCCATCCACCACCGTCCGCTGCCATCGTTGCCATCCGCCGCCGCCATCGGTTGCCGACAATCGGTCCGGCGAGCTCATCGGAGGTTGCTAGGCTAGGTTGAGGTTCGGCGAGCTCGCCAGAGGCAAGCCCAGCCACTGGCGAGGCCGAGCCTCGCCGGGGCTAGGCAAGCCTCTTGATGCCCAACCACACTGGTGGCCAGGCAGGCGTTGCCCAACCCCAACAAGGCTTGCCCAGCCCCAGCGAGGCCGGCTTGGCCATCGGCAAGGCTCGGCCGACGAGGGCTGGCGAAGCTCCGATGAGGTTGCCAGCCCTCGTCTAGCCGGTTGTTAGACTGGCGACTGGCTTGAAGAAGAAGAAGAAGAAGAAGAAGAATAGAAGAAAAAAAAAAAAAAAAAAAAAAAAATTAATTTTTTTTTAAATTAAAAGAAATTAATTTGGAACAAAATCAATGAACATGGTACCAAACGGAATTTTATTCCAGAATCAGAAATTTTGGACAGTTACCAAATGACTTAAAATGCTTATAATTAATTACCTGGAACAGAATAAAAAAAAAAATCATTTCTGATCAAAATCTACTCCCAGGAACAAAATCGTTACCAAACGCGTCCTCAATCTCAAACATATTGATATGAAATGGTAAATACACACACACATACACACACACACACACACACACACACACACACATATATATATATATATATATATATATATATATATATATATATTTATGTATCTGTCAATTTAAACTTTTATAAAAGGGGCCATGCAAATGCACACCTAGCTAACTTCGAATCTTTTGACGTGTTCGCTATTACAAAAGACACTGCCGAGACAACTACTCCTTGACTTGTTCTTTAACTATTATGATATGCCGTTCAAAAATTATTTCACAACTGACATTTGATTCTTGATAGGTTGTGGAAGCTGACAAAGATAAGTTACATGTGGACTCCATTAAAGCATTTGAAAGATTGTGAAATCCACTAATTTGAATTCAATAGGAGTGGTGGCTAAAAAATTCCATAAGAGTTTAAGTTGCGCATCAGTCTTGATATTTCTCTTTCTTCTTTTTTTTTTTTTTTTTTAACAATAAAATGTTGCAAATATATGCAAATATTTCAGAAGGAGGGCGAGATTCTGAATCGGTATCATTTTGCTTTGAGACAAGCCACAAATTTGAACAAGTCTGGCATTTTCTCTAGTGGTGATTATCCACGGAGTCTGAGAAGGAAGATGGTGCATGGATTAATAGTACTTGAACTAGAGAAAACAGGAAAACATATAGGGATTCCCTTAAATTGGGATCAAACTAAAAAGCAAATGTTTGCATGGATATTGGCAAGGGTAAATATGAAGCTTGAAGGGTGGAATGAGAAAGTGATGTCAAAGGTGGGGAAAGAAACTCTTATAAATGTTGTAGTGTGGACCCTCTTGCAATACATAATGTCAATCTTCAAAGTGCCGATCTCTATTTTCCGAGTGATTGAAAAGAAAATTGAAACCTTTTGATGGAAAAATAGCAAAAACAAAGCAAGAATTCAACAGAAGAAATGTGACGTGCTAGAAAGAAGAAAAGATGGTGGAGGAATGGGATTTGATAAAGTACAATAAGGCAATGTTAGACAAACAAACTTGCAAATTTTCCATAAACCCTCTAACATATGGGTTTAGGTTTTAAAAGGTTTCTATTTCCCTAACCACAATTTTTGAAGTGCGAGAAAGAGCTCTCATTCTTCTTGGGGATGGAGAATATATTGATAGACAGAGAAAACATATCTAAAGTGTTAAGATGGAAAATGGGCAATGGCCAAGACATTAGTATCAGGAAAGACCAGTGGATGTCGTTGGTTATTATGGAAGGAGAGACAATACAAGGGGAACCTAAAAAAGTGGCTAAGCTGATAAATTAGGTGGAATGCAGATGGGACGAACAATTAGTTAAAGTTATTTTGAAGAGAAGATTGTTGATGAAATACTAGCAATCCTAAGACAAAGACAAGGTAGTGTAGATTATGACTAAATCTGAATCCTTCACAGTCAAGAGTGCCTACAAATCCCTAAGCCCAATAGTGAATTAAGCATTGTCGGCATATCAACCCCCAAAAGATCTATGAAATAGGATATGGAATCTAAATAACCCTCTAGGTCAAAAAATTCATGTACAGCTTATGCCAGAACGCTCTCCCAACAGCCAAGAACTTACGGAAGAGGAAAATCTTATCTGAACCTATGCGCCCTCATTATTGGCAACACCCAAAAACGGTGAAGCCATGTGCCCTCCTTGCCTATGCTTCTTCTATTCTACTTTTGAACTAGTTAGCTGTAATCATGGAACTACTTGAAGTAATGAAAGAAATTTATTTCGAACAATAGAAAAAAAAAAGTCCATTAATTTGTCAGTTTAATTGCAATAAATTCATTATATTATCTCAAAATTTTTAAGGTACTCTATGCAATTGCACTCAAAGAATGAATTTATTTGCCAAAACTAAATATGTAAATGTGTAAATCTTTATATCTAATAAAATAAATGATTTTTTTCTTTATGGTTTCAATTCGTGAAATACTTTATAATTTTCTTCCTAAGTAATATACCTTTGCACGCGAGGCACATTCGAATCATTGCACTTCAAATACACCAAAAAAAAAAAACTCCAAAAAAACAAAAGAAAATGTGAGTTCTAGAACTGCCATATTCTAAGAGAGGAGGATCTAAACAATTCCCACAGTGAAAGGGGTGATTACAAATCCAAGTTAAAACCCATCATTCTTCTCAAAGCAAAAGTTTCCAGCACTTGCATTATTAAAGTCCACAAAAAGGAAAAAAAGTCCACAAACTATATTTTTAGTCATTATTACATGTTTAAGAAAGGGTGTGAACAGTCATCTTTGTCTCCTAAAGCCTAAGCAGCATGTCAGATGGAAAGTTTTATAAAATATTTACAAGAAAAAGTCTAAATAAATGCCACGTACCCGTTGCGTTTCGTAGGCCTATACACGTGGGGGGGAAGAAACACAAGAACCTTCATAATTTCTTCTGCGAGAAAGGCATTTGCTTTGCAGTAGGTGCAGTGCTGTTGTGCAGTGTTGTCGACATGGTTTACACCCAGCAGCAGCAAAATATGACTAAACCAACATACGACCAATGAACGAATTCAACTAAGATTGTCTCCAATGATAGTCCCATAACTTTCATTTATTGGTTCTTGGTTCGTTGTTTTCGTAGTTTCTCCGAGCACTTAAAGTCACCTCGAAAGCTGGACAGAGAAAAAGGATGAAAGCAGCAGGATTGCGTTGGATTTATCTGTGATTTTTCTTCATTTGCTGTATGTGTTCCTGTCCATAGATATATGTGCATGTTGAACTTTGAAGCAAGGGACAAGAGAATCGTACATGTTCAATTGATATTCTAGTGCCTCCATGCAAGTTGGTCATCTCTTCTTCTTTTTTTTTTTCTTTTTTTTTTTAATACATATTTATTTAAGTTGGCCAATTTGATTTGAGGGGAATACATCAATTTTCTTGATTGGCCAGTTTGATTTGAGGGGAATACATCGATTTTCTTGGATTTGCATATCACGACTAGGGTAACGAAATCTCTCGATTTTGATTGATAGATTATGACATTTGAAATTACACATTTAATTTAGCTAAGTTTGCACATTTTATCCCACCAATCAGAAACCTGATCAAAGAAATTCCCCCCCAACCAGTGACAAGGCCATTTTCATAAAATTTGCAAGTTTGACGGTTGAAATGGTAGGATGTCCATCGTGCGAGGTCGGTAATTTCCAAACTGACGCGTGCTCATAACCTCTAATAGACTTTAAATTTACATGTTACTCTGGTGTAATTTTCACCAATTTGCATATATTCAAATATAACTCGGTAACTCAATAACAAGTAATCGACTAAGTTGTTTGCCGTATAAATAATCTTCCAATTGCACAATTGCTTAATCATTTCAAAATTATTATCACTTATCGGGAACCTATGCTCAGATCCATGGAGATTGGATTCGGTGTCATGTTTCCTAACTTCAGCCGCCACTTCAAGTTTTCAATTTTTCCCCCAAACCACCATATTGACAGAGCCTGAAAGCAAAAGTTCTGGCAAAGCACAGGGTTGAATAAAACATACTATTAACAGCTGCGGCATTAAAAACACGATAAGCAGGAAGAAACAAGCTAGCCAATATTCTGAACACGCAAAAAAACCCAAAAAAGCAAGCACAGATTCCCTTCCACAAAAAATAAATAAATAAATTCATTTGCCATGCCTTTTTCGTACCATGAACTGAAAGCAACCAAAACTTTTTAGCAAAAGAAAATATAATGTCAAGTCTCAATACATATTCCCTTGTCAACACAGGCTGTGTTAACATATATCGACGAAGATTTCTATAAGAACTAGCTAAGTGGAGTAACTGCATTTTATGCCTCAGACACATGCCCTGTCGGATACTTTAAATCTTCTTTTCCCTACAGTAGTATTGGCCTGAAATTCCCGGGTTTTGACCTGAAAAAAAAAAAAAAAAAAAAACCCACTGCCTATGTTTACTCCTGAACAGCCTGTACGCCATCTGAAGCGACTTCCATCGCAACGTCATGATTAGGTTATCTTACGACGAGAGAGACAATTCTGGAAAGTGGAAACTGCTTCCCTGATTAACATACTGAAGTGGTACATGCTGGATGCAATGTACTTTCCTAAAACAGGGAAAAATTAGAATTGCCATGCTTATCAGACTTAAGAAACACATACACAACACTCATACTACTCCCAGAGGGAACCCTATAAGTGAGGGGCAGAGAGATCCTCGTCCACCTTGTTCTCTTGACACTTCTTCAAAAGGTAAAGCTGTCTCCGCAAGTGCAAAACCTGCCATGTCAAGGCTTAATTAGAACGCTGCTCTATATTCTCACCAAAAAGCATTGTCGAAAAATGTTTCTGTCAAGGAAAATACTTACTCGAGACCCCAAAAATGTATATTCTTCAGTTGGTAGATTTGGCCTTTTTGACATTGATTATTTGCACACCATACTTAAACAGCATGACATTTCACTGAGTAGTTCTCCTTACTAAAGCAAGTATCAACTAGCAGTAATTTTATAATCTACTAAGGAATCTGATCAGTTCAAGATCTAGCCCAACCCTGACCCAAGGAAAAGAACAAAGCAAGCAAAATAGAGAAGAATATATATTAGAAGGAATAAAAGGACCTCTTCTCCCAAAGACACTTCCCATCAGCAATAAAAAGATAGCATAAATGGGCAATGGCATTACAGATAAGATTTCGAAAAGGGATATAAATACCTCCTCCTGAAGCATGGCGGGAAGATTACCCGTCAAAACAAGGCTCTGCACTTCCTCCAGAAGTTTCTTATCTTTGATACCAGACCAGGTTTCAGGTGGCAATGCCAAGAGAAGTGCTGTTAAGATATTGCTTCCAGCCGGTTGAGTTCTAATACAGTTATTGGGATCAGGGGCACCACAACAGAGTTTCATTATGGATTGTGGGACCAGCATGTCGACCTTTTCCTCATTTTTACCATTCACAATTGTTGCACTTAGCACAGTCAAAGGTTTGTCAGTGCTCCCGTTCACACATTTAAGGCAAGTTTCACGACAGCAAGAGCAGTTTGAGGTGCCAGACCTTCCGCTCAATATTTCTAATCCCTGGCAACAGACGCTGGCTGCGATTTCATGAAGATTTTCATTGCCACCAAAAACCGGTTCTCTTCTGCTGCATGAAATTGAAGACAAAAAATGAACTATGTGGTTGAAAAGACCAGTATCCTGAACTTGCTTTAACAGTTCTTCCTGCAAAAGAAAAAGAACAGATTCTCGGTCCTAGTAGAACAAAAGTCCATTTCAAGCTCATGAAACAACAAATGAAAATGAACATGCTGCACCATACCTTGATCGCAAGTCTTCCTTTTTCTTCTTCACTTATCCCTATACCACCATCCCGTTCCCTCCTAACTTCAGCAAACCACTGGATAAATTTCCCGAAATCAGATGGGAGTGATGTGCAAAGAATACTGAGAACGCTATCCATATCTTTCACATCCTCAGATTTCAACAGATGCGGAACATCATCCATTAAGTACTTTGCAACACCAATCCAACTTTCATGTTTGCAGCTCTGCATACATTTTTAACATTAACTGTTAAAACTCACAGAGTCAGTAACATGCATTCAAGACACGGAGCAAAAAATCTGATTAATGGATAAGAACAGAAGGGGAAAGTAAATCTTGCACTAGTCATTTAAACTACAAACAAGGGTATGCATAGCATAAGGGGAACAAAAGAAATGCTGATTATATTTATCCTTCGCTTAAACTAGCATTTCCTGGTTGTTTCCACTGACATTTTGTCTCCTTGAATCTACAGTGACCACAAAAAAAAGGGGGAATCTACAGCAACAAACATCCACAACTACCCTAGGCAGGACCTTTGCTAAAAAGGAAACTTTTACATCTAAGTAATATTTGCAATCTAGATTTCAGAGACTATTTCAGTGGAGCAATAAACAAATACACATGCCACGAGCCTAATAACTTTCAGCTACCAATGAATTGTGATGGGTCAAACAAGAACAGAGTCATTCACAGTGGAAATAATAGAGAAGTTACTGATAGAAACTCAAACCTAACATGATATGGACACAATCAATCCAATTGATACAACTTGACACATTCTAACATTTTCCTATAAAAACTTATATTTGATCAGATTGACAAAAATATGAACTATTTTAATAATGACAATGATATTGACGCGAATTAACATTCATAATAACACAACACATATTGTCAGTCCTAAATCTTACTGGAACCAGACAATAACTTGAGATCATGTCAGTTATATGATTGGCAGCTCACTGGCTCACTGGCACATTTGATCACTATTAGAAACAAAACACATAATTATGGATTTAAGTTACTAACTATGAAGTCCATTAATTCTGTCAAAGTTGAACTCTTCAAGTCTATAAATGCAACCTGCAAGATTAAAGTCTACAGTGCCATCTGCCTTACTCACTTTCTGTCGAACAAACTAGGATGTCCAAATACTAGTATTGACATTCAAGATAATAAAGTCATGTAAAATATTTTGAAGAAAGTAATCGTTGTTTTGGTCAAAAGCAGATGTATATACACACACTTTCTAGAAGTTAAAACAAACAATCCCTCCAATGGGAGATGAGATATGTATATGTGTTGGAATGTATTGGAAAATCTTCTAAATTTTCTCCCTGATTATATTACGTGATATTATATTACGTGATATTATGTGATTTGATTTGATTTTGTCAGCTGTAAATTAGCTATTGATAGAGATTAGAGGGTAATTAGGATCTTTACCTAAATAGGTTTGTTATCTAATTTAGGTTCTCTGTTCATGTATTTATACACATTGTAATCACTCTATGAAATATAAGAAGACAGATTCTTTTCTTCATGGTATCAGAGCCCAAAGGTCCTTTATCTATTTACCTCGAGTAATTTTTTTTTCTTCTTTGATCATTCGATCACTATGTTGGACGAATCATCAACCACCCAGTCTAACCCCCCATCACTTCTTACAAAGTCCACCGAACCTCATCCTATTCAAATCACTTCCATAAAACTGAAGGGTGTTAATTTATTTTGGTGGTCTCGATCTGTTCGAATGTATATATGGGGTAAAGGAAAAATTGGCTATTTGACTGGAGATAACGCAGAACCAGAGACAAGTGACCCCACTTGGGCTGTCTGGGATGCAGAGAATCCAGCGATTATGACGTCGCTGACTAACTCCATGGAAGAAGATATTGGTGCAAATTATTTGGGCTATTATACCGCAAAGGAACTCTAAGATGCGGTGTGTGAGATGTATTTAGATTTGGGTAATCAATTTCAAATCTACAAGTTAACCTTGAAGCTGGGGAAGCTGCAACAAGGAGAAGAAAATGTCACAAAATACTTTCACTAACAAGGAGAAGAAAATGTCACAAAATACTTTCACTCTTTGAAACGTTTGTGGCAGAAGTTAGATGTATTCAATGATCATGAGCGGACGTGTATTGAAGATGGTAATCGGTATAGAAAAATTGTAGAAGCAGAACATATCTATGCTTTCCTAGCAGAGCTTAGAGATGAGTTTGATGAGATACACGGTAGAATACTTGAGAAGCAGCTCTTCCACCTATTGGAGAGGTCTTCTCAAAAATTCGGAGAGAAGAAAGTAGACGGGGAATAATGCTGGGCAAGGTAACTACCAACGAAAAAGATGGATCATTGGAAGGTTCAGCATTGACTATTTTCGAAGACAAGAAGGGCCATGTTCCTGCAACAATAGTCTCCGAGGCAAATGTAAGCAAAATCCCCATTAACTTGAGAAGATCAGATGAGAAACCCCGTATTTAGTGTGATTTCTGCAACAAATCCCGTCATACATGAGACACCTGTTGGAGGATTCATGGTTGTCCAGCTTCTACAACTAGTGAGGCAAGGAAACCAACTTCATTCAACCGTGATAATAAATCATCTCAACATATGCCTCCTACAGCTAATGAGGCCACTGCATTCCCTTTCAACAAAGAACAACTAAACCATCTTCTGCAGCTACTTCAAGCCGGGTCCGTATCGGGTAATCCTAAATGCCCTCTCGTGTTGTTCACAATCCGCTTTAAGGGCATCCAGCTTATATGACTAATATTTCATTTTGCCCACCAAGGTAGAAATCTAAATGCCCTCTCGTGTTGTTCACAATCTTTTTTCCTTTGTACCTTGGATCATTGATTTAGGGGCATCCGATCATATGACTAATATTTCATATTTGTTCAAATCCTATATTCCTTGTCTGGGGAGGCCGATGGGAGTTTTTTTCATCTTTTGATTCTCAAATTGCGAGTAACAAATTTGGATCCAAACGCGATTCTAGCGCCGAAAACGATTCCACTTTCTAATTCTATTACACTTTATAATTTACTACATGTTCCTAAGTTAGCCTGCAGCCTATTATTTGTTAGTAAACTTTCTAAAGAATCTAATTGTCGTGTTGTCTTTTTTGCTTCCCATTGTGAATTTCAGGATCAGATCTCGGGAAGACAATTGGCAATGCTAGGATGAGGGATGGTCTTTACTATTTTGGAGAGTTTGTCTTTGATAAAAAAGCTCAAGCGTATGGAACTTTCAGTTCTTCCTCTATTCAAGAAAAAATAATGGTTTGGCACCATAGATTAGGCCATCCTAGCTTTGGATATTTGAAACATTTGTTTTCTCATTTGTTTAAAGATGTAGATGTTTCTTCATTACATTGTGACAATTGTCTTTTTTCTAAAAGTCATTGTACTCATTATAGTCCAAAATAGTATTGTTCATCATCACCTTTTTACTTAATCCATAGTGATAGTGATGTTTGGGATCCTTCACCTATGCCAACAAAAACCGGGAAACGATGGTTTGTTACCTTTATAGATGATTATACTCGTTTATGTTGAATATACTTGATGAGCACCAAGTCTAAAGTTTAGTCATTGTTGAAAATTTTTTATCAAATGGTTGACTCAATTCCGTACTACTATTAATATTCTTCGTACTAATAATGATACTGAATATTATAACTAGTTTTTGGGGAGTTTTTTGAAAGAAAAAAGCATTTTTCACCAGTCAACTTGCCGAACTACACCCCAACAAAATGGTATTGCGGAATGCAAAAATTGCAATCTCCTTGAAATATCGCGTGCCCTTTGTTTTTCAATGCATGTACCTAAATACTTAATGGGGGGAAGTTGTGCTAACAACATCTTATCTAATTAATAGGTTGCCAACTTAGGTATTAAACTACACTACTCCCTTAGATTGTTTCAAAAAAGTGTACCCCACAGCTCATATTTTTTTTTATATTCCTCTAAAGGTGTTTGGTTGTACTACATTTGTCTATCTCCCAATTCAGTGTTTATTCAACTTAGATTCTTGAGCTGAAAAGTGTGTTTATAAGGTATGCACATAATCAAAGAAGTTACAAGTGTTATAATCCATACTGGCAAAACTCATCACTATGGATGTAACCTTTATGGAGTTACAACCGTTTTTTTCTAACAAATCTCTTCAGGGGAAGAATGCCGAAGTTAGTAAAGAGATTAACTCTCCTATCCTTCCTACTCCTTTGTTTGAATATTCGAAAACACCTCTGCCGAATCTTGATGTGTCAAGGATAGAGGGAGAAAAAGTTCAAGATCACAATGTGATCAACAAGCCCAAGCTTCAGGTTTATACTAGAAGAAAAACTCTTCAAAAGGTTGCAGATCAAAACTTTATCTTGGAGCCTCATTCGTCTACAACCCTGAGAGATGATCTCTTGCCTTCGTCATCAGGTCATCCTAATAATACTTATTTTCCCTCAATTTCTATCTCAAATTTTGATACTAATACTTCTAATCTTGATATGCTTATAGCTCTTAGAAAAAAGTTAGATCATGTACTCAATATCCTATATGAAAACATGTGTCATTCCAAAAGTTATCTCATCATCATAGAGCATTTGTGTCAAACCTGTCTTACATATCTATTCCTAGAAATATCCAAGAAGCTTTGAAGGATCCAAAGTGGAAGATGGCAATTAAAGATGAAATGCTTGCACTTAAGAAGAATGGCACATGGGAATTGGTTGATGCACCAGAAGGAAAAAAGATTGTTGGCTGTAAATGGTATTTACTGTAAAATGTAAACCTGATGGAAGTGTTGAGCGGTATAAAGCAAGGTTAGTAGCGAAGGGGTTCACTCAGACTTATGGAGTGGACTATCAGGAGACTTTTGCCTCGGTTACCAAGATAAATTCTATTCAGATTTTACTATCTTCGGCTGCTACATTTGATTGGCCCTTACACCAATTAGACGTGACGAATGCATTCTTGAATGGTGACTTGGAAGAGGAAGTGTTTATGAGTCACAAGGTTTTGCAAAAACTGTAGGCAAAGTCTGTAGATTAAAAAAGTCACTATATGGATTTAAATAATCTCCAAGAGCGTGGTTTGAACGGTTCAAGAAAGTGGTTAAAGAGTTCAACTATCACCAAAGTCAAGGAGATCACGCTCTATTCTATAAATACTCAAAGGAAGGTAAGTGTACAATTCTAATCGTCTATGTTGATGATATAATATTAACTGTTGATGACAAAGCTGAGTTGGAAAGCTTGCGAGAGAAGCTGGCTGAGGAGTTTGAGGTTAAAGATTTTGGTGTCTTGAAATATTTTCTTGGAATAGAATTTGCGAGATCCAAGAAGGGAATTTTTATAAACCAACACAAATATGTTCTTGATTTGCTCAAAAAGACAAGGTCTATTAGGATGTAAAGCGGCAGAGACACTCGTGGAACCAAATATGAAGCTTGAACTTGCCGAGGCAGAAGTGATAGACCAAGAAAGGTATCAAAGACTTGTCGGTCAACTTACTTACTTATCTCATACGCGACCTGATATATCATTTGCTATAAGTATGGTGAGCCAGTTCATGCACTCACCAAGGCCAAGGCATTTTGAAGCAGTATATAGAATTCTACGCTACTTGAAGGGAAGTCCTGGTAAGGGTCTAATGTTTGAAAAACATGGACATCTGGAAATTGAGATGTTCACTGATGCAGATTGGGCTGGAAGCAATATGAATAGGAGATCTACTTCAGGCTACTGCACATTTGTAGGTGGTAATCTAGTCACTTGGAAGAGTAAAAAGCAGAGTGTGGTGGCAAGAAGCGGTGTTGAAGCTGAATTTAGGTTGGTAGCACATGGTGTATGCGAAGTTATGTGGATTAAAGGTATCTTGGATGAACTACAGATCCCAAGTTTTATACCAATGAAAGTGTATTGCGATAACAAGGCAGCAATCGCAATTGCTCATAATCCCATATTACATTAACGGACAAAGCATGTGGAAGTTGATAAACACTTCATCAAAGAAAAACTTGATAGCAAACTAATTTGTATGCCGTATATTTCAAGTGATGATCAAGCTGCTGACATTCTGACCAAGGGAATACATAAAAGACAATTTATTCATCTAATGAACAAGTTGTCCATGGAAGATATCTTCAAGCCAGCTTGAGGGGGAGTGTTGGAATGCATTGGAAAATCTTCTATATTTTCTCCCTAATTATATTACGTGATATTATATTATGTGATTATATTACGTGAATATATTACGTGATATTATGTGATTTGATTTGATTTTGTTAGCTATAAATTAGCTATTGAAAGAGATTAGAGGCTAATTAGGATCTTTACCTAAATAGGTTTGTTACCTAATTTAGGTTCTCTGTTCATGTATTTATACACATTGTAATCACCCTATGAAATATAAGAAGACAGATTCTTTTCTTCAATATGCCATCTCTGGGAGTCTGAACACAAGGTACACTAAAATACAGAAAGACAAAACTATTCTCTTCTGGTTACTGAAAATCGTGTCCTCAAACACAAATATGGAAAATTCTGATCAGTTTATACATGATCAAAACAAATCCCATCAACTAAACCATAACCAAAATATGAAACTGCACTTTTTTAACATGAGGTTAATATAAAGTAATACTCTGAAGCTTATTAACGAAGTTCCACAAAAAATAAGAAAATTACCAACTGCTAAAAAGATTATGCCCATCAAGATTTAGTCTGCAGCAGCAAGGAGGCAAAAAATTGGATCCAGGACAACAGGATAAGTACATATTGGCATCAGGGATTCTAATAACATATTAGTCACATGGGAGTCTGTGCTTATAGTATATTAAAGCCAAAGTAACAAGTTTGGCTCCTTTATGCATATACCTCACAATAACATATTGAGCTGTTTGATACTGTAATGAAGGCATCTATCACAGTAACTGCTGAAGTGGTGCTAAATATTTTCAACAAATGGGACTGAAAAAATAAATTGGGAAAAGCGAGAAACAAAGAAATACACAACATATGCAATTATAGCACATCTTGCACTACTGCACTAGATTTATTTAATACCAATGTGTTATAAATTAGCATGACATTGCCCATACCAGGGTGTAAAGCAGCCCGGGCTCTCTCTGTGGCCTGGATATAAGCATGAACCTGGGGGAAATTCAATAATTGGATCTTAGATTACGAACTTACAAGGTTAAAGGTGTATATTTTACATTTCCTTTGTCTTCTGACATTCTGGAATTTAGTGTCTATCTGATTTGCAGTTTAAGGAATATCAAGCTTGTCTATACACTCTCTTGTCTAGATAATTCGTGCTAGGGCAGTTCAAACTAACTTCCATTTGTAACTTGTCAAAGCAAAACTAATTTGGTTCTTTCAAGATATTGAGAAAGATATCAATAATACCAAACCAAAATTTCAAGGATCTTTCCTCAACTTCTAATAAGGCATGAGATAGCATCAGGTATGCTACTTATTTACTTTGTCAATTTATCTTTGTAGCACGTCATCATAGAAACTAAGAGTGGTTAGGTCAGCATACACATATGCATAGACATGCTCAAATACCCACAAGAACCCATGTCATATAGGTAATAACCCTCCAAAAATAATAGAATGTCAAATTGTTCACATACCCTCTTCTTTGTCCTGTTTTCTCATCAACAGTATCCATGGCTTCCCAGAGAAGAGTAAGTGGAACCCAATGAGGAGGATACTTGAAACGTGCAACATCCAATATCAGTACCATGTCACTTCCCGCATGATAACCACCAATAGGTGAAAAATGGCCAGTTCCTGTCTGCAAACAAAGTTTTTCCAACGTTGAGCTGTCATCAACTTCTCCATGCATCATAAAAAAACAAAACATATGTATAAAATAAATAAATAAATAAATAAATAAAAACAATTCTCCAAGCATCATGCTCTCATTAAAAATTGAGCATCAGCTGATACAGCAGAAAGAATCAAGGTGAAATTGTACATTAAACCGAAATTCAAGGTACATTTCCCATGTAATAAATGCAATCGATATACACTTGGATACTGAGTCTTCTTTGAATTTCTTATATATATTCTAACCTGTATTTTGTAAATGGGAGGCAACCCCCATGGTGCTTTTTAATACACTTACTCAACGAACTATCCAGGATATCCACTATTAAACACAAACAGCAACTAATTAAAGAAGAGACTTGCACTTACGACATGGCCAACCAGATACTTCTGTTGACCAACTTTTGTAAATGCTAACATAATTTACATATTTCACACTTTTCTACCAGAACTTGAGTTTTATATTCAATATTTGAGACTTGCTACATTGCCTCTAAAGAAGAAATTAACTGCAGAAACTTTCAAAAGCTCTATTCAGCCAAGCACACCCCCCCCCCCCCCCCCCCCCCCCCAAAAAAAAAAACCACCCCAGATGAAATGTTGCCAAGGACAAGTTTCTTCCAACTTGGAGAAAAAATTGTAACCCACAAGAGATCAAACAAGTTGATAGTACAGAAAATAATGAAATAACTTTATAAAAGTTCCGCTGAAGATGGACATAATCTGAAAACCCTAATAGGTATAAGACTCTCCTCCTTTTTTTATAGCAGATAAGTAATAAACTAGAACAAGTCCTAGAGAATCAGTGCAACTAGTTCAAAGTCTTGAGGGACAAAGTGCATATAGACACCTACTTATAGCAATCATAATTTTAGGAATAGAGATGCAAAGGATTTTAATAAGTTTCTAATTCTACATGAAGTGGGGTTCTTGAATCTCGCCTTTCTTCTTGGAGCAGGATGTTGGTGGAGTTTGTAAAGATGGTGTTCTTCCTATTGGGAAGTTAGAAAAAGAATGACTGAATTTCATTTCACTTTAAGCAATTGTTGCTTTAGAATCTTGTGATGCTACTATAGTTTTAAGTGGGATGCTTAGGAATACTCCAATATGTTTTTTAGGAGCTTCAGCCACACCAAAAAATTTCAATCTTTACAAGTTACTATCTACAAGCTCCATCTCAAAGCCCAATGCAAAGGTAGGTCACTATTCCAGAATATCTTCCTACATCAACCTAGCTAAGCAAAAGTTTGCTAAGAAACTAGCAGACATTCCCTCACGAAATATCACTGGTCCCCACTTGAGTCCCACTTCAAAGGGAAATACCATCATTAAAGCATTTGACTATATATATGAGCTAGTAAAACTTTAAATTTGTTGCACAAGACTGAGAGTCAGTGCTCCAATCATAGTTTCAAGACTATAACATAGCCCCTGACTTCAGTAATTACTGAAAGCATGTCCAAAGCCTTGCACTTCTGGTATAGTAGTATACTATTGAGGGATGTAAATACTTCATCATGAATGTTGATACTTTGTCAAGTAAATGAGCTTTGCTATGGTTTCTGAAATCTTCTTGTGCATGGATTCCCTAACCTCAGACTCCGATTAAATCCCATTCCCCTAGCTTTCGATTTACACATGCTCATGATAACAAAGCATCCATAGCAATGTTGTGCTCTCTACGAAAATGCATTCCCACTGATTTTCATTTTCTGAATTTAATCATTCAAAGGGATCAACGACCAAAAACGGGGGCAAAAATAGTTGTATCTGCCCCATCTCTTAAGTACTCACATTAAGACTGTTCTCATCTTCATCACCCTCTTTATTTCTTAAGCCTAAGCTCACTCCTTAGACCTTAGAAGGTGAAGAATAAATCAATCGACCAATTCTCTCAAGAGATGCAATGCCCCCATTCCAAAACACAAATCAGCACAATGCTTTTCTTTGTATATTCCTACCTGTTTAAAAGAGCCTCTGTGATATGATGAGACCACATGACAATTATCTGAAATAGAACATCTTTTAACAAACTGACGGAAGTGATCTACAGTGGTTTGACTAGTCCGAAACGCTTCAACTTCAGCTCCAGCACATTGAGCCAGACATACTACCTTCCCAAATGATATGCCCTCAGCTTTAACTTTTTCCAAAGGCTCACAACAGTCTAACATAGATTCATCAAACCATCTCCAAGGACCTGCAATATCAAGAACAATTTTATAATTAGAAAGATGCACACACGCACACAAAACACTCATTCACTAATTATCTATATTTAGTGTCCAGATATCCATTGTAAGAATCCTAAGAGGCTTGATCTTCTCAAAAAATGGGAAAAGAAAGGTTGAATCCACATGGAATAGATTGTGGTGATCCTACAAGGTGTTTATCCCTTTCTTCCTGCCATTTTGAACACTCATAAATGTCCTAAACATTCTCTAGTCCACATACCAACAAACCAAGCACCTCATAACCAAAAAGCATGTGCCTTTATGCTGTCAAAGTAACAAAGACATGGACATGAGAGGAAATGAACAGCTTTACATCTCCCAAATAAAAAGATACTAGGTTTGTATGAGAAAAATTATAAAAATCTCAATATAAACAGGCCTAAGAAGAAAAAAAGATACTATGGAAATATATTCACATCAAATAATGCTCCAAGCAAGCTAACTCCATGCATGAAGCTACTAACAACTAACTTCTATAAACAAGCTGAAATGTTAACAAGACAGTGCAGCCCCCCATAAAGCATATTCCAGTGATGAGGAAACACTTGTTAGAATCAAAGAATTTAACCACCGAACCCTCTCAAGACAAGGCCGAGAACTTTGGGCAATGTGCATATTTGCTTAACCAACTGATCGATCCTTCTCTTCTTAAAGAGAGCTCTTACACACGCAAACGGAGTTCAAAAAGATGTCACGTTGTAAAAAAATTTCACCTTTCCATTTCCTTCTGGGGTCGATGGCGAGAGCATTCAAGACCATTGAGACGCTAGCCAATCCACAATATGCGGGCTCTGATTGCGTTTGAAAGTAAGAGATCAACTTATAAAATCCTTCCATCGTCCCAGCTTGGATGGCATCAATGAAGAGCTTCTGTCCACAGCAAAATGCGCAAGTTGAGAACCATTCCGTTATTGATCATTGATGAGAACAGACACACGAAAAAAGGAAAGTAACCATTGCTGTTCTGAGGAATGTTCAAAACCCATAACCCATATTTCTTCACTTTAAAAAGCCCATCTTATTTCACAAAGTCCTCTCATTTCTTCATTCTTTCTTTTACCCACCATTCAAAGTGAGCAAAAACAGTCGAATTGCACAAAATCTCGATGGGAGCAACTCCTATCTCCATACTACAGTGCTAAAATTCCAACAGAGAACTAAAGCAAGCACACGGCAGATTGCCATCTGAGGAATGTTCAAGACCCATCACCCATATTTCTTTTCCTTTTAAAAGCCCATCTTATTTCACAAAGTCCTCTCATTTCTTCATTCTTTCTTTTACCCGCCATTCAAAGTGAGCAAAAACAGTCGAATTGCACAAAATCTCGATCGGAGCAGCTCCCTTCTCCATACCATAGTGCTCAAATTCCAACAGAGAACTAAAGCAAGCACACCGCAGCGACATTTGAAACTCGGATACAGTCGAGGTTCACAGATCACGGCAGGTCAACAATCATGAAGGGTCGAAACCGGGAGAAGAAAAGGACGTACCTTTCCTTCAGTGGAAGCGAAATCGATGGCGGGAGGAGAAGGGAGGACCCGCCTGTACAGACCCGCCATCGCCATCTGCCGCTTTGCGACAAATTCAGCTCGATCTTGCCGGGTTGAAGGCGAGAAGGGACTCGAGTTGGCTCCGTAGAGAAAGAGAGAGAGAGAGAGAGGAGATTCGGACGAGACAAGAAGACGATCGCTTTCCTGGGAGAATCGAAAATTGTACGGATAATTCTCGCTTGCTGAAGAAGTTTCTCTGCGTTATCCATCATTTCAAATGATTTTAGGAAAATTGCACGAATGATCCTGAATTTTGACTTAATTTATAATATCACTCTAAATTTTAATTTATTTAATATGATACCTTAGCTTTAGTTTAATATCCAATTCATCGCTAAATTTTTTAGTACATATTCAATCTAATTCTTGCCCTCCGTAAATATATTAAATATTATCTTAAACTTAAATTAATAAAATGCATGTACAAAAAGTTCAAATATCATATAACACATTAAAGTAAAGTTTAAATATCACATTAGACAAATAAAAATTTAGGGTTCACGTTGCAAATGAATCAAAATTCGGATATCATTTGTGTTATATGAAACTCCACGCAACTTTGCGGATTATTCACATTTGCCCCTAAAATTTTCAAATATTACACATGACCCTAAAACTTTTTTTTCGGTAGTTAATCATCCGTTATACTTTATGTTGACATGTGTAATACAGCAGAACTTTTTAAGAGGGAAAATGTATTTTCAATTCTCCTTTTAAGAGAATCCCTCTCGTTTTGGTATCCAGAAGTGAGAAACTAAAATATATGAAGAAAAATAAATTAACTAACTTTTCTTCCCCAACAAAAACTTTTCTAATCTATCACAAATTTTTCATTTATTTTGCTTACCAATGCCTTGAATTTACTAATTATTATATGAAACCACAACCTTTATTTGAACGACTAATAGATTTTTCTCAATTAAGAAGATTTGATTTGTCAATTTTTATTTGAGTTAATTATCAATATTTATTTAGTATTTTCTAAAATTTACCAACTTTTTTTTATCAAGTAACCAACTATTATTTGTCTCGCTCAATAACAATATGTTAAAATTGCCAACTCTTTTTAGAACTATCTTTCCTCTGGTTGAAGGTCAGCATAGTAACATTTTTGTTTCTCCCAATCTCTACTTTTTTGTTCTCCGAAACAAAACAAAATAACAGAATCTATTTGGTAAAACTTTTGTTCTCAAAAACAATTTCTCTATTTTATTTTTTGTTCCTAAAAACAGTTTTGGAATGCGAAAACAAAAATAAAAAAAAAGTAGCTTCTTATTCTCTAATAATTTTTAAAAATAAGCCAATTTTTTTTTTTTTTTCGTTCCCCTCTCTTGCTACGACCACCTCCAACCACCAGAAGCCACCGTCGATCGCCGACGCCGCCAACCCCCGTCGCTAATGTTGCCGTCGGCCGCCAACGCCGCCACCCGTCACCGCCGGCCAACCGACGCCGCCGCCCGTTGCCACCATTGACCGTCCACCTCCGGTAGCTGGCGGTCGGTGGTAGTCAATGGGTCCGTGCGATGGCGATTAATGATGACGATCGGCGGCCGACGGTCATCAGCGGCCGGCAAAAGAATAGGCGACGACGGGCGGGCGATCGACGGTCGACGATCTGTGAACAAGAATAAAAAAATGAATAAATACAAAAAGAAAAAATTGTTTTGTACCAAATGCATTTCTATTCTTTTTCTATTTAAAAAATAGAAATTTGTTATAGTTACCAAACATCTTATTTTACTCAAAAATTGATCCCCGGAGTAGAAATAGAATAGAACTATTTCTGAAAAGAAACTATTCCCCAACTAAGAAGCGTTACCATGCACCCTAAGTAACTAACTATTTTTACATTACCTACTCTTATTTGGATAAATTATTAACGTTGATATGGTACCGACTTCTTTCATCTTCGACAACAGAAAAATTATCCTACTTATTATTGACTTTTATTTATCTTCCATACTAACACCCTTAATTTATTAACTATTCAATGAAATTATCAATATTTATTTGAGTGACTTATGAATTCAGTTACTAATTAGTTTTGATTTGCCTACTCTCATTTAAGTTGTTTCCGGACCTTTATTTCTTTTTTCTTAATTCACCAATGTCCCCATTGAGTATATGCCCTACTTACAAATTTGTTAAAATTCACCAGCTCGTTGTAGAACCAATTATTCTCTAGGTACCAATTAGTTTTGCATTACAACTCTTATTTAAGATAGGTATTGACATATTTTTCCTAATTAACTAGCTTGTCTTGTCTAAAAAAACAAAATCTTATTTTTTACCAACTTTTATTTACATTTCTTATTAATGTCATAAATTTTCCAACTATTAATCGAAATTACTAACATTTACTTGAGTTACCAACATTTTCTTTTCAATTAACTTATGAACTATTTTTTTGTCACCAACTATTATTTAAGTTACTTATCCACATTCATTTTTTTATACATATATTTACCAACTTTCTTATCTTTTATCAACTTTTACTTGTCTTTATTACGAACTTTGAATATATTATATTTTTAAAATTATCTTCAATTAGAGTGATCACCAAACTTCCTCTAGTTAAGTTGGCAACTAGTTTTCATTATCAACTCTTATTTATGTGAGGTACGGATATTTATTTGGCCATATCTAATAATCACCTTCTCGTCTTATTTCTAAAACAAAAACGATGTCATGTTTTAGCCATTTTCATCTATTTCTTTTTATTAATGGTTTGAACTCATCAACTATTATAAAATTACCAACTTTTACGCGTATTATTTACCACATTTCTTTGATTAAACTACCAAATCTTATTTGAGTAATTCCTAGAAGCCTTTTTTTAATCTCCAACATTTGGTTGCCTCTTTTTTCTTACTTACCAACTTAATTTTTACCTACTTATTAGAAGCTATTAATCTTAGTTCAGGGTGGTTACCAACTTTGTTTTTATCAACTAGTTTTGCATTATTCACTCTTATTTGAAGTAATTACTAATGTTCTTTTGGTTTTTTGAGATTACCAACTTCATTATTTTCTTGAAAAAAATAATATATATATTCTCCTCAGTCTAACAACTTCAATTTATTTTGCTAATCAACACCTTAAATTCACCACTATCAAATGAAATTATTATTTCTTAATGGAAACCTCTGATTGGATCCATGGAGACTGAATTGTGGGTGATCAGTCCCGTCTTCATCTGCCACTTGAAGGTTTTCTTTTACTTCTCTAAAGCACCCCATTGTCAGAGAGTAAAAGATAAAGCTCTGGCACAGCAAAAGTGGTATAAAACATACTATTAACAGCTGCGGTAATAATAACATGATAAGCAGGAAGAAACAAGCTAGCCTATATTATCTTCAGGGCTATCTCTCTGCTCTCGGGGAAGGAGTTTTACAAAAGTATTGCCCTATCACATCATTTGGAAGAACAAGAACAATATTATCTTCAGGAGGGAGCTGTTTTCTCTTCTGGCCATGAAGAGGCATCTCCTCAAAGTCGTTAAAGATAAGGTTGCTACCTTCAAAGACGTAGAGGACTCCTACAGAAACAAGAGGATTCAGCGCTCGTAGGAATTGGTCCCCTGTATCTTCTCTTTCACTGATTGTGGGCCAACAAGCTAGGCATCTTATTCTAGATCGTCCTGGGTGTCAATCTGCTTTTTGCTTTTTGGTTGTTCTCGATTGCCTCTTGATTTTTTTTTTCCTTGGCTTCCTTCCACTCATAATGGGCATATCCATCTTAAGTGTAAGTTTTTGAAGCCGTTTGGTTGTACAGTTTGACCTTTTTCCTAATATATCACTTACTTTCACAAAAAAAAAAAAAAGCTAGCCTATATTGTCTAAACAAGTTAAAAAAGAAAAAGAGGAGCTAGCACTGGTTGTATTCTACATAAGGTTAACCTTCGCAGTGCTATTCCCACACCTTTTACTGAAGCAGATTTCACTTTTTAGAAAAGATAATGTAATGTCAACTATCAATACATACCCCTGTCAAAACGGACTGTGTTAAACTATATCAACAAGAGAATTCTATAAACGCTAGCTAAATGGAGTTACTGCATTGTATGCCTCAGTGACATGCCTTGTCAGACACTTTAAAATCTTCTTTTGCCAACGTTAGTATTGACCTCAAACTCCAGGATGTGAGCTGATAAGATAATTTTGTAGTCTGAAAATGAAAATTACTCCTACACAGCTTACACGCCATTTGTAGCCAGTAGCCACTTCCATGTCGCAATGTCCCAATTAGGTCATCTTACTTTGAGAGAGACAGCTCCGGTAAGTGGAAACTGCTTCCCTGCTTAACATACAGTAAGTGGTTCTTGCTTGATGCATTGTACTTCCGCAATACTGGTCAATGTTAGAACTGCCGTGCTTATCAGACAGACTTAATAATATATACAGAGCACTCATCTAACTCTGAGAGGAACCCTATGGGCAAGGGCCAGGGAGAATCTCGTCCACCATGTTCTCTTGACACTTCTTCAGATGGTAAAGCTGTCTCCGCAAGTGCAAGACCTGCCATGTTAAGGCTGATTAGTACACTGCTCTAACATCTCGCCAGAAAACGAACATTATGGAAAAATTTTCTGTCAAAAAAAAAAAAAAAAACTGGAGACCTCAAAAATGTATATTCTAAAAGAGATGGCCCTTTTGACATCCATTAAATTCACATCATAGTTTTCCCAGCATGACATTCACCAAATAGTTCTCTTTACTAGAGCATATGAAGGGTCAAGTGTAATGCAAATGATGAAAGCCAAGCTATTTGTGAAAATGCAAATTGTATTTGGTAAAATCTCTTTGTAAATGAACTTTGAGTTCAAGTTGTGTTTGGTAAAAGAACTTTTGCAATGAGCTTTGGATATATATTTTATATTTTTTATATATCTTTTATTAAAAAAGACCCAAACTCTTTGCCGGCTATGGCCACCAGCGAGTGGCATTAGCGGCCATTGGTTGAGGTCCCCTAAGGTTGCACGACCTCAGGTGACCCTTGGAGCCTGCATTGCCAGCCGCCTAGGTCGAGCAACTCTCACCAGAGTCAGGCGACCTCAACCGACGCTGCTGACGCCAAATCTGGCACACTAGTTGCTGTAGCCCTTCGCCAGACTGTCAAAGGGTTTGGTCATTTTTTAATTAAAAAAATATAATGAGGGACAAAATCAGAAATTTGAAGAAGTGGTGAGGGTAGTTTTAGAAGAAAAAACTAATTTCAGTATTTGGCCAAATGCTTCTAGCATTGGACTTTAAACTTTTCAAAGGCTAGCATTCGGCTGAAAGTCCTTTCATAAAACTTACCAAACCTCAGCATCTTCCCAAGGGTCTGTGGAGGCCAAAAGCCCCTCAGGAAAGCTGTACCAAACGCATCCGAAATTATCAACTAGCAGAACTGAGAGCACAAAATGATCTGAGACATCTCAGTTCAAGCCCTAGCCCACCCAAGAAGAAAAAAAGCAAGCAAAATAGAGGAGAAAAAAGCGTGAAGTTAAAGTCTTATTTATTCAGAAATGAAAAGGAGCTCTTCTTCAAAAGACACTCTCCATCAGCAATAAAACAAAAGCAAAAACGGGCAATGATGTTATGGTTAACATTTCAGAAAAGAGATGTCAATACCTGTTCTTGAAGCATGGCAGGAAGATTATCCATGGAAACAAGGCTCTGTACTTCCTCCTGAAGCTTCTCATCTTTAATACCGTACCAGGTTTCAGGTGGCAACGTCAACAGAAGTGCAGTTAAGATATTACTTCCAACCGGTTGAGTGCTACTACAGTTATTGGGATCAGGGGCACAACAACAGAGTTCCATCAGAGATTGTGGGACCAGCATGTTGACTTTTTCCTTGTTTTTACCCTTCACAATTGTTGCACTTAGCACCATCCCAGTTTTGTGACCATCAGCTTTCATGCATTTAACGCAAGTTTCATGACCACAAGAGCAGCCTGAGGTGCCAGATTTTCCACTTAAAATTTCTGCCCCCTGGCAACAGATGCTGGCTGCGATTTCATGAAGATTTCCGCTGCCACCAAAAACTGGAACTCTTCCGCAGCATGAAGTTGAAGAAAAAAATTAACTATGTACTTGAAAAAACCAGTATCCTGAACTTGCTTTAACAGCTCTTCCTGCAAAATAAAAAGAACAGACTCTTGGTCAGTGTCTGTTTAGGCGAACAAGACTCCATTTCAAGCCCACGAAACAACAAAAGGATATGACATGCTGCACCATACCCTGATCGCAAGTCTTTGTTTTTCTTCTTCGCTTATCCCTATACCACCATCCTGTTCCCTCTTAACTTCAGCAACCCATTGGATAAATTTCTCCAAACTAGACGGGGGTGATGCCAAAAGAATACTGAGAATGCCATTGATATCTTTCACATCCTCCGACTTCAACAGATGAGGAACGTCATCCATTAAGTACTTCACAACACTGATCCAACTTTCATTTTTGCAGCTCTGCATACATTTTAAGATTAGATGTTAAACTTACAAAACCAGTAAAATGCATTAAAGACATGGAACAAAAAATCCAATTAGCAAATGAGAGCAGAAAGGCACAGTATATCTTGCGCCAGTTGTTTAAATTACAAATGAGGGTGTGCATAGCACAAGGGGAACTAAAGAAATGCCGATCATATTTCCCTTCGTTTAAACTAGCACTTCGTGATCTGTTCCCCTGACCTTTTGTCCTCCTTGAATCTACAGTGATAAGTATTCCCTACATCTGCAGTCAGGACCTTCACTAAAAGGGAAACTTTTACATTGGAGTAATCTTTACAATATATATAGTTCAGGGAAGGGGAAACTTTTACATTGAAGTAATCTTTACAATCTATAGTTCAGGGACTAATAATTTTCAGTGGAGCAACAAATAAATATGAACAACATGCCACAAGAGCCTAATAACTGTCACCTAACAATGTGCGTGATGGGTCATACAAGAACCTGAGTTGTTCTCAAGGTGAATAAAGAGAAATTACCAATAGAAACCCAAACCTAACATGATATGAAGGCAATCAATCTTAATTGACACAACTTAACTTGAATAATTATAACTCTTAGCTATAAAACCTAATGTTTCATCACATTGACGACATTTTGTACTATTTTAACAATAAAAATGATATTCTAACATTCATGATAACACAAAATAATTGTCAGCCCTAAATCTTACTGGAACCAGGAAATTATTTGAGATCATGTCAGTGATAGGATCGGCAGTTACAGGTGCATTTGATCACTACTAGAAAGAAAATACATAATCACAGATTAGCGTAACTGACTATGAAGTCCATTAATGCTGTCAAAGTCAAACATTTCAAGACTTTACTGGCAACCTGCAAGTTTAAGGTCTACAATGCCATTTATCGTGCTATTTTTACTCGTTTTGTAGGTCTGCACAAACTCGAATTTCCAATACCAATGTCGATATTCAAGACATTGAAGTCACGTGGAAATTTTGAAAAAAATATCGTTGTTTCAGGTAAAAGCCGATGCAAATATGTACACTTTCTAGAAGTTGAAGCCTCCAATCGGAGATGAGATATGTATAAGCTGTCTCTCCAAGTCCGAACACATGGTACACAAATACACAAAGACTGAAAGAGAGACTACTCTCTATTGCTTTCTGAAAATCGAGTCCTCAAGCACAACTTAAAAAACAGAAAATTCAGATCGTGTCATTTTATAGGTAATTTAAATACCATCAACTAAATTGACTAAAATCTGAATCAGCACTTTATTATCACGAGATTAATGAAAAGTAATACTCTGAAGCTTATCAACAAAGTTTAACAAAAAATGAAGTAAATTATCTACTGCTAAAAGAAGTTATGCCCAGCAAGATTTAGTCTGTAGCAGCAGGGAGGAAAAAAATTGGATCTGGAAACAGGATAAATACAGATATTGGCACTGGCACTCTGATGACATATCAGTGACACATCAGTCAGTGCTTATAGAATGTCAAAGCCACCAATTTTACCATGATTGGCTCCCTTACGTATAAATCTTAAATTAACATATTGAGCTGTTTGGTCTTGTAATGAAGGCATCTATCACAGTAACTGCTGAAACAGAGCTAAAATTTTCAAAAAAAATGAGACTGAAAAAATCAATCTGGAAAAAGGAGAAACAAAAATAAATACAAGTTATGCGATTATAGCACATATCACATTACTGCACTGCATTTACTGATTAACAATGCTTATAGATTAACATGACATTTCCCATACCAGGGTATAAAGCAGCCTGGGGTCCCTCTTTGGCCTGGATATAAGCATGAACCTGGGTAAAATAAAATAATTGGACTTCAGATGACAAACTTACTTGGTTAGAGGTGTATATTATACATATCCTTGGTCTTTGACATTCTGAAATTTACTGTCTATATGATTTGCAGGTTTAGGCATATTAAGCCAGTTATATAAACTCTTGTCTAGATAACTCATGCTAGAACAATTCAAACTAAATTCCATTTCTAACTTGTAAAAGCAAAACTAGTTTGGTTCTTTCAAGTTATTGAGGAACATATAAACGACACTAGACCTAGATTGCAAGGATCTCACAGAAGTTCCCTCAATTTCTAATAGGCCATGAGAAAGCATCAGGTATGCTACTTATTTATTGACATTTTCAATTTATCTTTGCAGCATGAAATCTTGGAACCTAAGACTGTTTAGGTTAACAAATGCAAATGCATAGACATGTTCAAATACCTACAAAACTCATGTTATATTGGTAATAACCCTCTGAAGAGACAAGTTCTGCTCCACTGAACAAATGAGAGTACACAATGTCAAATATTTCACATACCCTCTTCTTTGTCCAGTTGTCTTGTCAACAGTATCCATGGCTTCCCAGAGGAGGGTAAGTGGAACCCAATGAGGAGGATACTTGAAACGCGCAACATCCAATATCAGTACCATGTCACTTCCCGCATGATAACCACCAATAGGTGAAAAATGGCCAGTTCCTGTCTGCAAACAAAGTCTTTTATGCTGTCATCAACTTATGCATCATTTTTCCATTAAAAACTAAGCAGCGGCTGATGTGACAAAAAACAATCAAGATAACATCCCTCATTAAACCGCAATTCAAGGTACATTTCCTGTGAAACAAATACAATGCTCAGAATATGCATTTGGAAACTGAGTCGTTTTTTAACTTCTTATCTATTATTTCACTCCTATGCTGTAACTGGGAGGCATTGATGCTCATTAGTACATTTTTACTTTTAAAAAAAACTACCCAGGATATCCGCTGTGAAATATGAACAGAAAGTAATCAAAGAAGAGACTTGGACTTAAGATGCGGCCTACAAGATATTTCTGATGACCAATTCTTGTAAATGCTGACATAAGTTACATAGGTCACCATTCCATACCAGAGCACAAGTTTTCTGTTCTAAATTTGACACTAGCTTTAATGCCTCCAACAAACAAACAAACTCCAGAAACTTCCAAAGTCTCTACTCAGCAAAGCCGCCCTCTGAAATGTTGCCAAGGACAAGTTTTTTCCACCTGGGAGAAAACTATGTAACTCACAAGAGATGAGATAAATCGGTGGTAGACAAAACAATTACTTTACAAAGCTTTGCTGCAGATGGACAGCTCCATCCATCCATGGCTAATCTGAAAATGGGGGGAAGAATCTGAGAGACAAAGTCCATATAGACTCCAAGCAATCATTATTTGTAATATTAGAGATGCCAAAGATTTTAGCATGTTTCTTAATTCTACATGAACGGGTTTCTCAAGATTTGCATTTCTTTGTGGAGTAGGATGATAGTGGAGTTTATAAATATGGTGTTCTTCAGATTGGGAAGTTAGAAATAGAATGACTGAATTTCATTGAACTTTAATTGCTTTAGAATGGTGTGATGCTATTCTAGTTTTAGGTTTGATGCTTAAGAATACCCCATTATTATTCTTAGGAGCTTCAGCCACGCCAAAGATCTTCAATCTTTACGAGTTACTATTTGCAAGTTCCCTCTCAATGCCTGATCCAAATTTAGCTTACTATTCCAGACTATCTACCTACATCAACCTAGCTAAGCAAGAGTTTGCTTAAATCCCATTCACCTAACCTTCAATTTGCACATGCTCAAAATCACAAAGCATCCTTAGCAATGTTCTGCTCTCTACGAAGATGCATTCCCACTGATCCTCATTGTCTGAATTTAATCATTCAAAGGATCAACGACCAATAATGGGGGCAAAACTAGTTGTATCTGCCCCATCTTCACCGAACCACCAAATTTGTTGCCATAAAAAGTAATAAGGTTAAGACTTTTCTCATCTTCATCACCCTTTAACTTTTAAGCCTTATCTCACTCCTCATGCCTTAGAAGGCAAAGAATTAATAATCAACCAATTCTCTTAAGAGATGCAATGCCCCCATCCCAACACACAAATCAGCACAATGTTTTTGTTTTGAAATTCCTACCTGTTTAAAAGCAGCTCTGTGATAGGATGAGACCAGGTGACAATTATCTGAAGAAGAACATCTTTTAACAAACTGACGGAAGAGATCTACAGTGGTTTCATTAGTCCGAAATGCTTCAACTTCAGCTCCGGCACATTGAGCCAGACATGCTACCTTCCCAAATGATATGCCTTCAGCTTTAACTTTTTCCAGAGGCTCACAACAGTCTAACATAGACTCATCAAACCATCTCCAAGGACCTACAATTCGAAGAACAATTTTATATTATACAAATGCACATGCATATGCAAAACACTCAGCCAATATTTGCTATAAGAATCCCAAAAAGCTTGATCTTCTCAAAAAAATGGGAAAAGAAACGTTGGATACTACAAGGCATTATCCATTGAAATAAGAAAGATTCAATAGGTTTCTTCCTCCCATTTTGAACACTCATAAAAGTCCTAAATGTTCTCTAGTCCAAGCACCAACAAACCAAGCATGACCAAACCAAAAGCGCATCTTTAGACTGTCAAAGAAGGAAAAGCATGCAAATGAACAACTTTACATCTCTAATAAAAGGCAATTGTTTGCATGGAAAAATTATCTAATTCTCAAATTTTACAAACCTAAGAAGAAAAAGATTTTATGGAGACATATTCACAACAACTAACACCTCAAGGAAGTTAACTCCATTCATGAAGCTACTAACAACTAACTTCATATGCAAGCTGCAATGTTAGCTCTCAACATTCCATGCTACAAGACAGTACAGCCTCCACAAAGTATATTTTAGTAATAAGGAAATACATGTTAGAATAAAAAAGATTCATGGGGTTTGTTGATCACTGGTCCCACTCAATACTAGGCCAAGAACTTTGAAAAGATGTATATGTTGAACTGGACACTATTTAAATCCATACACTCAATTCTCCTCGTGAACCCAATCCTCCATTCACATTTTGGACCTCCTTTAGTCAACGTGCATTATATGCTTCAACAATGTAGTGCTCCTTTCTTATTAAAGAGAGCCACTCTCTTGCAAACGCGAACAGAGTTCAAAAAGATGTCAAACTGTAAAAAGGCCCACCTTTCCATTTCCTTCCAGGGTCAATGGCAAGGGCATTCAAGACCATCGAGAGGCTAGCCAATCCACAATACGCAGGCTCTGATTGCGTTTGAAAGTAAGAGATCAACTTATAAAATCCTTCCATCGTCCCAGCTTGGATGGCTTCGATGAAGAGCTTCTGATGGCAAAACACGAGTTGAAACCAAGTTCATTCAACGACCACTATTCACGAGAACAGCAAAAAGAAAGCATAGCATCCTCTAAGCATGTTCCGAGAATGATTCAAAGCCGCGAATCATCATTATATCCCTTTCAAAAGCCCATCTTATTTCAGGAAGTCCTCCAATTTCTTCATTCGCCCGTCAAAGCTAGCAACTTTTTCAAATAATCGGTAATGCTTCTCTACAAGACGCAATCTTTTCACAAAAAGCGCGCGACCCACAAAACCAAAAACGATCATACGGCACATAATCTCGACCGGAGCGACTCCCGTCTCCAAACTTCAAGGCGAGAATTCCAACAGAGACTAAACCGACACAATGCAGACGACTCACGAAGCTCAGGCACAGTCGAAGCGCTGATCACCGGCATCACTGGGAATTGAACAAGTCAAAGAGTTGACGTTACCTTGCCTTCGTCGGAGGCGAAATCGATCGCCGGAGGAGAAGGGAGGACCCGCCGGTAAAGACCCGACGTCGCCATGTCCCCCGCCCGCGCTTCCCCCTCGTTCCTGCCGCTCTGCAAGACTTCAGTTCGACTCTGCCGGATCGAAGGGGAGGTGGGTATTCGATTTCGACGACGAAGAAGAGAGAAAGGCGACGGCTTTTTCGAGGGAGGACTCGAAGCGGGTCTTGTGGAGAAGCTTTTTTGCTTGCTGGAAAAAGTCTTCCGCAGTGGAGAAGAAGGCCGGAGGAACACCTCTTTACCGTAGCCAATTTTGAAAAGTTAACGCATAAAACTTAGATACGTCCAAGGATGGGTCAATTCCCCCAAAAAGGATGGGTCAACTCGGATTCCTTCCTACCCAAAAAAAGAAAAAAACTCGGATTCGACTTAAATAAATTTTTGAGAAAATTCCAAATAATGGCTCAAGATACTTTCAATTTCTTAAATAATGATTTAAAGTGAGTATTATTTCAATTTCTTAAATAATGATTTAAAGTGAGTATTATTTTAAATAAAATTTTGAAATGGCCATATCGGTCTCAAATAAAAGGCTTGAAGTATTTATGGTTGTTTCAAATAAGAGCTTAACCTCATCGGCCGCTTTCGTCAAAAAAAAATTCCAACCAATCACATATATTTTTGTCTAAATACAATTTAAATTTAATTATATTAAAAATTTAAAAAAAGAAAGGAAAACACGGGCAAAAGGGCTCCCTCCCATTTGTGATCGCCACCCCATCGCCAGCTCGACGATCAGCTGACCATCATATTTAATGAACTGGGCTCCCTCCCATTTGCCCAAATGGGGGCAAAGGTGGGCAACCCTCGCCTAGATCTAAGAGATAGTAAGGGTTAATAGGCCCCCACCCTTGGTTGGCGGGGTCGTCGATGCTCATCCATACGTCGAGCACCCCATTAGCCATCGTTGCCGCCGATGAGGTGAGGGCCCTGCATGTGTTTTCCCTCTTTTTTAAAATTTTTAGTTTTATTTTTTTTTTACAAAAAAAAATTAAAAATTTAAAAATTTAAAAAAACGAAATTACCATTCACAATTGTGAGTTCGAGCCCTTATTTGAGACTAATATGATCATTTTGAGTTCTTATCTGCAATGATATTCACTTCAAGCCATTAACTAACCTGATTTGTATTGTTAAAATATTTGCATATCTAACTAGATTTAGGAAAACTCTGTCTAAATCAAGGTGAAACCGTAAGAGCATGAGATCAAGTGAAGGCAAAAAAGAGGAGAGAAAGAGTCATAGAGGTGGGCAAGTTAAGTCTAAAGTTTCGTTTATTTTATGGAAAATAAATGGTTTGGAAAACATTCTCCTAAAAATGATCGTTTTTACTGTCTGGAATAATTAAACAACAAAAAATATCTTCAAAATCATTTATTTTTCATGAAACAAAAAAAATAATAACTCTAAAATTTTTAACCCAGTTCATTAAAAATGAGTTAAAAATTGTCCTATAATTTATTTTAACAGGTCTTAGGAAAATTCCCCATACACTCCACTCCACTCCACTCCACTCCTAAATTTTCGTTCTTCACTTTCCTCAAAATATTTAATTTTTTTCCTATTTTTTTAGTGGAAAGAAAGGAAAGATTCCAATAACGGGACGAGCTAGTGCGCTTACATGTGGTCAAACTATCAAAAGTTGATTTGGAAAGAAAATCATGTTGTTTCCCAGGGTCAGTTGACATTATAGTAGGGGCAATGATCCCGCTTGACACGTTTACTTAGATTGATTATTTTCACGAAAAATTAATTCTTTATAAAATCTTTTCTTAATAATAATTACTTATGTCTTTTTTAAGAATGAATGAATAAAAAATATTTTCATACTTCACAAAAATATTTAGATAAATTTGTTATTGATAATGAAAACATTTTTCATTGGTTAATTATTCAAACAATACAATCTATAATTTTTAGAAAAAATATTTTTTATTTTCACGAAATAAAAGGAATATACTTTTATTTCGAAATGAGGCATTTTGTGAGAAGTCCCGGACATTTATAAGTGTTGGGGAGAGTCTTCAAATGTGTAGGTCAGTGAAATAGGCACCATATTCTTGGCGGATTTATAGAAAGTAGCAAATCTTCTTTCCAATTTTTGCACTCAAAAGATCAATGCCTTAAGGTTCGATCTAAGATTCCATTTTTTTTCGCGGAAAATGAACGATTTGGAAAATATTTTCCTAAAAAAATTACTTGTATCACTTATAAAAATGTATAAATGAAAAATATTTTTGTCTTTATGAAAATGTTTAAACATAAATTATTATCAATAATGAAAATATCTTTTTATTGACTAATTGTTTCAAACGATACAAACGATTAAATTCATGAAAATGTTTTTTAAATTATTCATTTTCCATTAAACTAACATAGCCTAAACATATTTTCATAATCACTGTATCCATATCTTCTTCAAAGAGGCATAATCTTAATCAAGCAATTAAGTATCAATGAATTAAATACTCAAATGTCAACGAAATCATTTCTTATTGATATGTTGATATCTAACCCTTCTAATTATTCATTGATACAATTAAGCAAATGTGACAAGTTGAATAGGTTCTTTGAAGGGCTTTCGTGTTCTCATTCTTCTTCGATCGCAGGAAATTTCTTCTAGCCGGTGGTTACAAACATGGACATCGTCCTTGTATAAATTTAATTGTAAATAAATTGGGGAAGGATCTTCATAAATTTTAATTTGTCAATCATGCACTAAATCTCCTTCAACTAAAGAGGGAGGAAAATATGACCTTAAGAAAGTGACGAACCATCCAGTGGAAGCTCATGTAAATGCAAACAGCAGGAAGACAAAAAAAAAAAAAAAAAAATCATAATTTGGGAGGTCCATTCATTGAGGAGAAAATGCTTCTTGTGCTGGCTTTGGTCTAGTGGCTTTGGTCTAGCAGAGATCAGTGAGTTGAACCAAAGCCAATTAACTAACATGGACAGGGAAAAGGAGTACACTTAGCCATTTATTGAACAAGCAAAAGCATCCCTTTTTTTATTCAACACTTGGTCTCAAATTGAATACGGGCACTGCTTACAGAGCGCTCAATTCTCCGGACAGTCGATGACAACAACTGACACTTCCTGAAACGGGTAATTCTCATACCTCATCTTATAATCATTAAGAGCGCATTTGATAACGATTTTATTTTCAAAAATAGATTATGACCATAAATGATTATTTTTTATTTTATTCCCGGAAACTAATTATGAGTAAAAGAACATGTTTGGTAATTGTCAAAATTTCTTATTATGGAAATAGAATTATATTTAATACTATGCTCATTGATTATATTCCAAATCATTTTCTTTTAATTTTTAAATAAATTTTTTACTTTTTTTTTCCCTTTTTCTCCTATTCTTTTTCTTCTTCTTCTTCTTGTGGCCGGTCACCCGACCGGCGACCAGCCAGATGAGGACCGGCGACCTCATTGAAGCGTCGCCGACCCTTGTTGGCCGAGCCTCGCCGATGGCCAAGCTGGCCTTGCCGGGGCTGGGCAAGGTCTGCCTGGCCACCGGTGGGGCCGGGCAAGCCTTGCGTCGGTGGCCAAGCCGCGCCTCACCAGGGCTAGGCGAGGCTCGCCTGGCCACTAGGGGGGCTGGGTGTCGCGAGGCTTGCCCAACCCCGGCGAGGCCGAGCTTGGCTAGTGGATAAGTGAGCCTTGCCGGGGCTGGGGGAGCCTCGCCAAGGCTAGGCGGGCCGGCCTAGCTAGATCTGGTGAAGCCGAGCCTCACCGGTGGCTGGGCTTGCCTCTGGCGAGCTCGCCGGACCTCGCCTTGGCCTGGCAAGCCTTTGGTGAGCTCACCGGACCGACGGATGGCGGTAGGTGGTAGCGGATGGCAACAGGCGGTAGTGGACGACAGTCATGGGATGGCAAAAAGGAAGAAGAAAACTTTCATTGTTTTGATTCTTTTTTTGATTCCCAGACTGAGAATCACATTTTTTTTTTATTCTCAATTTTTGTCCAAAATTATTTTGTTTTTACCAATTTTGTTTCAAACCGAAAAAAAAAATTCTGAATGAGGCACTGTTTAGATGGTTACCAAATAGTGCCTAAGTTGAACCTACCCACCCATGGTGTACACGCACGAATTCTGCAGCTGGTATCTCGTGAAGTTCATGCACACATTGTAGTCAACAGGCGAGATGGTCTGTCGCGAATTCTGCAAGCCTTGATGATGTTCTGGGTGCTCTCATTAATATACTTAAAACCCAAACTTGACGTCTTGGGACACAAATGATAACCATTCTAGTCATAAATTAATTTTTGGAAGAAAAATAGATTTTTTTTATTTCTATTTCTAAATGAATTTCTAAGCAAAAATACACGTTTGATAACTAAGACAAAATTTCTACTCTAAAAATAGAAATTTGTTTGATAACGACATAAAATTTCTCCATTTCGAACGGGTGGTAGATGGCCAATGGCAACCGGCGAACGGCGATGGTAGCAACCGACGATCAAGGCAAATGCGACAACCGGGGATGGTGATCGGTGGCAATGGATGGACGACCGATTTGTAGCAATGATAAATAATGAAAAGAATTTTTATTTTTCATTTCTATTTCAAAAATAGAAAAGTAGAAAATTTTTACTTCTTATTTATATTTTAAATCTATTTTGAAATAAAAATCTATTTCAGATATAAAAAAATAAAATAATTTTATTAAATGAATTTTTATTTCAAAATAAGTTTGGAATATAAAAATTGTTTTTGAAATAGAAATTTTGATTACTCATGCACCCCTCGGCAATCACATAGTCAACGGCTTGCAAATAAGGATGGTCGAGAGAGTACTTATCAGGACTGCAATATATGTATTGCACCGTAGTGTCAGGATTTGCCTTAAGAATATAGAAAACGTGAAAGATTGCAAGAATCCAAACTGGGCTTCTCCCAATATTAGCCATGCATATATCCATCTTCGATTCGTCTCGTGCATCGATTTGGGTTACGTTTAAAAGCCCCAGAATCACTGGGTAATCTATTCGAATTGGTCTTAGGGCTTTCCGTCACATCTGATGTCTCTCCACTTCTTTTGTATCGATTACTAGATCATTAAGTTTTCTTTGTACTTATCACTAATTTTTAAAACTATGAAGGGACAGCTCTCTTTCCTTGGATCGAGCTTATATGAGCTTGCGCTTCTTCTCCTTTGCGGTCGGTTTCGTGATCTTACATTTGGCTTATTCTTCAGTTCTTCTCTGCCAGGAGATCCCACCACCTAATTTTGCATATGGTAAGTTTGACATTCAACTAACTTTTTTTAACCTATTTCTCTGTTGTTATAAGGAAATTGATTATATGACAATCTTTAATTTACTGTTAGAAATAATTATAAATTGTCATGAAGTTCATTCATTCAAGAATTTCTGGCTCATAAGTCGAAAATTGTTATATTAGCAAAACCCTTATTATTATGACGAGGGATTTCTGAAACTTTTAACTCCGTTAAACCCTACACGCATGCACAAATCACCCTATCTACACGTATCGCATAAAGCAACGCTCATAGAGAAATGGGTGCGGCCTCAATTATTAATTTTGAATGGGAGATTCTCTAATTATATCCGAACCAAGCGCTTAAAAATCACTCGGGCCACTCCTTAGTGGTTTATTAAAATTTATTTGACCTTTGGTGGTGGTAGAAATTCGGGCAATCACAATAATGAAAAATATTTTTCCACCTGAAGATGTATAGATTTATATGTTATTTTATAATAAAACAATCATTTTGGTTTGTAAATTACGTGCATAATCTAAACTAATATGTAAAGGGAAGAGGGGCTGCTACAAATTCACATAATCGGTTCTCCCTTTTCTTCCTTAAATATCCTCGGTATCTTATAATAACTATAGATTACTTGTGGACGACAATTTGAATTTCACTTCGAAGATTATTAAAAGGAAAACCAAAAATATATTTTAACGTGAGTAATAGTAATTTTATTATTTCCATCTCTAGTTTCAATTTTCTTGTTCTCATTATGGTGGGGAATCGAATAAACTTGTCTGCATGGATGTCGTGTAATGGCTATTCTGGTCTAACCTCTCACTTAATGTCTTAGATTCTCTTTCAGTGAAGTATACATCGTGTTTTACTGTAACTTACGTCAGGAGAATCAAAAGAAAGAACAACATTAAGATTTCTGTTTTTGGGAGGATTTCTAAACCGTTTTGCATTTTGTCTTCATCAAGAACAGGTGAGCCGTTGTCCAAGAATATCGTTTGCTTATTCCCTATCTGTTTCCCTCAAGACTCCCCAATAAGAATTCAAGCTTGAAATTGACAAATTTGCAAAACAAGTAGTCGTTCTATCATGGGATAGGTGCACTAAAGTTCTAAAATATGTCGGTCCAAAACTTTCAAAAAGTATTAAAAAGTCCTAAGACTTGTCATGAAAGTCCTAAACTTTTTTAAAAATATAGTAAGAAAAAGGATTTCATTAGATCAATTTGACAAATTTTAGGACTTGATCACATTTTTCGAAAGTTTTAGGAATTAATTGCACTTTCACGAGAAGTCTTCGGATTTAATTGCACTTATTGCAAGTTTTATGACTTAATTACGGGGAGAATTACCAAAAAAGTCATAAACCTATTGCAATTGTGCCAATTCAGTTCTAAACCCTTTTTTTTGTTCAATTTAGTCCTAAACTTTTTATAATTGTGTCAATTCAGTCCATCCGGCTAAAATTGGCCGGCAAGCAAGGTAATTTTATATATATATATATTTATATATTTTTTTTTTCGAATTTTTAAATTTTTTAAAAATATTTTTAATTTTGAATTTTTTTTGGGTCTTCTTCTCCTTCCTCTGGCCGGTGAGGTAAGCCTTGCCAGCCTCGCCGGCCACTGGTGGAGGGTGAGTCTCACCCAGCAACGGCGAGGCGGCCATCGCTAGATCTAGCGAGGCTCGACCTCACCATGGTTGGGCGAGAACGAGCCTCGCCCCCACCGGCGAGGGCAAGGGTCGACCTCACCCGGTGGCCAACGAGGCTGCCATTGCCATCGCCGCCCGCCACCCGCCCCGTCCCCCGATCGTCGGCATGATCTCCTTCTTTGAGCTCAAGCGGCCCTCCCCGGCCGTGATCGTCGCCAAAACCCTATTCCAGCGCCTCTAGACCGACGAGGACGAGATTGAGCTCCTCTGCGGGTTCCTCGACTACACCACGTAGCGCGGCGGGGCCTCGCCCTCGCCAGTGGCCAGCGAGGGCCAAGCTCGCAGGATCTGGCGAGGCTCAGCCTCGCCCAACGACAACGAGGCCGCCGTCGCTAGATCTGGTGAGGCTCAGCCTCACCCAGCCATGGCAAGGTCAAGCCTTGCTAGATCTAGTGACAGCCGCCTTGCCATCGTTGGGCGAGGTTGAGGCCAAAAAAAAAAATTTTAAAATTCGAAAAGTATTAAAAAATATTAAAAAATTACCTAGCCGGCCGGTTGTCCCCACTGGCATCCACGTCAACGCCGTGAAATAGTCAGTGCATCATGATTTCAGATGATCCTTCTCGTCTTGCCAACCTCATGAAAATATCTTTTTGTATTACCAAAGTTTCATCATAAAAATTTGTGTATGATCACCAATATAAATGTTGAGGTGCACACATGAGAAGGTGTTTGAAAGTCTCTTATTAAATAACTTGTGCATGTAACGTGAAACAGCCAGTGCATCATGATTAGCTCACAAAATATTTACTTAAAAGTTTCCATAAAGATATATCCAATTAGATATGTCAATGGTTCTGACTAAACTCTTTCTTGGCGATCTCCTCATATAAGTGTTGAGCTATTGCTGTATATCTCAACAAGTGGTATCGAGCCAAAGAGTAATTGGTGGGATCCTAAGGTGTACTGATGTTTTGACGAATGTTCCGAGAAAGAAATTGCGCAATGAATGCAGTCCCCGAGTAATAATTGCCATCACAATCCAGTTTGGCGGAGAAAGACCACGAGCAATGGCGGGCGTTGGGTTGTAGAGAGTTGGCGAATGGGTAATTTTCATACCTAATCTTACAATCCTGAAGTTGCATATGAGCACCACGCAATTGGTAACTCGCAAAGTTCATGCACGTGTCGTAGTCCACCCGTGAGATCGTTCCGCTGCAAGCTCCGAGGCCAAAGCAAGGTTTGGAGAACAAGGATTGACTCTAGCTCTTGCTAAGGTAATGAAAGCTTGAGCTCAGCATCCTGGCAGCCCCGTCCGTGACGACATAGTTGACATTGCGCGAGAACAGATCGTTGAGAGTGCACTTACTTCCGTTACACCACCAAAATGTCAATGTAGTGTCAAAGGCCTCTTACGACATTGGAAAAATGAAACACAAGGAGGGTTCAAACGATAGTTATCCTAAGTAGGGCCACAAGTCCATCTTCATACCTTCATTTAGCTTTCGGCATGATTGCACATATCTAAGAATTAATTTTCAAAGTTTCCGTTATTTCCCATATGTTCACAATTTCTTTTGATCTGATTGATATTATACTATTATACGATATTATATATGTTGTGCTCAACATTATTTTCCATCTTTAGAATTTCATATTTGGCTTCTTCTTAAGTCGTTCGACTAGGAAGATTCCATGACCCTCTCTCTCTCTCTCTAGTTTTGGAAAATTCGAGTTCTCAGGAAAAATATATATTATCCTTGTCCTACCGCAATATGATAAACATAATCAATCATAATTTTTCACTATAAAAGAATGTGTTTTCTATGGTCCGTTAAGTAGAATATAATATAGGTCTCCTTTTTATTCGATATGCAATTGATCTCGTCTATTAACTATAATTTGCTTTCAAAGAATTTTTTGAATACTTGTTTGCAAATTTCAATTCCTCATTTCTCACATTTTCAAGGAAGCAAACTAAGAGTTGATAGACATGATAATGACTTGTAAATCCTTTCATGAGAACACTCGTTTGGATTTGGTATATAATTTTACATCTAATTAGCCTAAAGGTAATTTTTTTATTATTATTATAGAAATACTGTGTTAAAAGAGGGTTTTTATGCACTTTGTCGATATACATGTTTGTATTGATTCATTTTAACATACAACTATATACAACAAAGCTGTTCTTTCTGAATTCAAACCAGATATCTAGTGCGGTCCAGTCTTTATAAGATTCTCTTGACAAATCAATTGTCTTCCACGAAATTCCGAATTCGATTAATGTATTGAGTGAATATTTGAACAACTCATGTTGCATTACTTAGTGGTGCCGTGTTAGAAAACTTTTTGGTCATCAAGCATTCTGGTGGGGTTGAGGTTGGCAAGCCGGACTTTTGGGCATTATCATATATTTCTGCCTATCTTTTACTTGTTGAAAAAAAGACTTTACGCAGAAATGCTTCCTACTATATTATACAGAGTTAATAAAGATTCAGTCATGATCTTTCATTTGTCTATCTTAGAAAAAGAATATAGAATCTACTTGATTACATATTCTCGATAGATTTTTTATTGTTCGGAATATATTCCCCTTAAATTAAAGATATAAGAAATTCATCCCATCAACATCAAGTTCTACTTTTTTTCAAACCATGGTATTGCATAATTAGATTTTTCTCAACATTAACATATGTGGTCATCATACTTAAAACTATACCATATTAGATATATTTTAGCGCTTTGGCTACACCTGCTAATTTTTGAATGTCTACAGTGACTCACGCCTTTTTTTATTTTTATTTTCAGCATAATAAAAGAACTAGATATAAAATAGAAATTGGCACAAAAAACGCTAACGACTGAAGGATTAGGGCTGTTCGATTCCAAAATGGGCTAGTTCTGGGTCCATAATCTGGAACCGGTAAGATCGGGATAAGGAACCGGCCCGTTTCAAATTTTGGATGGAAAAGGCAAGTTTATATAACAAAGTAAAAGTTTCGCCATTTCACTACAAAATTATTCTTTTTTTTTGGAAATTATTTGTTGTTAAGTAATTATGTTGCTATTTCATCATGTTGAAGACCATGGTTTAATTCTTGACGGGTGCAGAAGTATTTCTTTTCTATGAAAAATCTTCAAAAGTGGTTCATAATTGTCCAGCCAGGGAACCATGCTGGTTGAACTGATTTTGGCCTTAGAACCGAGAATCATACCCATATTGAGCTGGTTCCAGTTTCTAGAATCAAGAATCAAACTAGTTCCCCTTAGCCGGGAATTGTGCCCATATTGGAAAAGAGTTTCGAAAGTTTTGGGAAATTTTGAATTTTTCAAAATAAGAGATAGAATCACCACCAATCAATTTAAGAAATTTAGTTTGTTTGGACACGTGGTGTACATGAGACAACATTGGCCATTCGTGAGAACCAGAGAAATTTCTGGTCCATGAGTTTGGTTACATCTGAGGAGGGATTAGTGTCCTCACAATGTTGAATTTTTGGTAGTTAGTTCATGACCTAAAAAGTATTTATATTTATTCTGGAAGAGAAAAAAACCAGAAGATGTGGTAGAGCTATGACAATTCAAGATATGCTGAGCTCCACGTATTTTTGTACAGTCAAAGGGAGGATCGATTCCGTAAAACATGATTTTCTTTATTGGGAGAACCCAAGTGCTAATCTGCATCATGGAGACACTAATTAGAGATCTTTTATTTTCTTCCTCTTTTAAAAGATAGAGGAGAAATTAGGACTGCTTTAGTTACGTTTTCATTTTTTAATTAGACACTTTCCATGCAATTATCCAAAATACCAACCTGCCAAAATAAGCTCATTTGTACATCGTTTGGTCTAAAAAAAAATAATAAAAAAATTTCTTCACTTCCCAAAGCAACATACATGCACCAACCCTTATGGCCATCCTTCTTCATTACGCAACCCATTTCACATATTGAAACCTAAAGCTGTGTGTAGGTGCAATCGTATAAAGATTAGTGACTACCACTTTCCACTTAATAAAAAGAAACTTTGCTCTCAATAATTTGGTCATAATATAAGGAAAGGAATTCCTTTATGCCGCGCTAGCTCGACGCAATAGTGACAACCCACGATTATTGACTCCATAGAGTATTCGAAATCCGCTTTATTCCCCATAAGGTGACAGCCAGAAACAGATGTGCATGTATTTCCATGCAAAAGCTTGCCAAAGTCTGACACCCTTATAAGGTCACGATGCCACATTATTTCCATTATCCAAAATCAAGAGACAAAAATGTGCTTCTCACTGATTCTGTTCTTGATCACCCTTCGTCTCTCAAGCTCAGTTGTTTCAGGATATCCCCTAACAGAGAGACCTTCACCATTACAATTCTCCGTGTTCCCTAGAGCTTCGACTCTGGCCACTAGACCGGCCTCCAAGGCCGAGCTTTTCGAGGGCTCCGTCAAGCTCGCCTTGGCTCGGGTCGAGTTGGCACGGGCCATGGCCCAAAACCTTACCCTTTCGCACCACAAGGTGCCGGCGAAGTTGCCTCCGAGCAGCATTGCCGACTGTTTGGAGCTCTTCGATGACACCATAGACCTGCTTGCCAACGTTGTCTCGTGTGGGGGTGGAACCGCCAAAGGCTGCCAGCCCGACCACGTCGAGACATGGTTCAGCGCCTCCCTCACGAATCAAGAGACCTGTCTTGACAGCCTCCAAGACATTAACAAAGTTCGAGAAAGCCGCGCTGACATGATGAACACGATCTCGCAAAACATAAGCCACTCGCTCAACCACACCCTTGCGCTCTGCGCATCGACTAGGCCAACAAAGGAAGCAAGTCGGCAACGACGTCGGGCTTTGCTGTCCGACACATTCCCTCACTGGGTCTCCGGCACGGAGAGAAAGCTTCTTGAAGCTCCGGTCGAGGAAATTAAAGCGAGCGCTGTCGTGTCGAAGGACGGGACCGGCACGCACATGACCATTGGAGAAGCGCTTCTCTTTGTGCATGCCTCGAGCGAAAGAGGGCGGCGGCAGCAAGGGCAGGACCGTAATTTATGTGAAGTCCGGGACCTATAAGGAGAATCTGAAGATTCCTTCCAAGCAAAAGAACGTTATGTTAGTCGGCGACGGGAAGGGAAAGACGGTCATCGTCAGCGATCGGAACGCCAAGGATGGATGGACCACTTTCCAGTCTGCCACCGTAGGTAATCAAAGAGCCTATTATTTTTCCGAACTTTCAAGAAAAATTACACATAAAAAGCACCTGTTCATGTGCTTGGTTTTCTATCTCTATCGTACTTCTTAATCTATATATTCTCCAAATGAGCTGCCATGGGCGAAGGATTCATGTCACGCGACATCACGTTCGAGAACAATGCCGGGCCTGACAAGCACCAAGCCGTCGCCCTTCGAATCGGGTCGGACAGATCGGTTGTGTACCGGTGTTCCATCCTCGGCTACCAAGACACCCTCTACACGCACTCGAAGCGCCAATTCTACCGAGAAACCGACATCTATGGAACTGAGGACTTCATCTTCGGCAACTCGGCGGTTGTCCTTCAGAAGTGCAACATCTACGCGCGGAAGCCCCTGTCAGGTCAGCACAACTTCGTGACCGCGCAGGGCCGGACAAGCCCATACCAGAACACGGGCATCTCGATACACGACTGCAAGATCGGGGCTGCTTCAGATTTGGTCCCGCTGGAGTCCAAGCCCACGACCTTCCTCGGGAGGCCATGGAAACAGTACTCTCGGACCGTCGTGATGCAGTCTCTCTTGGACGGCTCGATCCATCCTCTGGGATGGTCTCCGTGGTCCGGTGATTTCGCACTGAAGACGCTAATCTATGGCGAGTATCGAAACTCAGGACCTGGTGCGCCGATCGCCGGAAGAGTCCAGTGGGCTTCATACCATGGCTCTCTCACATCAGCACAGGCTCAGCCATTCACGGTCGCACTGTTCATTTCAGGGAATTTGTGGTTGCCATCGACTGGCGTATCTTTTGATTCTGGGTTGATTGGATGAATGTTCATCCTTTTCTGGGGTTTGTACTGTTGATATGCGCAAGAAAAAGTTTGGTGTTTTAGGATTGGCAAAACCTTAGTTTGGATGTTTTCAAGTTGCATTTTCATTGCTATTATTGATGTGATCTCTTCATGAGAAGGTAGCGTTTCTATTTTTTTTTCTCATGTCCTGTTTTGGCATTGTCTTTTTTCAAAATGAAGCATTTGGAATCCACAACGAATTCAAACCCAAAAACGAGGATCAATGTCGACCCGAAAATGAAGCGATCCAAGGTCAAACCAAATGCTATGGGGTACATGATAACCAAAATTTCTCTGTTAAATAATTTTTCTATTCTGCACTGTTTAAAATATAAACCCATTTAATAAACCTCTTTCGGTTTTTCCTATTTTGGGAATAGATTTCATTCCATAAATTGAGTTGGAAGAGAAATCGAAATAGAAATTTTATACTTGATTTACGAGAAATCGAAATAATTTCTCTCACTAAAACCTAATTTCGGTGAGTCATCCCTCATCTCCTCTACGTCTCTGCCTTCTCCTCCTCATCCGCCTCTCCTCATTTTATTAAAAATAAAAATAAAAATATTCATTTTATTCATTTAAAAATAAAAAAAAAATTATTAAAAAATTATTAAAAATAAATAAATTATTTTTATTTATCATTTTGTTTTTAGTTGATTAAAAATAAATTTATTTATGATAAATAAAAATAAATTATTTTTATAAAAATTAAATTTAATAATTTTATTTTTATTTTTTATTTTTATTCATTTTAAAATAAATTTATTCGAAAAATAAAATAAAATAGAATAAATAAAATAAATTTATTTTTAAGGATATTTTTATTTTATTTTTTATGATTTATTTTATTTTATTCTTTATTTTTTTGTTACTAAATCATTTTTATTTTTATTTTTTATATTAAAGGTCGTCAATCGATCATCGCCTCCATCCGAAAGGAAGAAATTTTGTGTCGTTATCAAATAAATTTATATTTTTAGAGTAGAAATTTTGTGTCGTTATCAAACGGTTATTTTCTTAAAACTCTTCAGAAATAAAAATAGAAAAATCTATTTACTGTTCCAAAATAGTTTTAAGGAACAGAATGGTTGTCATGCGCGCCCTATGTGACTGGCTGAGCTTCACTCTTGAAGACGATGAACAATAATTTTTTAGGGTAAAACGGGAAAATGCAATTATCAATGAGAGTAATATTGAAAGAAAAAAATCATCGAACCCCTCTTTAGCATTTCAAATGCAAGCATTTAATCAATGAGCCTTCAAATGCTGAACCAAACAACCTAAAATTTTTTCCAAAGGGGTTTGAGGGTTCAAAGTTGAACCAAATGGGGCCAAACTAGTGTGGTGCTACGGTGTCCTAATGTTTTGACGAATGTTCCGAGATAGAAATCGCACAGTCCCCAAGAAATAATTGTCATCACAATCCAGTTTGGTGGAGAGAGACCATGGGCAAAGGTAGATTTCTTCCAAGCAACGGCAGATCTCTTATGATGTTTCAACGAATGTTCCGAGATAGAAATCGCGCAATGAATGCAGCCCCCAAGAAATAATTGCCATCACAATCCAGTTTGGTGGAGATAGACCATGGGAAAAGGCAAATTTCTTCTGAGCAATGGCAGATCTCTTCTGATGTAGAAATAATTGCCATCACAATCCTATTTGGTGGAGAGAGACCATGGGCTGTTAAAAAAAAAAATTTGGATGTGTGCGTGCGGAAGAATGGTTTTGGTATTAGTTATAGTTTTTGATTAGTGATGTTTTGGTATTAATTATAGTTTTTGATTAGTGATGTTGTGTGCAAGTGTATGATATAGTTTGTAGAGAATGGACAAGAGATGGGATAGGATAATTGAAGGATAAAGAACATGGGATATGGGAAATAGTTTCATTAGTTGAATAAAATAGTGTTGGTGAAGGAGCTTCAAGATATGGAGTATTATCTCATGTTCCTCTCACTCTTCTAACATTTGCTGTTTTGCTACGCTCCCCCCTCTTTCCTATTTATAGGGACTAAATAGGACATTCTAGATTTACATGGAATGTTGTCCACTTAGGCTTATTCTAGGAAATTCTAGATTATAGTTTATCCATTCTTCTTCTAGAGATTTCTACTTGCTTGTTTTCCCACGTGAATCTTCTAGATTCATTTAGCAACCTCCATTCTCAACAATTCTAGACAATATCAATCTTAAAGTTTCTAGAAAGTTTTAGAGAAAAAGCTAGATTTTTTCTGAGCAACGGCAGATTTCCTCTTCGCCATGTTCTCTTCATGCTTCTTCAGATCGTAAAGCTGTCTTCACAAGTGCAACACCTACCATGGTAAGGCTTGATTAGTACTCGTCCACCCCTATCAACTAGCAGAATTAGGAGCCCATAATGATCTGAGACATATCGGTTCAAGTGGGCTAGCAGAGCTAGGAGCACATAATGATCTGAGACATATCGGTTCAAGCCCTAGCCCACCCAAGAAGAAAAAAAGCAAGCAAAATAGAGCAGAAAAAAGTGTGAAGTTAAAGTCTTATTCATGAAGAAATGAAAAGGAGCTCTCCTTCAAAAGACACTCTGTTGGCAATAAAACAAAAGCAAAAACGGCCAATGATGTTACGGTTAACATTTCTGAAAAGAGATGTCAATCCCTCTCTTTGAAGCATGGCAGGAAGCTTATCCGTTGAAACAAGGCCCCGTACTTCCTCCCGAAGTTTCTCATTTTTGATACTGCACCAGGTTTCAGGTGGCAACATCAACAGAAGTACAGTTAAGATATTACTTCCAACGGTCGAGTGCTAGTACAGTTATTGGGATCAGGTTCTGCCCCATGACTACAGACGCTGGCTGCGATTTCATCTAGATTTTCACTGCCACCAAAAACCGGAACTCTGCTGCTTGAAGGCAAAAAATTAACTACGTACTCGAAAAAACCAGTATCCGGAACTTGCTTTAACAGCTCTTCTTGCAAAAGAAAAAGAACAGACTCTTGGTCAGTGTCTGCTTAGACGAACAAGAGTCCATTTCAAGCTCACAAAACAACAAAAGGATATGAACATGCTGCACCATACCCTGCTCGCAAGTCTTTGTTTTTCTTCTTCGCTTATCCCTATACACAGTCCTGTTCCCTCTTAACTTCAGCAACCAACTGGATAAATTTCCCGAAACCAGACAGGGGTGATGCCAAAAGAATACTGAGAATGCCATTGATATCTTTCACATCCTTGGACTTCAACAGATGAGGAACTTTATCCATTAAGTACCTTACAACACCAACCCAACTTTCATTGCAGCTCTGCATATATTTTAAAATCAAATGTTAAACTTACAAAACAAGTAAAATGCATTAAAGACATGGAATAAAAAAATCCAATTAGCAAACGAGAGCAGAAAGGCACAGTATATCTTGCGCCAGTTGTTTAAATTACAAAAGAGGGTGTGCATAGCACAAGGGGAACTAAAGAAGTGCTGATTATATTTCCCTTCGTTTAAATTAGCACTTCCTGATCTGTTCCCTTGACCTTTTGTCCTCCTTGAATCTACAGTGATCAGTATTCCCTATGTCTGCAGTCAGGAACTTCACTAAAAAGGGAACTTTTTACATTGAAGTAATATTTACAATCTAAAGTTCAGGGACTAATAATTTTCAGTGGAGCGACAAATAAATACAAACAACGTGCCACAAGAGCCTACTAACTGTCATCTAATAATGTGTGTGATGGGTCATACAAGAAACTGAGTTGTTCTCAAGATGAATAAAGAGAAGTTACCAATAGAAACCCAAACCTAACACGACATGAAGACAATCAATCTTAGTCGACACAACTTAACTTGAAATATTCTAACTCTTCACTATAAAACTCAATGTTTCATCACATTGACAAAATTTTGTACTATTTATATCGACATGATTAACATTCATGATAGCATAAAATAATTGCCAATCCTAAGTCTTACTCGAACCAGGAAATTACTTGAGATCATGTCAGTGATATGATCGGTAGTTACGGGTGCATTTGATCACTACTAGAAAGAAAATACATAATCACAAATTAGTGCTACTAACTATGAAGTCCATTAATTCTGTCAAAGTCAAACTTTTCAAGACTTTACGGGCAACCTGCAAGTTTAAGCGATGCCATTTGTGGTGCTAATTTCTACTCGTTTTGTTGGTCTGCACAAACTCGTATATCCAATACCAATGTTGATATTCAAGACATTGAAGTTACGCAGAAATTTTGAAAAAAAATATCATCGTTTCAGGAGAAGGCCAATGCATATATGTACACTTTCTAGAAGTTGGAAGAAAACAATCCCTCCAATTGGAGATGAGATATGTATAAGCCATCTCTCCAAGTCCGAACACTGCGGTACACAAATACACACAGACTGAAAGAGAGACTGCTCTCAACTGCTTTCCTGGGAGAATCGAAATTTGTACGAAGAATTCTCGCTTGCTGAAGAAGTTTCTATGCGTTTTCCATCACTTCAAACGATTTTAGGAAAATTTCACGAATAATCCCTGAATGTTGACCTAATTGAGAATATGACCTATAAATTCTTAATTTATTTAATATAATGCCTGAGCTTTAACTCAATATCCAATTCATTGCTAAATTTTTGAGTTCCTAAACTTTTTATACATATTCAATCTAATTCTTTCACTATGTAAAAATATTAAATATTATCCTTAAACTTAAATTAATAGAATACATGTACAAAAGGTTTAGATATCCCACAACACATTAAAGTAAAGTTTAATGGTCACATTAGACAAATAAAAATTTAGGGTTCACATTGCAATTGAATCAAAATTGGGAGATCATTTGTGTTACGTGAAACTCTGCGCAACTTTGCGGATTGTTCACATTTGCCCCTAAAATTTTCAGAAATATAAGAAAACATCATATATTGGCCATCAGGTTAAAGAAACAAAAGAGACAGCAAAATGGGGGCTTCTTCTCTGCACTTATCCAGTAAAGTGCAACCAAGTAAGCTCGGAGCTGAGCGAGGGCGCTGCGGGTCGTCGGCTTCGGGGTACGGCGAAGGCAGAGCTACAGTGTCGTGGGCTTCAGGGCACGGTGAAGGCAGAGCTGCCTCGCGGGCTTCGGGGCACGGCTTCGGGCGTGACTTTGGGGCACGGCGAAGGCAGAGCAGCGGCGTCGCGGGCTGCAGGCGAGGCGCGGCGAAGGCAGCAGCGGGCGGAGCAGGAGTGACGTCGGGGCACGGCGAAGGCAGAGCAGCGGCGTCGCGGGCTGCAGGCGAGGTGCGGCGAAGGCAGCAGGGGGCGGAGCAGGAGCGACGTCGGTGCGGGCTGCAGGCAAGGCGCGGCAGGGATGCTACTTGGTGGCGTCGAGCAGAGGGCGAAGAGAGAACTCGTGAGAGTGAGACAGTGAGAACAGAGGGCAGAGTATCGTGAGAGTGAGAGTAAACTGGGGCTTTTTTACCCTAACCAGACCGGTTCCGGTTCCGGTTCCGGTTCCGGCAATTCCCAGAAAAGGGAACCGGGAACCGGGAACTGGAACTGGTCCCTTAGAACCAGGAACCGCGCTCACCCCTAGTGGCCAGCAAGATTTAGTCCGTAGCAGCAGGGAGGAAAAAAATTGGATCCGGAAACAGGATGAATACAGATATCAGCACCAGCACTCTGATGACATATCAGCGACACACAAGTCGGTGCTTATAGTATGTCAAAGCCACCAATTTTACCAATGATTGGCTCCTTTACATATAAATCTTAAATTAACATATTGAGCTCTTTAGTATTGTAATGAAGGCATCTATATCACGGTAACTGCTGAAACAGAGCTAAAAATTTTCAAAAAAATGAGACTGAAAAAATCAATTTCCAAAGAGGAGAAACAAAAATAAATACAAGTTATGCAATTATAGCACATATTACATTACTGCACTGCATTTATTGATTAAAATGCTTATAGATTAACATGACATTGTCCATACCAGGGTATAAGGCAGCCCAGCGTCCCTCTTTGGCTTGGATATAAGCATGAACCTGGGTAAAATAAAATAATTGGACTTCAGATGACAAACTTACTAGGCTGGAGGTGTATATTATACATATTCTTGGTCTTTGATATTCTGGAATTTACTGTCTATATGATTTGCAGGTTTAGGCATATGAAGCCAGTTACATAAATTCTTGTCTATATAATTCATGCTAGAACAGTTCAAACTAAATTCCATTTCTAACTTGTAAAAGCAAAACTAGTTTGGTTCTTTCAAGTTATTGAGGAACATATAAACGACACTAGACCTAGATTGCAAGGATCTCACAAAAGTTCCCTCAACTTCTAATAGGCCATGAGAAAGCATCAGGTATGCTACTTATTTATTGACTTTTTCAATGTATCTTTGCAGCATGAAATCTTGGAACCTAAGACTGTTTAGGTTAACAAATGCAAATGCATAGACATGTTCAAGTACCTACAAAACCCATGTTATATTGTCAATAACCCTCTGAAGAGACAAGTTCTGCTCCACTGAACAAATGACATTACACCATGTCAAATATTTCACATACCCTCTTCTTTGTCCAGTTGTCTTGTTAACGGCATCCATGGCTTCCCAGAGGAGGGTAAGTGGAACCCAATGAGGGCGATACTTGAAACGTGCAACATCCAATATCAGTACCATGTCACTTCTCGCATGATAACCACCAATAGGTGAAAAATGGCCAGCTCCTGTCTGCAAACAAAGTCTTTTATGCTGTCATCAACTTACGCATCATTTTTTCATTAAAAACTAAGCATTGGCTGATGTGACAAAAAACAATCAAGATAACATCCCTCATTAAACCGCAATTCAAGGTACATTTCCTGTGAAATAAATACAATGCTCAGAATATGCATTTGGAAACTGAGTCGCTTTTGAACTTCTTATCTATTATTTAACTCCTATGCTGTAATTGGGAGGCATTGATGCTCATTAGTATGCTTTTACTTAAAAAAAAAAAAAAAAACTACCCAGTATATCCGCTGTGAAATATGAACAGAAACTAATCAAAGAAGAGACTTGGACTTAAGATGTGGCCTACAAGATTTTTCTGATGACCAATTCTTGTAAATGCTGACATAAGTCACATAGATAATCATTCCATACCAGAGCGCAAGTTTTCTGTTCTAAATTTGACACTAGCTATAATGCCTCCAACAAACAAATGAACTCCAGAAACTTCCAAAGTCTCTACTCAGCGAAGCCCCCTCTGAAATGTTGCCAAGGACAAGTTTTTTCCACCCGGGTGAAAACTATGTAACTCACAAGAGACGAGATAAATCGGTGGTAGACAAAACAATTACTTTACAAAGCTTCACTACAGATGGACAGCTCCATCAATCCATGGCTAACCTGAAAATCCTAATAGGAATAAGATTCTTCTCCTCTTTCCCTTTTTTTTTTTTTTTTGGGGGGGGGGTGTTTATGTGATAAACTAGGAACCAGTCCTAAAGAATCAGTGAGACTGGCTCACAGTCTTCAGAGACAAAGTCCATATAGACTCCAAGCAATCATTATTTGTAATATTAGAGATGCCAAATATTTTAACATGTTTATTAATTCTACATGAGGGGGTTTCTCAAGATTTGCATTTCTTTGTGGAGTAGGATAATACTGGAGTTTATAAATATGGTGTTCTTCAGATGGGGAAGTTAGAAATAGAATGACTGAACATCATTGAACTTTAACAAATTGTTGCTTTAGAATGGTGTGATGCTATTCTAGTTTTAGGTTTGATGCTTAAGAATACCCCATTATTATTCTTAGGAGCTTCAGCCATGCCAAAGATCTTCAATCTTTACGAGTTACTATCTGCAAGTTCCCTCTCAATGCCTGATCCAAATTTAGCTTACTATTCCAGACTATCTTCCTACATCAACCTAGCTAAGCAAGAGTTTGCTTAAATCCCATTCACCTAATCTTCAATTTGCACATGCCCAAAATCACAAAGCATCCTTAGCAATGTTCTGCTCTCTACGAAGATGCATTCCCACTGATCTTCATTGTCTGAATTTAATCATTCAAAGGATCAATGACCAATAATGGGGGCAAAACTAGTTGTATCTGCCTCATCTTCATCACCCTTTTAATTCTTAAGCCTTCGCTCCATCCTTATGCCTTAAGAAAGCAAAGAATTAATAATCAACCAATTCTCTTAAGAGATGCAATGCCCCATCCCAACACAAATCAGCACGATGTTTTTGTTCTGAAATTCCTACCTGTTCAAGACCAGCTCTGTGATAGGATGAGACCAGGTGACAATTATCTGAAGAACAACATTTTTTAACAGACTGACGGAAGAAATCAACATCAGTTTGACTAGTCTGAAATGCTTCAACTTCAGCTCCAGCACGTCGAGCCCAATGTACTGCGTTCCCGAACGATATGCCTTCAGCTTTAATTTTTTTCAGCTCCTTAGGGCAGCCTAACATAGACTCATCATACCATCTCCAAGGACCTGCAATTCGAAGAACAGTTTTATATTATACAAATGCACACACATACACAAAACACTCGGCCAATATTCGCTATAAGAGTCCCAAAGGCTTGATCTTCTCAAAAAATGGGAAAAGAAAGGTTGGATCCTAGAAGGCGTTTATCCATTGAAATAAGAAAAATTCGATTGGTTTCTTCCTCCCACTTTGAAGACTCATAAAAGTCCTAAACTTTCTCTATTCCATGCACGAACCAACCAAGCATGACATAACCAAAAGCGCGTCTTTAGGCTGTCAAAGAAACAAAAACATGCAAATGAACAACTTTACAACTCTAATAAAAGGCAATCGTTTGCACAGAAAAATTATCTAATTCTCAAATTTTACAAACCTAAGAAGAAAAAGATTTTATGGAGACATATTCACAACAACTAACGCCTCAAGGAAGTTAACTCCATTCATGAAGCTACTAACAACTAACTTGCAAGCTGCAATGTTAGCTCTCAACATTCCATGCTACAAGACAGTACAACCTCCACAAAGCATATTTTAGTAATAAGGAAATACATGTTAGAATAAAAAAGAATCATGGGGTCCGGTCCTGCTCAATACTAGGCCAAGAACTTTGAAAAGATGTATGTGTATTTAAGTAAATACACTCAATTCTCCTCGTTAACCCAATACTCCATTCACATTTTACAGCTCCTTTAGTCAAAGTGCATTATATGCTTCGACAATGTAGCGTTCCTTTCTTATTAAAGAGAGCCACTCTCTTGCAAACGCGAACAGAGTTCAAAAAGATGTCGAACTGTAAAAAGGCCCACCTTTCCATTTCCTTCCAGGGTCAATGGCAAGGGCATTCAAGACCATCGAGAGGCTAGCCAATCCACAATACGTAAGCTCTGATTGCGTTTGAAAGTAAGAGATCAACTTATAAAATCCTTCCATCGTCCTAGCTTGGATGGCTTCAATGAAGAGCTTCTGTTGATGGCAAAACACGAGTTGAAACCAAGTTCATTCAACGACTACTATTCACGAGAACAGCAAAAAGAAAGCATAGCATCCTCTAAGCATGTTCCGAGAATGATTCAAAGCCGCGAGTCCTCATTATATCCCTTTCAAAAGCCCATCTTATTTCAGGAAGTCCTCCAATTTCTTCATTCGCCCGTCAAAGCTAGCAACTTTTTCAAATAATCGGTAATGCTTCTCTACAAGACGCAATCTTTTCACAAAAAGCGCGCGACCCACAAAACCAAAAACGATCGTACAGCACATAATCTCGACCGGAGCGACTCCCGTCTCCAAACTTCAAGGCTAGAATTCCAACAGAGACTAAACCGACACAATGCAGACGACACACGAAGCTCAGGCACAGTCGAAGCGCTGATCACCGGCATCGTTGGGAACTGAACAAGTCAAAGAGTTGACGTTACCTTGCCTTCGTCGGAGGCGAAATCGATCGCCGGAGGAGAAGGGAGGACCCGCCGGTAAAGACCCGACGTCGCCATGTCCCCCGCGCTTCGCTTCGCTTCCCCCTCGTTCCTGCCGCCGCTCTGCAAAACTTCAGTTCGACTCCGCCGGATCGAAGGCGAGGTGGGTATTCGATTTCGACGACGAAGAAGAGAGAAAGGCGACGGCTTTTTCGCGGGAGGAACTCGAAGCGGGTCTTCTGGAGAAGCTTTTCGCTTGCTGGTAAATATTTCATATATTCATGTGATTTATACGTTAAGGATGAAATATCAAGAGGGAATGTTGCACGTGGGAGCGTATATTAAGTAAATATATCCTTTGACTCAAAATAAGAAAGGAGATTTTTGGGTGCGAGCCGAAAAAGGAAGTGAAATAATCCATGAAAATCAGGTTATTCACCTATAAGAGAGCTGCATAAGGAGAAAATCGAGGGAGAGGCTGGTTAAAAGAAAAAAAAGGAAAAATCTAAAGTGTCAGAGAGAACTGCCGAGAGAGAGAGAGAGAGAGGGATTCGTAATTGAAAAGAGGAGGAAGAGAGAATTGTCAAGAAAAAGACGAGAAGGGAAGTCTCTCTTTTATCCATGGTATGGTATTATTTCTTTGTCTAATCCTCTGGTCTCCGTCCGCATAAAGACGAAAGAAAGCCCCCGCGGACTCCCACAAGTTGAAAAAAGACAAGTGTGACACGAAAGCGGAGAGAGAGAGAAGGCTCGAGATTGCAGAGTTCGGCCCCGGCGTCATCTCGCTCCCCGATTGGCGCTGTGCCTGTGTTGCTGCCGCACGCTGGTTCCAACGTCGCTCCCCGATTGAACGCTGCCACTCGACGCTTCTCGTCGCCCGTCCAGTTTCCAGTCCTCCAACGAACTCCCGCGACATCAACACCGCGACGAGCAGGACGCTGTTCCTCTTGGGAGCCCCCTCGGCACGACGAAGCCTGTTGTCCTTGCGGCTCTTGCGAGCCAAGGAGCTGTTAAAGATCCCTCTTGCTCGTGACGAAGAAGAGATCGCCGCCTAACTGAGTTAGCAGCGACGTTTTTTGTGCTTCTATTTTGTAGTCACATTATTGACGACCAGTTCTGCAACTTCCGACTCTCCGCCACCGGTTACGCTCCTTTTTTGTCGTTTGTCCGTAAAGTCAAGTGCAAGTGCTGGGAAGGTAATACAAAGGATTAAAAAGCCAAAAGGGTGAGACCCATTCACGAAGGAAGTATACGCTCGTGGACCCCCACCAAACTAAGAGCCATCACCACCTGCGCCCCCATGGCCTCATCAAATTTTTGATGAAGAAGTGGTCAAAGTATCAGCTCTTCAGTGGAAACTCGGACAAATATAAATTAACCAAGAGATTTGAATATTAGGGTCATGGTACGCATCTAACTTGGTGGCTCACCATCGATCCCTAAGCTCAAAGCTTGCCCATCCCAATTTGGAAAATGTTATCCGCACAATATCGAGAGCTAGGTGAGATTCTTGATTTACTCAATTTTCTCATATTTTATTGCCTAATCCATGGGATCTTGATTTATTTTGAATATTTGTTCATTATTGCCATATCCAAGAGATCTCTTGATCTCTCATGAATTAGGGAAATATTCCTAATTTCGCAACGTGCATATATGATTGACAGTCCGATTTCATGCTCGAAATACGACTTACAATCGCATGGAGAAATCACTAATCCAATCTCACGCTCGAGATATGATTCATCAATTTATTTCCAAAATTAAGTAGACATGGATGATATGTTGCTTGATTTGTTGATGTGCTATTCTCGATGAGGAAAAACCTATATATATGAGTTAGATTAAATGCATGTTAGGATATCACTTGTTTTGGGGTTATTTTGCATGTTTAGGATAGGAAATTTATTTTGAATTTCTTAAATAAAAAGACCAAAAACATTAATTTAGGATATCATATTTTCTTCTCATTAATTTAAATTGCACGTTTAATTATTTGGCAATTTTAATTTCGAATTATATATAAAAAAACAAAAAAGAAAACCTAAAATTAGGGCATTCTTTGCATGTCATTGCATTTTAGGGTAAAATTGCATGTAATTTAATTCTAGATAATAGTTTTTAATTTATTATAAGTTCGATAAAATTTTTTAGATAGATTGCATTTTAGTTAGGGATTTCTAAGTTAGGATAACATTCTTGTTTAAATTAGGATTTGGCTTAAGCTCATTCCTAATACAAATTAGATGATATTTTAATTTAGGTAGATAATTTTCACATTTTTATAATTTCCAATTTCAGGGAAAATACCAAAAAAAATGCCTTAGAATAAATTGATTTCATTTTTTTAGTATAGACTACATCTTATTATGTCATATAGTTTAGGTCATGTTGCCATATTAGATTATTAGCATGCATCACATGATTTTCATTAAATAAAGTGAAAAAAAAATTGAAATTACGCATTAATTAGAAATCATATATGGGATTGTTGATGTGAATTCTAATTTAACATTGCAGATGCTTTCGTTACTATGAGGTAAGTCTTGCATTTTTTTTATTTACTTTATTGAGTGCTAAATTGGTGGATTGCGTACCTGCATGATCACCACTTAGGAAATTGAATTAAAATTAATTCAAGTTGCCTGCAAAACATTTTTTTTTCAAAATTAAAAGAGAAAGGTACTGAAAGGGTGTTAGGAAAATCCAACATAACCAAGTCTCCGTACCCAAAGTTTCTAGTTTGTGGAAGTAGAATAATTCTCTCATTATTTTACTTAGGTGTTTAATCGACATACCGCAAACTGATTAGTGACGACTCTTCTTTGCATGCTAGATATTTAAACCTAAGTCGCAAATTTGTATGAGCTTGGGAGAGCCCGAGCTAAGTTAAACTCAGTAGTCCATTAGCCTAATTTTAGGTGGTGCACCCGAAATTTAGGTTGTGACAGCCTAAAGCATTTATGGTTATTTGAAACAAGGGCCTAATCCCATCAACTCGCTTGTTGGCAAAAAAATCTAACCAATCAGACATATTTTTGTCCAAATACAATTTAAATTTAATTATATTAAAACTTAAAAAAAAATGGAAAAACACAGGCGGAAGGGCTCCCTCCCATTTGTGATCGCCACCCCATCGCTAGCGTGACAGTTAGTGACCCTCGCCTAAATGGGGGCAAAGGGAACAACCCTCACCTAGATCTAAGAGATAGTGAGGGTCAATAGGTCCCCACCCTTGGTCAACGGGGGTTGTCGATGCTCATCCATGTGCCAACGACCTCATCAGCCATCGCTGCCGTCATGAGGTGAGGGCCACGCTTGTGTTTTTCCTTCTTCTTTTTTTAAGTTTTAGTTTTATTTAGTTTTTTTTTTACAAAAAAAGATTGAGAAAATAAAGAAAAAAGAAAATTTAAAAAAAAAAAATTAAAAAGACAAAATTACCCTTCATAACTAGTGAGTTCGGGTCCTCATTTGAGACTAATATGATCCTTTCAAATTCTTATTTAAAATAATATCCACTTCAAGCCCTTATTTGCAATAATATCCATTTCAAACCCTTATAATTAACTTGATTTATATTGTGAAAACACTTACATATCTAACTCGATTTAAGAAATCTTGTGTCTAAATCAAGGTGAGACCATCATGAAAGCATGAGATCAAGTGAAGGCGAAAGAGAGGAGAGAAAGAGTCATAGAGGTGGGCAGATTAAGTCTAAAGTTTTGTTTATTTTATGGAAAATAAATTATTTGAAAACATTCTCCTAAAAATGATCATTTTTACTGTTTGGAATAATTAGTCAATAAATAATATTTTCTAAATCATTTATTTTCTACGAAAGAACGTAATAATAACTCTACATTTTTAACCCAGTTCATTAAATATGAATTAAAAATTGGCCTATAATCTATTTTAACAGGTCTCAGGAAAACTCCCCCATATACTACACATTCACTCCTAAATTTTCGTTTCACTTTCCTCAAAATATTTAATTTTTTTCCCATTTTTTTTAGTGAAAAGAAAGGAAAGATTCCAATAACGGGACAAGCTAGTTGAATTTTTGGTATTTTGTTCATCACCCAAAAAGTATCTATATTTATTCTGGAAGAGAAAAAAACCAGAAGATGTGGTAGAGCTATGACAATTCAAGATATTGAGCTCCACATATTTTTGTACAATCAAAGGGAGGATCGATTCCGTAAAAGATGATTTTCTTTAATTGGGAGAACCCAAGTACTAATCTGCATCGTGGAGACACTAATTAGAGATCTTTTATTTTCTTCCTCTTTTGAAAGATAGAGGAGAAATTAGGACTGCTTTGGTTACGTTTTCATGTTTTAATTAGACACTTTCCATGCAATTATCCAAAATACCAACTTGCCAAAATAAGCTCATTTGTACATCGTTTGGTCTCAATAGAAATAATAAAAAAAATTCTTCACTTCCCAAAGCAACATACATGTGTCACGGTCCGTGAATCCTCCCGTACTCGTGACATTTGTGAGTGGCGCTTGGGGTTATCTAGTGAAGAGTGTGAGGTAGAAGGATAACACAACTAGTCCGTGGGAGTGGCGTCGGGACGGTCGGTCTTGAGTTCTGGATAGAAGGATTACATCACTTTGGAGCTCAAGACAGGTAGGCCTCCCGTGCACAAATTGGTTGGGAGCTGATGTCGCTCTCCTGACGAGGCCATGGCAGGCCGAAACCAATTGTTGTGCCTAAAGAGAACTGTTGTATTACTCGATGGACTAGACGCCCGAGTGAAGCTGGGCATGGTAGGATCTCATACGAAGAATCATTCACCGTATCGTTTGTGGAATAGCTAAAGAAAGGGCTGGCCTGGCGAATTCCGATCGCTAGGCGCTCGCGGGTCGTTTCCGAGGCCAAGGAAACTCTCGGCCCGTGACACATGCACCTGCCCTTATGGCCATCCTTCTTCATTACGCAACCCATTTCACATATCGAAACATAAAGCTGTGTGTAGGTGCAATCGTATAAAGATCAGTGACTAACACTTTCCACTTAATAAAAAGAAACTTTGCTTTCAATAATTTGGTCTTAATATAAGGAAAGGAATTCCTTTATGCTGCGCTAGCTCGATGCAATAGTGACAACCCACGATTATTGACTCTATAGAGTATTCGAAATCCGCTTTATTCCCCCATAAGGTGACAGCCAGAAACAGATGTGCATGTATTTCCATGCAAAAGCTTGCCAAAATCTGACACCCTTATAAGGTCACGATGCCACGTTATTTCCACTATCCAAAATCAAGAGACAAAAATGTGCTTCTCACTGATTCTGTTCTTGATCACCCTTCATCTCTCAAGCTCAGTTGTTTCAGGATATCCCCTAACAAAGAGACCTTCACCATCACATTTCTCCGTGTTCCCTAGAGCTTCGACTCTGGCCACTAGACCGGCCTCCAAGGCCGAGCTTTTCGAGGGCTCCGTCAAGCTCGCCTTGGCTCGTGTCGAGTTGGCACGGGCCATGGCCCAAAACCTTACCCTTTCGCACCACAAGGCGCCGGCGAAGTTGCCTCCGAGCAGCATTGCCGACTGTTTGGAGCTCTTCGATGACACCATAGACCTGCTTGCCAACGTTGTCTCGTGTGGGGGTGGAACCGCCAAAGGCTGCCAGCCCGACGACGTCGAGACATGGCTCAGCGCCTCCCTCACGAATCAAGAGACCTGTCTTGACAGCCTCCAAGACATTAACAAAGTTCGAGAAAGCCGCGCTGACATGATGAGAACGATCTCGCAAAACATAAGCCACTCGCTCAACCACACCCTTGCGCTCTACGCCTCGACTAGGCCAACAAAGGAAGCAAATCGGCTACGACGTCGGGCTTTGCTGTCCGACACATTCCCTCACTGGGTCTCCGGCACGGAGAGAAAGCTTCTTGAAGCTCCGGTTGAGGAAATTAAAGCGAGCGCCGTCGTGTCGAAGGATGGGACCGGCACGCACATGACCATTGGAGAAGCGATTCTGTTTGTGCATGCCTCAAGAGCGAAAGAGGGCGGCGGCAGCAAGGGCAGGACCGTAATTTATGTGAAGTCCGGGACCTATAAGGAGAATCTGAAGATTCCTTCCAAGCAAAAGAACGTTATGTTAGTCGGCGACGGGAAGGGAAAGACGGTCATCGTCAGCGATCGGAACGCCAAGGATGGATGGACCACTTTCCAGTCTGCCACCGTAGGTAATCAAAGAGCCTATAATTTTTCCGAACTTTCAAGAAAAATTACACATAATAGTGCCTGTTCATGTGCTTGATTTTCTATCTCTATCGTACTTCTTAATGTATATATTCTCCAAATAAGCTGCCATGGGCGAAGGATTCATGTCGCGGGACATCACGTTCGTGAACAATGCCGGGCCTGACAAGCACCAAGCTGTTGCCCTTCGAATCGGGTCGGACAGATCGGTTGTGTACCGGTGTTCCATCCTCGGCAACCAAGACACCCTCTACACGCACTCGAAGCGCCAATTCTACCGAGAAACCGACATCTATGGGACTGTGGACTTCATCTTCGGCAACTCGGCGGTTGTCCTCCAGAAGTGCAACATCTACGCGCGGAAGCCCCTGTCAGGTCAGCACAACTTCGTGACCGCGCAGGGCCGGACAAGCCCATACCAGAACACGGGCATCTCGATACACGACTGCAAGATCGGGGCTGCTTCAGATTCGGTCCCGCTGGAGTCCAAGCCCACGACCTTCCTCGGGAGGCCATGGAAACAGTACTCTCGGACCGTCGTGATGCAGTCTCTCTTGGACGGCTCGATCCATCCTCTGGGATGGTCTCCGTGGTCCGGCGATTTCGCCCTAAAGACACTTTTCTACGGCGAGTATCAAAACTCGGGACCTGGCGCACCGATCGCCGGAAGAGTCAAGTGGGCTTCATACCATGGCTCTCTCACATCAGCACAAGCTCAGCCATTCACGGTCGCACAGTTCATTTCAGGGAATTTGTGGTTGCCATCGACTGGCGTATCTTTTGATTCTGGGTTGATTGGATGAATGTTCGTCCTTTTCTGGGGTTTGTACTGTTGATATGCGCAAGAAAAAGTTTGGTGTTTAGGATTGGCAAAACCTTAGTTTGGATGTTTTCATGTTGTTGCATTTTCATTGCTATTATTGATGTGATGTCTTTCCGAGAAGGTAGCGTTTCCACATTTTTTTTCGTTCTTTTTTCTTCTTCCTCCGCTCACTCAGCCGGGGACAACAACGCCTCATCTCGACTCAAACTCACTGTCAACTTCATCCTGTGAATCGTCTTCCACCACCACCTCACCGTCGTCTCAGTCTTCCATCGTTGAGCTCGAGCTTGGCCGGCACGACGGAGCCCGCCATTTGACGAACCTCGCCACAGCCTCCGCATCTGCCTCGTCCATTGCCTTCGCTGTCCAAAGAAACCACGCCGAATGACGCTGTGTGTTCTCTCTGTCTATCTCTTAACTGGCTCTGTCTCGCCCTCTCCACCGCCCGACGAGCCGCGCTGCCTCCACCTAGGTACTGTTTTGGAGAGAGAAACGCGAAGGGGAGAGAGAGAGAGAGAGTCTCTCCGCTTGAAATTGAAATAAAGAGACGGAGAAGGTTTGTGGCACGGTGGAGCCTGGGAGACACGTGTCTTTCAGTGAATGGAGTGGGCACGCTGGAATCCCAGCTCTATCTAATATTTTCTTTGGGGTCGGAGCTGGACAAAATAATAGTTGAACGACTTAAGCTGTCTCAAAAGAAATCAAGCAAAGATCGTTCTTCTCTGTGGTTATGGGAGCTGGAGCTGCAGAAACCAAGAAGAAGGCTCACATATGGACCATCTGTTGCGGCAACTTCTTTATGGAGCTTCTTAAATCAAGCAAGGGCTCAAAAAGCTTCCTTAAAGGCAAGGCATGCTGCTGATGAGTTTAACAAAGTCAAATGCCAACTTCTCTATGTTGACTGCAAGATAAAGGAATTGAAGTATCTATTCTCGATATCTCCTGTGGGCCTTTGCCTACACAAATGAGCATGCTAAGTCACTCCCTCATCATTTTTTTTAATCATTTCATATGGTCTAAACTGCTTTTTTGCGTGCTTTGGTAGGTTGATGACGCGTCTAGAGGACCGGTGCCAGATTTTTCTACATCTACTGCGCATTCTTCTTTATCTGCACTTGACCCACCACATGATGGGGTAGTAAGAATAGTGTAAAAAAGAGTAGCATTACGGCTTAATGGGACTTTAAGAAAGAATAATCAAGAAACATGAGAGAAAGAGGGTGAAACAGTGAAAATGAAAAAAGAAAGAAATGAGCAGATGAAGTATGGTAAAGTCAGATTTTTTGAAGAATTTTCTCTCCGTGTGCATTTCCTGATGCCTGGTGACAGGAGAAGTTTAATGGCTGATGCTGAGGAAACTTTCATGGCTAATTGATCTTGGAGAATCAGGTTCATTGATAACCAGCACCAACTCAGATTTCATCTGGCTTTTCCTTGCTAGTCAAAGAGGCTTCTGTGCTCTATCCCCAGTTATTATAACTCGCGCGCTAGCCCTAGAACTATTTCAAGGAGGTGGCACTCTTGAATACCCTAATACAGGTGAGAAAGAAAGTGCCGTATCAGGCAAATTTATTGAACACGCTTGCCTATTAGACAAGACCCACTCCCCTCTATATCAAGAAGATTCTCAATTATTCACGAAACATGTAATTTTCATACCTAAGTCTACAGCCCTTGAGCTGTATTTGAGGCATGCAGCGCAATCTTCATGCTGAAGCGCTCCATTGCAAGCTCCATGGCCTTCGCACAAAGGCATCTAAATATGCCTCTGGATGATGTCTCATGAACCAGTCGGTCCAAAACATATAGCACAGAATCCTTGTAGAGATCTTGTGGAGGGATATCTTCCACAGCACACGTTGAATACACAAGGGCAGTATCTGCATCACCCCTTGCGACATTGAAACCACCAAAGAACACAATCAAGATAAAGACAAGTTTCTGAGATGGAGCCATATGAGTTTCAACTTCTGTAATCTCACTTTGTGTGTAGATTCAGCTTCGCACTTAGAGAACCTAGCTGAGATTGATACATAAAGGAGGTTTTTCAACATTGCTTTCTCCGCTATCTGTCTTGCTATTTCTTTTATTGGATCAATGCTCTCATTTTGAATTATATAATACATGTACTTAGGTCTTGCTCGCTATCAGTCAGTTGCAGAAAATACCTCGACAGCTTCAATTAAGACATCTACTTAGATTAATCATTCTCGGCAATGGCGTAGTCTTTTGTCCCATTGTTCCATGGGGGCATTTCGTCTATAGCGAACCTAGTGTTTTTCTTTGGTTTTTCCATTGACATGATTCCTTAAATGATATGGTGCACGGTTTTGTTTGCATACGATTGTGTCTCACATGATACACCGTACTTGGCTTACTCCGGAAATGCTAACGTAGATGAGTTCGCTTGTTCTTTTCTTAGTGGGAGACAAGAGAATGTAAGATGCGTACCTTAAAAAAGGTCACTGCGGGAAGATATTTTAAACAAAAGAACCCATTAGAATTTTACTTTTACATAGGATGGAGCTAAAATACAGTTGTCAACGACCAAACATATCATGTTTTTGCTTATGAAAGTGTTCACTATCATAAGAAGTCTCAAAAGGTATTAGTGTGATCTTACATTCTGTGAAGGTATTTGCAGCTGATTCTATTCCATCTTGTGGGCTTTACTCTAATGGCGAATGTTTTCACCCATGATATGAGAACTTAGACAATTTGATTGTCGTGAATTCACTTGACCTCAAGAAATATGTAACACAAAAAAAAAAGTTATGATTGAGCATATTATTAGAGAAAGGGAAATAACATAAATGATCTTTAAACATTAATCTAATGTGCAATATTATCCCTAAACTTTTAATTTGTTCAATACGGTCCTTGAACTTTAGCCCAATGTGAGTGGTACATGAACTTTTAAATTGTTTAATATGATCTTGAATTTTTAATACATATTCAATTTAGTCCCTAAACTAGATGAAAATATTTAATATTGTCCTTGAACTTGAATTAATGAAATGACAATATTGAATATTTTCGCATAGTTCAAGGACTAAATTGAACATTTACCAAAGATTTAAGTATTACATTGAATAAATTAAAAGTTCAAAGACTACATTATAAATTTTGATAAAGTTCAAGGATCTTATTGAACAAACTAAACATTTTGGGACTACATGACACATTGGACTAAAGTTCAAGAACCATTTGTACCATTATCCCTTAGAGAAAATGTTGCACCTTCTTTCTTCTCCAAGAAATCTAGAATTTTCTAAGTTACTCCTCAAGTATCTAGGTATATTCTTGAAAATATTTTAATAGAATTGTGTAGCTATTAGATTAACCAGAAAATTGTCCAAAAAGTCCTAATCCTATTGTATTTTTACCAATTTAATCCTTAACTTTTTAATTTTGCTAATTGAATCCTAAAACTTTATCAATTGAGTCCATCCAGTAAATTTTAGCCAAAAATCGCTAATGTAGATGTTGATCGTCCTACATGATAGCCGGTGTTAACATAACAATTTTTAATAATATTTTAATATTATTTGAAATTTTATTTTATTTTCTTCTCTTTTCCTTCTTTACTTCCCCCCCCCCCCCTTTTTTTCCCTCTATCGGCTATCATCAAGCCTCATCAATGGTCGGTGACCTTCATTGGCCTTAAGTGAGGGTTTCCCTCTCCAGCCTCAAGGGAGGGAAGAAAAAAAAGAACAAGAAAGTATAGAAGGAAAAGAGAAGAAAATTAAAAAAAAAAACTAATTAAAATGAAAAAAATCAAAATATTATTAAAAATTATCTACATTAGTAATTTTTGGCTAAAATTGGGTAGATGAACTCTTGGCAAAATTTAAAAGGTTTACAGTTCAATTGGAAAAACTAAAAAGGTTTAAGACTCAATTAGCAAAATTGAAATAAGTTTAGGACTTTTTAGACAATTTTCCGTATCTAATTTTCTCTAGAATTATCTATGATCGAGGAAAATATATTCTCTAGAAATATGTGTTTAATAGATTGGCCACATATAGTATTCTCTAGAAATATCTAAGAGTAGTTACACCTCCTTGTATAGCTCATCAATAGCCAAGAAATACTCCCATTTAGGTGTGCCTTTAGCTCAAATTCAGCTATTCAGGGTGCTTTTGATAACATTTTTATTTCAGGTAATAATTTCTTTTAAGAAATAATCTTTTTCTATTTATATTCCTTAAAAAATTTCTAAGTAAAAGAATGCGTTTGAAAATTATACAAAACTTCTATTCTCGAAATAGAAAAAGAATATGAATGTGTTTGATATGACTCATAATTGTTTTTTTCTTTCTTTTAATTTTTATACATTTTTCTTTTTTTCCTTTTTTCTCTTCTTGCTTGTCGACGACGGCTGGTGACTATCAACCGACGATCGATGACCACAATAGCCGATGGCCAATTAGGGGGCGGAGGATGGGGGAAGGGCAAGAGGCAATGACAAATAAGAAGAAAAGAAAAAAGAAAAAAAAAAAAAAAATTATTTCTATAAATCATCCTCGGGAACAAGACTCTACTATTTTTTTTACTTTTTGTTTCATTCCACATCTATTCCTCGAATACTTTTCAATTTCAGAGAATAAAAAAAAATTATTGACATTATCAAATAGATTTATGTTCTTTTTTTTTTTTTTTTCGAGAAACAAAAGAATAGAAAAACAAAGAAATTACAACATTAACAAATAGACCCTCAATAGCCTTAGCAGACTCGTTCTTGTAAGTGAAGGTAGAAGAAGAAAAGTTTGCAATAATATAGATTTATGTGGATGATATGATCATCATTGGAGATGATGTAAAGGAGATATGTCAAATTAGAGCCAATCTCTTCTTATGGTTTTAGATGAAGGAGTTTTGAGAACTCAAACACTTTTTGGGACTCAAGGTTGAGCAAACCAAGGAAAGGGACAATAGTATGCATGAGATACCTTGAAAAGTTTTGAATGCTTGATTGCAAGCCAATACCTATGCTTATGGATGGAAATATCAAGCCATGTGTTGTTGAAAGACGAGAATTGGAAGATTCAACTATGTGTAGGCAATTGGTGGATAGTCTTATCTACCTAATGAGATTGCCCTTGCAGTGGGAGAAGCAAGTAAGCTCATGGAGAGACCACAAAAGCCTAACTTGGATGTAGTCAAACGAATACTAAGGCACATTAATTTTTTTTATTTTGGGTTCTTGTATAAGAAAGAATCATTGTGTGAGATAGTACAACATTGTGAAGTTGACTTTGCTGGAAATTGTGACATAAGGTGATTGGCTACCAGGTACATGTTTAGTCTCGGATCAACAGTGTTAGGGTGTACTAAAAGATAGCCACTTGTGTCATTTTCCACAACAAAAGTTGAGTATAGTGCAGAGTACACCAAACCGAATGATAAAGTTGCAAATATTTCATTAAAGGACTCGGAGTTGCAAAGTTTGAAGAGTTTCAAAAGCAACTTGACATAATTGCTATATCCACATTGGAAAAGGAAAACATTGCACCTCCTCTCTTCTCCAAGATATCTAGATTTTTCCTGGCTACTCCTTAAATATCTAAATATTTTCTTATAATATATTTTAAGTAACAATATGAGACAAATAGATTCGCTAGATCTAGTAATCTTTACAAATATACAGGAAGATAATTTCGCCAGAAATATCTAAGATAGGTACACATCCTAAATTAGCCCCTACATAGTCAGGTAGTGCTTCCATTTGGGAGTGCCCTCTCATCGTAAATGTGTATGTAAGAAGTTCTCCCAATCAATATAGTAGAGAGATCCTTTAATAAAAAGTGTTTTTTTAATTGAACATCCTATGTCTTTCTCAGTTCTCCCAATTAATATAGTAGAGAGATCCTTTAATAAAAGAGTAATAAAAAGAGTGTGTGTGTTTTGTTTTTTTTTAATTGAACATCCTATTTCTTTCTCAACACATAACACATTAAAAAATGTATGGCCATTTCATACTTCTTGTAAAATCCTCAAATTATTGCACAGCTGCTAATTTCCTTCATAAACTTTTAAAATGCAGTCCTAAACCATTCTGAGACTGATTTCGCAATTTAAAAAAAAAAAGATTTCTGAAGTTTTTTTCCTTTTCCTTTTTTTTTTTTAAATTATATTCTTTCCTTCTTTGTCTCTTCCCAATGCCGTATGCTGGCTGCCAGGCTCAGCGATGGCCGACGAGAGCCGGTGAGGGTTTGCAGGGATATTGTGAGGGTATGGTCTGCATCTCTCTCTCGCTCTCTCTGTTTGTCTATCTATCGATTTCGGACACCTTCAAACTCCACATTTCTCTGGACAGGGAGGAGTGCTCGAAACCTGTTTCTGTTCTCTGCCCCTTTCGTTAAGGTCTTACACCACGGCCATTAACGGGGCGCTGTCCTGCATTGATTGAGGCTCTGCTTGTTCTTAATGTGGAGGAATAAAGCAAATGGGTCTGAGAATTCCTGGTCTTCAGCGATTGGTTCTAGCGGGAGCCCTGCTTTGGAGGCGAGAAAAGGCCCGTCTTCCATCCACGCGGGCGTGCGAGCTGGTCTGAGAGATGGCGGTGGCAAAAGCGTGCAAAGAAATGGCAACCTTTTGTTGTTTCGCTCTCAAAGGAAGCACAGGCAAATGGAGAGAGAGAGAGAGAGAGAGAGAGAGAGAGAGAGAACTGTGAGAGATGCAAGATCGGAGGTTGGAGACAGGCCGACTGGAGTTTGGTGACGATGATGAACGCCTAGGTGAGGGCGTGTGGCCCTCGTGCGCCTAGGCCGCGACCTTAGCCGGCCATTGCCCAGTCGCAGAGGGAAGAAGATGAAGAAGGAAAAATTAGAAAAAATAAATAAATAAAAGAAATATTCTGAAAATTATAAAAAAAAAATTGCAAAACAACCTAGATCGTCCATTTCAGCCGCTCACCATGTCACATAGAACAACCGGTGCTGATTGAACTACCATGTTAGTGCTTTCCGATCTAAATTGATTAGATAAATTGGAAAATCATAAAAAGATTTAGGACTAAATCGATCAAATTTAAAAGTTTAGGATTAAATTAGCGATTGTATAATAGGTTTAAGACCTTAGAATGCCCCAAACTTTATCTAAGGGAAATTCATCCATTAGATCATATGGAATTTTTTAGCATGAATTAATTCGGCTATTGGGGTGACAATATGAGACATGGATTTACAAACCGCATTATCATGCATGATCCCCTAACTTGCACACATTAAATTAACCTAATGATTTCTAAATGCACAAAATGACGCGCTAAATGAAAGATAATACTTCTAATCCCAATTTAGAAACTCAATTAAATGCCTAAGTGATGCAAAAAATGGATGCTTAAGTAGAAATTTTGTTGAAGTTAAACGAATTCCAGTTTTTTTTTTTTTTTTTTTTTTTTTTTTTGTGCAATTGCGAGAAGAATGGCCTTGGGCAACCACACTAGTTTTAAATACAATTTTTTTTTGGATTTTTTGGGTTGGTCATGGTGTGGCATTGCGAGTCCCACGTCAAACGGACGAGGCCTTCTGGTGTTACTTAAAAAGAAAAAATTCAAACAAACGGTTACTATCTTGAATAGTCAAACTAAGTTGTGCATTAACAAATGGTATTAGAGCAAGATTCTCTTGAATCGACGTATGGTTCATGGACAGAATATGCTTGTAAACACTCCGACGACGTCGAGAGGTGGTACCTAAGACAAGAGAGATTGGCATGCTTCTAAAACATAGGGATAAGAATGAATGGAGTCACACAGAGTATCACTTGGACAAGTGATTACCACTTTCTTGGGTTGAACTTTTTAATATGGATAGACCATAGTACTGATCAAGTAACTCTACTCTCAGAGACATCACTTGTGATGGGTTCACAGCAGATGACTCGTACAAAACTCGAATCTTACCAATTTCACAACATCCGAGTCGAGTCATATAAGTGTAAGGGATCGGCCCACATGTCATGGGAGAGTGTCGACTGGGATCTCACACTGCTTAGATACGTAATCATAATTGACTTCTACTCTCTCTCTCTCTCTCTTTTCTTTTCTCTTTCTTTGTCAAATGACTTGAATTTCTAAATTGAATATTCTAATAAGTTAACGTGGGTAACGTCAGGTCACACAGCGCAGATTCGCCATGTCCAATCATCATTTTTTTCTTAAGTTCATTGGACCAATTGATTATCTTGGCTTTGCGTCCAAAACGAGACTACCAGAAAGATTAAGCCAAACACGAGACACAAAGCATAATTTGGAAAGGAAGTAATCAAAGTGATTAGGAAAGGAAGAAAAAAGAGGAAGAAAAGAAAAGGTTCCCTCGATAGACAAGTGGGTGACCGAGCCATGTGCGACCATGTGGTGGTTGGCCCTCCCCGGGTCCACAAGCCCACTTCATCTCTCTTCCTTGATAAGGAAAGCAATTTTGTTCTTTCCCTTTTGTTCTTTCATTTCTTTTTCTTTTTTTTTATAAACAAAGCTGTTCTTTTCATCTCCCCCCATCATTCTCCTTCTTCTTTTCCTTACTTTCAAAACTCCTCCAATCACCCATTATCATTCTTCCATTAGCCCCAGAGACCTGATTACATTAAAATCCGTGAAATCCCCCGACACTGCAACTCCTCTTATTTCTCAGAGTAATGCGGTGGAAGCTACATGGTGTTATTAGTTCGAAAATATGTGATGTTGCAGAATTTCGATCTAAATATGAAAGTTGTTACCTCATGAATCCGGATTTTAGAAAAGAAATTAAAATATGAGGCTCTATTTTGTACAAGGTCCTCATATTAAGTGAAGTGTGTTGAATTATGAAATCATATCTCATTATGATTGGAAAACTGCTTTTAACTTCGCTTTTAGAATTTCGCAACTACCTTTACCTAATTGAAAGAAAGCTCGATAGCCGACAATATTGGCTCTTTCTTTTTGTCATTTCGATTTAACCGCAACTAATTCTTTGTTGACCTAAATGCGATTGCTCAATTTCATCCTTGTGTCGTAGCAAAGTAGCTAGTCATAACTAAAGGAAAACAAATGTTGAGTTGAATAATTCATCAACATATGTATTATTTTGCCCTAAAGTAAAGTAACTTTTAGGTAAGAACGAAATATACTTTTATTTAGAATATAGAAAAGTGCCCATTTGCAAAATTCACCATCAGCAATATTTTTTGCATGCATGCATCACAAGTACCACAATGCTAAATACATATTTGGTGTTCGGTGCCCAAAATAATAAAGCCATTACGGACTTAAAAATTAGATTTATTACCAAATAAGATGCCAAATTGTACATGTGAGGACCAATACAAGTGCAGATATTCTGTGCATCTAATTTTCATATTTTAGAAAAAGTTGTCCTCCCACGACGGCGTGCTTTTCACGCACCTTCGGATACGGGCGATTAGACACGTCGTCATCTTTATGCTAATGATGGTGCGCAATGGAGTTTTATATCTGAAAAATCTTCCTCTGAAAGTCTAAATTCTCTTCCGGCCGTCCAATTTCAATCCTCTCTCTCTCTCAACTTTTGGGGGGGCTACCTGCTTCGTTAATCCAGAATACATCTGTTTGTGTCAGAAGGTGACTGAGTTTTTTTTTTCGCCTTTTGTCCTTGCAAGCAAGAATGACTGACCCCCCTTGTGTCAGAAACAAAATCCCATCGCCCAATCTCAATCGACCCTCAAAGTTAGTTGTGTACGAGGATTGATTCTCACGACCACCCTCTTCTCCTTCTTCGCCATACCCTAGGAAGACCTCATCGCTCTCTCTCCCTCGAGGTCACATCGTCTCGAGTTTCTCAGGGATCTGCATGCGTCCATGGCTCCTGAGGATCCGGTCACCATGAGTCCTCCTCCTACACCTTCCCTCAGAACCAAGATCTCTCGCCGGTTCATCGAGTCCCTCGTGAAGATCAGGGCGTCGCGTGATGCAGCAACCGGAGGTAATATCCGGAAACGCGCTCAGAGGATAAAGATCGCTGCCTACTCGAGCATGGCTCGTGTGACTGGATCGAGGAGGGCCTGGAGCCGAGCCCTTCTTGCGAAGCTACGGAGCCGAGCCAAGCGCCGTCGCCATTTGCAGAACCAGAGACGCTTGGGCTTGAAGAGAAAGAGAGCCGGCTCCAGAAATATGGTGCTGAACGAGGTGAGCCGAGCCAATGAGCTCCGGCGGCTAGTCCCCGGTGGCAAATCCATGGATCTTTGCAACTTGCTGGAGGAAACGAGTCATTTCATCCAGTGCCTCACAGCTCAGGTTAAGGTCATGCAGAGCATAGCGGATCGGTACTCGGTTTAAGGTTTTTTTTCTTTTTTCTGGGTTGAAATCTTCTGATGGAAAGAAAATGAACCGAATACACGGTATGGTATACAACTAAATGCTAAGAGAGAATCATAGTGGGCTGATGTTGAGACAGGTAAAGGGTTCACAGGGTTAGCAGGTTTTACTTCTCATGCACATATAAATACTTATAAAGGATACAAAGGGGAAAGGAAGGATATCTCACTCCTTTCGTAGAGCTATTGAAGAGATAAAGAGAAGATAAGAGGAAGCTAAAGCTTCACTTGTAGAAAGCAAATAATTATCATATATGTCTCTTACATTTACTCTCTCTCTCTCTCTCTCTCTCTCTCTCTCTCTCTCTCTCTATGATTGAATTCTGTCAATGGATTAATGCATGAAGCAGTCTTGCAGGTGTGGAAACAATCTGTGATTCTGTTTAAAAGCCTGTTTCTGATGGCATGTGGAGGTAAGTTAATCATGCTGGTTCTCTCCATGCTCGTATAATAAGATAATATGAGGGGGGGTATTATCTGTAAACCGAAAATAATTAATAAAACCTGCATTATTGTGGTTCTGATTCATTGATCCTCTGTGAAAAAACATTAGCAAGTGATCAGAATAATTTATTGCTTTAGCTGTTCTGGTTTTTGCCATTTATTTCTTTTTTGCTCTAATAACACTGATTTATCTAGGGCCTTGAAGAGCTCTGTATATTCCCCTTTGGCATCTCAATATGCTAACCACACATTTTTTTTTTCTTAACTTGCAACTTTGTTTTACACAAACGCTTTTTCATAATCAAAGAGAAAAAAATTGTCTTGAAGAAGGGCTATATGGGCTATATGCATAATGCATCGAATCATCATTTGGACATAATTTCATCCGAGATGCTTGCGGAACATATATTTGAATTTGGATTTTAGTAAATATCATTGGTTATTGTCGATTTATCACTTTGAAAACGTTTCTCAACATGGCATTAGTCATATAACTTGGTACGAATGCTTTGTTGATTAATACAGATACTAAAGGTCGATTGAATTCTGGTTTCATGATTTAAGCGGGGGAGGGGGGTTGTTGGGCTAGTCTTCACCGAGGTATAGTTGTCGGTCCAAAGGTGCGAAAGCGCTAGAGGGCCTTGTGACCCCAAATATCGTAAGCGAAAGGGGGCTCAGGAGGATTCTCAGTCACTGAAAAAAAAAATAAAAGTTTATTGAATTCTCTTTTAAATTATAGTCCTTTCTTTGAACTTTTTATTGTTGTCGTCATGTAGTTTTTTGTTCGAGTTCATTTAAATTGGCATAAATCATTCATCTTTTGATACAAACTTTATATCCATATGAGTGGATTATGCGTATTAAACATATCCATTCGTAGTTTAGCCTTTGTAATCTGTAGATTTTATTCTTATGATTTATTTATACATTTCTTAAATTTTAAGGGCATTATTCTACTCTTCTCTAGATATCTTTATCAAAATTTCGCAATTTTACTAAACAAGTGTGAATAAAGATGTGATTAACTATTCCATCAAAAGTCACGTGTAAGTTCCTCTATCAGTAAACAGTTTTCCCTTTTCTTTGATGAATTTATTTTCAAAAATTTCTGCATATTGTGAGAAAAAATTTAGAAAAAATTGTGTAATTAAAATCAATCCACTTATACACCTTTTTCGGTCAACAAAAACAACCAAATTCATCCTTATATGAAAAGCACGAGTGTCTCCGTCCAAGCTTGACTCTCAAGAGATGGATGGAGTTTCAATTTTATGATTTTTTTTTTCCTGGTTATTTCGACGTAACAAGGTTTAAAAAAAAAAACATTATCTCTCTCCCGAAAGAAGGTCAATGAGCCATCCAAATGATTTGTCGAGATTTCTAATTTTATGCCTAAAAGCACTTATTTTTCTCCGTGCTAGTAAATATCAATAAGCGTTGATAAATATCAAAGAGCCCTAATTCTTCTTCTTTTTTTGAAAGGATATTGTAACTTTTTTCCTAGTGACATGTTAACTTACCGAAACTTTTACAAAGTTATCAACTTGTTCTGATGGCTTGTGAAGTTATTAATTTAGCAACATTTTTAGTCTGGTAACATGAAATTATCAATTAATATTAGAGTGATTTATCAACTTTTATCAATTTAAATTATCAATTAGTATTAAGTTATCATCTCTCATTTGAATTACTACGAACATTTAATGATTTTTTTTATTGAATTAACCAACTTTTCTATTGAGTTGCCAATTTTTTATTCCTTGGTTTACCAACTTTCATATGAGTTACTTACCAACATGTATATGAACTTCTTTTTTTCCTAACTTTTCATATTTTATAAATTTGTATTTGCAATTCTTAGTAACCCTTAGATTTACTAACTCTGTTTTACAATTATCAATCTTAATTAGAATGACTCCCCAATTTTTCTCCAATCAAGTCACCAACTCTCATTTAAATTAGAATAATGTCATCAGTGGTCCCTTTACTATCATTTCTATTGAGAACACAAACGCAAAGTCAAGCTACCAAGAAACAAATTAATGAAAGCACAATAACATAGATGCACACGTAAACTTGTGAGGTTTGACGCCTACGGGTGAGTGCTAATCTAGGGGCTTAAGGCTCCCACTTCATGAGACATGACCTCTTGTGTCAAGTCGTCTTCCTCCTTGCGACTTGCAGATAGCATTGGCTTGTTCATCCTATATCCATCCTCAGCTTTCTAGATGCAACCCGGGGGTTTTAAGTCTCCGGATGTGTGCACAACTGTGTCGTGGTAAGCAAGAAAACATGCATACACTACTTTTAATTGCCAATATAAACATTCATCCCTAGACCACCTGCAAAACAAAGTTTAGCAATTGCAAGACCATTTATTATGGTTGTTAGCAATATATCTTAATTCACACGCAATAATCTGAAAGATCAAACAAAAATGTCTTATTAAAATAGAGAGTCGGGTATAAGTCCTCTATTTGGTTTTAAACCAATCCCTAATTGGAGTAGTCAAGTTGTCGCGAATCACCTGAAGTGGACTCCAGGAGGTTGACAAGATATTGCTTGTTGCTTACGTATAAGAAAGGCGTAGGCCATGTTTAAATCCTCCTGGATTTGGCCAGCATCTTGACATGGATTATGTAATATATGTCCATCTAGAAGTTGTGACTAATCTATTCTGAGGTTGGTTATGGATCTATCAAGATCTAGTGGTGATGTGGGAGAAACATATCCAGCCTAGACTTAAGTCATTAGTCTGTATAAACTAGAGATTCTAAGTAAGGGGATTTGATTACACTAGAGCATCTCTGTGTCCAAGATTAGTATTGACCTCTTTACGAGAGGCCTCTAGCTATGACCCTAAAATCTATGTGGAGGTACTAACACCTATTCGTTGTACGCTAACTCTCAAGTTTTAATTAGAGAACGAGAAGCACAAGCCTATTGAACAGCAGGAGACATGTAGAACTTGAATATAAACAAGTGTCAGTTCATCATGCGAAAACTAATAAACAAGTCCATTCATTTGCTCTCTAAGCATGCAGGCACGCAATTGCCCTCGACCAGCAACTCAACCGCCTTGACTCTGGTGAAATCGGAAGAACTACCGACCAGGTCGCAAACCTGAAGTGATGTGCTTCAGGTCTGTTTTGGCAGAGAAGAAATGTTCTCTCTCTCTCTCTCTCTCTCTCTGTCTCTCTCTTCGTGGTTCTTCTCTTCAGCCGTCTTTTCTTGCCGCCTTCTCACTTTCAGCAAGTCTTTTAAGTTCTCTCTCTCTCTCTCTCTCTCTCTCTTTCTTGCCAAGATTCGGACACGACAGGAATGACACGACTTCCACATTAGTTGGCAAGAACCCGAGACGAGCAAGAGAGAGGGAGGCTCACGTGAACCTGGCTTGCTCGGCCAAGGCCCAAGGCCAGGCCTTGGGCCATCCGTGGGCTTGGCTCCGTTCGGTTATGGGTATTCGGGCCCTCCTCCCACCCTTATTAATCCTTCGGCCCCGGTCCTCCAAATCCACCTCAGACCTCTAAAAGGTTCTGGAATTCGTCAATTGAAAACAAAAACGATGGTTTATCCGCGAACTGTATAATCTCATGAACCGAGCCTTGTTTGGTGACGTTAATTATGTAGCAAGAATACTAAGTCCCGTAGTATAAGATTGGAATGTATGTCAGGGTAATTTATGGATGCGAGGACTAACATTAGACACGCATAGAGCTGCAAACATCTTGGAAGGCCTAATCACAGCTTGGAAAAAGTCGTGATGTAGGAATTACTAAACTCGTCAAAATGGGTCATAAACTCATTTCTTAACACATATATAATAAGTTGAGTTGTTATATTCGTTAGTTATAATGGTCAAATGTAAAATGTAAAATGACTTTACAATTTACTTTGATGAAGCCCACCTTTATGACTCTTTTATTCTCTCTCGCCCTTACTCGATTTCGCACTTGCTCACTCCACATTCTCATTTCAATTTTGATATAAGTTTTCCTAAATTTGGTTAAATATAAAAGTGTTAAAGCAATATATGTTGTGTCAGGTTTGTTTCACAATATTTCCATTGTATTGAGATAGAGTAAAACGGGATTAATTGATCTATTTTGATCGGACCATTTTTGACCCGATACAATCCAACCTACCCGCTTGATGAGTCTAGGAATAACCTTGAAATGACATGCATATGATATTTAAAAGAACATGCGAGATTTTGTGCTTTGAAACCGACGGAGTCTGTGCTGACGCGGAGGATTTTACAGATCCTCAGCTTCCTCTTGCTGTTGAAGTTGAAGGAGAAAGATGATCCATATCCAGGAATGCTGCTGGTAAACACGCTAGTAGTAGATTTAACATGGTGGTTAAGCTTTCTCGATCCAAATGAAAGGGATGGATCTTTTAATCACCGAAGATTCCATTTAAAAGATCGTGTGCTTGTGAATAAAAATTCAATGAGTAGGACGAACGACCCCCGTTCAAGCCAGCTAGCCACCGTCCCGGGATGCCACCTCAAGTCCTCAACCTCGATCCTCCATGGCTACGAGACGTCTGAAACTTGATCTTCGTATATTTTATCTTCAAAATGTCAGCTTTTTCATAGTTCCATGTACTACACCCGTCGAACCCGGATTAGAATGTTAGGTGGAAGGAATATTTCGAGCTGCGGGTTCAAATTGGTCACCTCCAACGTGAAAGAAAAGAACAGGAGCACCGAAATCTCTGACCCCAACACTAGGCCAAAGCAGTCCCCAATTTTGTCAAAAAAATAATCCCATGTGTTCGTTATTCGTGTCATGTACCGATAGTTGATATAGAAATTATGATGATATGCATGTGATTACAAGGAAAAATTATTCAAAAAGTATGAAATTTGTTATGCTTTGCAAGTCAGTTCCAAACATTTTAATTTTACTAATTAAATACAAATCTTTTGATCATTTGCCAATATAGACTGTCTAGTCAATTTTGGCCAAAACATCGTTGACATAGAGGTCAACAGTCCCATGTGGCATGATTAGTGCTAAGGCTCGATGATCGGAGGAGAAAAATGAAAATAAAAAAGAGAAAAAAAAAAGACAATAAATATATTAAAATTAATAAAAATTTCAAGAAAATATTGAAATTTCTTTAAAAAATTTATTCACGTTAGTGCCAACCGTGTTATATGAGACGGCTAATGTTCACATTTGTGATTTTTTGTCAAAATTACCATGTTGGACTATATTGACAAAACATGAATAATTTGAAGACCCAATTGATAAAATTGAATTAACAAAAGTATAATGAGTTTAATACTTTGTGGATGATTTTCCCAATCACAAAGGCATATGATGGGGAAGATGGCCACTATTGCGGACATCAACAATGACAACTAATAATCTTCTATAAGAAACAAATCTTCATGTAGATGACAAATTTTTCACATGGATGACAACCTTGGTAGCGTGCTGTCAATAAAAGATTACATAAAGAGAACACAACATAGCCCACCGACAAATATACAAAACAGCAACCGGCGCACGTGACGTTCTCTTTCCTTTCGAGCATATAGCATGACATATTGAGTTGAAGTTTTCTTGGAACCCCCAAGATTCAACATGGATTCTCATGGCCACATAGTAATGCTACCTTTCATGGCCCATGGCCATCTCATCCCCTTCCTCGCCCTCGCCCGTCGCATCCGCCACCAAACCCCCTTCGTCGTCACTCTCGCCGCCACTCCTCTGAACCTCCGGTACCTCCGCTCCATCATCTCCCCCTACGACGCCGACTCAAGGATCCACCTCCATGAGCTCCCGTTCCGCAGCTCCGAACACGGCTTGCCCCCCGACACTGAGAACACCGAGAACTTGCCCATCAATCAGATCGTGGCGCTTTGCCATTCATCCGCGTCTCTCGCTGCTCCCGTGGAGCGCCTTATCTCCGACATAACCACTGAAGAGGGCCGGCCACCTCTTTGCGTGATCTCGGACGTGGTCTTTGGGTGGTCCACGGACGTCGCCAGGCGGCTCGGGACGAAGAGCATCGCCTTCACCACGTGTGGCGCATACGGCACTATGGCCTACGTCTCCCTCTGGCTTCACCTCCCGCACCGCTCCACCGATGCTGAGGAGTTCTCGGTGCCTGGATTTCCTGAACGGTGCAGGTTCCACCGCTCTGATCTCCACCGGATCATCCGAGAGGCAGACACTACCGACCAGTGGTCCAAGTTCTTTCAGGTTCAGCTCAAGCTCTCTTTGGCCTCGGATGGTTGGTTGTGCAATTCGGTTGAGGAAATTGAGCCTCTTGGGTTGGATCTGTTGAGAAAGTACTTGAAGCTCCCTGTTTGGGCCATTGGTCCTTTAGTCCCTTCTCACTTGCTTCAAAAATCATCACCGATCTCTCCCGACTCAACATTAAGATCCATCCAAAAGCGTACGGGAAAAGCTCTTGGAGTGTCCCTAGAGAAATGCCTAGACTTCCTCAACTCACATGGTCCAAACTCTGTTTTGTACATTTCCTTTGGTTCTCAGAACACTATAGGTCCTGGCCAGATGATGCAATTAGCCATTGGATTGGAATCAAGTGGCAAGCCTTTCATTTGGGTCGTTAGGCCGCCGCTCGGTTTCGACATTAAAGGCGAGTTCCGACCCGAGTGGTTGCCACCAGGGTTCGAGGACCGGATGACCGGGAGCAAGCAGGGTTTGCTAGTGTGGAATTGGGCACCACAATTGGAGATCCTATCGCACGGATCGACGGGGGCATTCCTGAGCCACTGTGGGTGGAACTCGATCGTGGAGAGCCTGAGCCAGGGGGTGCCGATCGTGGGGTGGCCCATGGGGGCCGAGCAGGCATACAACGTCAAGATGATGGTCGAGGAGATGGGGGTGTGCGTGAAGCTTACGCGTGGGCTCGAGAGCCAGATCGACGCTGAGGCAGTGAAGCGGGTAATCGAATTGGTGATGGAAGAGGAGGGAAAAGGAGGGGAGATGAAGAGGAGGGCCTATGCAGCGATGCGGCAAATGAGAGAAGCTGTGAAAGAAGGCGGTGATGATGACCGGGGGTCAAGCGTCAAGGCCATGGATGATTTTGTGAGGACCATTTTAGGTGAGCCTACGAAGGATACATCATCCTCTTCCTCTTGAGTCAATCATCACCTAAAAAAAGGTCTGTCAAATTTATAAAGACAAAACTAGAAAGTCGAGACACTCATGTCCTCAAGCAATAGAACCGAAGAATAAAAACTTCGCTCTTTCTTGAATGCAGCACCTTTTATTCGGGTACGATCCAACCTCCATGCTTTGTAGTTTTGTCTTGAAATATTCCGTGTGTACGAAACAAAAAAATGTTCTTCGCGCGTAATACTCAACATCATGTGTCCGACGATATTTACGAAATTTTGAGGTGCGACAACATCCGTGTCATGATAATTCATGTCTAAAACTATCGTCACAGAATCAGAAATAGCGGTTGGTCAACACGAACCCTAAGCGAAAAATTCGCTGCCTTGTCATCAGATCCGTAAATGAAATGGGTTTCTAATGACACGTCCGCCATCAAACGCATTCGGACTCCAACAGCCACCCTATATGAAATCTAAACTGCAAAGCTTTTCATGCTCCACTGCCACTCATTTTCTGAAAGCTAATTAATTCGGAGCAAACGTAGTGGTCCAACATAATTGCAGTCCCTAAACTTACAATTACTCTGGTCGAAAATTTTATCTGCGTTATGTAATTTCTGTAGGTGATCCAGTTGAGTTACAAAACAATTACGGAACCACACAATCCGTCCAAATCTAATCTAGCAATATCTAGGAAATTATGTGGAATTCAGGAAGTGGAGAAAAAAACACCACAAGTGCCATATGCACTCACTGCAGTGCCACAACATCTCTGGGATCATTCGAGTGTCACTTTGATAAAAAAAAATCGATCACAATCACTTCATCCAATGTGAAATTAATTTATAATACATCATCTGATATGATGTGTCGGAAAGTTGAAGTCGGCACTTGAGAAGGCAAACAACATCACTTGGGCATTAAATTAAAGGAAAGCAGAGGTTCCAATAATTTCATGAATGATTGTTTCAATGCCATTAAATTTTAGAAGTGAACACTCATGACTTAGATTCATTAGTTTTTTAAAAGTGACTACTTAAGTGATAGGAAAAGAGAGTTTGAAAATGACTTCTTTTTAGGAAAAGAAAGAGTCTAAAAACAAGGTCATCTTATTGGAGAAGATTTCAATAAACAACAAGAAAGGACGAATATTTCTTATACTCTTGCCATGCTAGACAAAAATTTCTACATAAGGTGCCTGATTCTATTCTTTTATTTTCTGAAAAAGAAAGAACAGAAATTCATTCCAGTTATCTTTTTTTATTCCTGAGAATAGATTTAGAACATAATTCAAAAGTTTTTTTTAAAAAAAAAGTTGCTTTTTTGTTCTTAGAAATAACTCTAGAATCAAGTTTTTTTTTTTTTTTTTCTCTTCTTCTTCTCCCTCCTCCTTCTCCTCTAGCTAATTGCTAGCATTGGCCATGGCCGGCAACCAACTAAAGGAAGAAGAGGAAGAAGAAGAAAAGGAAAAAAAGAGAAAAATATAATAGAATTATTTAAAAATTAAAAGAAATGCTAAATCATAGAAGGATTTGAGAATTATACAAAACGTTTTTTTATTCCGAGAATAGAAATTTTGACAATTGCCAAATACTTTCAAATATTCAAAAATTTATCAATAGAATAGAATTTGAAAAAACCATTTATAAGAGTAGAAATTTTTTTTAGAAAGAATTGTTCTAAACGCATCCTTGTTACATGAGCTTAATCTTGAAGATTTCAATAAGTTTAGGCTTCACCTCTCTTGCAAGCCCAAATTTATTTAGCATATTGGGCTAGTTAAAATGCAATTCGTAACCAGGCCAGCCTATATGAAATTTATTTAATGCAGACATATTAATCATATAAAATGTTCATAATGACAAAATGCCTAAGTGCAATGGAGAATATGGATGCAATACCATCAATTCTATTTACGAGTTGGGGAACGATCCCTAATTTTCTTGTGTGATATATAACTTAGTGAAATAGTCAATATTTATGTGTTAACATGGAGGCATTTGATTAGTGAATTATAAATATAAACATTATCTGTGTACAAACCAAACTGAACACAAATGCAAATGATGGTGACATCTATAGTTCACCAATCAAAAGACTGATAAGTAGGCCTCCAACCGATAACAGAGAAAAATATGACTCTTTTCAAACTAGTTAGAGGGACAGCTTTACTAATATTTTGAGTAAAACGGCAATTTTCGCAACTAGAATCTAGAATATGAAACACTTAATTTAATGGATATACATGAATCCTAAAACTAAACATAACCGCCTTTGGTGCCTTATGCTATCTCATTTGGAAAGTAAGAAATAGCATTATCTTCCGCAATGAAAGATTATACCTCCCGGCTTTAAAGGACCTCCTTCGTAAAGCTGTCAATGATAGGGTTTTATCATTCCCCAAGGTCCCAGACAACCCCCGTAATAGAAGACTTCAACTTAGCTGGGGCATCCCCCCTTCCATCTTTGATTGATTTTGCTTATTGGCGCCCTGTTGGGGCCTGGGTTCCCATCTTGGTGTCTCTCCTTTTCTTCTCCTTTATCTGTCTTTTCCTTGTGCGGGCCACAGTGTTGTGTGCTCTTTGCCCTTGGCCTCTATTTGGCCTTCTTTGCTTCTGCTTTTATCTGCATTGTATCTCTCTTGCAGCTCTTCCCTCCCCCTTTCTTTTCCCTTGGCCCCGGCCCCCTTCCACTCGTTTGGATTTGTTGTCCTTCTAAGTGTGAGCTGGTGTCGGGTCCCCTCCCTTTGTTGTACATCTGTATAGCTTTTTGTGCAAAAGTCTATATACCTATTACCTTTTACCAACAAAAAAAAAAAAATAAACATAACCTAGATTCTTCAAGTCTAATTGCGATGATTGCCACGTCTTAATCTCTTGTGATAGCTAGGGAAGAGGACTAAATAGAAATCTCCTCTCCGTCAAAAGACGGTTCGATCAATGATCAAGATTTCAAGAAAAACCAAAAATAGCCGTTCTCCCTAAATCAAGTCTCATGCCATCAAAAAATAGCCGAACAACGTGCGGACAAAGCAGAACAATCCGTTTCCGCAAAATCCATTTTGTGAGCCAAAAAATCATCGAAAATGATATACTTCCCTTGCAAAGCATAATCCCTACTAATTCTCTATATAAACCATCAAATTAGAGAGACTCTCTAGTATCATTCTAGCGTGTCAGTCATCGCTTGGACAAAAGAAAATGGAGGCAACCAACAAGAAGGTGGTGCTTCTGTTGGGATTGATGGTCATGATTGCTTGTCGTGCCGATGGGAAACCCTTTGCGACGCGCCCTATACGGGCTTGGTGGCTTGCAGGCCGGCCATGACACCACCAGACCCGCCACCCCCGGCGGGCATGTGCTGCAACGCGCTCTCGCATGCCAACATGAAGGGCCTGTTTGTTTGTGTTCTTTTTTTGTTCCCCGGAACACAATTTCTGTTCTTTTGTTCCAAGGAACAAAAAAAGAACATAAATGCGTTTGTTTACACTTTTGTTTCCGGGAACAAAAACAAGAAACAAGAAAAACTTTTTTTTTTTCCCGGGAACACTTCCGAGAAACAATTTTTTTCTCTCCTATTTTTTTCCTTCTCTTTCTTTTCTTCTTCTTTTTTCTTTGGCCAGTCGCCGGACTCGGCCATGGCCGGCGATCGACCGTTGAGGGCCAGCGACCTCGTTGGAATGTCGTCGGCCCCTTGGCAAGGCTCGGCCTCACCTTGGTTGGGCAAGCTTGAGCTCACGCAAATCCAACGAGGCCGAGCTTGCCTAGCCACTAGTGAGGCTTGGCCTTGTTGGGGATCGGCAAGCCTCCCGTGGCTGGGCGAGGCCGGCCCGTTGGTCGGTCGCCAACCATGGCCGAGGTCGGCAACCGACCAAAAGGAAAAAAAAGAAAAAAGAAAAAAAAATAAAAAAAATTAAAAAATTAAAAGAAATAAAAAATTATACAAGTTTATCAAACGTGTTTTTATTTTTTTCTATTCTAAAAACATAAATTTACGCGTCCCCAAGCTATCCCCCGATCAAACGCGTTTGAACTTCCCCCTTCCATTCAAAAAATATAAATTTTGTTTTTTTTCTAATTTCTGCTCTCCAAACAATTTTTAAAGAGAAACGTTTCCAAACGCACCCAAAGTGTCTCTGCCAGTACAAAGACTCGCCGGTCTTACCCTCGCTCGGGATTGACCCAAAGCTCACGCTGCAGCTCCCCGAGAAGTGCAAGCTCCCTCATCCGGCCCCTTGCTGATCACGTTGTATCATGCGGGTGTGTGTGGGGCTGGAGAGAAAACACTATGCCCAATATCTGCCCGTTCGGAGTTCTTGCTCACTCTACCTATACCAGCTTATGACTCTCTCTCTCTCTCTCTCTCTCTCTCTCTCTCTCTCTCTGTTTATGTAATTTCTGCGGGTGATCTAGTTGAGTTACAACAGAATTATGTGACCACACAGTCCGTCCAAAACTAATCTGGCAATATCCAAGAAATTTTGTCAAATGCAAGAATTGAGGAAAAAGACATCATAAGTATTATTGATTACTTCAATACCATCAGCAATGTTTTTGCGGGGAAAGCAAAGTTAGCAAGACTAGTGCTGGCCAAGATGTTTGCCCATTTGCTTGCCCCCAAATTAACGAATTGGGGCAAAATTAAATATGCTCTTCAAAGCCTGACCCTGAACTCCAAATTAAGGAATTGGGGGCAAAATTCAAGAGGAACTCATGCCCCTCACGAGCGAACCTGCAAGAATCTCTGTGTGACAGGGAACTCCACACATCTCCTGGAGGTGGGGGTTCTCTTCCGTCTCCATCCTCTCGTGCGTTGCAATTTCAATGTGCTTGAGCTTTCAAGGAATCACCTCTTCCAATGTCCGATTCTCATACCACAACAACCACAGACTCAACTCCACTTCATCTCTATCCCCAGACCCCACAATGCCCTTAAAGCAGCCTCAACTCAAAGCCCTTATTCTCAGCCAGTAGACAAAGAATGGCAAGTTATCCGACCTCGTCTGCGACATCGGGGCTTCACCCGCTGTCCTCCTCATCCCGAAAGCAACGGATCGAAAGGGGGCCCGATCGAGGGGGGGAGAGAGAGTTGCATGAGATATCTGTTCCTTTTTTCGTTCGAATTTCTTTAATGAAGAAGATCAAGATTAAGACAAAGAAGTGGAAGAAGGGGAAAAGAAGACAAAGTGGTGAGTGAAATAGACCATTTGCCTTGTCATCTTGTCCTTTGTCCACGTTGGACACCAATTTTCTGGTCATGAAAGCCATATAAGAAGTAAAATTTCATTGAAAGAGAGAGAGAGAGAGAGTCACGTAAAATGAATAGTGGGAATATGTCGTTGAAGACACTGAAGTGATTAATTTTTCACCGCTATCACACACAAATAATCCAAAAAATAAAAATAAAAATTGATACTCTTAAGTAAGCGCCATACAAAAATAATAACACTTATCATATTCTTTTTTCCGTAGAAATTATATCATATAATATATCGAAATAATTTCCCAAAACTTAAATTGTTGAACAATAATTTTGTCATCAATGCCCTTGTAGATTATTTAAGGGCAATGATGAATACCTGTATTCTTTAGAATCCAAATTTTTTCAATATTTTTTCTACCATTTTAGCAAATATGATCAAGTTAATGTATTTTTTTATCATAAAGATATCGACTTTGGATGGACAAATTCCAAACCCAGACAACACAACGTTAATCTCATACACCTGGAATATTATGAGATAAATTCAAGATATCAAATGATCCAGACCGGTGATAGGACAATTACCACATAAGCCTAAAAACTTGCATCGTTTATGCATTTGACTCCTCAAATTTTTACTTCATTCCTTTGAGTCCTAGAACTTACATAAAATATGCATGTAGAGAATTTTGTCAATTTAGTTGGCTTTTTTTGGATAGAAAGTTCTTGTGATATTTTTTTAATAATATTTTTTGTATGATGTTTGACACCACATAGGATAAGAATTGAAAATTTTAAAAAGAAAAAGATTAAAAGTCATAGAGAGAGGAAGGCACCAAACGAGGGTCAGCCACCTCTTCCAGGGTGGCGGCAAGCAAGGATCACATCACAAACCAACATGACTGAACTAAATCAAAAGTTATAGAAAGATAGGGATGGAGGCCTTGAGTTCAAATGTTAAGGATAATAAATGATTGAAGGAAAAGGATAAAAGACGTTATTGGAGGATGGAGTTCTTGAGTTCAAAATTTTCAGGACCTTTAATATACCTATAGATCAAATCGTCACATCTAATCTTAGGCCAAATCTCAACCTTTACGTAAGGGAGAGTGTTGCACTAGATAAATAGTAAATTACATTTTCCTCTAGCAATTAACAATTTTTCTATGAGAAGTGATATGTGGACATTTCGAATAAAACGGACCACATTCATCAACTCTCAGCTTTTCCACAGCTCCATTTACTACACCAGTCGAACCTACATTGGAGGGTTTCATAGAACGAATATTTCTAGCTGCCACTTCAACCAGAGGAATCACCACCCCAAAACAAAAGTAGTATAAACCTAATTAACACCAACACTGATACGTAACATGCGATATGACATACGACAAGCCGACATATCATTTATAAAAAAAAAAATAGAGAATTTCCGACGTTTAATGCCACATTATATGTTAAACGTGTGCATGCATGTATAAATGATCATTTTATGATTATTTTAATCAAATTAATTTGATTCAAATTCAAAATTAAATAAATAATAAAAAAAGAATATGGAATGAATTTATACTAAAAACATCAATCCATCATTTTCATTATTTCAATTTGATAAATTCAATTTCATTCCAATCATCCATAAAACTTGGAGGGGAAAAAAAAACAATTCACATTCTAGACTTGCATGATAGAGTGTGTCTAAAGAGAAGAGAAAAAAAAAAACAAACTTGGAGGGCGAATTATGTGTTATGGGAAGTGAGAGTCGGAAGAAAATAGAAGATTATGTTTTTCTTCTTTATTCCTTCATTATTTTTATTATTTTGTATTGTTTTACATATTTATGTTCGACTCCTCATTTATTGAAAAATTTTCAAATTAACCCATGTGTATCGAAACACGTGTCAGAATTCCAAATTTGCATGTCAAAATTTCGAACTCGACTTTGATCGGGTGTTCAATTTTCTAACACGTATTGATTGAATGTTAAACACGTGTCAAAGTGTGCGACATGACATGAAAGCTCTCGAAAAATGTCGATGTTTCATAAATAGACACAAGGCACCAAATGAGGGACGTCCAATCCTCCCAGGGTGCCGGCAAGCAAGGTTCACATACAAACTGAGATGATTGAACTAAATTTTTCATGACTTTAATATTCCTTTGAATCAAATTGTCATGTCTAATCTTAGGCTAAATCCTCACATTTACGTAAGGGAGAGTGTTACAATATTTAAACAGTAAATTACATTTTCCTCTACCAATTAACAAATTATCTGTAAAATGTGATATGTGTGCAGTTGAAAACGAAATGGACCGCATTCATGAACTCCCAGCTTTTTCATAGCACCAAATGAGGGACGGCCAGTCCTCCCGGGGTGGCGGCAAGCAAGGTTCACATCACAAACCGAGATGATTGAACTAAATTTTTCAAGACCTTTAATATTCCTTTGAATCAAATCATCATGTCTAATCTTAGGCTAAATCCCCACATTTACATAAGGAGAGTGTTACAATATTTAAACAGTAAATTACATTTTCCTCTACCAATTAACAAATTATCTGTAAAATGTGATGTGTGCATTGGAAAACGCAATGGACCGCATTAATGAATCCCAGCTTTTTCATAGCTCTATCTACTACACCAGCCGAACCTACATCGGAGGGTTTGGTATAACGAATCTTTCTAGCTGCCACTTCAAGCGGAGGAGCACCCCAAACGCAATCGCCTTTCTTGCCACATAAATTCTTTCTCAAATAAGACTGTCCGACGCGATCTTGCGTGATCTTTGTACCCCGGAAAAGGTAAAAGACAGGGGACGGAATCTTTAGCCACAGTCGAAGGATTCAAGTGGACGACAACCACTGGACTTCTTTTGCAGTCTACAAAAAGCTTTCGCGAAGAAGAACGAAGACAAAGCACACGGCTGTCTCTAGTGATTCTCCAATCGAAACTCCTCGTACTCTTTTGCCATAATACAACATACTGAGGTTTTCTTGGAAACCTCAAGACTCGAATGGATTATTCTCAAACTCAATCTCAAACTCATGGCCACATAGTTATGCTACCTTTCATGGCACATGGCCATCTCATCCCCTTCCTCGCCCTAGCCCGCCGCATCCGCCACCTAACCCCCTTCGTCGTCACTCTTGCCACTACTCCTCTGAACCTCCGGTACCTCTGCTCCACCATGTCCCCGGACAACGACGACTCCAGAATCCACCTCTATGAGCTCCCATTCTGCAGCTCCGACCATGGCTTGCCCCCCGACACCGAGAACACCGAGAACTTGCCGCCTGATCGGATTCCGGCGCTTTGCCATTCATCTGTGTCCCTCACTGCTCCTGTAGAGCGCCTCATCTCCGACATAACCACCAAAGATGGCCGGCCACCTCTTTGCGTGATCTCGGACGTGTTCTTCGGGTGGTCCGTGGACGCCGTCAGGAGGCTTGGGACGAAGAGCATCACCTTCACCACAGGCGGCGCATATGGCACTCTGGCCTACATCTCCCTCTGGCTTCACCTCCCACACCGCTCGACTGATGTTGAGGAGTTCTCGGTGCCTGGATTTCCCGAACGGTGTCGGTTCCACCGCTCTCAGCTCCACCGGTTCATTCGAGAGGCAGACCCTACGGATGAGTGGTCCAAGTTCTTCCAGGTTCAGCTAAAGCTCTCTTTGGCCTCAGATGGTTGGTTTTGCAATTCAGTTGAGGAAATTGAGCCTCTTGGGTTTGATCTCTTAAGGAAGTACTTGAAGCTCCCTGTTTGGGCCATTGGTCCTTTAGTCCCTTCTCACATGCTTCAAAAATCATCACCAGTCTCCCCCAAATCAAGAATATATTCCCTCCAAAAGCATTCAGGAAAAGTTCCTGGAGTGTCCCTAGAGAAATGCCTGGACTTCCTCAATTCACATAGGCCAAACTCTGTTTTGTACATTTCCTTTGGTTCACAAAACACTATAAGTCCTAGCCAGATGATGCAACTAGCCATTGGATTGGAATCCAGTGGAAAGCCTTTCATTTGGGTCATTAGGCCGCCGCTTGGTTTCGACATTAAAGGTGAGTTCCGACCCGAGTGGTTGCCGCCGGGATTCAAAGACCGAGTGACCGGGAGCAAGCAGGGCTTGCTAGTGTGGAATTGGGCACCTCAACTGGATATCCTCTCGCACGACTCAACAGGGGCATTCCTAAGCCACTGCGGGTGGAACTCGGTCATGGAGAGCTTGAGCCAAGGGGTACCCATCGTAGGGTGGCCAATGGCGGCCGAGCAGACGTACAACGCCAAGATGATGGTCGAGGAGATGGGGTTGTGTGTGGAGCTTACGCGCGGGGTCGAGAGCCAGATCGATGCCGAGGAAGTGAAACGGGTGATAGAATTGGTGATGGAAGAGGAGGGAAAAGGAGGGGAGATGAGGAAGAGGGCCAATGCAGCGATGGGACAGATGAGGGAAGCGGTGAAAGAAGGGGGTGATGATGAGAAGGGGTCTAGTGTCAAGGCCATGGATGAATTCGTAAGGACCATTTTAGGTGACTCCATGAACGGTTCATCCTCATCCCCCTGAGTCGATTATCGCTGAAAAAGAATCGTCAAATCATGAGATAAAGCCACAAATTCCAGTCACTTGGCACATGTTAACCACTAGGATAGATTCCACGGGTCACAGTCATGTCCTCAAGCGATAAACAGAAGAATTGGGATTATGCTCCTTGTTCTTGAGTACACTGCTTTTTATTCAGGTATAATGTAGCTTTCTATACTTAATGTGTCTGACAATATTTCTGAAATTTTAAAGTGCGACAATTTCAATATGTCTTGTCGTCAAAATTCATAGCTAAAATTGCTGTCGGAAGTTCAAAAATAGTGTTGGTGAACAAAAGTTGCTAAGCCGAAGGATTTTCCCATGTTGTCATCAGATCCGATAGACGCGACGGATTTCTATTCACATATCCACCATCAAATACATACGGACTGCGACACCCACCTAAAATGCTAAAGCTTTTAATGCTCAACTGCTACTCATTTTCTGAAACCTAATTCAGAGCAATCATATTGATCCAAAATTAAATAAGCATCAATATATGAATATTTAAACAGACAATCTGTCCAAAACTAATCTGAGGATATTATGTCAAATGCAACAATTGAGAAAAAAGGACACCATACATGTCATGAATTCTGTATGATACTCACTCAAGTGGCACAACTTCTTTACTATCATTTGAGTGTAAAAAAAAAAAAGAATCGATCACAGTACCTTCAGCGATTTTTTTTACCGGAAAATCTAATGTGATAATATTTTTAAATAAACTTCTAACATGGTTTGCCAACAATGTGAATTCAACAAAATTAGTGCTAGATTACGTTGTTTGGACCATATGTTTACATCAAATTAATGTATTGGCAAATTTAACTATGCTCTTCAAAATTAGTCCTAAAGCTTTTAGTTCGTCTTGCTCAAAAAAATGCAACTAGAATTCCGTTTACTCAATGAACTTTCCTTGAATGGAAGTCTAGGTTACATTTTTATATGGCTCGATGCCATGTTTAAAAAGTATTGAGATTTTTTTTAAAAAAAAAAGAAAAGATTAAAAATCATAGAGATGGGTGGCACTGAGGGAGGGTTGGCCAGCCCTCACAGTCGCAAGAGTCGGCCAACCCTCGCTCACCTCACAAGCCAAGATGAGTGTACTAAATCAAAAGGTGAGTAAAACAATTCTCACAAACATAGGCTTAACATGTCTATTCTTTCTACAAAGGTAAAGATTCGAGTTATCAATGTTGAATTAGATGATGTAAGAAGATAATTTTATATCACCATCCATGCATAGGCCTTTGATAGGAGAAAATTATCCACAAAAAATCCTAAACTCATTACACTTGTAATAATTCGGTTATAAATCTTTCAATTGTGCCAATTTTTTCTTTTATAAAAAAAGATTCCATTTATTACCAAAATAATACATGAAATAATTCATAGCAAATCTCAAAAGACACCATTACAAGGCAAGCCCTTATAGCTCCAAAAAAAACAAAACCATAAACCATAAACAAAGGTATATCATTAAAGCATTATTGATAGAGATAATCACATGTTTGTCCTTTAAGAATAGAACTATGATTGCATCCAAACGAAAGGATTGACGTTAGATCACTAAATCACATATCATCATCAGTGATAAGCAACACGCAAGATCTCCATCTATAGTTACAGCCCGCCTTTTAACAATGTGCACCTAAGTTTGGCAGCCCCAACACTATCATTGTACATAGACAACATAAACATCTTATACAAGTTCAAATCTAACACCTGATAAGGTGATACCTTCAGCAAGTGCGGGATGCCTAAACTTGCAACAAAATCATGTTGAACAAGCACAAATCTGAAACCATAGTAGTTGTTAACACCATTTAGACCGGAGGTGGGGTAATTATTCATTAAAACTCATAAATTTGAAGAGAAAAGCTCCAAATCTAAGTGGGGAGAACAAAGCTCCTAAATCTAAATTTAGATCGGGAGAGTAAGAAAATAAATGAAAGGAAATAAAAGGAAAAACAAACTAGGGAAGGGAGGGAGAGATCCATGTCAAATCCCTCCCTCCCACCAGAAGTTGATCATAAACTATTGATGTAGATGTCAGTCATCCTACATAACATGGTTGATCACACCATGTACAAGTTTTACAAATTTTTATTTTCTTTTTCTTTTTCCTTCTTCCTACACTAATTGCCAAGCCTCGGCAATGATTGGCAACTGGCCATGGATGAGCTTGAGCTTTGCCAGCGAACCTAGCCAATGTGAGGCTAGTGAGGCTCGAGCTCACCCAATACCCTCGTCAACCCTTGCTTGTGGCCAGTCATCAAGGCCTGGCGATTGGTGGAGGAAGAAGGAAAATGAAAAAAAAAAGAATTAAAAAATTAGTTTTAAAATTTTTCATATCAATATCGATCGTACCACGTAAGATAGTCAGCATTCACCTTAGTAATTTTCAATCAAAATTGGCCGAAAGGACTATATTGTCAAATTGTCAAAAAGTTTAGGGTTCAATTGATACAATTGAAATGTTTTTACTAAATTAGTATAAGCACAATAAGGTTGGGATTGCAGTAGATAAATTTCCTTTCTCCTTTTTATGTGGTTGGGATTTTTCCAATAAATACTTACTCTTTTACACAAGTAGTATTTATTAAGTGATAGTGCATAGTGACCATATATCATTAATTTTCTTTGTCGAAAGAAAATTGTATTCATTGCTCAAAATGATATATAAGAAATACATAGACTTTCATGACAAAGCTACTAAAGCAAAGCGGAGACCAAAATATTATAAAACAAAGCCAAATCTAGAAAACAGAGATGATCAACAGAGCATCATCAATGTTAAGCACACATTCATTCCATAAGAACAAATCTGTCAAGCAAGGTAATTGGTGACCGATCACTGAATCCCTTATCATCATTATTAATGAGCACACATCGAAAATTCATCCTCCAATAACTTTGATGATGCTAGTTGGTGGTGCGTGCTTAGGTTTAGCTTTCTCTACACTATCGTCATATGGAGATAACCAGATAGGTTAAATAAACACAGATCAATCTTTCGGAGAGCAAATCTTCGTAGTTCAATGAGACGCTAGAGCTCTTGCGATCATCATTGAAACTAAAAGCGGATGACCTATACACAAATAGAGCACGGGGATATTGAATCCCTGAAGGCATTATTAAACATGGAAGTGGGATATTGAATCCCCACCTCCTCGGGGGATGGGGGTAGAGATGCATTTCGAGCGTGGGTTGCGATTAAACTTCCAAAAAAAAAAACTTCCAAATCTAAATGAGAACTCCTAGGCCTTGAACAAGATTAGAAGAGTTCCAATACTCGAATCTAGAACCATATCGAGAGAAGAGAGCAATCTAATATTGATTGGGAGAGAAGTAAAAAAGAAGAAAAGAATAAGAAAGTTCAAATAAAAACAACATTTGGAGGGGAGGGTGAAACTAGCTCAAAACCTCTCCATGGCTGAAGGTTGAAGAATATTATGGAAGAGGAGAGAGAAAAAGAGAGACTTTTCGACTTTTGATCTTTCATTGAAGAGTTGTACATCATATTATCATTTAAACCATAAGTTGTTGATAAAATAGATCTTCTTATGGAAATGGATCTTTGAATTGCCACTAAATGGTATCAAGTTTAGTAATATCAACACAAACGGTTTGCATATGTGAAAAGAAAAGAGGATCTCCAAACAAGGATGGAAATGTTAGGAGATGATGAGATGTTAGGAGATGATGAATTCTTGAATTCAAATATTTTGAGACATTTATTTGCCCTTGCATCAAATTCTCACACCTAATCTGAGCTAAATCTCAAACTTTAAAGAAGGGAGAATTTTAATTGTGTTGAGATAATAAATCACATCTTCATCTAATAATGAATAGAATCTATACAAAATGAATGGGACTGCATTCATCACCCACTAAAAATCTAGCATGTCATTTTTTAAAGTTGACTTTGTAATTTGTCAAAGGTCATATTGAATTAAGTGTTGGAAAATTAAATCATTAGACCCTTATTGAGACTAAGAGGGCTAGAAACACTTACTCAAGCGATTAAAATATGTCCAAAATCCACTTAAATATCTTAACAAGCTGTTATCAAGTACGCTATTGCATCGTTGTCCACACATAAAACTACAACCTAATCTAAAATTCAACACTTACCATCGGACGATGACAATATTTTTATCTTCAAATGGTCGTCGGCTCTTTCGCAGCTCGATCTACCACACCCGTCAAATCCAGGCGAAACTTCTGGGTAGAAATTGAGTTATCTCGGGCAGCGTGTTCATGTTTATCGCAACCAACCGAAAAGGTAAAGAGAAAGCAGAAGGAGAAGAGCGCCTCAACTGGTTAACTCCAAAACAAAACGAGAAAGGCAGAATCCGCACGCCAGGGCAGTGCACGTGATTTTTTTCCCTGAAAAAGGGTTAAGTTAGGACCCAACGCTTCGTGGTGGACACACATTGGACTTTTGCGGTCATTAAAAAGCTTTCGCAGAAGGAACAAAACCAAGCACAACCACAAAACACCAAACTCCCTACCTTTTTTTTTTTACAGGACCAAACTCCCTACCTTGAACCGCTGAATCTTTTCTCTTTTAGATATGGGTGAGCATATCATACGGCCCAGATTAGGAATCGCTGGGATCTAATCAGAACCCGGTCCGATCCAGTTCCCAAAAACATCAATCCGATTCTTGATTCCATAAAATTAGAAGTGGTGATTTTTGATCAGATTTTCGATTCTCAAAGCCAAATCAACTCTTTTGTTTAATATATATTTTTTTAATTTCTTTAAAATGGCAATAAACCCTAAAATTATAATGATTATAGTATTTTTAAAATTTTTAACTTTTTTGGCTAATTGGCCAATCTAAGACTGTCTGATCTAGTCACCAGTCTAAAAAATGGAAATCAATCCTCCCAATCCAGTTTTCAGTTCCTAAATGGAATTAGATCGTGTCAGGAATCGATCGCCCCAACTTTTCGAGCATATAAAAACAACATACTGAGTAAAGGTTCTCTTGGAACCAACCGGACCCAATGGACGATTCGAAATCTCAACCTTGTGGCCACATATCATGGTACATGGCCATCTCATCCCCTCCCTCGCCCTTGCCCGCCGCATCCGCCGCCATACCCCCCTTTTGCCGTCACTCTCGGCGCCATCCCTCTCAACCTCCGGTACCTCCGCTCCGCCATGTCCCCGACAACGACAACAACTCCGGAATCCGCATCCACGAGCTCCTGTTCCCAGCTCCAACCACGGCTTGCCTCCAGACACCGAGAACTTGCCGCTCAGTCAGAGCAGGATGCTTTTCCACTCATCTGCGTCCCTCGCTGCGCCCGTAGAGCGCCTCATCTCCAACATAACCGCCGAAGAGGACCGGCCACCTCTTTGCGTGATCTCGGACGTGTTCTTCGGGTGGACCGTGGACGTCGCCAGGCGGCTTGGGACGAAGAGCATCGCCTTCACCACGTGCGGCGCATACGGCACTATGGCCTGCGTTTCCCTCTGGCTTCACCTCCCGCACCGCTCCACCGATGCTGAGGAGTTCTCGGTGCCTGGGTTTCCTGAACGGTGCAGGTTCCGCCGCTCTGATCTCCACCAGTTCATCCGAGAGGCGGACACTACCGACCAGTGGTCCAAGTTCTTTCAGGTTCAGCTCAAGCTCTCTCTGGCCTCAGATGGTTGGTTGTGCAATTCGGTTGAGGAAATTGAGCCTCTTGGGTTCGATCTGTTGAGGAAGTACTTGAAGCTCCCTGTTTGGGCCATTGGTCCTTTAGTCCCTTCTCACTTGCTTCAAAAATCATCACCGATCTCTCCCAACTCAACGTTAAGATCCCTCCAAAAGCGTAAGGAAAAAGCTCTAGGAGGGTCCCTAGAGAAATGCCTAGACTTCCTCAATTCATATGGTCCAAACTCTGTTTTGTACATTTCCTTTGGTTCACAGAACACTGTAAGTCCTAGCCAGATGATGCAATTAGCCATTGGATTGGAATCAAGTGGCAACCCTTTCGTTTGGGTCATCAGGCCGCTGCTCGGTTTCGACCTTAAAGGCGAGTTCCAACCCAAGTGGTTGCCGCCAGGGTTCGAGGACCGGATGACCGGGAGCAAGGAGGGTTTGCTAGTGCGGAACTGGGCGCCACAACTGGAGATCCTCTCGCACGGCTCGACGGGGGCATTCCTAAGCCACTGCGGGTGGAACTCCATGCTTTATACTTTTGTGTTGAAATATTCCGTGTATATGAAACAAAAAAATGTTCTTCGCATGTAATACTCAACATCATGTGTCCGACAATATTTGCGAAGTTTTGAGGTCCGACAACATCCCATGTCATGATAATTCATATCTAAAACTGGAGAAAGTGTCAAAGAATCAGAAATAGCGTTGGTCAACATGAAGTCTAAGCGAAAAATTCGTTGTCTTGTCATCAGATCCGCAAATGGGATGGATTTCTATTGACACGTCCGCCATCAAACACATTCGGACTACAGCATGTCAACAGCCACCCAATACGAAACCTAAACTGCAAAGCTTTTTCATGCTCCTCTGCCACTCATTTTCTGAAACCTAATTAATTCGGAGCAAACGTAGTGGTCCACCATAATTGCAGTCCTAAAACTTACATTTACTTTGGTCCAAAATTTTATCTGCGTTATGTAATTTCTGCTGGTGACCCAGTTGAGTTACAAAAGAATTATGGAACCACACAATCCCTCCAAATCTAATCTAGCAATATCTAGGAAATTATGTCGAATGCAGGAAGTGGGGAAAAAAGACACCACAAGTATCATATGCGCTCGCTGAAAAGGAATCGTCCCATCATAAAGACAAAGCTATAAATTCGAGTCACTTGGCACATGTTAACCACTAAGAATAGATTCCATAGGTCACAATCATGTCCTCGAGCGATAAAACAAAAGAATTGGAATTATGCTCCTCCTTCTTGAGTACACGGCCTTATATACAGGTACAATGTGACCTCTACACTTAACGTGTCTAAAGATATTTATAAAATTTTGAGGTGCAACGATTTTGTATATCTAAAATCCTAAAATCCCCATCAGAAGTTCAAAAATACTGTCCGCGAACAAAAAACACTAAACCGAAGGATTTTCATATCTTGTCATCAGACCCGGCAGATGGCATGGATTTGTAATTCACATATCCACCATAAAGTACATTCGACTACAAGACCCACCTAAAATGCTAGAGCTTTTAATGCTCAACTGTTACTTATTTTTAAACCTAATTCAAAGCAAACATAGTGATCCAAAATTAAATATGCGTCAATATACGATTATATAACCAGACAATAATCTGTCCAAAACTAATTCAAAGGATATTATGTCAAATGCAAGAATTGAGAAAAAGGACACCATATATGCCATAGATTTCATATGATACTCACTCAATGCCACAACTTTCTTTGTCATCATTTGAGTGTCAAAAAAAAAAAAATCAATCACAGTGCCATCAACGATTTTTGTAGCCGGAAAATCTAATGTGATAATATTGTAATACAAACTTCCGACATGACCAACGATGTGAAGTCAACAAAGTTACTGCCAGATGACGTGGTTTGGCCCATATGTTTGCCCCAAATTAATGAATTGGGCCAAAACTAACTATGCTCTTCAAATAACTTCTTAAGCTTTTACTTCGTCATTGGAGTCCTAAGACTAAGGGGTAAAAAAAAGCACCTAGAGGATTCCGTCAACTCAATGAGCTTTCCTTGAAAGGAAAGTCTAGGTTACATTTTATATGGCTTGATGACATTTATAAAAAGCATCAAGAAAAGACAAAAGAAAAGTTTACAAATTAGAGAGAAAGCAGAGCACTAACCAATAGGACTAATCGGTTCCAGGTCCAATCTAGTTCCAAAGTGGAACCGAGAATTGGACTAACCAATTGGTCCAGTTCGGTCCAGTGGAATTGGTAAATTTAATATTTTTGGTCAAAAATAAAATGAAAATTGAGAGAAATTATGATGAATTAGGGTTTGTTTCTTAAGAAATTTAAATATATATTATATACATAATTGACCGGTCCAATCTAATCGGTCCAATCAGTCCAATTCCCACTTTGTAACCGAGAACCGGATCGCCAAGCCACCAGTTCCAAAAGTGGGAACCAGGAACTAGATTGCCCTCTTTGGGAATCACCCAAAATCGGCCGATATGATCTGATCCAGTCTAGGCGATTCCTAGTCCGGTGGTTCCAATTCTGGTGATTCCTATTGCACACCCTTACTGAACGAGGGTCAACTAGCCCTCTTGTGGCCATCGTGATAGCCAACACTTGCTCGCCTTACAAACCAAGATGAGTGTACTAAATCAGAAGGTAGGTAAAACAATTCTCATGAACATAGACTTAACATGTCTACTCTTTCTATAGAGGTAAAGATTCAACTTATTAATGTTGAATTAGATCCTATAAAAAGATAATTTTATATCACCACTCATACATAAGCTTTCAATGGGGAAAATTATCAAAAAAGTCCTAAATTCATTGCACTTGTACTAATTCAGTCCTCAATCTTTCAATTGTGGAGCAATGGCTAGCTTTTAAACAAGCGAAGAAAGGCCTCACCAAAGACTTCATGCGCATAGGAGGAAGCACATGAGCAATCGAGCCAAGAGGCAACGAATAGGACATAAGGACACCTAGAGTACCAAAACTTGACACAAAGGAACACTTAAGTGCCAAAAGTTAGGAAAGTGTACTTAAGTGCCAAAATCAAAGCAAAATAGATCAATTAAGTGCCAACAACGAGAAAATCTGGCCAAAATGCCGACATGACAATTTTTCGACGAGCCTAGTGCAAAATGACATTATTTTGCATGTTGATATGGCTAGACAATGCCAAGATGACATTGTTTTACTACTGATGTAATAAATAATTAATATAAAAATTAATTTAATTTAATTTAAAACCAAATTTAAAAAAGTAATAAAAAAAAAGTAGAGAGGAAGAAGATGAACAGAGGCGATGGCTGAGGGCTCACCATTGCTTTGGGAAGGTGTGGGGAGGGTTGGCTAAGGTCACCAAGCCCTGGTCGAGGGCCGGCGACCCCAACTGATAGGCAGCGAGGGCACCCCAGCGAATGGCGGCCCTTGGCCTGGCCGAGCGAGGGCTGGCGACCCTCACCGAATTTGGGGGAGGGCCGCAACCCTCGCCCGGATCTAGGCGAGGGTTCATAGGCCCTCATCGCCGATCACCGGGGTCGCCAACCCTTGGCCAAGGCCCGGCGAACCCCAACCCCCTCCCCGTTTTCCCAATGATGATGAGGCAACGGCGGCAGTGAGGGCTGAGCCCTCACCCGTGGCCTCTGTTCATCTTCCTCATGTTTACTTTTTTTTTTTTAATTATTTTAAATTCAATTTAATTAATTTTCTTATTAAAATTTGAATTGTGCCAAAACGACATCGATTTTGTGTTTATTTGCTAAGTTAGCCTTCCTGTTGTTGGAGAAATCTCCGTGAAGTGTTTTGAAACTGACAAAACGTTTCCATCAGTCTAGTCTGAAGATTTGCAGACTCTGACATTTAAAGTCTGAAGACCTCCGGACTGCTAGACTCAAGACTCAAAGTCTATCCTCATTGACAGTTTCTAATCCATTGAAGAAGGTTTATCTAGAACTAGATGCTTCATTAAGGATGTGACCTTATCGACTGGAAAAGATCTCTTGACTGGATATGACATAATGAAATCTTTTATTTGATCATGATTGATTCGGAGATTAAGGATCCGATAATTGGCGAAATATTCTTGGAAGGTTCTACTTATGGAAACCGAGATCTTGATTGTATGGGCGAACAAGATTGATGGGCTATCGACATGCTCTTTTAATAGCTCGAATGATCTTCCTAATTGATTCCGTCCAACGGGTAGATTGGAGGAATTCCTTTGGTAAGTGCCAATAGGTATGATGGCATAAAGGAGTATATAAGGAAGACGTTCTAGTTGTTCGAGTGTGTGCACGATAGAAGAATTCCAAAGTCTGAAACTCCTTGTTCTTAGTCAATTTATTTGAGCAAAATCCTGTATGCAAAAGAGAGTCTATATTCGTGAGAAACCTTGAGGTAGTGTAGTAGAATATCTACACTGTGGAATCAAAGGAAAGCTGTGCTGTAACATCTCTTTTGTTCATAATAAAATCCAGCCGATGGGCTGTCAATGCGGAAGAGTGGATGTAGACTTGGAATAAGCCGAACCACTATAAACCTTGCATTCAATTTTCTCTTCCCTACTCTTTGCTTTACTTTGATCGTAATTCATTTTGTTAATCAAAAGAGAACTTCCTTTCTATTGTTTGCTAAATATTGCTTGCATATCACGAAAAGTTATTATACACCTATTCACCCCCCTCTAGGTGCTTATATTAGCTATCTCAATTGGTATCAGAGCTCATGTACTCACATTGTTTGAAGTGTTTTACTTCAGAGTTAAAGATCTATGGCTAGTATGTTGGCTCCAAGGCTAGTAGAAGGGCAAAGCAATACCAGACCACCTTACTTTGATGGAAATGATTACAACATATGGAAAAACAAGATGAAGGCATTCATAAGATCAAAGGATCCTCTGGAATGGGACGTTGTAGAAAAATGAATCATTCCTAAAGCTGCACCTGTCTCAGAGAGAGGAAAAGATACTGTTGAGTCTAGTGAAATGACTCAGGAAGAGATAATCAAGAGACAAGCTCTTGATGCAAAAGCAATTTATTCTTTATATTGTGCTTTATCACCTCTCAATATAACGGAATATCTTCTTGTGTTACGGCTAAAAAGAAGTCTCGGGATAGATTACATATTACCTATGAAGGAATCGATCGAGTGAAAGAGACTAGAATCAACATTCTCCTCGGTCAATACGAAGCCTTCAAAATGAAATCAAGAAAATCTATAACTGACATGTTTAGTCGTTTTACAGAAGTCGTTAATGATCTTGAAAATCAAGGTCAACCAATTTCTGATCCTATGAAGGTAAACAAGCTTCTGCATGGACTCTCCAAGGATTGGAATCACATAAACACCTCAATCAGAGAGACCCAAAGAATCATGCCACTATCTGTTGATGAGTTGGTTGGGACTCTTTAGTCTTATGAAGTGGAACGAATCAATGAAAACGAAGATCCTAAAGATAAGAAATCCATTACATTAAAATCCAATGATGATTCTGATGTTACAGATTCTGAAGACGATATGGATGATGAGGAGCTGCTCTCATAATAAGAAGATTCAGAAAGTTGAATAGAAAATGAAGAAGATTCAATCCAAAGAAACAGAGTTTTCAAAAGCAATAAACTAAGTCTGTTGAGGATGATGAATCAAACAAAGATGTAGTCTGCTTTGAATGTAAGAAAAATGGACACATCAGACCCAACTATCCTCTTCGAGGAAGAAGAAAGGAAAAGCTTAAAAGTATCCAAAGGCTCTTAAAGAAGAAACCTGGAGTGATACGAGTGTGAAGAAAGTGATGATGATTATGCCAATATATGTCTAATTGCACAATCGGATTCAGATTCAAACTCCGAGCCAGACTCAAATTCAAATAGTGAATTTGAGGTCACTATCAAGAAAAAGGTAAAATAGTATATGGATAGTTGATACTCAAGACATATGACAGAAGATTCAAATTGTTTCATAAAGCTTGTTCAAGTGAATGGTGGAAAAGTCTCATTTGGAGGAAATAGCAAAGGAAGAATTGTGGGATTTGGAACTGTAAAGATTGGAAACCTCACAATAAGCAATATTTCTTTAGTTGAATGACTCAACTACAATCTGCTCAGTATCAGTCAGCTATGTGATACCGGTTTCAAAATCAACTTTCAAGAGGGAATATGTTTAGGAACTAGTAAAGATTCTACTCAATCATTCATGGATCGAAGACATGGAAATATCTACCTCTTGGATGTGAAACCAGATGAATCACAATGTTTAATCTCAATTCAAGATGAAGCAAGTTTATGGCACAGAAAGCTTGGGCACATCAATATGAAGCAGATAGCCAAAATTTCAGCAAAAAAGCTTGTTCGTGGTCTACCCAATTTATCATACCAAAAGTCTGATCTATGCACACCATGCATATTGGGAAAGCAAGTAAGAAATTCCTTTAAACCAATAAATCAAGTTTCCACTAAACGTGTACTGCAGCTTCTGCATATGGATCTCTTCGGACCAACCAGAACACAAAGCATTGGAGGTAAAAAATATTGCCTAGTAATTATGGATGACTACTCACGATTTACTTGGATATATTTCCTAGCAAGTAAGTCTGAAACCTTCTCTTATTTTGAAAAATTTGCTAAAAATGTTTATAATGAAAAAGGGTATGTTATTTCAAGTATAAGAACAGACCATAGATGTGAATTTGAAAATCAAGATTTTACAAAATTTTGTGATGAATCTGGTTTTCAGCATGTATTCTCCTCTCCATATACTCCAGAGCAAAATGGAGTTGTGGAAAGAAAGAATAGATCGCTTCAAGAAATGGCTAGAACTCTTTTAATTAAAAGTAACACCTCTTCACGATTTTGGGCTGAAGCAGTTTCTACAGCTTGTTATATTATCAATAGAGTTTTTCTAAGGCCTATTCTAGAAAAAAAAAAAAAAAAAAAAACCCCCTATGAGTTATTCAAAGAAAATAAGCCTATTGTCTCATATTTTCATGTGTTTAGATGCAAATGCTTTATATTGAAAAATGCAAATGATCGAGTTGACAAGTTTGAAGAAAAGTCAGATGAAGGCATCTTCCTTGAATATTCAACCTCAAGTAAAGCTTACATAGTCTATAACAAGAAGAGTCAATTTGTGGAGGAATCAATGAATGTCAAATTCTAGGATTCTATGTAAAATGAATCTGTTCAAACTCATCTTGAAGAATCTGAACCTGCTCCAAGACTCTACAAAGTCTAAATCTCATGAAGCAGCTCAGACTCTGAAAGACCAGCAACAAGTGGTTATTGAAGATTCAAATAAAGGAAGTGATCATCAACCTGAGAAATCAACCAATAACTGGAAACATAAGTCCAGTCATCCCAAAGATCTCATTATTGGCGACATTAATGAAGGGATTCGAACAAGATCCAAAAGAAGCGAAGAGTATATTGCTGTAACTCTTATTTCTGAAATAGAACCGAAAAGCATAGAAGAAGCTTTATCTGATGAAAGCTGGATTGAAGCTATACAAGAAAAACTCAGACAATTCAGTATTAATGATGTCTGGGAGTTGACTCATAAACCAAAAGGTAAATCTATTATTGGAGCTAAATTGGTTTTCAAGAACAAGATGAACGAAAAAGGAAAAGTCGTAAGAAACAAAGCAAGACTCGTGGCCAAGGGATATACACAACAATAAGGGATAGACTATGACGAGACTTATACACCAGTAGCAAGGGTAGAAGCAATTCAATTATTACTTACTTTTGCTTGTTATAAGAATTTCAGGTTATTCCAAATGGATGTCAAAAGTGCTTTCCTGAATGGATTTATCCATGAGGAAGTCTATGTGGAACAACCACCTGGGTTTGAAGACCCAAGGAAGCCGGACTCGTTATTCGAAAAAGGCCTTGTATGGTTTAAATCAAGCACCTCGACGACAGTGAGTAAGTTTTTAATTCAAAATGGTTTTGTCAAAGGTAAAGTAGACACTACAAAAGTTTTCTACTTGTTTATGTTGATTAAAAATGAGAAAGCAAAAGTTTTGAAATGAGCATGATGGGTGAGTTAACCTTCTTTCTACTTCTTGTCAAGAAGTTTGGACTAGATAATTGTTCAAATATATGTTGATGATATTATTTTTGGATCCTCTAATGAAAGTCTATGCAAGAAATTCTCTAAGACTATGCAACATTTAACTTGCTTTCCAAACACTTTTACAAACACATAAGTTTAAATACAACTCGGCTTCAAAATAGGGTCCTCCACAACCGCCATCTAGGGACCTGAAATTTTAAATCCCCAAACAAGGATGAGACAATGTCTCAGCAAGTTCAGCCCCTTAAACCCCTATTAAAAAATAAATACGCCCCAAAGTGGTCTAGCCCCACAGCAAAGGAGACTTACCTTACCTTCTTGCCTCCCTGCAGGTTAGTACGATTCATATCACTCAAGCACAAGTAATGATAAGAAGGCAATTTATCGAAACTCGATCAATTTCACTCAATTTTGCAATCACAGCAAGCATTCCAAATCATCATTATCCAATGCCACACAAAGGCATAGCCTACTCGCAATTCAGCTATCTACTGACATCTAACCAGGCATCGCCTCCCCACCTTGGAGCGCGGCTTCGTTAGTACATTGACGGCATTCCCGAAGGAGCATGGGTCCAATTGGCCTAGCCTCTACTACGACCCAAGCCACGTCACTCTCTTTTGACGGCATTTCTAGAAGAACAAAAGTCCAGTCGGCCTAGCCACTACTGCAACTTGAGCCACGTCACTCTCTTGACGGCATTTCTAGAAGAACAAAGGTCTAATCGGCCTAGCCACTACTGCGACCGAGCTACGTCACTCTCTTGACGGCATTTCTAGAAGAACAAAGGTCCAGTCGGCCTAGCCACTACTGCGACCCGAGCCACGTCACTCTCTTGACGGCATTTCTAGAAGAACAAAGGTCCAGTCGGCCTAGCCACTACTGCGACCCAAGCCTTTCAACTAGCACATGAAAATTCGATACCAATCCTTGGATACTTTACATTTCACTCACATAATCCAATTACGATATTAACCATTAACAATCCAATTTCGATGCCAAACCCTACACTTGAGCTTTATGAATAAAATCCCTATTTATCACAATCAACACTCAATTTGCCACATCCATTCATCAAACTCAAATTCTAAATGCACAACGGCGATCAAGCACGAAATTCTGAGAAAATAAAGTTCCAAAATAATTTTCATAATTTATTAAATAATTAAATTTATTCCGAAAATTAATTAAATAATAATATCTATATTTTCCACAATCCACACTCAATTTATAATATTCAACCATCAATTTCAAATTCCGAATACGCAGTAGCAATCGGCACGAAATTCTGAGCAACCGGGTCAAAAATAATTTTTTCTGTTTTTTTTAATAATAATATTTTAATAATTTTAATATATAATATAATATTATAATTTCCAGAATTTCGAAACAATTAAATAATTCAAAACTAAAACCCTATTATGTCCCATCAAGGTTTATTATCAAATAAACTATCTTAGCCTTTAATTAAACACACTTTAAATTAAACAAACCTTTTAATACAAATCACAATTAAATAAATTAAAATATCCACCTAAACTTGCTTAACTTAGACTAACTCACCGGATTAGCGAGCCGAGCGAACCGAAACGACGAGGATGACGCGAGGATCGACTTTCCTCAAGGCGGGCCGAGCATCCGGGCTTGGGAAGGCGGCCAAAATGGGCCAAACACCCACTGCCATACCCATTTTTTTCAGCTTCTGATTTGGGGCCGAGAAGGGCTGCACGGCGGCGGATCGGGCGAAGGAATGGCGGAGAAGGACCAGCGGGGCTTGGACGGGCGAGGCGGCGGCCAGGCGAGGCCTCACGGTGGCCGGAGGCGGCTGAGCCGTGGCCTAAACTGGCCGAATAGCCTCCCGGAGGCGAAGACGAGAGAGGACGACGGTGAGGGAGGCGGTTTGCGGGACAGCAGCAGCATGCGAGGCAGCGGATGGCGCGGACGGGGTGCACGACGGCGGTCCGGCTGGACCGTGGGCTGCTCCGGCGTCTTCAGATCTGTTGGTGCGTCGAGCTGCAGCGGAGATGGAGGAGAAGGCTGCTCGACGGACAGAGAAGAAGGAGAAAGGAGGGGGCCGACTAATGGCGGTCGAGCGAAGGCATGCAACGGCGGTGAACGGCGGAGGCGTGCGGCTTCTCCAACTTCGCTGGTTGCTGGCGTCCGAAGAAGAAGATGAAGAACATGGAGTCGCACGGGAGAGAAGAAGAAGAGAGAGAGGAGAGAGAAGGGGCCCTTTCTTTTTTTTTTTTTTTTTTCTCTTTCTTTAATCCAACAAAAAGGGCCACCATGACATCATCAAGTGATGTCATGCTCCACTAACTTCAAATCCCCCCCATAACAATCTTCAATGGGTCTATTTTATTTTTTTGCCGGGGCATGAAACTTTGTACATCAATTCCTTCATTTCCAATCAATTCTCTCCCAATTGAGTCCAATTGAAGTTCATAAAATTGATCCAATGTCACCACACTTCAATTCACATCTTCACTTGTCCATAGAATCAACTTAAGTCTCAAAAGTGCGACCAAAGGCGGGCCTACTAATTTTTCGAGCCAAATTAGCCATTCTCTGATTATTTTGCTAAAAAACTCGACTTGCACGAAAAATCTTCCGAAGATTAGTCAATATTCCTAAAATGATTTGTGACACACCCAGACTTCCAATTTCTAAATTCGATCTCAATTCCACAATTAATTTCACTTTGGCACGATACTAGCGCGGCCCAACCTACCAGGTAGCCTTTAGAAATTTTCATGCATTTGACCTATGGTTGATCATCTCAAGCCACAATGTACATCTTTGAAACATTGGCGACTTTCGGTTGTCGGGGTAATCTCAAAGTTTCAAATACGAACACAAGGTACCCAATCGACAGAAAAGTCGGTTCCAATGCCGATCGACAAGAATTGTGCAATCTGGTGGAATCACCCACGCCTGATCACATGCCTCTATCGAGTTGACCTATCTCCGATCTCTAATCGATTTTTAATTATGCCGTAATGACCCTTGCAGATTAGCTCGGTCGAAAAGTCGCTTCCTGGTTAAATTCTTAAGTCGATGCATTAGAAATTCTTAACGGCTTCACCCGATAGACTAGTTTTCACATGAGTGGTCGACTCAAGGAAAAGAACTATATGCGTGCCAACGAAATGCCCATCTCAATTTATTGAAAATAGAATTGGAAAATCGGATGTCACATTTCAAGCATACCCTAAAGAATCTCATTTAAGTGTTGCAAAGCGTATTATCAAATACATTGCTTCAACTTCAAGTTTTGCTATTTGGTATCCTAGAAAGGGAGATTTTACTCTTCTTGGATACTCAGACGCAAACTTAGCCGGATGCAGAGTTGATAGAAAGAGCACCTCGGGTACCTGTCAACTACTTGGAAGCAGGACAGTGTCTTGGTTTTCAAGGAAGCAAAGTACAGTAGCTCTCTTTACAGCAGAAGCAGAGTATGTAGCTCTTGGAAGTTGCTGTTCACAAATTCTGTGGATAAAACAACAGCTAAGAGACTTTGGAATTGAAGAATTATGCACGGAGATTAAATGTGACAACACCAGCACAATCAATTTCACCAAAAATCCAATTCTTCACTCAAAAGCAAAGCATATAGAGATTCGACATCACTTCATTAGAGATCATGTTTAGAATGGAGAAGCTTCGATTCAGTTTGTTGACTCAAAGAACCAACTGGCGGATATATTCACAAAGTCTTTGGAGAAAAATCAATTTGAAATCATCCGTTCCAGACTCAACATCTTAAAGCTTGAAGAAGTTAAAGTCTAGAGACTCTCAGACTCAAACAATCATGGATCTTGACTGTAAGATATTTTATTTTCTCTTATATTAAATCTCGAAAAGGTATGATCATTTATCTATTATTGATTTATGCTATCTTCAATTTCCGTGAAAAGTGCAATTTTTTTTTCCTTTTCAAAAAGAGTTAATTTCTCTTTAAAAATGGCAGTTATATATTTTTGAAAAAGGCAGTTATTTTTAAAAGATGCATCTTTTCACTTTCCTTTACGATGTTTAGTGTTACCCCATTTTTGACTAAGTTATATACAATCGGTTCCTCTTCACTTAACTCCAAAACTCTAAAAAGCATCAATCTTCCATTCCTGTCTTCCTCCCTTGTTTACTCTTCGAAAAAATTGTCATCTTTCTTGGGAAAGTCAAGTAAGGAATCTTTCAAAGACTGAGAAAGATGTCGTCTTCAAGAAAGTCTTCGAGGATCACAAGCAGGGGACCACGGCGAATGAGTGAGGGGCCTACGCACTTCGATCTCACCGAGAAAGAAGAGTCTCCAAGTCAGTAGCAGAGCCCACAACATTCTCAGCAGCGTCATACTCCACCAACTAGTCCACAGGGTGTTGGTCATCAACAAAATGAAGAAATCATTGAAGACGCAGATCCTATAAGAATTCAAAGGCCCTCTTTTATTTATAAGCTTTACCGTGCTTTAAAGAGGACCGGTACTCCATTGAACTACATCGATGAGTTTCTTAAGGACAAGGGATATGGGAATAAGTACATATTTTTGCGAAAAATGGAGTGTTTGGGAATTGCTCCTAAAGGGTTGGCAGAAGAAACCCTTGCAAATATCCCAAGTGATTCGCGTGTTGGGAGATTTAATCCGATAGATGGGAATGATGATGACAAATTGTATAGCCAATTTCAACCGAGAATGGATGTTGCAGCGAAAATTCGAGGAAAAAGGACAGAGTTGTTTAAATCGAAGGAACAAAGGTTCTATACTCTAAATTGTTGAAGCGTGAGGTGATAAATCCTAGGAGTGTGGATTTTGATTTCCTTGATGCTATAAATGTCAATTTGAGGGAAAAGTTCAGTTTTCTTCAACTTGAGCAGTTTTGTTCTAACACCACAGAAGCCCATGCTGAATTAACTGCATACTTCTATTCGAATCTTAGCTTCTTGGATGTGAATAGAATCTCTTTCAGTGTCCGAGATCAGGACTTTGTAGTGGATATGGATATGCTGGCGGATGTGATTGGGGTTGAGAGAGGGAGATATCAACCCATCAATGTTTCTATTACTCGTGCTACATTGGAACTTGTTAAGGATAGAAGAACAGAGGAAAAGATTTCCTACTTGAGGATGAGTGCATTTAACATTCTGCTTCACAAGATTGTGATCAATTGCCTCAGACCGAAATCAATTTCTAAGACTGATGTTTCAAGTTCAGAGGCAAAGCTGATGTATGCCATCATCACTGGGAAAAATTTTTCTCTTCCTCACATTGTTATGTTCCACATGTATAGAGCAGTGGTGAAGGACAGAGGTTAACTTCCTTATCCAGGTCTTATGACGAAGTTATTCAGATATCTAAATATTCAGCCTCCACAAATTCTTTGTGTTCGATCGTGTGATCATATGGTGGTAGGACTAAAAATGGTGACTAAAATGCGTCTAAAGAAACTAAGTAAGGCGTTGGAGAAATTCAAGGAGAAGACTCCTATCAAAACTCATCAAATCTCTTCTGCAGCAAAAAGAAAATGGAAGGAGCCCATGATTGCTCCATCCAAAAAAAGAAGAGCTCTCATCGTTGAGGATGAAGATGATGATAAAAACATCACCATTTCTGCAATGGCATTGAAGAATTTGAGTCATTCTGTTCTAGAAAAAGACTCAAAACATAGGACTAGAGAAAAACAAGAGAAAGAAGCAGAGGAGAAAGAAACAGAGGAGAGAGAAGCTGAAGAAAAAGATGCTGAAAAGGAAAGAGTTGAAAAAGAAGAAGAAGAGAAAAGAGATCAAGAGGAAGGAGAACATGAGGAACACTCTTCTCCACCTGAAGGCATGGAAACAGGGGGAGACCAAGAGAGAAGAGGAATGTCCTCATATCCTGCTACCAGTGAAGGAGTCAGTCGCTCTCCAGCAGATTCAAAGGACATTTATACCTCTCAATTTCTTGAGGAACGACATGATGTTTCTTCGTCAAATCTGCGTGATTATGCTGACTTGCCATCGTCTGCCTCTACTCCATCAGATCGTGCCGAAGCTAGTACGCAGACCGATAATTCAGCAGATTTTTGCAGAATTATGGAGGTTCTCTTGGAAATGTGAGGTCAGATATATGCTCTGGGATACGAAGTTCAAAATTTGCATAATGCAGGTTAAGCTTCTTCATGTTCCTTGAATGATCAGATCCAAGCCATTTCTCTTCAGATTTAGGCTAATGCTAAGGGTGAGGATGTTGCACAACTGAAGGAGGAATTGAAAAGGCTGGAAGGCATCGTCCAGTCAATGGGAGATTTCCAGCTTATTCACGTTCCCAAGCAATCTTGACTCCATTCTATTTCCATCTCAACCTTTTTTTTATAACAAAAAGGGGGAGAGATGCGAGATTTGAAAACTTTTAACCTTTGAACCTTATAACTTTTGATGTTTGAAGATTGTTTTGATGTTTGACTTTACTTTTGTGTTTGGATGTGGACTGAATTTGGATTTGGATTTGACTGCTTATATTAACTACTATTGATATCTTATGAATGGTTTTATCACATGCAAGACTAACCTATTTTCTGTGGTTGCATATTCTAGTGTTATCATTCATTAAGCCATTTATCTTTATAAGATATCCATATTTGTTTGAGTAATGTTTTGCAGGTCAAAGTTATCCAAATCTGCAGGACAGTTTTGTCATTATCAAAAAGGGGGAGATTGTTGGAGAAATTTCCGTGAAGTATTTTGAAGCTGATAAAACGTTTCCATCAGTCTAGTCTGAAGATTTGCAGACTCTGACATTTAAAGTCTAAAGACCTCCGGACTGCCAGACTCAAGACTGAAAGTCTCTCTTCATTGACAGTTTCTAATCCGTTGAAGAAGGTCTATCTAGAACTAGATGCTTCATTAAGGATGTGACCTTATCGACTGGAAAAGATCTTTTGGCTGGATATGACATAATGGAATCATTTATTTGATCAGGAGATTAAGATCCGATGATTGGCGTTTCTTGGAATGTTCTAGTTGTTCGAAACCGTTGTGCACAATGAACATTCCAAAGTCTAAAGCTCCTTTCCGTTCTTAGTCAATTTATTTGAGCAAAATCCATAAAGTATGCAAAAGAGAGTCTATATTCATGAGAAACCTTGAGGTAGTGTTATTTGTAGAATATCTACACTATGGAATCAAGAGAAAGCTGTGCTGTAACATCTCTTTTGTTCATAGTGAAATCCAGCCGATGGGCTGTCAGTGCGAAAGAGTGGACGTAGGCTTGGAATAAGCCGAACCATTATAAACCTTGCATTCAATTTTCTCTTCCCTACTATTTGCTTTACTTTGATCGTAATTCATTTTGTTAATCAAAAGAGAACTTCATTTCTATTGTCTACTAAATATTGCTTGCATATCACGAAAAGTTATTATACACCTATTCACCCCCCCTCTAGGTGCTTATATTAGCTGTTATGCCCCGAACCTCGAGCGCGCCAACATCCCACCTTGGTCATGCAAATGCGACATTCCCAGGTAGTGTCGCTGATCCCATTCATTTATTATTGCGCAAGCGAAACGTATTATAAAACCATTGACAATGAAATACGGAATAGAAAAGCATGAAACAAAACCACAACATAACACTTTCATAATTCAACAGAATTATAGACAGAAGCCTACAGCCAAAAGTCTACAAAAGACCCGCTCTTAAAAAGGAACTGTCCTACGACCTACAAATTGGACACGTTCTCCAATCTTTATGACTTCACCTCTGCAACTCCTCAAGGCCAACCAAAGCTATCTAGCCGCTCTGTCCACCAGGGACCTGAAATTGTAATCCCCAAACTGGGATGAGACAATATCTCAGCAAGTTTAACCCTCTAAACCCCTATTATAAAGAAAATATACCCCGAGTGGCCTAGCCACATTCATACAGAAGACTTACCTCGCCTCAGTTCCTTCCTGCGGGTTAGCGCAATTCAAATCACTCAATCACAGATAGTAATAGGAACTTAAACAACCGGAACGCATTCTCTTTCATATAACCAACAACCGTGGGGGTTCTGATTATAAAACTAAATTGTTATGACACATCCCATTCCATACCACACAATTCCGTCCCATAATCCGACACATCAATAACACTCAACATGCATTTCAATTGTTATTCATTGCCACACAATGGCATAGCCTACTCGTTGTTCGGCTATCAACTAGTATATAGCCAGGCATCGCCTCCTCACCTTGGAGCGCGGCTTCGTCAGTACGTCGACGGCATTCCCGAAGGAGCATGGGCCCGTAAATCTCATCGACCCGCATCCACCGCATGGGCATCCCATATAGGGGCAAGTCCAGCTCAATAGCCCAGGACGAGTCCTCTTAGTTATCACACAGCCAAAGCATACTCGGCTCAAGGACACTTTGCATTTCACTCGATACTTCCACTTAAAATAGTGATCCTTATTTTTCTTCATATTAAAAATATTCCAGAAATTACTCACGTGTGTGGGGGCACGCTAATTTCAAACCAAAAAGCCAATATCTCACCTTTTTCAAACCCTACTATTTAATATAATTATTAAAATCCAATTTTTGTATCAAAACCCGACACTTGGGTTTTTATGAATAAAATTCCTATTTATCACAATCAACACTCAATTTGCCACATCCATTCATCAAATTCAAATTCTAAAGGCACAAAGAACGATCAACACGAAATTCTGAGAATTTAGAGTCACAAAATAATTTTCTAAATCTATTAAATAATTAAATTTATTCCGAAAATTAATTAAATAATGATATCCATGTATTACACAATCCACACTCAATTTATAATATACAATCATCAATTTTGAAATCTGACTACACATCAGCGATCAAGCACGAAATTCTGAAAGAACCGAGTCAAAAATATTTTTTCCATTTTTTTTAATAATATTTTAACAATTTCGGAATATAATATAATATTATAAATTCCAGAATTCGAAATCATTAAATAATTCAAAAATAAAACCCTATTATGTCACATCAAGGCTTTATATTAAAATAAACATACTTAACTTTAAACTAAACCCATTTTAACTTAATTAAATATCATAATCTAATCATCAACCAAATAAACTAATCTAACCACCTAAACTTACTTAACTTAGACTAAGCACACTTAGGGCATCATTAACCGTCTAATCGAGATTTAGTGAGTTAAACTCATCGGATTAATGAGCCAAGCAAACCAAAACGACGAGGACGACGCGAGGATCGACTTTCCTCAAGGCGGGCCAAGCATCCGGGTTCGGGAAGACGGCCAAAATGGGCCAAATAGGTGCTGCCATACCCATTTTCTTGGCTGCTGTCTGCTGCGGTTTGAGGCCGAGGAAGGGTAGATCCGGAGCTTGGATGAGATGGAGAAGGACCGGGGAAGGCTGAGGGGTCAAATCGAACCTAGGCGGGGCCCGAATGGTGGCCGAAGGTCGCCGATCCGCGGCCTGAGCTAGCCGAACAGCCGCCTTGAAGTAAGGACGAGCAGGGACGACGGCGAGAGGCGGGCTAAGACGCACGCAGCACCGTGCGCGAGAACAACATCACGATGGCAAACAGCGACAGGCGGAGGCGTGCAACGGCTCCGGGCGACGTGCGACTCCTCCTCTGTAATTTATGGGCATCAAACCGAAAGAAGAGGGAGGAGAGAGCTGCTCGACGGACAAAGAGGAAGGGGAAAGACGGAGGGCATGCGGCCAAGGCGGAACGGCGACAGTGCGCGGTGTGAGGCGGCGACGGATGGAGCTGGGGGCTGCTACATTCGTCTTCTTCCATTGCTGGGCGTGCAAAGAAGGAGAAGAAGATGGAGAGGGGAGGTGCCGACGGAAGAGAGAGGAAGAAGAGAGGGAGGAGAGAGAAGGAGGATGGGACAATTTCTTTTCTTTTTCTCTTTCTTTAATCCAACAAAAATGGCCCACCACCATGACATCACATGGTGGTGTCATAGTCCACTATCTCCAAACCTCCCACAACAATCTTCAATGGGTCTAATTTTATTTTCCGCCGGGGCCTAAAATCTTGTACACTAACTTCTTCAATTCCACTTGATTCTCTTCCAAATGAATTCAATTGAAGTCCATAAAATTAATCCAATGTCACCGCACTTCAATTCACGTCTTCACTTGTCCGTAAAACCAACTTAAGTCCCAAAAACACGACCAAATGCGGGCCTACTAATTTCTCGAGTCAAATTAACCATTTTCTGATTTAATTGCTGAAAAACTCTAATTGCATGAAAAATCTTCCAAAGATGAGTTAATATTCCTAAAATGATTTGTGACACACCCAAACTTCCAATTCCTGAATTTGATCTCAATTCCACGGTTAATTTCACTTTGGCACAATACTAGCGCGGCCCAACCTATCGGATAGCCTTTAGAAATTTTCATGCATTTGACTTGTGGTTGATCATCTCAAGCCACAATGTACATCTTTGAAACATTGGCGACTTTCGGTTGTCGGGATAATCTCAAGATTTCAAATACGAACACAAGGTACCCAATCGATAGAAAAGTCGGTCCAATGCCGATCGACAAAAATTGTGCGATCTGGTGGAATCACCCACACTTGATCACATGCCTCTGTCGAGTCGACCTATCTCCGATCTCTAATCGATTTTTAATTGTGCCGCAATGACCCTTGCAGATTAGCTCGGTCCAAAGATCGCTTCTTGGTCAAATTCTCGAGTCTGATGCATTAAAATTTCTTAACGGCTTCACCTGATAGACTAGTTTTCACATGAGTGGCCAACTCAAGGAAAGGAACATATGCATGCCAACGAAATGCCCATCTCAATTTATTGAAAATATAATTGGAAAATCGGGATGTCACACTAGCTATCTCACCGGCGAGCCACGTAAGCAAGAAAAATCAATAAAAAATCATCATGTAAGATTTCCGACAGAATTTGTCGGATGTGTCACTCAAGTGTTCTAGTTTTCAAAAAAAGTAGCATTTTAGTGTAACTTTTCTAACTTTTAGCACTTAAGTATCCTATTGTGCCAAGTTTTGGCACTTTTGGTGTTTTTTTGCCCAACGAATAGTGATGCAAGTCTTCATCAAAGCTCACATGCTAAGGGTTGTGAAAACCAAAGCATCAAAGGAATAATATAGACGTTCCCTTATCGGATGATTCTAAAAAGATGACTTTTCGGCCAATTATATATTATACAAAAGGCCTATTCACACTCATCGGGAGAAAGCTTACCCATAGTCCTTAGTGACAGGAGTATTGGACCCATATTATTCCCCATCGGTGATCATTTATTACCAAAATGATAATAGGAAATCCAAAAGTCACTATTACAAATCAAGCCCTTAAAGCTCCAAAACAAAACAAAATCCAAAGATGAAGGCATATCATCAGAATATTGTTGGTAGAGATAATCACATTTGTCCTTTAAGAATAGAACTACAACTGCATCCAAATGAAAGGATCGATAGTTGATCACTGAATCACACATCATCATCATCAGTGATAAGCATAAGTCAAGATCTTCATATGTAGTTACAACTTTGCCTTTCAATAGTGTGCACTTAAGTTTGGCATCCCCAACACCATCATTGTACAGATTCAACATAGACATCTTGAATAAACTCAAATCTGACACTTGGTAGAGTGATCCCTTTAGCAAGTGCAAGACGCCAAAACTTTTAATAAAAACAAATTGAACAAGCATAGACCTAACATGGTAGCAGTTATAAGCATCATTGAAACTAGAGGCGGAATAATTATTCATCAAAACTAATAAATCTAGAATTAGATCAAAGAATAAGGAAGGAGATAAAAGGAAAGCCAATTGGAGAGGGGAGAGAGAGATCTAACTCAAATCCCTCCCTCCAAAAGTTGGTTAGAAATTGTTAATGTAGATGATGGTTGTCCTATATGGTACAATCAATGTCTACATGTATAATTTTTACAATTTTTTAAAAAATTAAATTTTTATTTCTTTTTTCCTTGTCCTTCTTCCTGTGCTAATCGTCGAACCTTGGCAACTACCGGCAACTGGCCGCAGGTGAGCTTGAGCTCTGCGAGTGAACCTAGCTAATGTGAGGCCAATGAGGCTCAAGCTCACCCAATCCCCTCATTGGGCCATGCTTGTGTTGGAGAAAACTCTTTTACTATTTTGAAGTTGACAAAACTTTTCCAAAGTCTAGTCTGAAGAATTCCAGACTTTAGTGTCAAAATCTGAAGACCACCAGACTTTAAGTTCAAAGTCTGCCCACACTGACAGTTTCCAAACTAAAGAATGAATACTTATCCAAATGCAAGATTATCTTTATTTCTTCAAGGATTCAATTCATATGGTTTATGGATGAATTTATGGTTGAATTTAGCACCTACATGATTGATCATTCTTATTAGAATCATTTCCGATATTCAAATCTTTTGGAAGGCGAGTAAACTTGGAAGATTCTACTTATAGAAACCAAGATCTTGATTATATGGGTGAACAGATTGATAAGCTTTCATCACAAATCTTCAAACGACTTGAGATATCCTTAATTGATTCTGTCCACTGGGTAGATTGGAAAAATTCCTTCAAAAAGTACCAACGGTCAAGAATGCATGAAGTAATATTTAAGGCAGACTCTCCAGTTGTTCAATAGAGTACGTGAAAAAAAAAAATTCAAAGTCTGAAGCTTCCTAGTTCTTTGTTACTCCATTCACTAAGCTCAAAGTTGTAAACAAAAGGGAGAAACTCATAGTGAGACTTTGTGAGAGACCAGTAATGACTCTTCACTAAGAAGTTGAAATCACCAAGTTATAAAATCTCTCTTGATTCTTAGCGGAATCCAACTAGTAGGCTATCAGCCCGGGAGAGTAAACGTAGGCTTGATATAAGCCGAACCACTATAAATCTTGTATTCTTATTCTCTTCCCTAAACTCTTTGATTTTAATTTGTAGCTCTAATTAAATCTTCAAGTTTAAACTTCTTTATTTTGTTTGAAGTTTTATCTAATCGCTAAAGTTTGAATTCGACTGGGGTTTTCTAAAGGCAAATTATTTCTACTAAACTTTGCAAAGATTTTTGTTCACACATATTGACCCCCTCTTTAGGTGTTCTTACTAGCCCTTTCAGCTTGTGGCCGATAACCAAGGCCCGGACATCGGTGGAGGAAGAAGGAAAATGAAAAGAAAATGAAAATGAAAGAATTAAAAAAATTCTTTAAAAAAAATTGTCCACATCAATGCCAACTATGCCATGTAAGATGACCGACATTTACGTTAGTAATTTCCGATCAAAATTGGACAAAAAGACTAAATTGAAAATTTGTTAAAAAGTTGATGGCTCAATTTACATAATTGAAATCTTTTTAATTGAATTGGTATAAATACAAGGTCCAACACATTTCATGGATTAATTTGCCTGGTTTTTATGGTAGTTAAAACTTTATAAAACTTTGTTTTCTATGATCTATCTCGGAGAATATTTGGTCTCAAATTATACAAGCTTGAATGGGCCCAATTTCTTTCCTTTTGTGTGTTCATTGCAGTAGATAAATTTCCTTTCTCCCTTTTATGTGGTTATGATTTTTCCAATAAATACGTACTATTTTTTACAAATTGTATTTATCAAGTGACATGTGCATGGTGACCACATATCATCATTTTTTTTTGTCAAAAGTAAATTGTATTCATTGCTCAAAAGGATACATAAGAAGTACATAAACTTTCATGATAAAGAAAATCGAAGTAGAGTAAAGCCTAGAATATTACAAAACAAAGCCAAATCTAGAAAACAATGAAGATCAACAGAGCATCAATAGGACCACCAACCGCGGTGGCTCCGCTGGATAAGGCTCTGCTGATCCTCAACCCAGAGGTGAAGGGTTCGAAACTCAGGGGAGGCGTTAGGTGTATGAAGTGTGACTCCAGGGGTGGTGGGTCCTCCTGCTTACGTGTCACCCGGGGGGTTTAACGCGCTATCACGGCAGTTCTGCTTCTTCCAAACCAAAAAAAAAAAAAAAAAACAGAGCATTGATAGGGTTAGCCACACATTCATTCCATAACAACGGATCTGTCAAGCAAAATAATCAACAACCGATCACTTAATCTTGTATCGTGATCAGTGATGAGCACACACCGAAAATTCATTTTTCTAACAACTTCAATGTTGCTAGTTGGCAAACCATGCCTAGGTTCAACTTCCCATACACCATTGCCATACAAAGATAACTAGAATAGGTTTAATAAACACGAATATATCTTTTACAAGAGCAAATCTTCGTAGCTCAACAAAACGCCACAGCTCGTATGATCATCATAAAAATTGGAAGTGGATGACCAGTACATAAACAAACCAAAAGGGTATTGAATCCCTAAAAGCATTATTAAACTCTCATATTTAATTAGAAAAGAAGAACTCCTTGATCTAGAACAAGATTAGAAGAGTTTAAACTCTCATATCTAGAACTAAACCAAGAGAAGAGAGCTCTCTGATATTCATTGAGAAAGAAGGAAAAAGAAAGAACAAGAAACTTCAAATAAAATCAACAACAAATGGAAAGGAGGGTGAAATTAGCTCAAAACCTCTCCGTGGCTAAAGGTTGAAGGAGACAATGGAGAGAGAAAAGAGAGGGAGAGAAAAAGACTTTTCAGCTTCCAATCTTTCAATTTAAAAGTCATACTGCATTGAAGGAGACAATAGAGAGAGAAGAGAGAGGGAGAGAAAAAGACTTTTTGGCTTCCAATCTTTCAATTTAAAAGTCGTACTGCATTGAAGGAGACAATTGGACCTAAGCAAGTCCTTAAAAGGTTTTGACAGCCCGGAAAGACGGGTCCCAGGATACCGAGGGATAACCTCCCTAGGGTGGGAGTCCCTTGTCTGCTCCTGGGTATAGCTCGGGAGAGGGCTAGAAAAGTCGTACTGCATTGAAGGAGACAATGGAGAGAGAAGAGAGAAAAAGACTTTTCGGCTTCCAATCTTTCAATTTAAAAGCCGTACTGCAAATCATCATTCAAACCATAAGTTTTCAATAAAATAGGTCCCCTTGTGGAGATGGATCCTTGAATCGCCACTAAATGGTATGAAGTTTAGTCATATCAACACAAATGGTTTGCATATATAAAAGAGAAAAGAGAATCTCCGAGCAAGGATGGAAGACGCTAGGAGAGGATGCAATTGTTGTTTTCAAATATTTTTCAGACATTTTATTTACCCTCAAATCAAATTCTCATGCTTAAATCGAGTCAAATCTCAAACTCTGCACAAGGAAGGATTTTAATATGTTGAGATAGTAAATCATACCTTCATCTAACAAAAAAATAGAATTTGTATGAAGTAAAATATGAATATTTCAAATGATATGGGACTGCATTTATCACCCACTAAAAATCTAACATGTTAGTTTGTCAAAATAACTCTGTAATTCGTCTAAGGTCAAATTGAATGAAGTAATTACGTGTTGAAAATTAAACATTTAGGCCTTTGTTTAGGTTAAGAAGGTTAGTAACACCGACTCAAGCGATTAAAAAATGTCCAAAATCCACTTAAACATCTTAACAAGCTGTTATCAAGTACACTATTGCATCGTTTTCGAAAACTACAACCTAATAAAAAATTCCACACTTGCCATCGGACAATGACAATCCTTTTGTCTTCAAATGGTCGTCGGCTCTTTCGAAGCTCCATCTACTCCACCCGTCAAATCCAGGCGAGACTTCCGGCTAGATATTGAGTTATTTCGGGCGGCGTGTTCATGTTTATCACAACCGCCGAAAAGATAAAGAGCAATCAGAAGAGCACCTCGACTGGTTAACTCCAAAACAAAGGCGGAATCCACACGCAAAGGGCGGCGGAATCCACACGCAAATGGCCTGTTATGCTACAGTTCATCCGCGAGCAAACGTGTCCGTCGCACGTGATATTTTGTACCCAGAAACAGGGAAAACTTAGGACAGAGTGCTTTGGCCATAGTGGTGTGGCTCAAGTGGACGCCCCACATTGGTCTCTTGCCGTCTTTATAGAAGTTTTTGCAGAAGGAACAAAACCAAGCACAACCACAAAGTACCAAAGAAACTCCCCATATAACGACACCCTGAGTAGAGGTTCTCTTGGAACAAACCGGACTCAATGGATGATTCGAAATCTCAATCTCATGGCCACATAGTGATGCTCCCTTTCATGGCACACGGCCACCTCATCCCCTTCCTCGCCCTCGCCCGCCGCATCCGCCGCCAAACCCCCTTCGCCGTCACTCTCGCCGCCACCCCTCTCAACCTCTGGTACCTCCGCTCCACCATGTCCCCTGACGACGACGACTCCGGAATCCGGTTCCACGAGCTCCCGTTCCGCAGCTCCGACCACGGCTTGCCCCCCGACACCGAGAACACTGAGAACTTGCCGCTAAGTCAGATCGGGATGCTTTTCCGCTCGTCCGTGTCCCTTGCTACCCCCGTAGAGCGCCTCATCTCCGACATAACGGCCGAAGAGGGCAGGCCACCGCTTTGCGTGATCTCGGATGTGCTCTTCGGGTGGTCTGTGGACATCGCCAGGAGGCTTGGGACGAAGAGCATCACCTTCACCACGGGCGGCGCATATGGCACTCTGGCCTACGTCTCCATCTGGGTTCACCTCCCACACCGCTCGACTGATGCTGAGGAGTTCTCGGTGCCTGGATTCCCCGAACGGTACCGGTTCCACCGCTCTCAGCTCCACCGATTCATTCGAGAGGCGGAGCCTACGGATGAGCGGTCCAAGTTCCTCCAGGTTCAGATCAAACTCACTTTAGCCTCGGATGGTTGGTTATGCAACTCGGTAGAGGAAATTGAGCCTCTTGGGTTCGATCTCTCGAGGAAGTACTTGAAGCTTCCTGTTTGGGCCATTGGTCCACTAATCCCCTCTCACATGCTCCGAAAATCATCACCAATCTCTCCTAACTCTAGATCAAAATCCCTCCAAAAGCATACGGGAAAAGCTTTTGGAGTATCCCCAGAGAAATGCCTAGACTTCCTCAGTTCACATAGTCCAAACTCTGTTTTGTACATTTCCTTTGGTTCACAAAACACTATAAGTCCTAGCCAGATGATGCAGTTAGCCATTGGTTTGGAATCAAGTGGCAAGCCTTTCCTTTGGGTCATTAGGCCGCCGCTCGGTTTTGATACCAAGGGTGAGTTCCGACCCGAGTGGTTGCCACTGGGTTTCGAGGACCGAGTGACCGGGAGCAACCAAGGATTGCTAGTGCGGAATTGGGCACCACAATTAGATATCCTCTCGCACGGCTCGACTGGAGCATTCCTAAGCCACTGCGGATGGAACTCGATCATGGAGAGCCTGAGCCAGGGGGTGCCCATCTTGGGGTGGCCGATGGCAGCCGAGCAGGCGCACAACGCCAAGATGATGGTGGAGGAGATGGGGGTGTGCATCGAGCTTACGCGCGGGGTCGAGAGCCGGATCGAAGCCGAGGAAGTGAAGCGGGTGATCGAAATGGTGATGGAAGAGGAAGGAGAAGGAGGGGAGATGAGGAAGAGGGCCAATGCAGTGATGGGACAAATGAGGGAAGCTGTGAAGGAAGGCCGTGATGATGACAAGGGGTCTAGCCTCAAGGCCTTGGATGATTTCGTGAGGACCATCCTAAGGTGATTCTACAAATCGTACATTCTCATTCCTTTAAGTCAATCATGGCTCGAAAGTGTCGGCAAATTTTATGGCAAAACTAGAAATTCGATTCACTCCACAAATGTTAATCGACTCAGATAGTTTCGTGGGTCATGGCTATGTCATCAAGCAATATAACCGAAGAATTAGGACTTTGCCCTTTTTGTTTAATGCAGCACTTTTTATTTGCGTACAATCTAACTTCTATGCTTAATAGTATTGTCCTGAAAGATTCTGCCTGTGTTAATTAAGTAAAACATTATGTGCGTGTCCAATCCCTGCATCATGTGTCTGATGATATTCGCAAAGTTTTGAGGTGCGAAAATTCCAAATGTCGTCCTTGTCTGGGGATTTCAAAGGGAGCGTTTGTAAACATGAAGCCCTAGGCAAAAACCTTCTTGTCTTGTTTTTCACAATTTCGTCACGCAACAAATCCGGACTGCGATTGGCCATAGGCAAGGGCTAGCAAGGGCATTGTGGCCCTCGCCGGCCACAAGGGAGGGTCTCACCCTCGGCAGATCTGGTGAGGGGCACGATGCCCTTGCTGGCCCCCACCTGTGGCCAATCGCCAGCAATGGCCGATACTGGCCACAATCCAAAGAAAGGGGGAAAAAAGGAAAAATAAGAAAAAATAAAATCAAAAATCAAAATATTAGTAAAAATCATTTTAAAATGTTTATGTCAACGCCGACGATACCACATAATCACCAACATCCACATCACCAATTGCCAGCCTAAATTGTCAGATGAACCGAACTATTACCAATATAAATAGGTTTATGGCTAAATCGGTCAAATTAAAATGTTTAAAATTTGGGTACCAATGCAATCAATTTATAATTATTATTTTTATATACTTTTCCCTCGCAACTTTTAGTGCTCGGCTGCCACTCATTTTTTCTCAAAACATAATTCGGAGTGGATGGGCCCGACATAATAATAGTCCTTAAGATTACATTTACTTTGATCCAGAAAATGACGTCAAATGCAATGATATCCACGAAATTTTATATTATCAATTGGCGCCACATCAGAAAAGGACTGGAAACTTTATAAAAAGAAAATACTAAAAGTCAGGGAGATTAATATTTCAAAATCACAACCCACGCATAGGGCCGTTCTTGTGCAAAGTACTATTCAACCAAAAAAAAAAAAAAAAAGCCCAAAGAACCTTATTTCCTACGTCTTTTTTCAAACTTCATTTTGCCTTCCATCATGGTTGTTTGAACGTGCCTGCTTCCTTTCTTGTGTATATTCATAGCAGTAGAGAAATTGTTTTGCTAATGATAAGTCTGCGTGGTGATTGTGTATCCCACTTAAATGCATAAAAGAAAGAAGTACGCACCTCTAGTGCACTAGTCATGACAGGAAGATGCTCTATTTTTCTCATTCGTTTGTATAAAAGGAATAAAAAAAAATCATAAACGCTGGATTCCTGCACGATATACTTTTGATCAGAAGAGTTACACAAATTCCAATAAATTTTTCTCGAGGGCTAAGGTATCTTGAAATGAACCCATTCGGGACATAAGTCGGGTCGATAAAATAGGCCAAGAAATGGATCTTTCCATCGCCAACTGAAGGGTATAATCACGAATTAATTGTATCGATATTGATGCTTCATCTGTTAAAGAGAATAGAGGATCCAGTGAAGAGGATGGCGGACACCATGACAGGAAAATGGAGTTCTGTACACCCAGAAGTTGCTAAAACACATTTATGTTGAGGTTTTCTCAGAAACAACAAATTAACAGGATGCAAAATGGATGATTTTCAATCTCAATTCTAATGTCGTGGCCACCTAGAGTGTTTTTTATAATCATTCTATCTCGGGAACAATTTTTGCTCAAAAATGATTTTTTTAAATATTATTCATTTTTGAAAGTATTTAATAAACTATCTAAAATTTTAATTCCTAAAATAGAAATGCATTTGGTATAACCATCAAATTTTTTTTGTAGTCAAGATTTTCTTTAAATTTTTTAATAATTTTATTACATTTTTTTTTTCTTTTTCTTATCCTTTTTCTCTATTTTTCTTTTTCCTCCTCTTCTTCTTCCTCTACTTCCTCACCCAAGCCACTAGACCCAACTTACCCAATTAACCTTGCCGAGGTCACCGGACTCGTCTAACTAGTCATTGGCCATCGCCATGGCAGCAACCGACCAACTTGAGAAAGAAGAAGAGAAATTAAAAAAAAAAAAAAAAAAAAAGGTTTGAGCTCAATTCTGAAGTCATTCTCGGGAATAAAAAGGCAACTTTTTTTTTAACTTCTTAATTATGTTTCAAATCATTTCTCAAGAACAATTTTATTCTTGAGAACATAAATGTTATCAAATAGATTTTGTTCTTTTTTTTTTTTTTTAATTTAGGATAACAAAGAATATAATTAGGTACTGCTTGGCATGTTACCAAACAAGCCCCTAGTGATACTACCTTTTAAGGCCCATGGCCTCCTCATCCCCTTCCTCGCCCCTGCCTGCCAAATCAGCTGTCCACCTCCCCTCACCACCTCTCCACTCAAACTCACAGATCAAAGAATAGGTTGTAACACCGGATATTTCCTCAAGAAACCCTATAGCTCAAACTTGTTCCTATTACCTAGCTAAAGCCCTAATATCCCATTACTGTATAGGACTTCAAATTGGGAGGGTGATCCTCCCGGTAAACTAACCATACCCCAAATCGACATAGGTGAACAAGCCTTTCTTTTTCGAGGAGAAGAAGTGGTTAATATATAGAATATTTGCGTGCTGAAATTTGGCCTTTGTTTCAGCTTTTCATTTAATTAGCCTAAAAGTTCAAGAGTAGGACCGAACCGCTCCCCCTTTCGAATTGGCTCCTGGTCCTAGTCGTCAAAGACCACTGTGTTCGCACCGGCGGTCCAATCCTTTTCCTTAATCCCTTATTTCTTTGAGTTAGGCTATTGATTAGCCTCTTCTATTTAATAACACAAATTGCCTTGAGACCAAGGGCAAACAGTCGTCGTTACAGCATGGACTCATTCTTAAAACCAGCATTTTTAAGATCAAAGAGTCGAGCGGAAAAGGGGGAAAACTCTTCATTCTTGGTTCTCCAATAGCTGATTTGATCTATTGATGAGACAACTATAAATTCTTGATCCATTAGAAAGAAAAGAAATCGATATGTATCTGATGGAGTCTACATCATACGTAGAGCGCCCAAACGCTTTTTGGCCAGCTCAGTTCTCTTATCCGCCTAAACTCCACCATGTCTCCTGACGCCAAGGACTCCTATATCCGCCGCATTAAGCTTCCATTCCGCAGCTCTGACCACAGCTTACCCCCTAACACCGAGAGCACCGAGAACTTGCCGCTCGATCAGATGGTGACATTGTTCCATTCGCCCATGTCTCTCGCCACTCCTGTCGAGCACCTCCTCTCTGACATAACCGCCGAAGAGGGCTGCCCGACTCTTTGCGTAATCGCCGACGTGTTCTTTGGACGGTCCACGGACATCGCCACTGCTTCAGGTTCAGATCAGGCTCTCTTCGGCCTCAGATAATTGGTTGTGCAATCAGTTGACGAAATTGAGCCTCTCCGGTTGGGCCTCCTAAGGAAGCACACGAAGCTTCCTGTTTGGGCCATTGGCCCACTAATCCCTCCTTACATGCTACAGGAATCATCAGTAGAAATTCAAGGCCAAAGTCAATCCAGAAGCATGCAAGAAAAGCTCTAGGAGTGCTCCGAGAGAACTGCCAAGATGATGGTCGAGGAGATGGGGGTGTGCGTGGAGCTTACGTGTGGGATCGAGAACTGGATCGAAGCCTAGGAAGCAAAGCAGATGATAAAATTGGTGATGGAGAAGGAGGGAATGGGAGGGGAGATGAAGAAGAGGGCCAATGCACTGATGAGGCAAATGAGGGAAGCTGTGAAAGAGGGCAGTGATGATGAGAAGGGGTCTAGCGTCAAGGCCATGGATGAATTTGTGAGGATCATTTTAGGTGACTCCATAAACAGTTCATCCTAGTCCCTCTGAGTCAATCATCGCTGAAAAGGAATCGTCAACGTCAAATCATAAAGACAAAGCTACAAATCCGAGTCACTCGGCACATGTTAACCACTAAGAGCGGATTCCACAGGTCACAGACTCACAATCATGTCCTCAAGCGATAAAACAGAAGAACTGGGATTATGCTCTTCCTTCTTGAGTGCATTGCCTTTTATACAGGTATAATGTCATCTCTTTACTTAATGTGTCTGACAATATTTACGAAATTTTTAGGTGCAACAATTTGGAATGTCATGTCATCGAAATTCATATCTAGGACTGCCTCGGAAGCTTCAAAATAGTGTCAGCGAACAAAAAACACCAAGTCGAAGGGTTTTCCTATCTTGTCGTCGGATCCGGTAGATGGAATGGATTTGTATTCACATGTCCACCATCACTCACATTCGGACTACAACATCCACCTAAAATGCTAAAGCATTTAATGCTCAACTGCTACTCATTTTCTGAAACCTAATTCGGAGCAAAACTTAGTGGTCCAAAATTGTATCCGCATCAAAATACGGTTAACCAGACAATCTGTCCAAATCTAATGAAAAGGATATTATGTCAAATGCAAGAATTGGAAAAATGAAAAAAAGGACATCATACGTGTCATGGATTTTGTACGATACTCATTCAAGTGTTACAACTTTCTTTGCCATCATTTGAGTGTCAGAAAAAAAAAAAAAATCAATCAAAGCCATCAACATTTTTGTGATCGAAAAATTTGAGGTGATAATATTTTAATATAAATTAGTCAAATCTACGTTATATTTTTATACGGCTTGACACCATATTTAAAAGGGATTAAGAATTTAAAAAAAAAGATTAAAAATCATAGAGAAGGAGGGAAGGTGGCACTGGGCGAGGGTTGGCCACCCCTCTTGTGGTCGTCACAAGGGTCGGCTAACCCACGCTCGCCTCACAAACCAATATGAAGGTACTAAATCAAAAGGCGATAAAAACAATTCTCACAAGTATAAGCTTAACATGTCTACTCTTTCTACAAAGGTAAATATATCCTGTAAGACGACAATTTTATACCACTGTCCGTGAATAGGTTTTAGATGAAGGAAAATTATAAAAAAAAAAAGTCTTAAACCCATTTTATTTGTGTCAATTCGATTATAAATTTTTTAATTGTATCAATTTTTTTCTTTTGTCAAAAGAAAATTCTGTTTATTTACCAAAATGATACATGAAATGATCCATACGAAATCTCAAACGACACCATTACAAGGTAAGTCCTTAGAGCTCCAAAACAAACCAAAAACTAGAAATGAAGGTATATCATCAAAGTATTGTTGGGGGAGTGAATCACACATATGTCCTTCATTAATAGAACTTTGACTACATCCAAAGCTAATCACCAAATCACACAGCATCATCAATGATGAGCATGTGTGCAGGATCTCCATATATAGTTACAACTTCGCCTTTTAGCAGTGTGCGCTTAAGTTTGGCATCCCCCAATAGCATCTATGTACAAAGACAAGATAAACATCTTGAACAAGCTCAAATCTAACACCTAATAGAGCAAGCCCTTTAGCAAGTGCAAGATGCCAAAACTTTTAACAAAAACATGTTAAACTAGCGTAGATCTAACATCATAGTAGTTGCGAACACCATTAAAACTGGAGGCGACATACTTATTCATTAAAACTCATAAATCTAGAAGTAGATCGGATAGATAAGCTCGCAAATTGGGGAGGGGAGAGAGAGATCTAGGTCAAATCCCTCCCTCCAGAAGTTGGTTAGAAACTGTTGATGTTAATGACTGTCATCCTACATGATACGATCGACGACAACGTGCACAATTTTTAAAATTATTTTTAAAATTCAATTTTTTTTCTTTTTCCTTAATCCTATGCCGATCGCCAGGCCTTGGCAATAATCAACAACCGGCCACGAGCAAGCTCTAGCATTGCTAGTGAACCCAACCGATGTAAGGCTAGTGAGGCTCGAGCTCGACCAATCCCCTCGTTGGCGCTTGCTTGTGGCCGGTCGTCAAGGCCTAGTAATCGATGGAGGAAGAAGGAAAATATATAATATTTAAAAATGGAATATTTCAAAATTTCGATTTTTTTTTAAACTGTTCACATCAATGCCAATCGTGCTACAAAAAGGGTCAACATTCACGTTAGTAATTTTCGATAAAAATTAACTGAAAAAAAAATTAAATTGACAAATTGTCAAAAAATTTATGACTCAATTAACACAATTGAAAAATTTCTGACTAAATTGGCAGCACAATAGATCCAACACATTTCATGGGCTAATTTGCCTGACTTTTATGGTAGTTCAAAATTTATAAAACTTTGTTTGCTAAGATCTATCTAAAAGATTATTTTGTCTCAAATTATAAATGCTTGAATGTACCAGCTTTATTTCCTTTTGAATGTGCATTGTAGTAGATAAATTCCCTTTCTCCTTTTTATGTGGTTAGGATTTTTCCAATAAACACATACTCTTTTACACGAGTAGTATTTATCAAGTGACGTGCACGGTGACCATATATCATCATTTGTTTGTCAAAAAGATTATATTAGTTGCTCAAATAAATACATGAGAAATATATAGACTTTCATGGAAAAACAAATTGAAGCAAAGTAGAGGCCAGAATATTACAAAATAAAGCCAAATCCAAAAAAAAAAAAAAAAGAAGAAGGATCAATTAACTATCAATAGGGTTAAGCACATATTTATTTTGTAAGAACGAATTTGTCGAGTAAAATAATCAATGACTGATCACTGAATCTTGTTTCATTGTCAGTAATGAGTACACAACCGAAATTCCTTCACCAACAACTTCAACGTTACTAGGTGGCAGTGCACATCTAAGGTCGACTTCCTGTACACATTACTGTATGGACAGGTTGAATAAACATAGATTTATCTTTTGGAAGAGCAAATCTATGTAGTTCAACGAGATGCCAAAGCTCCTATGATCATCATTGAAATTAGAAGTGGAGGACCCGTACAAAAATAGAGCACAAGGTATTGAATCCCCAAAAGCATCATTAAACTTTTAGATCGAAATTGCAATAGAAGAACTCCTAAGTTTAGAACGAGATTAGGAGAACTCAAACTCTCAAATCTAGAATTAAATCATAAGAATAGAGCTCTCTAATATTGATCAGGAGAGAAGAAAAAAATAAGAAAAGAACAAGAAAGTTCAAATAAAATCAACAACGAATGGAGGGGAGAAAGAAACTAGCTCAAAACCGTGGTTGAAGCTTGAAGAAGACCATGGAGATAGAAGAGAGAATGAGAAAAAGACTTTTCAGCTTTCGATCTTTTAGTTGAAAAGTCATACTGCATATCGTTATTTGAACCATAAGTTGTTGATAAAATAGGTCCCCTTGCGAAAATGGATGTTTGGATCGCCACCAAAAGGTATCGACCTTGGTAATATCAACACAAATGGTTTGCATATGCGAAGGAGAAAAGAGGATCACTAGGCAAGGATGGAAGACGTTAGGAGAGCATGGAATTGTTGAATTCAAATATTTTTGAGACATTTTATTTTCCCTCGGATCAAATTCTCATGCCTAATCCGAGCCAAATCTCAAACTCTGCACAAGGGAGAATTTTAATGTGTTGAGATAGTAATTCACATCTTCATCTCACAATGAACAGAATCAATACAAAGTGAAATGTGAGTATTTCAGACAAGATGGAACTATATTCATCACCTACTAAAAATTTAACAAGTCACTTTTTAAGAGCAACTTTATAAGTCGTCAAAGGTCATTTAAATTAAGTGTTGAAAATTAAATCATTAGACCCTTATTGAGATTAAGAAGGTTAGTAACACTAGCTCAAGCAATAAAATTATGTCCAAAATCCACTTCAATATCTTAACAAGCTGTTATCAAGTGCACTATTGCATTGTTGTCGACACTTAAAACTATAGCCTAGGTCGCACGGACATGTTGCTTGTGCTTCCATGTCGTGTCCGACACATATCGGAGCATGTCGAACACGTCAACATGTTCGAACAGGGTCGGACACACGGTCAACTTTTGCTCAACACGTTTGGACACGTGTGCCTGGAAGACAACGGAGGGTGGAGGCAAGGGCAAGGGAGCAAAGACGAGGCCGCGAGCGACGGCGAGCCCGTGACGGCAAGAGACAGCCAAAGAAAGAGCATAGACTAAGGCAAGAGCCGCCACTATGATGCTGTGATGGATCGGCAACGAGGCTGCAACTACGAGGGAGAAATGGCCTAAGGCGAGGCAGTAAACAATTGTGATGAGGACCAAGGGCAAGCAGAGATCGAGAGGAAGAGGAGAGGAAGGCGGTCGTGCAACGAGGAGGAGAGGAGAAGGATCAAGAGGAAGAGGAGAGGAAGGGGTCGTGTGACGAGCAGCGAGGGGAGAAGGTAAAGGAGCTAGGGTTTTTTATAAGAAACCCAAAAATGATAAAAATAAAAGGGATAGTCTGATGGACCATCAGTGATGGCGTGACTTTTAATTTTGGGGGGACAGGAAGTGACAGCATGTCTGTGAGGTGGTGGGGAGGGAAAGAAAAATAAATTTGGGGGTGGGGGGAAATAGTCAAGGGAAAGAGGGAGTGGGGGTGGACCCCAATGGGGATTTTATTTTAATCAGAAAAATAAATAAATAAAATTAAAAAATAATTTCAAAAATAAAAGTACTGAATTTAAATTAAATTAATTAAAAAATATTTATTTAATATATAACATATTTTAACATATCGAAATTTTTTATTTATGAAAAATGACATACACGTGGTCTTCCCATCCCATCCAACAATGAGAATCTTTTTATTTTCAAATGGTCGTCGGCTCTTTCGCAGCTCCATCTACTCCACCCGTCAAATCCAGCGGGGAAGAGAGTGAGTTACTTCGGGCGGCGTGTTCATGTTCATCACAACCACGCCGCAAAGATAAAGAGCAAGCAGAAGAGCACCTCGACTGGTTAACTCCAAAACAAAGGCAGAATCCCCAGGCAAAGGGCAGCGCAATGGCCTGTTCCGCCACAGTTCATCCGCAGGTAAACGGGTCCGATGCGATGTCGCACCTGATATTTTGTACCCTGAAAAGTTAGGACAGAGTGGCCTGACCATAGTGGCGTGGCTCAAGTGGACGCCCCACAATGCACTCTTGCAGTCCTACATAAAAGCTTTCGCAGGAGGAGCAAAACCAAGCACAACCAAAAAATACCAAACAAACTCCCTATCTTGAACCGCTAATATTTGCCCTTTTTTGAGCGTATAACAACGACATACTGAGAGGAGGTTCTCTTGGAACCAACCGGACCCAATGGATGATTTGAAATCTCAATCTCATGGCCACATAGTGATGTTACCTTTCATGGCACACGGCCATCTTATCCCCTTCCTCGCCCTTGCCCGCCGCATCTGCCGCCAAACCCCCTTTGCCGTCACTCTCGCCGCCACCACTCTCAACCTCCGGTACCTCCGCTCCACCATGTCCCCTGACGATGATGACTCCGGAATCCGACTCCAGGAGCTCCCATTCCGCAGCTCCGACTATGGCTTGCCACCCGACACCGAGAACTCTGAGAACTTGCCGCTCAGTCAGATCGGGACACTTTTCCATGCGTCCGTTTCCCTCGCTGCTCCCGTAGAGCGCCTCATCTCCAACATAACTGCCGAAGAGGGGCAGCCACCTGTTTGCGTGATCTCGGATGCGTTCTTCGGTTGGTCCGTGGACGTCGCCAGGAGGCTTGGGACGAAGAGCATCGCCTTCACCACGGGCGGCGCATATGGCACTCTGGCCTACCTCTCCCTTTGGCTTCACCTCCCGCACCGCTCAACTGATGCTGAGGAGTTCTCGGTGCCCGGATTTCCTGAACGGTGCCAGTTCCACCGCTCTCAGCTCCACCGGTTCATCCGCGAGGCGGACACTACCGACCAGTGGTCCAAGTTCTTTCAGGTTCAGCTCAAGCTCTTTCTGGCCTCGGATGGTTGGTTGTGCAACTCAGTTGAGGAAATTGAGCCTCTTGGGTTCGATCTCTTGAGGAAGTACTTGAAGCTCCCTGTTTGGGCCATTGGTCCACTAGTCCCCTCTCACATGCTCCGAAAATCATCACCAATCTCTCCTAACTCTAGATCAAAATCCCTCCAAAAGTATACGGGAAAAGCTTTTGGAGTGTCCCCAGAGAAATGCCTAGACTTCCTCAGTTCACATAGTCCAAACTCTGTTTTGTACATTTCCTTTGGTTCACAAAACACTATAAGTCCTAGCCAGATGATGCAGTTAGCCATTGGTTTGGAATCAAGTGGCAAGCCTTTCCTTTGGGTCATTAGGCCACCACTCGGTTTCGATATTAAGGGTGAGTTCCGACCCGAATGGCTGCCCCCGGGGTTCGAGGACCAAGTGACCAGGAGCAAGCAGGGCTTGCTAGTGCGAAACTGGGCACCGCAATTAGATATCCTCTCGCACAGCTCGACGGGAGCCTTCCTAAGCCACTGCGGGTGGAACTCGACCATGGAGAGCCTGAGCCAGGGGGTGCCCATTGTGGGGTGGCCAATGGCGGCCGAGCAGGCCTACAACGCCAAGATGATGGTGGAGGAGATGGGGGTGTGCGTCGAGCTTACGCGCGGGGTCGAGCGCCAGATCGAAGCCGAGGAAGTGAAGCGGGTGATCGAAACGGGGATGGAAGAGGAAGGAAAAGGAGGGGAGATGCGGAAGAGGGCCACTGCAGTGATGGAACAGATGAGGCAAGCTGTGAAGGAAGGCAGTGATGATGATGACAAGGGGTCTAGCCTCAAGGCCATGGATGAATTCGTGAGGACCATCCTACGTGATTCCACAAATGGTACATTTTCATTCCTTCAGGTCAATCATCGCTCGTAAAGTGTCGGCAAATTATACGACAAAACTAGAAATTCGTTTCACTCGGCACATGTTAATCGAGTCAAATAGTTTCGTGGGTCACGTTTATGTCCTCAAGCAATGGAAACGAAGGATTAGGAATTTGCCCTTTTTTTCAAGCAGCACTTTTTATTCGCGTATAATCTAACTTCTATGCTTAACAGTGTTGTCTTGGAAGATTCTGCCTGTATTAATTAAGAAAATATTTTGTTCGTCCAATCCTTACCTTATGTGTCTGATGATATTTATGAAGTTTTGAGGTGCGACAACTTCAAATGTCGTCCTTGTTCGTGTTGTCATTCACAATTCGCCACCAAACACATCTAGACTGCGACAACAACCTAAATTGTTGCGGCAAACAATCTGAAACAACCTAAATTGTTGCGGCTTTTAATGCTCATCTACCTCTCAGGGTGCGGTTGGGAGTGGCTTTGCCAAGCTACTTTGGGCACTCAAAGCCCTTTGGGCTAAAATTTGGTGTTTGGAAAATTATTTTGCAAAGATGATTGAGGCAAAGCAGGCCTTTGGAAGGCTGAAAGTCCAAGGCAGGTAGGAGGCTGCCTTGGGCATTCAGCCTTCTCGGAATGCTAAGGGGCCAATAAATGATCAATTTTCTTCCATAAATATCCTTACTAACATTTCGTTTTTTCGGTTTTGCCCTCGTAACTGTTCACCCTCTTCTTCGTTGAGATTGGCGAGCGAGATTGCGAGGGGCTGATGACGCGCTCGACGAACGGCTCGACAAAGGTCGGCGTGAGGCCGGTGTGGTCACGGCAACCGTCGCCGGCCAGTGGCATGACCTCGGTGAACCCCGGAGTTGCGGCGAGTTCGCGTAACCTCCGGCGACACAAATCTGGGTCGCCGGAGGTCGCGCGACCCAGATCTAGGTTGCGGCGACTCAAGCGACCCAGATCTCGATCGCGGTGAGGTCGTGCGACCTCCAACTCTGGGTCACTTGAGTCACTGAGACCCAGATCTGGGTCGTCTAAGTGGCCGCGACCCAGATCTGAGTCGCCCGACCTCCGGCGAACTAGATCTGGGTCGTCTAAGTCCGGAGAGGTCGAGGGAGAGGAAGGCGTTCCCGCAAGCGACGACAACGACGGTGAGGGCGGCGTCGGTGAGCGGGGGTAGGGGTGAGACTTGACAGCGGTGGATGGAGCGGCAGATAAAGGAGGACTTGTGGTCTCCGGCGGCCCCGTGAGGTCTTGCAACTTGAGATCTCGGCCGCCGGTGACAAATTTCGATCGCCGGCATCCCCTACCCTTTGCCGGCCAACCATTTATTTTTTTTTAAAATTTTTTTAATTTTTTTTTTTATAAAAGTCCTTTGTAAATGTAAATTTTTCCAAACACCATTTTACTTAAAGGTACTTTACAAAGGACTTTTAGATTACAATTTACCAAACGCAATTTACATTTTAGAAAACTCCTTAACCTCAAAGTCCTTTACATTTTCCAAAAAACTTTTCCCAAAAGTCCAACCAAACACACCCACAGCGGCCCGACATAATTATAGTCCCGAAAATTACGTTTATTCTGGTGCGGGAAATTATATCAAATGCAAGAATTCTCTCATGTTTAATATCAAATGAAATTTTCCCCAAAAACCAAATCGCTAAAGATTAATTTTTCCATCACTGCCCTTACGCAGATCTGTACTCTTTAGAATCCAAATCGTTGGAACTGCAATATATGTTCTACCATTTTAGCGAATGTGATCAAGTTCTGTACCTTTTTACGATGAAGATGCCGAACTTGGATAGACAATTTCTGAAATCATAAAATACTTTGCGAATCTCGTATGTCAAGAAAGATGCAAGGCGAGTTCACATGATCCAAACCAGTAATTATTTGCATTATGTGAAATTTTATGTAGGTTCATTTGAGTTATAAAGCTTCGCACAGAAAATTTACATAGAGAACTATTAAATTAATGTTTGGAGTTTGAATTCGAATATTGATTTGCTAAACCGAATTTGTTGAGAAAGATTTCCCAAGTGGATTATAAATTGGATGAAAACTTTTTTCTCCTTATTAGACTTTCTTTTGGATGTACAGAAGAAAGAAGTTGATCTCTCACTACAAGACAAAAGAGGAAATATAATATAAATTCGATGAAGCCAAATTCATATTGAAGAGCACACGGGGAGCCCAGGTCAAAATGTTGACTTTGGGCACCCCCGTTTAAAGGCAAATAAAGCCTTGAATATGCATATTCAAGAACTCAAGCGTTTGTCTTTGATCTGCATATTCAAGGCTTCGTGCGGCGTGACGCTTCTCCTAGACTTGCGGCTTCTGCCTTTTTCTTCGCCATGTGGCACTTTTAGGTTTCCGCGGTTCCACACTCCTAGAACAAGAAATCCCAAAGTTTTGCCTTTAAACGTGGGTGCCCAAAGTTGACCTGGGCTCACCGTGTGCTCTTCAATATGAATTTGGCTTCATCGAATTTATATTATATTTCCTCTTTTGTCTTGTAGTAGTGACAGATCAACTTCTTTCTTCTGTACATCCAAAAGAAAGTCTAATAAGGAGAAAAAGTTTTCATCCAATTTATAATCCACTTGGAAAATCTTTCTCAACAAATTCGGTTTAGCAAATCAATATTCGAATTCAAACTCCAAACATTAATTTAATAGTTCTCTATGTGAAATTTCTGTGCAAAGCTTTATAACTCAAATGAACCTACATAAAAGTTTTAAAATTCGTATGCATAGATGACGCAAGTTTTTGGATTCATGTTATTGTGATTGACCCACTATTGTACTTTCATCGAATGCAAATTGGATGGTTCACAATCTCAATTCCAATGTCATGGCCACCTAGTGATGCTGCCTTTATGGCCCATGGCCACCTCATCCCTTCCTCAGCCCCGCCGGCCAAATCCGCCGTCAAATCCCCCTTGCCACCACCCCACTCAACCTCCACTACCTAAGCTCCACCATGTCCCCAGACGCCAAGGACTCCGGTATCTGCCTCAACGAGCTTCCATTCTGCAGCTCCGACCGAGAGCACCGAGAACTTGCTGACTGATCAGATGGTGACACACCGTTCCATTCGTCCATGTCTCTCGCCATTCCCGTCGAGCACCTCCTTTCCGCATAACCGCCGAAGAGGGCTGCCCGTCTCTTTGCATTATCCCTGACGAGCTCTTTGGATGGTCCACGGACATCGCCGCTGGTCCAGCTTCATTCACGTTCAGACCAAGCTCTCTTCGGCCTCAGATGATTGGTTGTGCAATCAGTTGAGGAAATTGAACCTCTCGGGCTTGGCCTCTTGAGGAAGTACTTGAAGCTTCCTGTTTGGGCCATTGGCCCATTAATCCTTCCTTACGTGGTTCAGATGTCATCATCAGTCCCTACAAATCCGAGACCAAAGTCAATCCAGGAGCATAGTGTCCCGAGAGAACTGCCTAGACTTCCTCATCTTCCATGGTCCAAACTCTGTTTTGTACGTTTCCTTTGGTTCTCAGAGCACTATGAGTCCAATCCAGATTATGCAATTAGCCATTGGATTGAAATCGACTGGCTAGTCTTTCATTTGGGTCATTATGCGGCCACTCGCTTTCAATATTAAGGGCGCGTTCCTTCCAGAGTGCTTGCCGCCGGGGTTTGTGGCCCAAGTGGCTAGGAACAAACAGAGCTTGCTAGTGCGGAATTGGGCCCTGCAACTGGAGATCCTCTCGAACAGCTTGACATGGGCGTTTCTGAGCCACTGCAGGTTGGAACTCGACCATGGAGAGCCTGACCAAGGGAGTAACGATTGTAGGATGGTCGATGGCGGCCGAGCAGGCATACAATGTGAAGATGATGGTTGAGGAGATGGGGGTGCGAGTGGAGCTAAAGTGCAGAGCCGAGAGCATCATCCATCTGATGATAAAGAGGAAGGGAGATGAAGAGGAAGGCCCATGAGGTGATGGAACAAATGAGGGAAGCTGGGACAGAAGGTGGTGATAATTAGAAGGGGTCCAGCATGAGGGCCATGGATGAGTTTGTGGGGACCATTTCAGATGACTCCATGAACGTCGTGTCATTATATTGGAAGACGAGATAAAATATTTAGGTCACCTAACGCCGAATGATTGACTCGATTGAATAGGACATCTGTGTTTTCACACTATCTGAAAAAATTCCATGAACTATTTGTAAGAAAGAAGCCAACATGACCAAGACAAGTTTGGTGATTGCATTTGACTTTTTGGACCATTGAGTGTGAAAATTTTGACCTAGCAGAGGAGTAAATATTCTGTCGACCTAATATATATACCAAATTCAATATGAAACATCATATTTGGAGAAACCGATGTAGGATCTGGAACCTACCATTTTCGATAGTTTAAATTCAGACTAATTCCTCATAGGTGATTCGATGGCAGGAAGTGAGTCATGGACCTTTTAATTTACTTTGCCATAGAAGGGAAGAATTAGGATTTTGCTCTTGTTGTTGAATAAATTAGCATTATGGTATTTTTCACGAATACTATGTACTTTTCTTGGTTTGCTAGGCAAATAACACTACAGAACAAACACGTAGTCTAGAAGTCATACATAATTTATGGAACACAAAAGCAGGCAAGACAAGCAGCCGATAAGGCTCTACAGTGGGACGTCACAGGCTTTACAGTGTGCTTTTGATTCACATGATGTCCAATCTCTATAGTATATGCTTAATAGTCCTATCTTGAAAGATTCCACTATAAAATAAAGCATATATTAAACGAAAATATTGTATTATACGTCTGACATATTTTTCATGTGTCCGATAATTATTCACGGAATTTTTCAGGTGCATCATGAGATTACAACGTCATAAGGCCACAATGAAACTCAACAAAAAGCGGGATCCACTTTTTTGGGGCAAAAAAAAAATAACAAAAATATTTTGAGCGGAACATTTTTTCAGTATCATGAGATTACTATGTCGTAGTAAATCATATCTCAATTAGTAAATGGTTGGATAAGTAACACTTTAGAGATTTTAATTCTTTTAAATAGCAAATAGCAAATATAGTGGACGGATGTCGAACGTTATCGGTACATGGTCACTTATTATAATAGCCTAAGTCATTATAGATTAACACGGATCATAGCTCAGTCTTATTACTATAAATTCACTCAGAGACCGGTAGGATCGTGAAAGCCCGAAACATGCGAGCTCGATACATAAGGGCGAAAGAAATATAGAAATACGTAGGTTTGTTAAGCCACTACTAACAGACACGAGATAAAATTAGAGTAAATTATCCAAGCAAGGTTATTCATGGCACCTAAGGATATATAGAATCAAATTTATTTCATGCTCGGTGTAATGGTTATAGTCAATAATCATTTTGTATGGGAAAATTTACCCAATCAATCATGAATCAATTGTGTGGATATCAATTTAGTCTTTAATAAGCTTTTCATTTTTGTCATTTTAATCCTAAATTTTTACGCAAAATTTTAATGTAGTCATTCCGATCAATTTTCACCAAAAATCACTAACATTGGCGGTTTAGTAATTGCTAGCTACTTTACATGGCACACTGCCAAGTCCACAATTTCCAACAAGAACTGGTCAAAAGGGTTAATTAGAATTTTTGGAAAATTTTTAGGACTAAATCGGTCTAATTAAAAAATTCAAAGCTAAATTGACATTTATACAATAGATTTGTAATTGATCAAATAATTCCCCCCCATTTTGCTACCAAGACCTGGCCTCTTTTAGTAACCATTTTATTACTTTTTATGTTCTTTTGTTCCTTGAAACAAAAAAAGAATAAAAATCTAAGCTTTTTGGATTTTACTATATGGATTATTTAATGCTGTTTTCTTTTAGAGATAATGCTAGGTCATGAAAGCTTGACGACTTGAACCTTCTTCCCTTAAGATTCTATTGGAAACATCCTTTAAGATCATCTACAATTATGTTTTAATTAAAAGTTAGATGGCTCTGAACAAGTCCTTTGCATTACCATTTGTCTTGTGTTTACAAGAGTCAAATAATCTTGTGTTCTTTGGATTTTCAATGTCATTTATTTGAAGGTTTGATAAGTTTGTGCAAATAAGCAGACCAACTTTAGGATCATCTCCATCCTTATTTGTTCCATCATTGCCCATTATACCAAGCAACATTTGCTCTTTTTCTTGTAGTTAAAAAGCTCAAAAGTTCTATGTAATTGTTAATTGTAATGCCTAAAGATTTACTATTAGTTAACCCAAAAAAAAAGATTTATTATCAATATTATAACTTATCAACTAGTGGGGCTTTCTGCTACCATTTCTAACCATCCACCTTTGACTAACAATCACGTTGGATTTTTTGAGGCCATCTTAGAATATCTTGATCATTTAAATCCTTACAAAAGTTCGGTTTTATCCAAACATGAATCATTGAATATCCACTGACATTTTTATAATCAAATGAAAAGAATTGAGAATAGAAATTTTTAATCTCATACCAAACATATTTCTATTATTTTTCTATTCCATGAATAAAAAATCTTTAGAATTATCAAGTATGTTCTTCTGCTCAAAAATTTGTCTAGGAAATAAATAAATAAAAATATTTCTAAATAGAAATTACTCCTGAGAGCAAAAATATTACCAAGCGCATCATTAATCTAACAAATAATGCCAACCATATATAACTAAAAAAAAAAACAATGCGACTTCCATTTATCCCATTAAGAAACAAGGTTTTTTTATTTAGTTTTACGGACGGTGTAATTGATTATGTCTACTAAGTTGTTCATAAAATCAATATATCTATTATTTATTTGTTAGTAAGATAAGAGGAGAAACTCTTCCGTAGACTCGAGTCCATGGACTCAAAGCAATCATGGTCGTCGGCATGTGGGACTCTTATGCTCAACGGTAATGATAGACTAAGTATATGTAAATCTGGATAATAAAAAGAAGGGATAAATGCAATAAAAGTCCTAAAATTCTAAAACTTACAAAAAGTGCAATTAAGTCCTAAAATTTGTCAAATTGTTTCAATCAGTCCTAAAATTGACACCATCAAACTTACTAACGGAAAATGCTAACGTGACACGGACGTGGTATTTTAAATAAACTTTCATTTTCCACATGGCTTTTTTTAATTATTTTTATTCAATTTTAAAAAAAAGTAGATTTAAAAACTAAAAAAAGAAAAAGCTAAAATTTATTTTTAAAAATTGTTAAAAAGAAAAAAAATAGAAAAAATGGCAGCTCCTCCCCCGCCATCACCACCCATCGCCAGAGGGGCTAGCAACCATCGCCGCCACCTCCGCCCTCCGGCACAATCGCCGGCCCCTCCGACGATGGGTGGTGATGGTGACGGGGAGGAGCTGCCATTTTTTTCTATTTTTTTTAAACAATTTTTTAAAATAAATTTTAGCTTTTCTTTTTAATTTTTAAATCTAATTTTGAATAAAAAATAATTAAAAAATCCATATGGAAAATGAAAATTTATTTAAAATGCCACGTCCCCGCCATATCAGCATTTTCCGTTAGTAAGTTTGACGATATTAACTCTAGGACTCGATTGAGACAATTTGACAAGTTTTAGAACTTGATTACACTTTTTGCAATTTTTAAGACTCAATTATATTTTTGTGACAAGTTTTAGAACTTCTATTGCACTTATCCCTAAAAAGAAAAATAACTTTTGGATAAGAGAGTCATCCACATGGCATCCAATATTGAGTGATGAAAATAATGGCAAATAAGAGTGAGCATTGATCTAATTCCAACTCAAAATCAAATCAAATCAATTGATTTTAGGTAGTTCATAGTTCCAAAAATTTAGAACCAATGGTTCTTCGTTAAATTCCAGGTTGCAATCGCACCGGACTGATATATTTTCTTTTTCATAATTCTTTTTCTCTTAAAGAGTAAAAAATGCTTGGGTTACCTTCCACTTTGACCTTAAGAAGAAATAGAGTAATGACTACAAATTTGTTTGTCCATATATATGCATCTTGTTATTATTTAACATATGTCGATATAGTGTCATATGATAGAGTAATGACTACAAAATCCAGTTGAAAATTAGTCGAAAATTAGTCGATCATCAATAAGCGCAAAACCCCAATCATGTAAACATTTATCTAACAAAAAATTGAAAATAATGCTCTTTCTTTTACTTTTAATGTTGGAAAGCTCCCGCTTGTAGCTCTTTAACCAAGAAGATGCATATGAAAGGTATAAACAAAAATTGATAAGCAAAAGAACAAATTGGAAGGTGAAACCATTTGAATTCATCAAAACATAATACAGGTACAATTGCTTTAGTAGATGGTGGAAGCAACATCGCCAAATGCAAGCGAAAGGCAACGTGAAGGTTTTGGAGTTCAAGATGCGGGAAATAGAAGAAACCAAAAAACAAAAAAGAATTACCAATTTCAGGACCAACTCTGAAATCGAATCAAACTAATTGGTCTAGTTCAATCTCTTTCCACAAAAGGGAAATTGACATGTTCAGTCCGATTCCAAGGTAGAAAGTTAGAAACCGACCTATCTTGAAACCAATCACCCCTAATGATGAAATCTGAGTTAGTTAATTTACACTACCTCCAAAATTAGGATCAAGATTTGGGATGCCAATAGTAATTTGCCTGACAAGGTGTAGGGCATGAGGTGGGAATGAGGACTATATTTCCACCCTGAGAGGGTCACGGATCGAAAAAGAATTGGCAGGCAGCTTAAAATGGCTTGTGTTTTCCTCCATGTAAAATTGATTTGAGGCATTTGATTGGCGAGTTATTTATAAGAACGTCATCCATGTGCAAATCGTGATTTTATATGCGTATAATATGGATGCTTGTAATTCACTACCAAAAGAGTCGTAGGAGTTCCTCCAATCAGGGATAGAGAAAATCACGATTTCTTTTAAAAATTAGTTAGAAAGACGTCTTTATTAATATATTGAGCAAAAAAAACACGAGGGTGTCCTTGCAATTCCCGCGACTAGAATCACGAAAACGAAATGCGTGACCTTGGTGGATGTACATGACCCCTAAACCTAAGCCTAGTTTCTCCAAAGTCTAATCACGATGATTACTTTGTCTTAATCTCTTCGCTACAGCTAACGAAAGAGGTCTATATAGGAATCCCTTCCGTCACAAGACGGTTCGATCAATGTTTCAAGAATCCAGAAACACCAAACGTAGCTGTTCTCCTTACATCAAGTCTACACGCGAGTGGAAAAATAGACAAACAACGTGTGGACAAAGCAAAATAACTCCTTTCGGCAACAAGGATCAGCGATGATAATTGACTCCTCTTGTGACCGCAAGTACGCATGGCCCGTGACACCACAGTGCAAGTGGTGATCTACTTAGGGACAATATATGTTCACGGGCAATCCCCAAAAGATCCCTGATCGATTCTCTATATAAAGCACACGAAACATCACTCCTCTCGTGGCCAAGAACTGAGCATAACCCTCAAATTAGAGAAGACTCTCTCCTGTCATTCGAGGGCGTCCGTCGGTCACTTAGACCACCACAAGAAGATGGAGGCAACCAACAAGAAGGCGGCGATTCTCTTGGCATTGATGGTCGCGATCGCTTGCTGCGCCAATGCTCAGACCATATGCAACATGACCTATTCGGAGTTGATGGCTTGCAAGCCGGCCGCCACGCCGCCAAATCCAGCACCCCCCACGAGCGCGTGCTGCACGGGGCTCTCGCATGCCAACTTGAAGTGCTTCTGCCAGTACAAGAACTCGCCGATCCTGCCCTCGGTCGGGGTCAACCCGAAGCTCGCGATGCAGCTCCCCAGCAAGTGCCAGATCCCTAATGCGCCCACATGCTGATGCCATTGCACCGTGCCGGTGTGGGTGGGGTTGGAGAGAAAGTACGAGCCCTATGCTTGACAATAATGCAAATCGTGTACTATGCTTTTTCATTGAGTGCTTATTTCCTGTGTGCTTTGTTTAATTAATACACCCTTTTGTGAGCTGTTGCTCACTCAATGGATACCAGCTTACAATAATCCAAATGATATTAGTAGTCGAGCGTGCATGACTCTCTCTCTCTCTCTCTCTCTCTCTCTCTCTCTCTCTCTCTCTCTCTCTTCATCGGCAAAAATCAAAGCGGATGATAGGACGTCAAATGCCATATACACTTAGCGTCCTTGTCCAATCGAACTTAGGAGCTCCGACATTGTCCCACTATTTGGAAAATTATCTGGTTAAATAAAATATTGCTCAATAAAATGAATTAAACGCAAACTGACACTTATCTAATCAAAACTCAAACGAAGTTGAATGATTTGTTATAATTCAAATTCAAAAAAGATTGATTGATTTGACACGAGTCCAACTTTAGGAGAAATCGGATATGCACCATAGATGCTCTCATCACCTCAATAAATAGGGCATCACAAGGGCATCATCATCATTAGATGGGAAAACATCGTGAGAATAGTTAGTGAATTTCTCTGGAGTCCAAGATATGACTCTCTGAAAATTCCTAATAACAATCAAGGAAATTCTAACAATCTTACTTCATCAAATCTCATCAATCAAGTTCTATCAGAGTAAGACTCGAAATTCCTAGGAAATCGAAGCTTGGATTCTGAGCATATGATTCGAGATCAACCGCGTATATACTTGGACTAATTCTTGTTTCATTTGTATAGATCAACTTGAGGGTTGTATGTTAATCTTCATAATAGAACGCAATCAAAGATATTAACTATCTTTTTAATGAAATTCGATATAATTTTCGGCCCCTCATTTCTTGTCTATTTGAACTTCGATATTTGATTGGGTACAAACGTCTGTACCCCTTAAAATGATAAAATTTGGTTTGGTCATTGTCAGGCAAATCCGTGCAGTTACATCAACACTGAGAAGAGGACAGAAAACTAAGGCATCATGCCAGGTTGGCTATAGCCGGTAACGATAACCACTTGGGATTTGACCTTAACATCACTTTCGTTTCATCCCTTTCCGTTAAATCAAAGTTACATACAACGTACGCAAGATGTAAAAGGACCTCCCATAATGCGGTAGCATCTTCGCACAGTGTCTTTCAACTCGGGATATTGAGCCGACAAGTCAGTGAAATTATATACATAGGCAAGATGGAAGTGAACTTCCCACAGTGCGGTAGCATCTTGTAGTTTGATGCGGTAGCATCTCGTAGTTTGTCCAGATTCCCAAGAGACTTATCTAACTACTTACATTTTTAGACAGATTTTCATCAAGTGATTTTCTTCAATTTTGTATTACCACATTGGTTCAAGTGAGCTCTCACAAGGGTATTAGAGCTTCTACTTACATTTTTAGACAGATTTTCATCAAGTGATTTTCGACAAAATGATGAGCTTCTCATGGCTCTCAACTCTGCCAAGACTACTTTTACAGGTAGAAGGCAGATAACACATTCCAACACACAATTGCATCGCACAATCAACGGAAACAAGATTAGCTCACAAAATGACACGTTTGCTTGTGTGAACCACCTTCCTATATCTTTTGAAATGCAAGAATTCCTTCAGGCTGCATTATCGGCCATATGTTTCGATGACCAGTACGCAAGAAAAGGAGAAAAATGTGGCACGATTAGCACGTCAGGTGTAACGACATTCCAGTATCAATGAAGACTGAAAACCAACAGAGTGACTAACTAATGAAGCTCACAGACGCTTTGGTTGGTGACGAGTACCAGCGTGGAAACCTTCGGTATAAGCAGTATTCTTGAACATAATCTGCAAAACCATTAGCACAGAGAATGAGAAATACTACGCTGAAAACTGACAGAAGGAAAACACAACAATTAAGATTATCAAAGTAGGTTGCCGGGGTACAGATTATCTGCTTTACTACATCTTGACTAAGGTACATCATGTGCAGAGACGCTTACAGCAAGGTTTTTCAACTCAGAGCTCAGACGCTTTCTGAGGGTATCCGAAACCACTGCTCCCAATTGTTCTCCATGTTGCCTAACAGTGTCCTCCCGAATCTGTGGTATTTACACGCTATTAATAAAGGAAAGTTCTGATTTCTTGGTTAACATACTGACCAATGAGTAAAGGCACAACAGACTGATTACCTCTGAAAGCAATATAGCTGACGTCTTATCTAGAATTTCTTCCACAAACTGCCCTGCATCAGTGAAGGAAATGGATGGAAGCACTCCTGTTGAAGATTTATCCTTGACCTTTTCAGCCACAGCAGGTGTCTTAACAGCCTTGGCTACATCATTTTAAGATGATGATTTTAGTACATGATAAGAATGATCAAAGAGCCATGCCTAGATCAGAGAAGAATTCAACCACCATCCCAGGAAACCAAAAGGCGGCATTCCGTAGTTTGCAAAAACAAGGTTAAGCCCTCTTTCCGATCAAGAAAATGTGAATGAACCAAGCATGCAAACTCAGCTAATGCACACATGCCCCCGTCTCCTCTCCATGAGAAATAATGTGAGCTTCAGGAATTTGTTGGAGCAGTGTTACTCTAGGTTGGACCAATTTCTGCCTATGTTAACATGATATGACAAGGAAACAGGAGCATATCATCCTATAGTTGAAAATACAAAGTAGCTGACAAGACCACAGAATCTGAATTGACAACATTCATAGAGCAAGAACGATTATCTATGATCCATCATTTTACACGCCCAAGGAATAATGTCCAAATTCTGGCATTATTTGCCAATCCACATGTTCCAAATCCAGAAAAAGTTAATCCAACTTCATCCAAGTCTGACCGCTTACTGCTTAGGCACGGTAAAAGGAAAGGGAAAGGAGGTGATAAGAGTCTACAGAACATGACTTTTAGATTTCCACTAAGGGAAGATCTGATGCTAACTCTACAGAACATGGCTTTTAGTTTTCTGCTAAGGGAAGATCTGATGCTAACTCTACAGAACATGGCTTTTAGTTTTCCGCTAAGGGAAGATCTGATGCTAACTCTACAGAACATGTCTTTTAGTTTTCCGCTAAGGGCAGATATAATGCTAACTCTTAAACATGCAAATCCATCTGCCAGTACTCTGCATAATGAAAACCTATCGTTTACCAGTGTTGCAGCAATGTCACCCAAGCTTTCAAATAATCAAAGAAAGCAAGAGCCCAATAGGGCCAATATCAATTCAACAGAAAGATGGATTGCAGATTATGTACAATGCTTGAAAAAAACATGAGAATTAGCTAAATATACTTTATGATAGTTGTACTTGACTGAATTTACTTCAGAAACTATGCCAACTCTTCATTTTAAAAGGCAAAAATAAAGAAGCAAAAGCACTCAAACTATGAATAGAACAACTGATTGATGAATCCTGATCTATATAGGACAAAGTACACAATTGCCACCAGTAGGCCACATCTAGGTAATTGCGCGATAAAACTGCACATCTGCTGCAAATTATGCTCGTAACCATTTTTAGAATACATTCGCACTTTCAAATGCTTCCATAAAGACATGCACAAAATGCTACAGCTATTGAATTTGACCTCCATGAATGCAAAACCAATACAAAATACCATAATTCCACTCCTCATTTTTGCTGCAAGACAAGATTTTACCTTTAACTGCCTTCGGCTTAACATCTGTTGCAGCATGATTCTCATTGGAATGTTCTGATGGAGGTGCTCCTTCAGCAAATTCTGGCAAGACGATGGAGTCAGACGGAACAAGAGCAGCCAAATCGGGTGGCTGATCCTTCCCTACTTTAGGGTTAGCCTGAAAGGAACACAGTTTTCTTCTTTAAATAATCTAATAATAAGAAACCATTGGTTTAATCAATAAGCAAGCGGAACTCAAAGTACCTCCAGATTAACATATGAGGGATCTCTTCCGATTGATTTCAGGAACTTGTCGAGACTGAGGGTATTAAGAGCTGGAAACACAAAGTCACGTGCAAAATATTAATTCAATCTTCACTTTATCAAGAAATACATGAGATTACTATGGCATCAGGTAGAATGCAACCGGAAGTGGCCCAATTAGTGAACAAAGTGTTAATCGTCTTACACAATTCAGAGATGTCTGCTCCTATATTATACAAGTATCTTCAACTTATCAGGAAGAGTAACCAAGAAACCCCAAGGAAAGCCAAATATAAGCAGGAAGACACGAAGTGGATGCTGGCTAGAGGAGAAAAGGTTTAACTTTGTTGAGTATGCTGGATAATTGAAATCAAAGGGCTAGACAATGCCAGAGTAATTATGGATGGTAAGACTTGCTTACATATTGATGTGTCATTTGACAGCGGATGAAAGAGGCATCCTTGTTGGGACTTGAATCCCTGATCAAGCAGCAACGAGACATGTCTTCAACAGAAAAGACAAATGTAAGATTGCATAACGTGATATAAATGATATATGAAGAAATACTAATGACTACTATATGGGATCGATATGGAGATTTGAACATCATTAAAAGCCTTTACAAAAGGTACATGAGGGACAAATAAACTAAAGGAAATTGTTAAAATTACCATTTTTTTTCACCAGGTCTCAACCCATTAGTGTTCAAAGAAAAAAATTTCATTATGTGCCTGTTCAAACTCTTCATTGGATCTATATGTTTATGCCAGTAGGACATGAAATATATTCATCTTGTTGTTGATTCTATTTGTTCCATTTATGGGGAAGGATCTTAAATAATCTGTTAGATTTCCAAAAAATAAGAGTAAATTACATTACATTTCCAAAATCAAGGTGTAAAATCAATATGTACATGTTTGTATGTCCAATTGTGCAAATGCACATGCATAGATGTATCATCAACATGTATGCACGCGGGCGTCTATGCACCTGTGTGTGTTTCCAATTTTGATTATTTTCAGCAATATCCCAATGAAAAAGGGATACTTTCTCTAATTCAGGACCCCTTGTTGGGTGAACGAGCTTTGTCCTACATGGCATAGGAATATCACTCCTTGCTCGATGGCAATTGCAAATATTCTAGGATCTTCGAGAGTAGGGAGATAGAAAATACTAGAAGCTACATGTTTACTCAATAGCATAAATAAAGAGCATTTAATGGCTCCATTTGTAAAGCCTGAGAGATAGATACTAAAAAACCCTAACTTCCTTTTTTCTACGACCAGATACTAGCTTCTGTTCATGGAATTGGAACATGATTTTTTCTGTTAAACATTTGAATCTGCAGTTGAAACCGGTACATGGTTCTTCTGTTTAGCATTTGAATGGGTTTGGTATGACAATGGAGCTACCATGAGATTTTTGTACCATGGTTCTTCAATTCCTCACGCTAGAGCCTAGAAGAAACTGTAAGGTTGGTGATTGCTTTGAGAATGGGGAATTGAACGATTGGTTTCGGTACTACAACTATTAATCAGGCCTAGATTGTTGAGGACATGTCTGATAAGATGCCCTTCCACAATTTTCCAAAGAAATGCTGTTCATTTAATAGATATATGCAGAAAAGTTTGCATTCCAACAACTGTTTCGCCACCCCAAAAAATCGACAAAAAGGGAACGCACAGAAATACGATTGTCAAGATATGAATTAAGCAAGAATAGATTAATACCTTGCCGATTCATTTACTAAGGCAAAAGGAGTCACACAACCAAGAGGCACCTAGAGGACACCATAAAAAGGCAGAAGATCAGAGAATGTAATACCCACATACTAAAATTAACCATCAAATTTTTGTAAGGATTGAGATTCTTTCCAAAAGAAAAGAAAAAGAATGTCTAGTGCTTCCTTTGATTCGAGAAACCAAAATAAGCAGACCATTAAGAATTCATACACCTCGCAAGAGTCATAACTTATCTTTCATCAGAAGAAGTAAAACCAGCATATGGAACTTAACGTGGACACAGATTCATTGTCCCAAAATACTTAACAATCATCGTAAGTGCAAAGAAACAAATAAAAGAAATAAAAGGTGCTTCGTGGAATCACTTTAAGATAAAAAGAATGAAAGATAGTATGGGAGGAAATGGAAGTATATAACTAAACCTTAGAGGGAGGAGAAGAACTTCAAATCAATATATATATATACCAACCTGAAGTATCTCACCTAATGCTTCTTCCGGTGCCATTCTCAAACCTCCTTTCCCCAGACCAAGCCGTTGTGACAGGACTGATCAAACACAAAAATTCCCTCTTAAACATAGAAGCCCAAAAAAGAAGAGTTTATGGTTATATAGTTATTGCCATTCAAATTTACAAATTCATTAAACCGTATAAGAGGTTGTGTACCTTTCAGATCTACTTTAGTATCTGCAAGAGCAGAGACAATGTAGAACCTTTGTTTCTTGTCCTGCAAACATAAGTGAGCAAATTATTGGCCTGATTAATATGGCGATACCTGCTTAACGACAACACCCTCAAACAAGCAAAAGATTACTGCTGAGGGCCTATCTCTTACAACATATTCAATATTTCTTTAATTCATTGTACGCACATTGCTTTAATGAAGAGCATTCAATTTGCTAAATATGGTCAATGAAGCAAGAAAGAGGTAGATAGATATGCCATATGTTTCACCCCTTAGTTCTAGTTTCCATAGGCATAGCGATAAACTTTCAAGAAGCAACTTGGCATAACTAGATTCCAAAATTTAATCAAAAGCCTAGTCCTAAACCATCAAAATTTTCATGGCTCAAAAATATAAGGGTGCTCAAAGTTCAGAGTCAGTCCAAAGTCTCATTCGATCATGCCGTGTTACAAGCAAAACAAAGGTGATTCAGGTCAAAATGCAAGATTTACCACAACACAGATGTATATTATAGAAGTACAAGTCACCAGAAAACAATCATGGATCTTATTCCCAACACCGAATCTCCAAATTCACCGAATGCCCAGAGTCATCGACCGTACCTTCAAGAACAAGTTCTTACTGAGGGAAGCACCCACATTTCCAACATGTTTCGCCTGATCAAACCAAACAAAACCCACTAAGACAAGCTCTCCCCAGAACCGAAAAGACAAAAAGAGGCGAACGACGACATGGTACGCGACCCATTTGCTCGGCCCCCGCATACCTGAGCCTCCACAGTCAAAACGACCGGATGCTCGTACTTCGAGAACTCAATCTGAAGCTCCTGCAAGAACCCCAAGAAAAAAAAAACAAGAACACCCGGATTAACGGTCGGGATTAACAGAACAAGGCGGTACACTTCAAGTCGGCCGTAGATTACGCTACTACATAGCTAGTCTGCAATGCAGGATCGCTACGCATACGATTCAAAACAGATGAAAATTGACCACCAAAGAGTAAGAGGGCGAGAGAAAAGGAAGCGAATTTCTCGAAGCTCGCGATCGCGTGCGCATCGAAGATCGTCGGCGAGTGAGCCGGACACAGAACCGGCCGCGAACGGCGGGTCGAGGGCGGAAGATTGGGACGGGTCTCGAGCGGGCGGGGGATTTTACCTGTAGACGAGCGAGCAGCTGGTCCTTCGTGTAGCCCATGGCTGACGTCACCCTCTCTCTCGATCGGTCGACGGATATCGATCGAGAACTTGCAGGTCGCGGCGGCGCGGGAGGGAGGAAGAACGCGAGAGCGGCGAGGGAGGGAGATAGGTTACAGACAACGATGAACGCGGGACGACGACGTTTGGAAGGCCTCGGGCGTCCGTTTTGTCTTTTATATTATCATTGGATATTCACACCAACAAATCTAAAATTTGTCAAAAAAGTGCAATTAAGTCTCTAAATTTATAAAAAGTATAATCATATCTTAAAACTTATCAAAATGGTATAATTAAGTCATTTCGTCGATTTCATTTAACTTGGTTAACGAAAAATGTTAACGTTGCTTCTTCTCTTCTTTTTCGCTCTTGTTAGCGACTCTACCCGTTTCTTCTTCTTCTTCTTCTTCCTCTTAATAAATTTAGATTATATTAATTTAAATAAAATTTGTATTAAAAATTATATTTGGATCAAAATGACATCGTTTAGCCACGTCATTGCTTTATAGAAAAGAGAAAATATTTAAAAAACCACATCGGCATTTTCCATCAACCAAGTTGACAAAATAATTTGATTATACCAATTTGATTACATTTTTTTATTAATTTTTATGAATTAATTGCATTTTTGTAAATGATTTTAAGACTTTTAGGCGAGCATACAAAAATTTCCGTTTTTCGATTTATCTGTTTCTCTTTTTTATTCGCTCTAACAAATTTGGAAACAAAATTGTTTGGTAACTTAATTTGATTTATATTTCAAATATAAATATTTCAGAAATAGAAAAATTGAAGAAATCATAAAAAAAATTTTTAACTTCTTAATTTCTCAAATAAAATCGAAACCGAAATCAAACCATATAAAAGAACATTGCGCTTTATTGCTAATTTAATTTACTCATAACCACAACTTCACAAATTATTGCTTATTTTATTTTTTTTTTTTGCTCGTGTTTTTTTTTTTGCATTTATTTTTCAACTTTTTTTTTAAAACTTCCTCTTTAGGATGAAAGGCAATTGAATGGTCCCTAATTTTAAAAAACGACCAAAGTTCTTAAATGCTTACTTAAAAACAATGGAGCACTTTCCTCCTAGAAAAGCGCACGCGCATAACCAAATTGAAAAAAGTTAACTGCTTACGTAATAGATGAATAAAAAACATGCCTAAAATTTAACCTTATTTTATTGGGATAAGTAAAGCGATGCTTCAATGCATAACGCGCGTCTTCACTGCGCTTGGGGGTCGGCGGTGGGGGCCCCGGCGCTCCAGGGTTACTCTCCCCGCGAAGGTTCCCTGGGTCATCAAAAAAAAAAAAAAAAAAAAAAAAAAAAAAAAAAAACATGCCTAGAAATTTAACCTTATTTTATTGGGATAAGTAAAACTTATCGCGAAAATGCATTTCATCACAAAACTTTAAAAAGTGCATTTAAGTCCTAAAACTTGTCAAATTATTTCAAATGAATCCTAAAATCGACATTTAGCATTTTCCGTTAAAAATGCTGATGTCGTATTTTAAATAATTTTTTATTTTCCACGTGGATTTTTTTAATAATTTTTTATTCATTTTTTAAAAAAAAAAAAAAAAAAAAATTAGATTAAAAAACTAAAAAAAATCAATTTATTCATTTTATATTATATTTTCACCAAAAAAATTTTAAAAAAGTTAAAATATTTATTAAAGAAAATCCATTCAGCGGTTCCTTCTCCCTTGCCGCCGCCCCGCCATCGCTAGAGGGGCCGGGCGGCGATCCCGGCCATTGGCCCAAATCACGGGGGGGGCCGGGCGGCGACCGTCGCTCGGCCCCTCCGGCGATGGGCGGCGGCGGCGGGGGAGAGGAGCCGCACTGATTTTTTTTTAACAATTTTAAAAATAAAATTTTTAACTTTTCTTTTTTGTTTTTGTTGAAAATAAGATAAGAATAAATTTAATTTTTTTGTTTTTAAATCTAATTTTTTTTTAAAAAAAAAAAGGAAAAAAATTAATTAAAAAATACACATGGAAAATAAAAAATTATTTAAAATGCCACGTCAGCATTTTTAACGGAAAAAAAGGCTAACGGCGTCGATTTTATGACTCGTTTGAAATAATTTGACAAGTTTTAGGACTTAAATTGACTTTTTGCAAGTTTTAGAACCGAAATGCATTTTCGCGACAAGTTTTAGACTTCGGAACACTTATCCCTATTTTTTTTTACGGATTCAAAATTCTTGCAAAATCAAAATAATTAAATTGTTACACAATCTTGAATTTTAATTCGAATGCAAGAGATTCAAAAGAATCTCTCTTTTGCTATGCAAGGGCCATTAAAGGTTTATTAAACAACAATAAAGAAATTAGGGATGGGCAATTTGACTGATTCAATTCGAGAATCAAAGTAAACCGACATTCTCCCGATTGGTTCCTAACCATAAATGTTACTTTAAGGTAGAATTCTCATATATTCCTTTACACCATTAATTTTATTTTGTTGATAATCTTGTATAATACTAGTTTTTAATAAAATGACGAGGCTGTATAGGTGACATTGATGGCACCTGTTGGGATTATCGGATTCCCAAAAATCGGATTCGACACTAAATCAAACCCCTAAAACGAATGCGGAAGATAAGCCCGGGAAATACATGTATCACCGATCATTAAGCACACCACGGAATCGAGCGTACCTTATTAGCCACAGATTAAACACCAATGCCGATAAGAGGAAGAGAAAACCGATCATGTTCGATCCGATGACGTCGATTGGCCTTAAAGGGAAGATGGCGTCGCCTTAAGCTTTTGGTTTTCTTTTGGAGGGAGAGAGGAGTGACAAACATACGTTGAAAATGCCAAGAGGTGTTTTCGTCTCTCTCTTTCATCTCTTATATACGTTCCCTCACAAATAGAAACGCACCCCTTCATCGATGGGCCCTAATAAAGTGGGCCGTGCTTTCAGGCCCAACATGGGCGGACGGGTCTTAAGCCCATCACATAAAATTATCATCTCACACTCGCACATGGTGGGCCGAACAGGATTCTCTTTACCTCTCTTCAACATTTATACCGGTGAATAATCCGTGCGACCAACATACTTTGAGAGCTCGTTACCATACATCTGTTAGGAATATATAGCAGCTCATAGTGGGCATCACATCATGAGTAGATTTAGTATGCAGTTCCCTAGATCGATCGATCACATTTATATCTCTCTTAATCTCTTTTAAACAATGATATATATTGTATTCATAGTTATGATTATCCCAAAGACAATCATAATTAGTTAACCAGTGAATATAAAACTATAATGTGATTCTCCAAATTCGATCTTTCTTTTTCCTTCAAACTCTCAATTTCAGTTCAGCTTGCTTTTCTAGAAATACCCCCATTAGATCGAATCAACTCATGACCATGAGCAACATCCTAAGATAGCAAACACTAAATAGAAATCTTGAGAATAAGTAAAAGTCATGAGGGGACTAAAAATTGAGGAACTCTTTTCCTCAAAAGTCTCACACGGCATAAAAGTTGAGATCAAACTTTTGCCACTCTTATTGGTCGTCTCATGCATACATAGTATAAAATACGTATTACAGTATTAACTCCTTTCTCATGGAGCGTATGTCTACACCTTCAATACCGTACAAATGATAGTTCAGACATACCCAATGTCTAACTTGAGTTCACGTATCTACTCATTCATAAAATTTATCAGAACTTACATCTAGCATCATAGACAGATAAAGTAAAATATGTAGGTTATTTTACTTTCAAACATAGTAAGTATTATGTTATCATCTTAACACTCAGTTAAGGCGACTTAAGTATTTTAAGCTTGAGCTCTTGATTATCACCTAGATAATAAGCTTAAAAACAGTCTCATCTCTATTTATCACACAGTAAATAGAGGCGATTACCCATGTGAGTGGGCTAATTTTATATCTGTCAAACATACTTTCTCCATTTAAAGTAATGCACTGAGTATTAAGATGCATAAAGATCAAACAAAGATTCATAGGCATTAATGATGAAAACACAAATTCATCAAATGTGAACACTTAGGAAAATTACAATATTCAGTACATCAACCTTTACGCAATTCTAGAGATTTCATATGGCCACAAAACACATCTCTAGGTATTGGCTTTGTCATAGGATTTGCTACCATTCTATGCACAATATGTACTGTAAGTTCACATCTTTTTGTGCAACCATATCTTAATAAAATTATATTTGGTATCTATATGTTTGGTCTTGCCATGATATTTTGGATCTTTGGTGTACACTTTTGCTACTTGGCTATCACAGTTAACCAACAATGAATCTGCAGCACTTCCAATAACACCTAAATGATCCAATAATCTCTTAAGTCAAACATCTTCTTATATTGCTGTTGATAATGCCACGAACTCAGTTTCCATCGTAGATAAGGCTATACACTTTTGTTTCTTACTGCTCCAACATATGGTGCCATTATTCGGTAAGAAAACAAACCCAAAGGTAAATTTTCTTTCATCTAAATCTCCTCCCCAATCAGCATCAGAATAGCCTTAGAGTCGCAGATCATTTCCTTTAATAACTCAGCGTATAATCAGCAGTTCCCTTTAGATACCTCAGTATTCTCTTAACGACTTTCCAATGTGCTTGACCTGGATTAGATTGGTATCTTCTCACCATTCCAACTGCAAAACATATGTCAGGTTTTGTACACATCATAGCGTACATCAAGCTTCCAACAGCACTAGCATAAGGAACATGTTTCATTTATTCCTTCTCTTGTGGAATCCTTGGACACAATCTGTGGCTCAATCCCTCACCTTTTGCAATAAGAGTGTCTATGGGTTTACAATTTGCATACTAAATCGTTCAAGAACCTTGTTTATATATGTTTCTTGCGAAAGAGATAATGATCTTTTTGAACGATCTCTTGAAATCTTAACTCCAAGAATGTATGCAGCATCACCCATATCATTCATCTCAAAGTTGGAAGACAACCAAAGTCATATGCCATTATGGCATTATGAAAGTGTATATATTATTGTCTTGAGGACTGCTTAAAGCCATATATCGGTCTCAAAAGTCGACATACATTTTTTTCTTGGCCTTTCACTATGAAACTAGCAAGTTGTTTCATATATATTTCTTCATCTAATTCTCCATTGAGGAAAACAGTCTTTACATCCATTTGATGTGACTTAAGATCCATACTAACCACTATTGCTAGAATAATGCGAATCGAGATAAATCTCACTACATGAGAAAATGTTTCTTCATAATCAATTCCTTCATGTTGATTATACCCATTCGCCATAAGGCGAGCCTTATGCCTTTCTATCGAGCCATCAGCCTTTCGCTTTATTTTGAGAACCCACTTATTCCCAATAGCTTTGTATCCTTTTGGAAGATCAACTAGTTCCCAAACATGGTTTGACTTCATTGACTCCATTTCCTCTTCCATTGCATGAATCCATTTTTTCTTACTAGGGAAATTTATAGCCTCATTAATATTTCTTGGTTCATCCTCATCTTGTGGAGCAATCATTAAAATTTCCCCTTCAATGTCAAAATGTCGACAAGAATACTTTGGCAACTTGTTCGCCGTATGGGAGATTGTACACTTAGCATATCATTCCCCATTATGGTCCCACTAGGATTAGATAATGATGACGTCGTCTCATCATATGGTTGCAATTGAGAATGAGATGAATTCAATTCATCACTTCTCATATTACTCCCACTTGGACGAACTCCACTAATATCATTATCTTGATCAAAGGTTTCAAATAGGGAGTAATCTTCCCCTATTTCGCCCTTCTTAGGAAATTCATTCTCTAATAATGTGATATCCCGTGATTCAAATTCAATTATACTCCCACTTTCCTGCTCACTTATGAACACATACCCTTTCGAGTGTTCGGAGTATCTCATTAAAATACTCATCTTTCCTTTGGGATCCAATTTTCCAAACTTGTGAGAGAACTCATGAGTATAGGCAGCACAACCCCATGGTTTAAGAAAACTTAAGTCCGATTTTCTACCTGTCCATAACTCATATGGAGTGGAAGTTACTGATTTGGAAGGCACCCGATTAAGTATATAGGCAGTAGTTAACAACGCATCATTTCAAAAAAGTAATAAGTAAGTTAGCATGCGCCATCATGAACCTAACCATTTCTAGTATGATTCTATTTCTTCTTTCCATAACACCATTTTGTTGAGAAGTATATAGAACAGACAATTGTCTTTCTATTCCTTTTTCATCACATAATTTTCTAAACTCATTAGATAAATATTCTCGACCTCAATTGGATCTCAATACTTTTATTTTCTTGTCTAATTGATTTTCTTCCAAGTTCATAAATCTTTTAAAACAACATAATGCTTCAAATTTATGAGAAATCAAATAGATATATCCAAATTGAGTATAATCATCTATAAAAGTGATGAAATAAACAGCCACATGCCATCTTCTTACATTTATTGGACCACAGACGTCAAAATGGATTAAATGCAGAGGAAATTTAGCTCTTTTATCTTTTCCAAATGGTTTCCTTGTCGTTTTCCCTTCTAAGCAATGCTTACATATGAGCAAATCGACTTTTTCAATGTTACCCAACAAGCCCTCTTTGGCTTGTCTATTCATGCGTTGTTGGCCAATATGACCAAGTCTAGCATGCCACACACTCACATCATTATCATATGAAGTAGGAGACATGAGAAGGGAATAACAAAAATTTGCATTAACATAGTCAATATCTAATATAATGAAACCATCCAGAAAATAACCACAACCATAATAATTTGTATCCAAATACAAATCTACACCTCTATTATGAAAGTTCATATTAAAAACCAAGCTTAATCAACACCAAAAAAGACACTAAATTTCGATGAATCTCTGGAGCATATAGAACATTATGTAGGAACAAGGTGCGTCCACCACGCATGTTCAATTGGCAAATGCCAATCCATTTAACTTCAGCTCTAGAGTTATTTCCCACATAGATCCAATTAGTTCTAGTTGGTACTCGTCGGAATTCCACGAAAGATTCTCTATCCTTCGCTACATGGTCTGTCGCTCATGAATTTACAGTCTACAAAGGATTGGATTCAGCCAATAATGCAAAACTTGACATATAAGCAAAGTTCTCAAATGTACAAGAGGTGTTTACCTTTTTCAGCTCACAACAGTTGCGAGCATAGTGACCTTTCTTGTCACAATTGTAACACATCACCCTTGACATTTTCTTCACTTGAGTACGTTTTCCTTTCTTGTATTGGTTAACTCATGATTTCTTACAATAAGGACTTGATCATTTGCATTCCCACATATTGAACGAATCAATACGCTTGCGCTTAGAGCTCAAAGCCCTTTATGAGCTAGAACCAGCATTGCAAATCTCTATTTTCGGCTCAAATGCCGTTATGCGGTCCTCTATTAGCTCAAGGTGGCGCACGGCATTCTCAAGATCTTCCATAATATGGTCAAGAGCTTCTAGTGCTTCTTTCTTTTCCAGCACATATTGAATCTTCATATTCAATATTTCACAATTGTTGCCGTTCATATCAACAATTACGTTTTTAGTTGCTGAAACCATCAATCTGAACACATCAGACATACATGCACAAATAATTAATGCTTATCATTTATGCATCCACTTTGCACAGACCCATCATATCAATGAATAATTTTAAGTAAGGTTTCAGAATCAAAAGGTTACTATATTTCCAATCATCCTCCAAAAATCCTAACTCAAAATTATTATTAATATAATTGTCTTATGTAAAATAAATTCTATGAAATTACAAAAACTTCTATGAACTACCCACAACAGTCAACAATAACAGAAAACAAATAATATTCGACATCCAAAAGAATAACAATGCCTTCACATAATACAACTATCCATTACACTAAGCAATATATACATAGAAAATTATCAACATAGAAAGAGATATTCACACCAAAAAACATCTCAAACTAATCTAAGAAATAAGTAAGGAATGTCCCTTCTAATCTATCAGTCAAAATATCAGAGAAATTTGAAGGCACATTTGCCAACCATGGAAAAAATTTTGGAGAGCTTTCATGTCACCTCCAAGGCGCATTTACTTTGCGCCATGTGGCGCTTATTCTAAGGGTTGAAGTTTTGGTTAACTCAATCCTATAGTACTCTCTAACAAAAGCTACCACTAGCCTCTTATAACCCGGGACCACGTTGACCTCCCATAGCCGATCTAACAATACTTGTCATTTAGGTGGAAGAATGTTCATCAAAGCCGGTACCTTCTCAAAATCCGGCATAAGATAACCATTCCAGATGATTTCCTGTATTATCTGATTAACCTTGACCACATGTGATACTAAATCACCGTTATGCCACCGACAATTAGCTAACTCTATCATCAGCCTTTTAAGTCTTACACTTCCCTCGTCCGTTCTCGGGATTGCAGGTATCCGTGTATAACGCATCATAATTCCTACAACAAATGCAGAACTAAAAATAGATTACTTATAATCCATAATGTACATAAGGGAAAATACATAATTTTTTCCATGATTCATGCAACAAATACAGAATAAAAAATGGATTACTTATAACCCATATAAACATAATTGAAAAAGAAACAAATTCTTTTTCCCTTTTTTTTGGTCAACGGTCAAAGTCAACGGTCAACGGTCGTCAGTCAACGGTCGCCGATCGTCGGGCTGGTCGGTCGGACCAGACGGAAGGCCGGTTAGACGAACCGACCGGCACGTGCCGCGTGCGTGCGCAGCCAGGCTTCCACGTATGTCAGGTTGGGTCGTGTCGCCGGTCGGGTCGGGTCGCTGGCCGGCCAACGGTCGTCGGCGATGACATCATCCCGGCGGTTACGGACCATTGGGTGACGTCAGCACGCGTCAGTTCGCCGACCGGCGTGTGCCGGTTCGCCTGCTGGCGGCGCACACGTGTCGATTCGCCGACCGGCGCGTGTGGCGCACGCATTGGCCGAGCCAACGCTTTGGGCGCGCCGGCATCTCTCGACGGCGCACAAGATGTCGAAGGACTCGTCTCGATGAGCTCTTTCACCTTATGTATTTAAAAATCGATTTCGACTTATAGAAACTTGAAAAAGTAGACAAACAGTGCTCGGGTGTCGGGATTTTTTCGCCCGATCCATGTCGGCCGATTATTTTCGCGAAGAATTAATCAAAAAATATCAATGGAGTCGGGAAAACATGAACTAGGGCTTCAATACTAATGTTGGGATTATCGGATTCCCAAAAACCGGATTCGACACTAAATCGAACCCCTAAAACGAATGCGGAAGATAAGCCTCAGAAATACATGTATCACCAATTGTAAAGTACACCACGGAATCGAGCGTACCTTGTAGCCACAGATTAAACACCAACGCTGATAAAAGGAAGAGAAAACCGATCATATTCGATCCGATGACGTCGATTGGCTTTGAAGGGAAGATGGCGTCGCCTTAAGCTTTTGGTTTTCTTTTGGAGGGAGAGAGGAGTGACGAACGTACGTTGAAAATGCCAAGAGGTGTTCTCGTCTCTCTCTTTCATCCCTTATATACGTTCTCTCAAAAATAGAAACGTACCCCTTCATCGATGAGTCCTAATAAAGTGGGCCGGGCTTTCATGCCCAACATGGGCGGACGGGCCTTAAGCCCATCACATAAAACCATCAGCACTCATATTCATGCTTCCGCAGTACTTGTCTGAACCTACGCTTGATGAGCTTGCAAACGATACATTGACCGAGGAGGGAAACCAAATAAATACGTTTAGGAAAACAATTGCTAATAAAATGGCAAGGGATAATAATATGCCGGAAATTTCATGAAATTGTATTTTCAACTTTTGTAATGTATTGGTATTATTTCGACTATTATTTTATATTTGAGGATTTCCTATGTTGTTTTAGTATGATTTCGACTATTATTTTGTATTTGAGGATTTCCTATGTTGTTATCTAATCAATTTCTATTCCTAGAAATAGAAATTTTGTTATGTTATCAAATGGATTTTTATTTCAGAAATAGAAATTTTGAGTCGTTATCAAACGGGTTTCTTTGCTCGAAACTTGTCCTAGGGAATAGAAATTAAGAAATTGATTTACGCCGAAATCATTTCGTTTCAGAAATTTTGTCATGCGCAGTAGTGCACATATCCTATTATAATTTTTAGCACCCTAGTGGTTTTCACATTTTCTTTATAACAAATAACTTCGGCTAAATTATCATTTTCAGCTAACAAAATAATATGTATGACATTGTTTTAGGTTCTCATTAGACTACGATTAACTATTGATTACTAAAACAACTGGCAATGTAATATTTACGATAAGGAAAAGTAGAATAAAATCTTGGGTGATGTCAAAATGATGCCTTTTATCTAAGACGCAAAAAAAAAAAAAAAAAAAAAAAATATTGACTTGATTTCACTTGAATTTTAATAAATAAAAAATAAATCTAAGGACTAATCAAAATAATTTAAGGTGAAAAAAAGAAACCTTAAGTTAATAAATGGACACACAAATGGATTGAGAATAAAAAAATACAATAGATAGGGTTTCGACTGCAAAAGGATAGCTCAAGAAATAAACAAATGAAAGTAAAAAATATATAAAAAAAATAAATGAGGATTAAAAGCATGCAAAAGGTGGACAAATGAAAGAATTAATAAGAAAGGAGAGAAATTGGAAAAAGAAAAAATATTGCAACTTTGTTTATATGAAAAGGTTAAAGCTATGTAACCAATCAATAAATGACGATCCACGAATCATGATGATAGCATTTTCGCATTAATATATTTGAAGATTTTAATAAGAATTTCATATTATCTTTTATATGTTAAATTGGAGATCTAGTCAAGTGGGCATACTTGGTCAATAAAGTCCATCGCATTAATATATTTGAAGATTTTAATAAGAATTTCATAGTATCTTTTATATGTTAAATTGGAGATCTAGTCAAGTGGGCATACTTGGTCAATAAAATAAATTCTTAAAGCAAGTTTAAGGTAAGACAATCCATCCTTTCCTTGAAAAAATCAATTTGTTACCTTAAAAGATGTCTTTTATGGATATGAATTGGATATGATTCACATAGGATAAGGACGGAGGATAGAATTTAAAATTCAAGAAGTGGAAAGTACTAATTTATGGTAACTTCACATTTTCCTATAATCATATTTCTCAGTAAGTTATTTAAGATGGATAATATTGGCCACAGATCGAAGATATGGCTGGAAAAGTTTTTCTCAAATTAGATTATATGAAAATATAACCCTTTATGATACTAATAATTATTAACTTTCTTTCAAATTGTATGGAAATATGTCCTCTATGGTCTCGAGAAATTGGTAAAACAGGAAATCCATTTTTTACCCTAAAAGATGTCCTTTTGGACATAAATTGAATATGAATCACACGGGATAAGGACAGAGAATAGAATTTGAAACTCAATAAATGGAATGTACTCATATATGGTAGCTTCATATTTTCTTACAAACTTATCTCTCGATAAATTATTTAATATGGATCATATCACCAACAAATTAGAAATGGCTGAAAGAGTTTCTCAAATTAGAGTGTATGAAAATATTATCATTATGGTACTAACAATCATTAACTTTCTCTCAGATTGTATGTGAGTATTGCCTTTTATGGTATTAATAATCATTATCCTTCCTTGAGATTGGATGAGATTATTTCCCTTTATGGAATTAATACTTATCAACTTCCCTTGCGTAATCATAAAAAGGGGATATCAACTACCTTTATGATATTAACAATTATTAACTTTCTTGAGATTATGCGAGAATACTTCCTTTATGGCATTAACAATTATCAACTTCCCTTCCATAATCATGAAAAAGGGGAAATCTATGGTATCTTCCTATTTCCATAAAGATTATCTTATAAAAAATACCATTTTAAAATACGTTGGGGTAATTGAAAAAATAAAAATAAGTGGTTGGACCAATAGAATGAAAGGAAGCATTCGGGCGATGAAACGTAGAATAGCAAGAATGAGAGACATATATCTATTTTAGAAATTTTTGTGGAACATAAACATCTATTTTACATGTGTAATATATAAAAGGTTTTAACACTCTCTCGCACATAGATTAGACAATTTATAATATGAAAGACAAGTAGGAATCTAAAAATATTTAAACTCAAAATAAATTATTCTAATATCATGTGAAAATTTTATGAGACCGCAACCAATAGTTCCAAAACTCGAGTCATTAAATTTAACATCGGTCTCAAAAAAAAAATTAAGTTGGGTTAACGCCTTCATTCTCCCAAAGTGAACAAAACCACATATTTGTATTGCATTTTTACTCTTACTAAGATAGTGGGCATAATAATTTATGCATTATTTGATGGATTAAAGACAAATGACAATACAAGAAATAGGCCGTCATCTAGTCATTCTTGCGTCGGATAGGATAAAGACGGAATATGATTATAAATATTCGAACATTACAAGAATACAGACACTCCGAACCACTCACCATTTTCTTAGGTTGTGGATTGGGGTCACGGTGGTTGCACGACCGCCGCTTGGTCATGCGACCACCGTGACCCTAGTGGCGCAACTAGCAACGGAGAGAGGGAACATGTGATGATGGGCGCCATGCTCGCCACGCGCATTTCTCTCTCCCCAATGCCTTTGCTCTAGTCCAATCGAGTCGTCCCCTATAACCCTGTGTTGCCACTGTCGCTGGCGATTGTGTGACTACTGTGACGTTGGTGACGGGCGACTGGCAATAAGAGAGGAACATTCACCGATGGTGCCATGCTCATCACACGCATGTCTCTCTCCTTAGTGCCATTGCTTGGATTGAGTCGAGCCGCCACTCGCTCAAACCTCGCCGCCGTCACCTCATCACAACTATCGCCGTCGCCCACCATCGGCCTTTTTCTGACATACAGGTCTATAATTTCCGTCACCTCTACTTCATGCCTCCGACCACATCGATTTTGAGTGACATACATTTCATACTCAGCATCTACATATTTTTAGGTGAAAAGATCATACCCAACATAATCATTTTCTTACTATCTAAATTTCTCCTAATGATGTTTTAAAACATGACAAAAGAAAAGCTCCCCCCCAATTCGCTTTAAAACCCCCAACCCCGAAATCGTATTTCTCAATTCTTCCCTTCACTCCCATAGGATCGATACACTCTCGTAGAGAGAGAGATAGAGAGAGAAAGGGAGGGAGGAGGGTTCGCATTTACAGATTCGAGAGAGAGGAAAACCCACTTCGATTTTGTGGGGACTTTGGTTTTCTGGGAAGTTGCTGTCGCTCTTCCATTGCTTTTTCGACGGGACAATCGGAATCTACGGAAGAGGACACCAACGTTGACGTGCACTCGGCGACCCCCGTTTGCTACGTCTTGCTTAACGGACGTCTACTCTGCTGCCACGACGCCCTATCTGTTCGTCAGGGGATCGTCCGCGCTCATGTCAAAAAAGAATGAGGCCAGCACGCTTCCCCCCGTCGCCAATCGATCGGATGGCCCTGAAGTTGAGATCGACGATGATGGCGACGCTCACGATTATCCCGAGTGTCCCTGTGTAGTTAACCTGCCGCTTCTCCACTTGTACTCTCGGCGCTCTAACCGGCCCGTTTGCGATGCGGATAAGCCCCCGTTGTTTGACATATTGATCGCTCGCGCGGAAGCCGCATCGAGACTGCCTAGGAAGACAGAATCTCGTGACGAAATCTTCTCCGGAGCCGAAGGTCTAGGACAAAATGAGCCACAAACCAATTTGTCTCTGTCCTTTCGTACTTGAGCTTCAACAGTCAAAACGATGGGGGATGCTCATACCGTGAGAACTCGATCTGAAGCTCCTTCAAGAACGAAGACATCTGGATTAATGGCTGGGATTGTTGTAACTATGGGTTAATGGCTCAATAAAAGTGGAGCAAAACTAATATGTTTCTTCAGTTCATGTCTTTAAGTTTTCTGCATCAGTTTCTTTGCTTTTAATTGATATGTCCGTTCATGTGCTTTCATTCTTGAGTTCATGTCCTTTCATTCATGAATCTTCGGTTCATATCCTTTCAAACTCTATAAATTAAAACCAACTACTCTTCAAAGAAAGAAAAGAGAGGAAGACTATACAATAATTTCTCTAAGTGTGTCAATTTGAGGAGAAATCCGATTGAGTCCCATTTGCGTAGTGTTTATAGGAATAGGTTCGAAGTATTGTATTTTGGGAGCATAGTTTGTAAATCTATAAAGAACTATAGCAAGAACGACTAAAGTACAGCCCCTGACTAAATTACAGCCCAAGTACCAAAACTTAATACGGAGGCACACTTATTTAAGTGCAAAAATCGGAGTAAAATGAATCACTTAAGTGTTAATACGGTCAAAATCCGGCCAAATTGCTGACGTGTCAATTTTCCGGCAAGGTGAGTGCAAAACGACATCATTTTGCACGCTGACGTGGCTAAAAAAGGCAAAAATGACGTCGTTTTGTCTCTACGTGGTAAATAATTAATATAAAAATTAATTAAATTAAATTTAAAACTAAATTTATTAAAAATATTTTTAAAAATGAAATTAAAATAACTTAAAATAAAAAAAGGGGGGGGGCCAAAGGGAGGCAACTAAGGGCTGAGCCCTCACGCCACCAAGAATGGCCGACCACGAAGGGAGGAGGGTAAGCCGGCATCGCCGGCCCTTGGCCGACCGGCGGTGAGGGCTCGAGCCCTCGCCCAAATTGTCGGCCCCTAGCCGGGTGTGGCGAGGGCCCACGAGCCCTCGCCAAATCTAAGGCAAGGGCCACGACCCTCACCCTAGATCTAGGCGAGGGCTTGCAGGCCCTCGCCGCCAGTTGTTCGATGTTGCCGACCCTTCCCGGCAATGGCAGGGAGGCGGCGAGGGCCCGCGAGCCCTCTCCCAAATCTAGGGCAAGAGTTGCGGTCCTTGCCACCGGTCGGCCAAGGGCCGACAACCCCGGCCAACCCTCCTCCCTCCGTCGCCGGCCCTTCCCGGTGGCGGCGAGGGCTCGCCCTTAGCCGCCTCCCTTTTTTTGAATTTTTTATTTTATAAAATATTTTATATAAAACCACCGACCGTTGCAGCGTAGAGGGTAGATCCTTTGCTCTCCCCGGTGGAGGCCAAGGTTCAAAGCCCCTGCAAAGTAGGGAGGCTAAAGCGCTGTGTGGTGATTTACGCGTGTCGCCGGGGTGGTGGTTTCCCCGCTATCGACACTGAGGGTTTACGTGGCGGCTGGCCGGCCAAAGTGGTTCCTCCAACCAAAAAAAAAAAAAAAAATATATATATATATATATATATATATATTTTATATAAATTTAATTAATTTTTGTATTAATTACTTACCACATTAAAGACAAAAACGATGTCGTTTTTGCATTTTTTAGCCACGTCGACAAGCAAAACGACGTTGTTTTGCTCTCACCTCGCCAGAAAATTGCTATATTAGTAATTTGGCCGGATTTTGGCCGAATTGGCACTTAAGTGATCAATTTTGCTCCGATTTTGGTACTTAAGTATCCATTTCAAAAGTTTTGGCACTTAAGTATCCCTCCATGCTAAGTTTTAGCACTTGGGCTGTACTTTAGTCTAGTAAGAACTAATCGCCTTAAGGAGATTTAACACTTCGTGCTTCACCAACCACCCGCCTGGGTGGTGCTGGTGGTGGTGTGCTTCTCCCCCTAACGCAAGGGGAAGAGTTTGATTCCCGGGCGTCGCAAGGGTGACTTATCCGGGCACAAGGGGTGGTGGTGACTCACGTGCCTTCCTAGGGTTTACTTCTCCGCGCTATCAGCATACGGGGCTTCCTTGGGTCATAAAAAAAAAAAAAACAATTTGTGCTTCACCTCTTATTTAATATTATTATAATTTTATAGCGATTTTGTAAGGCACAAATGGATTTATATCAAATTCAATCATCTTTAGTTGTTAAGAAAATTTATTCAATATATTTGTTCATTGACTTGGTCATTATTAAATTTATTATTGATTTCTCGGAGTTACTATTTCAGTTTAATTTAATCGGTTATAATTGCATTTTAAACAATTATAAGGCAATTATCCCTTGAATGTTTGTTGGGTTTAGCACGATAGCTGTTTTTAGAGAGGCTTTGATCTCGAGGCCTTGTTTTGTGGTGGCAAATGCAGGCCTTTGGGCTGAGTCCATATATGATGGTTTGGGTACAAGTCACATGGTTGATATATCTAGGACTCATATTCAGAAGAGTACATATCAAATGGCATATAATTCTTTTGGCTTAATAGACTTAGGGCGTGTTTGGTAACGATTATGTTCCCGAAAATAATTTTTTATCAGTAATGTTTTTTTTTTTTTAAATTCTATTCCCGGGAACAATTTCTGAGCAAAAAAAAACACGTTTGATAACTGTCCAAAATTTATATTCCTAAAATAAAAATGTGTTTGGTAGTATTTTTAATTTTTTAATACTTTTATTATATTTTTCTCTTCTTTCTCCTCCTTTTTTTGTAGCTGGTTGTCAGCCATGATGGTTGGCAAGGTCTGGCAAACTTGTCGAAGGCTCGCCAGGCCAGAGCGAGGTCCTTGCGAGCTCGCCTATACCAAGCAAGCCTCAGCCTTGCCAAATCTGGGCAAGACCAAGCCTCACCGATGGCCAAGCAAGACTCGACCTCACCCGAAGGCTCGCCAAGCCAGAGCGAGGTCCTTGTGAGCTCGCCTATACCAGGCAAGCCTCAGCCTTGCCAAATCTGGGCAAGACCAAGCCTCACCGGTGGCCAAGCGAGACTCGACCTCACCCAAGTGGCGAGGTCGGTCTCGCCAGGCCACCAATGAGACTCGACCTCGCCCTGGCTTGGTGAGGCCGAGCTTTGCCCAGCCACGATGAGGCTCGGGTCCACAACTCTCACCATGGCTCGGTGTCACTGGGGGCCAACAACACTCTGGGGAGGTCACCAACCCTTGTCTGGCCAATAGTTGACCATGGCCAAGGCCGGCGACTGGCCAAAAGGAAGAAGAAGAAAATGAAAGAGAAGACAAAAGAAGATAAAAGAAAAATAAAATTGCTTCTAAGAATTGTTCCTAGAAACAAGAAGCAACTTTTTTTCGCTTCTTCCAAATCTATTCCCTAGAACAAAAAAATTGATTTTTGTTCCGAGAACAAAAAATTTACCGAAGGGATTTTTGTTCTTTTTTTTTGCTCTCGGGAACAAAAGAACAAAATCAATTATACTCGAGAGTGTTGCCAAATAGGCCCTTGGCTTACTTTGATAGCACCGCCTCTAGCTACACCACATGAGAAACTGGAAAAACTCACTGATGTGGACATTAAATTGTGTTAGCAAAAGATGTTCTTCTATCTGACCATGCCAAATCTAGTCAAGTACTTATAAGCGGTGTGTCCGGTAATTAGTTCGAATGAGCAAGATGACCCGACACTTAGGGCCTTGGAAGCATAGGGACTTCTTATGCTGAACTATGTCCTTAAGTATTAATAAATTCGCTATATACCATTTATGGAAACATTGGAACTGCTAAATAGTTATGAGAGTCCTTAGATGAAAAATACAAGATAGAGGATGTGGGCACCAAGAAATTCATGGTTGCCAAATTCCTATACTTCAAGATGGTGGATTTTTAAATGAGTCAGGTTCAAGAATTGAAAATAATTCTAAATGATATATTTGTTGAGAGCATGTCATTTAGCAAATCATTTCAAGTGGCAACCATTATTGAGAAGTTGCCTCTAAGCTGGTCAGACTTCAAAAATTATTCGAAGCACAAATAGAAATAGATGAGCCTTGAAAATGTAATTCTTCACCTCATAATCTAGAATGAAAACAAAAGTAATGCAAACCCCCTTATAGAGCCAAAGTCAATATTGTTGAGTCTTCCAAATTCAAGTAAGATAGGAAGAAGAAGGAGTCTTTTCACGGAAAAGGCCAACAAAAAGGAATGGTACTAGAAATTCTAAGGGACATGTTTTGTGTGCAATAAGCTTGGCCACTAGGCAAAGGATTGTAAAAAGCACCCGAACAAAGGCAGGCCAAAAAGCTAAATGTGGTAGAGCACAAAAATGATAAGAGATTGACTACTATGGTGGTATATGAGCTATCCTTGGTGCCAAACACTAATGATTGATGGTTGGACACAAGTGTCACAAATCATATTTGTGTGGATAAATATATGTTCTTGTCTTACGGAATGGTTAACTCCGCATTAGCCAAAATTGTCAGGATAGGAAAGTGATCGTGAAGTTTAGCTCCAGCAAGGATATCATCTTGCTAAATTTTTTGCATCTACTGAAGATTTTGAAGAATATAATTTCTGGCTCCATATTTGTCAAGGAGGGTTTCAAATTTGTGTTTAAGTCCAACAAGTTTGTACTTTCCAAGAGAATGTATGTGGGGAAAGAGTATTTGTATAATAACTTGTTCAAAGCCAATATTGCTATTATTGATGTAAATGCAAAACTTTTGTATCCAAAGATTATTAATAAAGAGAAATCTTTAGTTTACTCTATTGTATCTCCTTATCTATTGCATGGTAGATTAGGATATGTAAAATGCAATACAATGGAAAGGATGGCAAACTTGGGGTTAATTCCAAGGTTTAAGTTGGATACCTATTATAAGTGTGAGGCTTGTGTTCATAATAAGTTTGTCAATAAATCATTCAAATAAAAATCAAGACTCTAAAAGTGATGAATAACATCATACTCTTAAGTTTAGGTTTACCTTAAAACTTATAGGAGGAGGTAGTTCTATTTTACGTGCATGTCAACGTCCTCTATCATGCATAGATTAGACTTTGGCCAAAAATTAATACATAATAATATATAACGTGAGAGACAAATATGGATCTAGAAATGTTATTGCTTGGTAACGACGGTCACGCTCACAATATTCACAGGCATCCCTTGAAAGGTGAGGTGCTGCTTGTTCATGTGTACACTTGGAGTACTTTGAGAAGTCGATCAGAAGCTCCTACTAGAGCAAAAAAGCATCCGGATAAATGGTTGAGATTGACAGAGGAAAGAGGTACACTTCAAGTACACAACACAGTACGTTACGATAGCTAGTCTACAGTGAAGGATCATTACGAATACAAGTCAAAACAGATGAAGATCAAACACTAAAGAAGAAGAGGGCACGATTCAAAAGTCCCTCGTTTTCTTCGGTACGGTCGCCATATCAGTTTAATTCGAAAGAAAAGGAGCAAATTTCTTGAAGCTTAGTTCGCGTCTACATCGAAGCTCAGCGACTGAACCAGACATAGAGACCTCCGTGAACGGCGAGTTGAATGCGAAGATTCGAATGCTTCTCCAGCGGGGATAATTGCAAACGACCAAGCGACTGGTCCTTCGTGTAGCCCATGGTTGCCATTACACTCGCCCTCTCTCTCTATCTCTCTCTCTCTCGATCGACCACTTAAAGGTCGCAGAGCATGAGAACAGCGAGAGGGGGATAGGTTACAGAGAACGATGAACACAAAACGGCGCCATAATGTGGTTTCGTCTTTTATTGGTAACATTAGATCTCTAGTTGTTTTTTACATTTTCTATGTAACAAGCAACTTTGGCTAAATTAGCATTTATTTTTTGCTACCAAAATAACATAAATCATGTCATTTTCTCCTTAGATCGCGATTGATGATTGATTAGGAGAACAATCGGCAATGTAACATTTTAACATCGAAGTGGTGATCTATGCTTCTAAGGCAATATAATTTGATTATTCCTAAATCTTACTTTAAACAAGTTTTTCAAGGATTAGCTTGAAAATAAAGGTAAAGTGAAAAATAAAATTTAAGTCTTGTAAAGGGACGCGTAAATGGATTGATAAGGAAAAGTAGAATAATATCTCAAAATGACGTCAAGATGATTCCTTTTATTTAAGGTAAAATAAACATTTATCGATTTGATTATACTGAAATTTTACTAAAAGTATGTGTTAGGATTAATTTAAATAAACTAAGGTAAAAAAAATAAACCTTAAGTTAATAAATGGACACACAAATGGATTGAAAATAAAAAATACAATAGCTAAGTTATCTACTACAAAAGGATAACTAACTTTTGGCGAATGCCGACGACAGGATTTTTCTCTCTACATATCGCATTAATGTATTTAAAGATGTTAATAAGAATTTCATATTATCTTATATATGTAAAGTAAAATAAATTGTATATCTAGTCAAGTGGGCATACTTGGGCAATAAAATAAATTCATAAGGTGAGTTTAAGGTAAGACAATCCATATTCTCCTTGAAAAGGTTGCTTCCTCGCTCCCTCATTCAATCTCCAACATTAGAAAAATTGGTAAACGAGGAATTCCATTGTTTGCCTTAAAAGATGTCTTTTTGGATGTAAATCACATAGGATAAGAGTGGAGGATAGAATTTGAAACTCAAAAAGTAGAATATATTCACTTATGGTAGTTTTGTACTTTTTCACAATTCTATTTCTTAGTAAGTTATTTAATAAAATTATATAGGATAAGAATGGAGGATAGAATATGAAACTCAAAAAGAGGAATGTATTCACTTATAGTAGCTTCATATTTTTAGTCCTATTTTTTGATAAGTTATTTAATATGGATAATATGACCCACAAATTGAATATATGACTAGAAAGACTATCCTCAAATAAGATTGAATGAAAATAACCCTTTATGGTGCTAATAATTATTAACTTTCTTTCGAATTGTAGGAGAATATTGCCCTTTATGATAGCATCGTATTTTCCTACAATCATATTTCTTGGTAAGTTATTTAATATAATCACACAGGATAAAAGCGGAGGCTAGAATTTGAAACTCAAGAAGTGGAATGTACTTACTTAGAATAGCTTCATATTTTTCTAGCAACCCTATTTTTGGATAAGTATTTAATATGGATAATATCACCCACAAATCGAAAATATGGCTAGATAGAGTTTCTTCAAATCAGATTGCATGAAAATATTACCCTTTATGGTGCTAACAATTATTAACTTTCTTTTGGATTGTATAAGAGTATTGCCCTTTATGGTAGTTTTCTATTTTCCTACAACCCTATTTTTTGGTAAGTTATTTAATATAATTACATAGGACAAAAACGGAAAATAAAATTTGAAACTTAAGTAGTGGAATATACTCATTTGTGGTAGTTTCATATTTTCCTACAACCCTATTTATTAGTAACTTATTTAATATGGACAATATCATCCACAAATTGGAAATATGGCTAAAAAGGGTTTCCTCAAATCAATTTGTATGAAAATATTACCCTTTACGGTGCTAACAATTATTAACTTTCTTTCATATTGTATGAGAGCATTGCCCTTTGTAATGGCTTTGTATTTTCCTACAACCTTATGTCTTTGTAAGTTATTAAATATAATCACACTAGATAAGAATGGGGGATAGAATTTGAACCTCAATAAGTGGAATGTACTCATTTATGGTAGGTTAGTTTCTTCTTACATCCCTTTATTTTGGATAAGTTATTTAATATAATCGCTCAGGATAAGAACAAAGGATAAACATTTGAAACTCAAAAGTGGAATGTACTCATTTACGGTAGCTTCTATTTTCCTACAACCTTATTTCTAGTAGGTTTTTTAATATAGTCACAGAGGATAAGAACAAAGGATAGAACATGAAACTCAAAAGTGGAATATACTCATTTAGGGTAGTTTTGTATGCTCTTACAACCCTATTTCTTGGTAAGTTATTTAATATAATCACCGAGGATAAGAATGAAGGATATAATTTGAAACTCAAGAAGTGGAATTCCCTCATTTATGGTAGCTTTGTATTTTCCTACAACCCTATTTCTCGGTAAGTTATTTAATATGGATAATATCACCCACAAATTAGTAATATGGCTAGAAATAAGATTGTATGAAAAATATTACCCTTTATGGTACTAACAATTAACTTTCTTTTGGTATGAGAGTATTGCCCTTTATGGTATTGACAATTATTAACTTTTCTTGAGATTGTTTGTGATTATTTCCCTTCATGGAATTAACATTAATCAACTTCCCTTACATAATCATCGAAAGTGTGATTATCTTCCTATTGCCATAAAAGACTAGAATTAACAATCATCAACTTCCCTTACATAATCATCAAAAGGGGGATTATCTTAGTATTGCCATAAAAGACTGTCTTGTAAAAAATGCCAATTTTGAGTATGCCAGGCAATAGAAAAACTAAAAATAAGTGCTCAGTTCATGCTAAATTTAGCTCAAAATTGGAATGTACTCATTTATGGTAGTTTTGTATGTGCTTACAATCCTATTTCTTGGTAAGTTATTCAATATTATCACCGAGGATAAGAATGAGGGATGAAATTTGAAATTCAAGAAATGGAATTCCCTCATTTATGGTAGCTTTGTATTTTCCCACAACCCTATTTCTCGGTAAGTTATTTAATATGGATAATATCACCCACAAATTAGTAATATGGCTATCAATCAGATTGTATGAAAAATATTACCCTTTATGGTACTAACAATTAGCTTTCTTTTGGTATGAGAGTATTGCCCTTTATAGTATTGACAATTATTAACTTTTCTTGAGATTGTTTGCGATTATTTCCCTTCATGGAATTAACAATCATCAACTTCCCTTACATAATCATCGAAAGTGTGATTATCTTCCTATTGCCATAAAAGACTAGAATTAATAATCATCAACTTCCCTTTCATAATCATCAAAAGGGGGATTATCTTCGTATTGCCATAAAAGACCGTCTTGTAAAAAATGCCAATTTTGAGTATGCCAGGCAATAGAAAAGATTAAAAAAAAAAAAAAAGTGCTCAGTTCACGCTAAATTTAGCTCAAAATTGGAATGTACTCATTTATGGTAGTTTTGTATGTGCTTACAATCCTATTTCTTGGTAAGTTATTCAATATAATCACTGAGGATAAGAATGAAGGATGCAATTTGAAATTCAAGAAGTGGAATTTACTCATTTATGGTAGATTCGCATTTTCCTACAACCCTATTCCTCAGTAAGTTATTTAATATGGACAATATCACTCAAATTAGTAATATGGCTATAAATCAGATTGTATGAAAAATATTACTCTTTACAGTACTAACAATTATTAGCTTTCTTTCGATATGGGAATATTGCTTTATGGTATTAACAATTATTAATTTTTCTTGAGATCGTTTGAGATTATTTCCCTTTATGGAATTAACAATCATCAACTTCCCTTGCATAATCATCAAAAGGGGGATTATCTTCCTATTGCCATAAAAGACTGTCTTGTAAAAAAATGCCACTTTTGAATATGCCGGGCTATAGAAAAAATAAAAAAAAGTGCTTGGTTTATGCTAAATTTGTCTCAAAAGTGGAATGTACTCATTTTATGGTAGTTTTGTATGTTCTTACAACCCTCTTTCTCTGTAAGTTATTTAATACAATAACTAAGGATAAGAATGAAGGAGATAATATGAAACTCAAGAAGTGGAAATCTACTCATTTATGGTAGCTTTGTATTTTCCTACAACCCTATTTCTTGGAAATTATTTAATATGGATGATACCACCCACAAATTAGAAATATGGCTAGAAATTAGTTTTGTATGAAAAATATTAGCAAGTTATTTAATATAAGATAAGAACGAAGGGTAGAATTTGGAACTCAAGAAGTGGAATTTACTTATTTATGGTAGTTTTGTATTTTCTTACAACCCTATTCCTTGGTAAGTTATTTAATATGGATGATACCACCTACAAATTAGAAATATGGCTAGAAATCAGATTGCATGAAAAATATTAGTAAGTTATTTAATATAATTACCAAGGATAAGAACGAATGATAGAATTTGAAACTTAAGAAGTGGAATTCACTCATTTATGGTAACTTTGCATTTTCCTACAATCTTATTTCTCGGTAAGTTATTTAATATGGATAATATCACCCACAAATTAGAAATATGGCCAGAAATCAGATTATATGAAAAATATTACCCTTTACGGTACCAACCATTATTAGCTTTCTTTTAGTATGAGATTATTGCCCTTATGTGGTATTAACAATTAACTTTTCTTGAGATTGTATGAGATTATTTTCCTTTGTGGAATTTACAATTATCAACTTTCCTTGCATAATCATCAAAAGGCAGATTATCTTCTTATTGCCATAAAAGATTGTCTTGTAAAATAAAATGCCATTTTAGAATATGCCGGGGCAATAGAAAAATTAAAAATAAGTGCTTGGTTCATGCTAAATTTAGCTCGAACAATCTTCCTTGAAAGCGAATAGAGGATTTTTGTGGACCATAAACATCTATTCCTTGCGTAATATATAAAAAAAAATTAACACTCTCCCTCGTAGATAAATTAGAATTTGGTCAATGACTAACATGTGGCAATATCTATTGTAAGATTTAGAAATATTTCAACTTAGGAATAGCCACTTCGATATCATCTGAAAATCTTACGAAGCAGTGATCGACAATTTCAAAACTTGAGTCATTCGATTAAGCCTAAAAACTTAAGTAGAGTCAACACTTTCGCTCTCTAAAAAATGTGTGATAATCTATGCATTATGTGATGAGGTCAAAGATAAAAGACAATATAAGAAACATGCTGCATTTGATCGTTCGAACATTTTTACATCGAATTTAATAAGGACAAAATATGATAATAAATTGCCGGACATAACACGGATATAGACACTCCGAATCGAGTTGCCATCTTCTTCGATTGCATGGTCGAGGTCGCCATGTTTGCACGACTGCCACTTAGTCGAGTCCAATCCAGTTTTCCACCTGTAACCCAATGTCACTAGCGTTTGCAAACCACTGTGACATCGGCAGCGCGGTCACAATAAAGAGAGGGAACATGCACTGATGGCGCCATGCTCGCCGCACACATTTTCTCTCTCCCAAAGCACCTCTGCTTAGATCGAGTCGAGCCGCCACTCGCTCGATCCTCATAGCCGTCGCCGTCGCCCCCATCACAGTTGTCGACCTCGCCCTGACGCCCATCGCCGCCGCTGTCAACCTTTTACAAACTTCCGAATTACATCGATTTCAAGCGATACATTGCACACTCAAGCATCTAAAAAATAAAGTAAAAATTACATGTGAAAAGATCATACCTAACCATACCCAACATAATCCATGTTCTTGCGAGCTAATCTACTTTCCCAATGACATTTTAGGACATGACCAAAAAAAAAAAAAAAAAAAAAAGAGGCTCCCCGCCACGTGCATAGTGCTCCTCATCCAGCCTTGGCAGCCGCTATAAAAGGGGGAGGAAGAAGACGGTGAGAGTGACTGATCTCTCTCCTCTCTCTCTCTCTCTCTCTCTCTTTCTCTCTCTCTCCATTGCTCGCGGCGGGAAACCGACCAAATTTGCGCAGAGCGCTCCCTCCTCAAAATTCTCTCTTCAAAAACCCTAACCCCCGAATTGCTCTCCTCGATTCCTCCCCTCGCTCGCATCGATTCAGACTCGCGCGTGGCAGAGAGAGGGGGGAAGAGGGAGTTCGCATTCTCAGAGAATCGAGGGATAGGGGGAAAAATCCACCTTGATTCTGTGGGGAATTGGGTTTTCTGGGGAGGTAGCTGTCCCTCTTCCGTGGCTTATGGCATTTCCGACCCGACAATCGGAAGCCACGGAAGAGGACACCAACGTCGACGCACACACCGCCACACCAGTTCGCTACGTCTCCCTAGACGAAGTTTACTCGGCAACGACCCCCTGCCTCACCGCCAGGGGATCGTCTGCTGTCATGCCAAAGAAGATTAAGGCCCGCAGGCTCCCCTCCGTCACCGACCAGGCGGAGGGCCCCGAAGTTGTCGAGATGGACAGGGGCGATGACCCCTTATATAATGGGGACAGCAAGGGAGACGACGGGGGCGCTCATGCTTTTCGCAGGCGTCCCCGCGTAGGAAATGTGCCGCTCGTCCACGTGTACTCGCGGCGCACTAAGCGACCTGTATGCGGTGCGGATCGCTCCTCATTGTTTGATATATTGATTGCTCGCGCGGAAGCCGCATTGGGATTGCCCTTAAAGGCGGAATTTGGCGAGGATATGGAAATGGGGGAGGGCATGGACGAGGGCATTAATTGCTCTAAATCCGAGGCCGAAGTCACGCCCCGCAAGAAGAGGAAATGTCGGGGAGGCGAGCTCGCAAAACTGGGAGTGAGCTCGAGTGACTTGCACGACATGAGTGGCCCTCGGTTGAGAGAGAACCGAAGGCCTAATGGCAACACTTACTGCGACCGGCGGAAGAGGAGGAAACGTGACTCTAGTGTTAGAGACAACATTAGAGGTTTGCCCACAAAGAAAAGATGGGTGAGGTTAGTTAATCAAATTTTGCCCTCTATGAGATTAGGTTTTCAAATATGATTCGATGACGTGTTGGGAGTGTTTTTCGGAGTTTGCATCTTAGGTTATTTAGTTGGGTACTTACTACTGATATATTGTTATTATCTTGGTCAAATTTGTTGATGGGTTAAGGTTTTGGCATGACTAGGTTGTCCTATGATGATGCTGATCCCAAAATCTTCGTCGGTTTGCAATGCAAGGCAAGTATCTCCTTTCACCTCGCAATTAAAGCAAATGGCCTGTAATTCAACTAATTAGATGTTCCATTTGCAAATTTTATTAACTAAGCATGTGGGTTGCAGGTTTTTTGGCCATTGGATGCAGATTGGTACACGGGCAGTATTCTGGGTTACGATCCAGATACAAACAAACACAATGTAGGTCACTACAGTTCCTGTAAAAAAAGTTGTTGAATCACTAGTCTCTGGATTGTGGCACAGAATAGACATTTTTTTATAAGAGTTGAACAACATGCAGGTCATGTATGAGGATGGAGATAAGGAAGATATAGTTCTGGCAAATGAGAAGATTAAATTTTACTTGTCTCCCAATGAGATGCAGCAGATGAACCTCAAATACAGCATTAAAAGTATGGATTCTGATGCATGTGATTATGAAGAGATGGTCGTATTAGCTGCCAGCTTGGATGATTGCCAAGAGCCTGAACCTGGGGATATCGTGTGGGCTAAGCTCACTGGTTCGTGCATATTTGTTCTCTCTCTTCTTTTAATTCTGTTCTGTGTGCTTATTCTCTTCTGGTACAACAGAAAGTTTAGGTTTGCATGAGACTGTATTCATGTACCTTTGCCGTTTTTCTATTTGATGGACGTTGATTTACTAGTTGGCTTATAAACCAATCATATGACTTTTCTGACAGGTCATGCGATGTGGCCTGGGCTTGTTGTGGATGATTCCCACATAAGTGCTCAGGGGATTTCAAATAAAACTTCTGTTGGCAGATCAGTCTCTGTTCAATTTTTCGGTACCCATGATTTTGCAAGGTTTGGAATTTTGTTTTCTTGAGGAATATTTTTTCAGTGTCAGATACATATTATTTTGCTCACTGACTTGTCTGTCTGTTACTCTGATTTTGCTATTATTCAGGATTAAGACAAAGCAGATTATTTCCTTTCTGAGAGGACTTCTTTCTTCTTTGCACTTGAAATGCAAGAAACCTCGCTTTGTTAGAGCTTTGGAAGAAGCAAAAACGTGAGTTATTCTTGAAATCTTCTAGGTGAAATGTTGCACTTGCAGCGGTATATCTGAAGTTTTGGTTGATCCCGTCATGAGATGTTTGAGATTTGGACATGATTGTTGTTGCTGTGGAGATTTTTGGTTGCAATGTTAAATAGAGAAGACAGATTACAGGGTTGTTTGACTGTTGTTGCTATACATGCACGCTTGGATGCATCCATACATCCATTCATACATACATAGTGTTTGTGTTTCTCTAACACAAAAAGAAGGAAGATGAGTTGGTTAAATAAATAAATTAATTTGGACATCTGTTGCTTTTCATTCAATAAGTCAGACTAATCTTAGAGTGTCTTGATGAAAAAGTGTTTATTCCGTAAAACTAATTGAGAAACTCTTTCCCTCTAGTTTTTTTTTTTTAAATAATCGTGATACCAGAAATTGGGAAATTTAAGGTGCTTTGGTCAAATTATTTGATTTGGTTTTGACTGGACTTGATGCCATGGGATGAGGCTTAAATTTGGTTGGCACAATTCTGGCACTAACTAAGCTGTTTTGCTCCAATCAGATATCTGAGTGAACAAAGACTTCCCAGAAGAATGCTTCTGCTGCAGAGTGGCCGTACTACTGATGATTGTGTAAGTGCTAGTGATGAAGATGGAGAGAGTGGAGATTCGGCTGAAGACTGCATGGGCAATGAAAATAGCCAAAGAAAACTGGAGGGCCTTGGAACCCTTCCATATGTACTGGGAGATCTGCAAGTAATTAGCCTTGGTAATTGCCTCTGCTTCTGACAACATGTTTGGGTTCCTACTCGAGTGTACTTCTATATTATGGAGCATGACTCACGATAGATGTAGAGTAATGGATAATGCCACTGCTTCTGACAACATGTTTGGGTTCCTAGTCAAGTGTACTTCTATACTATGAAGCATGATTTGCGATAGATGTAGAGTAATGGATAATGTTGTGGAGTGAATGCATATAAGTTCAAATGAGCAATGTTTCCTGCCAATTAATTTAATCATAGCTGGATGAACTAATGAGGGGGGGAAATAACAAAAACACACCTCACTTTTGACCTAATGACCACCTACATACCTCTACTTTTGCAAATGCCACTTGCGTATCTCTAAACAAAACCCTACATTGAAAAGACCGAGTTGTTTCACCTTGCAAACTCGTTTTAGCATTTTGCTTAGGGTTTGGATAGTTTGGTTTTTGATTGATTTTTCAGTGTTTTGGGTGAGTGTGAGAATTTAGGATTTGGGGACAGGCTGTCTTGAAAAGAAAATTGCATTTATATAAATAGGGACACCAGAATAATTGTGAAGGTGCAAAGTGATATCCTTAGATAATAAGTGGTAATTTAGTTAAAGGTGAGCTATGTTTTTGGTATTTTACCAAATTTTTATTATCCTTGGGGATGGGGTCATACATATAGTACTCACAAGCTTTTACAATCATTGTTCAGGCAAGATCGTGAGGGACTCTGAATTCTTTCAAGATGGAAAGTACATCTGGCCAGAAGGATATACTGCCGTGAGGCAGTTTACTTCAATTAAGGGTAACATAATTATTTATCATCTAACATTGTTGGTCAGTCTACTTTGAGGCTGCTTAGGTTCCTCATCCTCTAACACCTTTCTGAAAATGACAATAATTGAGTTTTACATTTAAAGAAATGTACCTTTGCATAAGAAAACCATAAAGTGTCACCAAGTGAGCTATTTATGATAAAGTAGAATCCTAGTCTGCGTATGATGATTCAATTGAGTATATAGAAAGATGATTTTTGCTTTAGTTTCCAACCTTTAGGATATGTAAAAGTTGTCTCATTGACTAATGGAGACTAATGGGCACTTCTTCTTCAAGATGTCAAAATTATTGTGGGTTATCAACAACCCCATCATTGAAAGCTTTTGAAGAACATTCAGTTGATTGAAAGTGTCCCCAAAATTGGATGACCAAAAAAAGAGGAACAGAGTGACGAGTTGAAAAGGAATCCATTGAATTTGCCCTTACTTTGATTGAATTTAACTACTGCTTATTCACCTTCTCTTTGAATTGTTCAGATCCAAGGGCTCGTGCTTCATATAAAATGGAGGTGTTGAGAGACCCAGAATCAAAGACCCGACCTCTATTTAGAGTATCTTTAGATAGTGGAGAGCAGGTACATTGTATTGGATAAAGTTGATTTTGAATTTCATTTTAAAGTTCTCTATTTTGAAAGGAAATAGTATATCATATGACTTAGTGTCTTTTGCTTTCAATATTCTATCATCTTGAGCTTGAATTTGCTCGATAGTATAGCATAGGCGTATCGTGCACACATCTGCAGCTGTATGAGGAATAAATGCTGTCTCTGATCTTAGTTGGATTCCGAAATCCATAGAACAAAAGTTGGTCAGTATTGACCCTGATATTTAAAGGGATTATGATGGTTGAATTATGCTTACATTTGGTGACATAGATGGCCAACCTCATAGATAGTGGAAACACTACATTGATCAACCATACAATTGCTTTTGGAGGCCTTGAATTATATCTAGATGCCACCTTTTCCACTTATCATGATAATTAGACTATACAACCACGTTTTCCCGGCCTCATTTTCATTATTTCCTACCCTATGCATGAGGCAGCTGCTCTTTCACATTCAGATTGGTTCACTGATCTTGCTTTTTACCACCATTAGAAGTTTTTATGTGCAAAATGTCCATCCAGCGTGAACTGATTCTTTTAGTTATATCTGCTAGAAAAGTATTGAATATACCTGGAAGAGAGTGTGAGAGATTATAATTAATCGCTGTTTAACATGAGTGATCTTGATATACATTCAATCACTCACTAACATCAGTGATTTACCAGAAAAATTTTCTGTGATTTAGTTTACTAAAATTTTAGTGGGACTAAATTTGTAATCTCACATATTTCAGTTTAGGTGTTCTTTCTATACCGAAGCTTCCATATCCAAATGATTTTGAACAATATTCTCCTTTTCTGACTGGGTACCTGCTTTCTGCCAGAGAGATACTTGGCTTTTTTCTGCATCACTCATCGAGTCCCTAAACTAAGTTACTTGAATGTGATGATTGACATTGGCATTATGTATTCCAGTTTAAAGGGTCCACACCATCAGCCTGCTGGGATAAGATTTACAAAAGATTAAAGAAGGCATGTAGTGGTATGCCCGATGGTGTTATTGCTGAAGCTGGTGTGGAAACGACGTTCAAACACGGTTCACATATGTTTGGTTTCTCTAATCCTAAAGTGGCAAAACTTATACAGGTATGCTGTTCCTCTTCCTAATGACATTATCTATGTTCCCATTTCAACATTAACATTTTGCTATTCTGGTTGTTAATTCCATTTGCTTTATTTTGTATCCCAACTTAACAGTGTTTCTGTTTGTATTGACAGTGTTTGTCAAAATCCAGACATTTGACCAAGTTCTCTACGAGTAAATTCCCAGTTGGATATAGACCTGTTCGTGTTGAGTGGAAAGACCTTGACAAATGCAGTGTCTGTCACATGGATGAGGTGAAGTTTCGTTTTCTTCATCACGTTAGGCTTTTGCAGCTTAATGGTTCTTTGTGTGCTACTTTTGGTTGTTCCTCACTTGACAGTACTATCTATCAATTTAAATATGGTTAATCATTGTCATTATGTGCCTTCTTTTTGCTTATTAGCTAGTTTGTAGGATCAGGGCTTCTCTTATGTCAAGCAGATCTATTTAACCCCCACTTTCATTGTTACTCTATAATTTTAACCCAATGGATACTTGGTTTGTTCCTGATAATTGTCTTTAATTTCAGGAGTACGCAAACAATCTTTTCCTCCAGTGTGATAAATGCAGAATGATGGTGAGGACCCAAGTGCACTCTGATCTTTTGGCTAATGTATTATTGCTGGGGTGTACATGAAGAAGTTTAATAGTTTGATGCTAGCCCATGTTCCTGTTCCACTTTTCACCTAATTTGCCCATTTGTTATCCTGTGTCGTGATTTGATTTTCTATCCTATTTCAGTGGAATCTAGATTTTATCGCCATCTATTTTCTAATTTTATTGACTCGTTTGTACTATTCGTTTAGGTTCATGCTAAATGCTATGGAGAGTTAGAGCCAGTAGACGGTGTACTATGGTTATGCAATCTATGTCGCCCAGGAGCTCCTGATCCTTTGCCTCCATGCTGTCTTTGCCCAGTTATAGGTACTACTTAGATTTTGGTCCTAAATATTAATGTTACATGCTAAACTCTGCATTTGACTTTTGTGTAGGGGGTGCTATGAAACCCACAACCGATGGGCGATGGGCTCATTTAGCTTGTGCTATGTGGATACCAGGTTTGTGCTATTTGGATTTTTTCCCGTTCTCATTATGGTTGATTGGTTGAAAGTTTTTTAAAATGAAATTCTTGGTTTCATGCCATATGATCCTTTTTTGCTTTAGAAACTTGCTTGTCTGATGTGAAGAGAATGGAGCCCATTGATGGAATCAGTAGAATTAATAAGGTATCTTTGATTTCTTACATTCATTCATGTCGACCTTTTTAGTGAGTTTCTCATGAGTTATTTTACAAATATAACCAAGTTACGGTCATTAAGCAAGAGATATTTTCTTGAACTTTTCCTAGGATCGCTGGAAGCTGTTGTGCAGCATCTGTGGCGTACAATATGGCGCCTGTATCCAAGTAAGTTTTCATGTGGATGATTATGTTTATCTCTTAAGTTTGGGCTTTAGAATAGTTTACTAGAAGGAAGGAAGTTCTTTGATTAACTTGCATTTCTTCTTTTGATGAGCACTCACATGAGATAGGCACACATAAGATGCAAATAATCTCTAGTTCTGTCAAATGGGGTGCTTGCTCAAAGGAATGTAGGCACCAGTTGCTTCTTTTTTCTTACAAAGTAGTCTTAACTCTTGCAATTTAGCAAAATCAAGTTTGCTGGATTAAGGTTCACTCTCTCTCGTTTAAGAAGTAGAAGTCCCAAATGATATCTTGATAGACATAACTGCTGAGACTAGCATCACGTCGAAGGTTTAGATCAATTATCTGTCATAAGATCACATTTGGAGTATGCTACAGAAAAGAAAAAAAGAAGATGAGAACCTGAAAAGAAAAATACTTCCAGAGGTGACAGTGACCCAAATGAAATTAATGATGATGGAAATAAGAGTAAAGGTTCTTATTGGGTCGGTGCTTTGGTTGTCCATCACCTATCAGGTCTTATAATTATAATGTCGAGTTGAAATAAAATCTTATTCTTGTCCTAAAGATGACTTACAGAGTGCCTCTTTTGACAGTGCTCAAACAATACTTGTCGAGTAGCATACCATCCACTGTGTGCAAGAGCAGCTGGTCTTTGTGTCGAGGTACCTATGATCTTCCCTGGAATTCTGGTTATTGTACATGTTTACTCCATAAGCACCAACTGCTGGCCAGCAAAAGCAAGAAAAGAAACTGCCTAGAACTTATTCATTCAGGGCCAAATGCTTGGATGTGTCTCATGAAGTTCTGGTAGATCAATGACTTGTTATCTTTCTGTCTCTGTATTTAATAGCTTGAGGATGAGGAAAGACTTCATCTCCTTTCAATAGATGATGAAGATGAAGAACACTGTATTCGTCTTCTCTCTTTCTGCAAGAAGCATAGACAGCCATCTAATGAGCGTCCTGGTTTGGACGAGCACGTCAATCAAATTGAGCGTCAATGTTCTAACTATGACCCACCCTCTAATCCATCTGGATGTGCTCGTTGTGGTAAGTGTAGCTTTCCCTACTCTGCTGTTCCACCAATGGGGCCATGGGTTGGTTAATTGCTCAAGTTGCGTTCTTTTTATGGTAGCTTTTTAGGCATTTAGTTATATGGCATTGCTTTTTTCTTTTTTCATCTTTTATTAACCCCTACGCATCAAATGTTGGCAATTGCGTAATGAAAGTCTTTTTTGGGTCGATAAAATTGTTTCCTTTTTTCATGTCTGGCAGAGCCTTACAGCTCTTTTGGGAGAAGAGGACGGAAAGAACCTGAAGCACTTGCTGCTGCATCCTTGAAACGCCTTTTTGTTGAGAACCAGCCTTACTTGGTTGGTGGGTACAGTCAACATTTATTGGCAGGCTTGCCTTCCAATGGAGTTGCTGTCAATAAGTACTCTTCTCGCCTTCACCAATTAAGGTTCCATCAAGTTGATACTTCTGATAGCGTATCTTCTATGGCGGAGAAGTATAAATTCATGAGGCAGACCTTTAGAAAGAGATTAGCATTTGGTAAGCAAAATGTTAAAGTGAATTTAGCTATGGCATTCTTTTTTGGTTCTTCCAATACTTGATCTATTCTTTTTTGAAGTTCTTTGTTTAGCTTGTATCATGAGTGCTGACTTACCTTGAGTAAAGAAAAACCAATACCATTAACAAATGCTACAACAGTTGAATATATGTTAGGTATATGTATGTATGTACACACACACACACACACATATCAAATATTGGTATCTTTTAGCTTTCACCTTGAGTAGAGAAAACCAGTTAAAAAAAAAAAAATTGACTAGAGAGAGGAGATCCTCTTGGAAGGGAGGATAAAGAGAAGTGTGAGAAGGAAGATGCATTTGCAAAGCAATGATAAAATGCTAGGAACAAAGAGATAAGGTAGTTCTGACTGCTTTTGATGCTCCATTTCACCGTTACCGAGAGTTTTTGGAGATTGTTTTTTTAGATTTGCATGAAAAAATATATAGTTTTGAGTTTCTGCTTGTCATTGTTGGCTCCGTCAAGAGATTTCATGTTCTTTTGCATGATTGCTTAGAATTTTCTCCTATTGTTCTAATTAATTCTATGTCTATGTAGATTTATCAGAAAGAAAAGAAGTCAGCTTGTTGTAACATTTATTATCTTCCCTTTCTGCTGTCATAATTGATCTATTGAGGTTTCCTTTGCGATTTAACTTATTTTCATACATCTCTATGTTGCTGTGTTGTGGGATGATCATTGCTTTAGGTAAATCAGGAATACATGGATTTGGTATCTTTGCTAAGCAACCACACAGGGCAGGGGATATGGTATGCAGTTTGTTAATCTGTTTGTAATTCTTTCTTTTATGAACATTTGATTAATGATATTATGCCAATTTGAAATTCCTTATGTAGGTCATTGAGTACTCAGGTGAACTAGTTCGACCTCCTATAGCCGACAGAAGGGAACACTTCATATACAATAAACTGGTGGTGAGTTCTGACATGATGTTGTCACAGTACTGCTTTTGCATCTGATGGATGCTAGTACCAGTCTAAATGAATAGAAAACAAAAGAAAATGGAATGGATGAAGATAAAGATACTTTAACATACTGCTGTCTGCTTTGCTTGCTACTTGGATGGGTGAAAAAATTCGTGTCAAAGTAGCATTGCTCCATAATGTCCTAGGGTGATGTATTATTTATTATCTGTAAAATTTCCAAAGAAAAACAAAACAATCAAATGAACATCTTGTCGATGATTGAATAGAGGTGCATCTAGATTGTCTACATGTTGTGACTGTCTTTTCTCCTGTTTGGAGAATCAAAATTCATGTCTTAGACATGACTCTGATTGAGTTATTTTTGGCATCGCTAGCATTGTAAAGGATGAGGGGCTGTATGAATTTCTTGAATGAGGGTGCTGTATGATGAAGCTTGAAACTGGAGGTTCTCTGTACATTTCGCTCTGTTTTTGCAACAATGTCATTACACTGTTTATGGTGTATGTGTGTGTGAATGTTCCATCCTCTACTTTGAAGGAGAAATCCCTGAACAGGTTTCTGTGCTGATGGTCTTCCAAAAGAAAAAGCAGAGCCTTTCGAGTATGAAATGTCAAGAGTGCTTTTTCCCTGTGTGTTTGCTAGGATCTTCAATTTTCTGCATTCTGAGCTAAAATGATGTCAATTTTGTGTCTTTAGAGTTGAGGTATTCTTTTGGCCAAAAAAAAAGGTTAGGTATGCTAATTTTTGAATATATATTAGCAACATACTATGGCTAGGTGAAATACAGGAGCACACATGGTATAAATGCAAACAGGCACAGTGGGAATGTTGTCAAATTTTTGTTTATCTGCGAACTTCAATAGTACTCATATTAGCACTCCTTAGAGGTACATCATTGACAGAAAATGCTCTCAGATACAGAAATATATACTGCATTCTGAGCGTAATGGTTCATTTCAGACAGAAGTAAAATGCTTTGGCTCTCTATATTCAGAAAATTCTCTCAGATACAGAAATGCATATGCTGCTTTCTGAGCATAATGGTTCATTTCAGACAACTAGAATGCTTTGACTCTTTGTATTCAGTTCAAGATGCACGTCATGCTACCTTGCTGATTATGTTAACTTAAAGCAACTTGTTCCTGTGTTTGGTGAAGGCATGGTTGATTCTTTGTTGAAAGGCCCTTTGCACACATTGTCTTGACTTTTCATGACAGGGAAAGCAATTAATCTTTTTTATTGTCTTCCCCATTTTCATGCAGGGTGCTGGGACATACATGTTCCGAATTGATGATGAACGAGTTATTGATGCCACAAGAGCAGGAAGCATTGCTCATCTGATTAATCATTCATGTGAAGTGCGCATTTTTCTTCTATATTGCACTTTCTGCTGCTTTTTAGTTGGATTGAGCATTATAGTTTGCTTGTTAATGTGTGAAGTGCTATTTATTTTCCTATAAAAAGAAAGGAAATGGGCTTGAAGAACTTTATTGCTTGATAATAGAGCACCAGGTTTTTTCCTCCCATCTAGGGTGATTGTAGGTCTGGTCATGTTATGGCAGGCTAACCAAAATCATGTCTTAATACTTGACATGAGTACACTAAGCAAGCTTGTGTATTAGTAAGGCTAAGATTGAGGATTGTAGGTGAACTGTGGTGCATTTAGTGTGTCAACATGTTGGTCACTGTCTCTATATGTGAACAGTCTACCTCAAGAGAGTATTCTCTCTCTCTCTCTCTCTCACACACACACACACACACACACACACACACACTAGGACCTGTTCATGCCATAGGATCAATATAAGAATGTTAGGCCAAATGTTTGTTCTCCTTGGTACTCTTAGAGAGTAGTCTCTCTCTCTCTCTCTCTCTCTCTCTGACACACACACGCACACGCACACACATGCACACACATGGACCTGTTCATGCCATAGGATCAATATAAGAATGTTATGCCATATGTTTGTTCTCCTTGGTACTCTTCTGATTTCATCTGCACTTTACCTTTGTGCAGCCAAATTGTTATTCTAGAGTCATCAGTGTTAATGGTGATGAGCACATAATTATCTTTGCCAAAAGGGATATTGAAAGATGGGAAGAGCTCACCTATGATTACCGGTAATGTGTTTCTTGAATGATCTGCATAAATATGTTTCCTTTATGTATCTAGTTCTTACAGTGTCTTTTGTTACTGATATTCATTCTATGCATCTCAGGTTTTTCTCAATTGATGAACAATTAGCTTGTTACTGTGGCTTCCCTGGATGTCGTGGGGTTGTCAATGACACTGAAGCGGAAGAGCAAGCAGCAAAGCTCTATGTGCCTCGCAGCGATTTGGTCGAGTGGAAAGGAGATTGAAATGGTATGTCAGCTTTTGGAGTGACTTTGGTCTTTGGCAATAAGCCTTCTTTTGAGCTTCTCTTTTTCCCCCTTCTAAATGTTAATCCATTGACGGAAGACTAGATACTAATCAACATCTTTTGCCAGCTTCTCTCTTCTTGACCTCCATATTGCGGTAGTCTTGTATACTGTGTGCAGTCATCTTGTTCTTGTACTGTTTTCTTTTTGTGCAGCATGTCTACACCCTGCCGCTTTGTTAGATTGCATAATCCCCAAATAATCTTGAAAGTGAAGATTATAAATCTGATAATTTATAGTGTCCTGGGATGGCTATATTCAGAATTCGAACCATCAATGTGAATTTTCTCTAAGCTTTCTCTTCTGTAGCTATTTGTACTCTTTGCCAACCAGGCAGAGCTTTAGATGGCCCATTAAGATAGGATTCTCCACCAGTTATGAAGAAGTATTTTGGAGCTAGAGTGCTTCAGCAGATCATATTTGCTGACCAGACGATCTTTTGCGTCCTTATTGATTAAGTGACTAGATTGAGCTACAGACTAGAGTATCCAAATATTAAAACCCTAAAATGGGGATCAAGATTAGTTTCCTGAGGACTTTCTGAGAAAATCACTTGAAATCAAAAGCTGGGAAAACCATAACTTTGGATTTTTAAATGTAAGATCCTTCTTTCCGCTAGTAGTTTGTGTTAATTGCGACTCTTCAGATATAGTTTGATCAACCCCCTTTACCTCTGATTGTACTCTCTCCTACAATACTTCAATTCAAAAGCTTAGGCGCTTAGGGTCTGCACTCCTCTTCTGCTACATGAGTGACTCTACTCACTCTGTTCTCAAATTACCTTGTCTTCCCATTCTGTCAATGGCTTTTGATGCTATCACTACTGTGTATAAATCATTTGTTTGTACATCTTCTAGTTCTTTTGCTGACAACTATATCCCTCTTTCCTTTGTGCAGAAGTTTCTCATTGCCAAAATATGCCCATGAGGCTCATGGAGCGGTTTGCTACCTTTTTCTGGTCTATTGATCTCAGCCTGTCATTTACTGTGGAGGATAGGATATAGTGCTCTTTATTGCCCTTGTCTCATCCTCTACATCATATCTAATTCCTCCTGGTGCCCTCGTCCGTTAGTTCAGCATCTTTTTCCTTAAGCTGTCCTCGCTTGGTCACTCAGGATCTCCTAATTGATTCATAAAGACTCAAACTCCAAGCAGAAAATAGAGGCGATAGGATGTTTTGATTCACTATACACATTCTGTTTTAGCTGCAACCTTCTGCTGGCCTCATTCTCAGGCATCCATTTGACTATGCTTAAAGTTTGTAGAAAGTTTGTAGAATAGTTAATTCAGAGAAGTGTACATATAATACAGTGATCATTTTGTACAGTTGAAGTCAACTTTCTTCATTAATTTCCTTTTCTCTTCTCTTTATTTTAGATCTTTATGAAAATTAGTGGATCGCTTTTTGCTGAAATTGACTATGGATCTGGTTGATTTCCCTTGAAGTCTTAAGTTGGAGTTAGGTGAGGTTGTTAAAGAAGATGAAGATGATTTTGGCATTTGTTTGGTGAAGTTTGGCTTGAAAGAAAAGCATGATGCTTAAAAGAAGAAATGGGGCTCTCTGGGTCTACTGGCTTTCGGGAAGATTCACTTATTTAGTTTTCAAATGAAAGGTTCATTTGTCTTTAACCTTTGCAAAATGCTTTGCTCCTAATTAATTGAAGAGAGTTGTGCTTTTACTCTCCTATCCTTTCCTGAATGAGACACATTTTTCGTTGATCGAACAATGAGCCATCAGAATGAATTATGTACACCTTTATGCTTTGAGACATTCTGCAGATTGATTAAGAGACCGGTTTACTTGAGTAACAATGCATAGAATCTGAGCTTAGGCCAGTGCTGGTTGGTTCACAAAATAGTACCTGTCAAACCTGTTGACAAACAGACCCCTAAAAACCATATACAATTGGCTTTGCTCTGCCAAACCCATTACAAAGTTTGAGCTAACTCATACATCACACGATCCACTAAATTTTAGTTAAATAATGGATCCATGATCTATTTTGCCACCTTTGTCAGTAATCTTTGGTTAAAAATTCTATAATTTTTCCCTAAAGAATCCACATATGAATGTGAGGGGTGTAAAACACTAATAATATCATTTGTATTAAATGCATGTCTATCCAATGGTTGTCTTTTAAGATTTGTATTTAAAAGAAAATTGGAAAGCTATTAGAAATTCAACCTTAATACCATATTTGAAATGCAAATATCAAATTCAATAGAGAGAGTTTGTAACAGGATGTAGTTAAATCCTTACCTTTCTCTAGTTGCATTGTCAAGCAAAACATTGGTTCATCATTGTTGTTCAAGGTAAGGACAGTGAACGTGTCACCAGAACAGGGTAGACATATGTCAGTGCTAGAACTTGTTTGGTAGTTTTGAGAGCTTCGAAATTGTGGTGTGTCCTTTAACAGTGGGTGCAAGGTTCCCATCGATAGTATGTACACCTTGGCCATCCTCTTCCTGGCAAAATCAATATGTCCAAGTTTTTTGCATGGTAAGGAAGTGCCAATGCAAAGAAATTGGAAATGTTAAACCGTAACTAATCTCTCTGACATGTAGTTTCTTGCCAAATCTCATAAAATGCAGTAATTGAGAAGCTTTTGTGCAATTTGGTCAAGGGGCAAGTGCTTATTTTGCCAAATGAAAGTTTACCTGAAAAACTAAAGTAAAATAGGTTGTTTAATTCCAAAAAGGAATCATATATTGTGAATTAAAACCTAAATTACAAACAATGTATGTAGCATTCAATTAAACTATAGAAACAAAATTTGCTTCAAAATGTAAGTTTTATTAAGATAAATCCTAAATTTAACGTTGCCACTTACAAATGAAGCAAGTAGTTGAATTTGGTTTACTAAAGTGAATCTCTATTTGGGAAAAGAAGAAGAAGAAGAAGAAGAAGAAGAAGAAGCTTTTGTGCCTTCTCTGCTTCCTCAACTTATTCATCTTTTAGTCACTGTACCTAAAATATACTGAGTGGCCTTCAATGTGTGTTTTTTCTGCTGGAATACTCTATTTGTGCCAACTATTAGATCTAGTATGAAACTAAAATTGTCTAAGAAATTGTTATCTCAAATCCATGTAGTTACTGTTGCCTTAATGTTAATAAAAAATCTAATGACTATGTCACACCCTCATAAAACTTACATAGTCTAATCAACTTAATGATCTAGATGCAAGTCTATTGATTTCATCTATATGGTGCAAGAGATCTAAATTGCTTATACTTGACATAGTGCAAGCAGGAGGACCTAACTAGTGAATTTTTGCATAGTGGTTTGTAACCCTTGTTTTCTTGAAGTAGATTATCTCTTGTCCATATGAGAAAAGGGTAAATACCAATGAATGAGGTATTGGAGTAAGATGGCTGGTTCTGGTTGGATTCTGGGTTTGGTTCTCCTGCCTAACGAATCTGAAACTCGTCATTAACCCTATAGTCATGTTTAATTACAGAGAATAGTGGGAATGAGAGAGACTATTACTGTGTTTTCACTAATGTGAGAGAAGGTGGCAATGAATCAGAAGGAATGAGCATGACTGTTTGAAAAGGTAAATTCTTAAATGGAGGAACATTAATGGTATGATAACAATTAAATCAAAGGGTGACGTTCCTCTCTTGTATTTTTTGCCTCCTTATCTTTAACATGTTTGTGGTGAGTTCTTAATTTATTTTTTTGTTGTAAAGGTATGATTCTGCCATGTTTCAAATTTTTTAGAAACATCCCATCATGATTCTGAGGTGTTCCCAAACACGGTACCTAAGACAGTATTATCATTTCGATTGCTCATTAATTATTTTGTCCTGCAGTTCCATTATGGTCATATTATTCCAACTAACCAAGAGGAACCTGTAGGTTCTTAAACATGACTCCAAATTCATCTTTCTACTCGAAACTTGGTCCTAACAGGACAAAGACACTGTAAATGTAGAATTGCTTGGTGGATGGATGAGAATTTTGATTCTTAGTTGAACATTAGTAAACTAGAATTTTGATTCTTTATCAAACATTATTAATGATTTTAAAATTGTGTATTTAAATGACAGCTAGTGTTGTTTGCTTAGTCTCAGTTGACCTCTAATATTAATAAACATTTGCTGATTGTCTCTCTTAAGTTTTTTTTTTTTGGGTCAAATCTCTCTTTAAGTTCATTTGTTTAATTATTTGGTAATCCATGTTTTGTGAGAGAAATGTTTCTTCTTTGACATAATTAGAGCTTTGAAGTCCACATAGTCTAATTCAGATCATTAGAGGTTAAAAACATACAGGTCTTGTCTATTCGAGTTTTATGTAAGTACATATGTATGTATTGATGATGATAGCACTAAAATCTCACATGAAGCAATTCAGGTTGATTGGGAACCTCATTAAACTTGACTCTTTGCTATTCATGATGAGGGTCTTGTTCCTTGCTACTTCTCGAGTAATCGCTGCAATATGTTGAACTTTCAATTAAATTCTGAGAGTGTGCAAAAGAAAACAATTATTTGATTGGCAAAGTTGAATAAAGGAAACCTTTAGAGTAGCTTGACTGTTCAACTAGATGGTTAGGCTTGCATAAGAATAATGAGGAATTGATTGCAAAGTCAAACAAAGAGGAAACCTTAAAAGGACAATGCTATTGTTGAGTTTGATAGAAAAATGAATGAGCGGAGTAAAGTGATTGAGAATGGTAGCTACATTGCAGTTTCAACTATGTGTCCATTTTTACAAAGTTGAAAAGCAAAAAGTTTTTTTTTCCTTTTTCATTAAAAAAAAATATGAAACATTTTTTATATTTCAGGGAAATATGAGAATTTATATGTGAATCTACATGTCAAAATTTGCATATTGTGAAATTTTAAGGTCTTCTGATTGAAATTAGTCAAAGTGTGTGAGCCATAAGATTTAGAAAAGCAAAATGTAAAACATAAAATTCCTTCAAGATGTATTGTGAAATATCTATAGTGTCTAGGGAAATTCAAAAGGGCCATATTTCTGCCCAGGGTAACGTCCTATCATGCTACATTAGGGGTTAAAGTATAATAATAGGATTGCTACATGTAAAGAAGTGGAATGAGTGAGATTATTTTTAAGAGTCAAATTAAAATTGGGAATTTGTTGCATGCAAGGAAATAAAGTTTCAAGAGACAAATTAAAATCGGTAATATGTTCTTGTCAAGAGCATCCAGGCTAGAACATTCTGTTAATCATAGCTGATATGCTTTACATGTGCTTTCATTTGTATCGTGTGGATTCTTATTAACATGCTGAAGAAAGTAGATAACTTGGGTTAGAATTGGCTTGTGTTGGTGGTGTGCATGTTTCTGCAAATGAAGAGTTTTCGGCTAAGTTGACTGAAAACAAAATATGTGGACTGTAAGTTCTTTGAAAGTATGAGTTCAAATGAATCTTGATAAGATTTGAAGACCAGGATATCTCAAAGAGTGAACCTCCTAATATCTAGGATCTATTTTTCAAAAGGATGGAGAAATAAATGGAAATCTCACCCATAGGGTACAAGTAAGATAGATGAAATGGATAAGTGTGTCTGTTGTCCTGTATGACCATTGATGGCACTTAAGCTTAAGGAAGAATTTAACAGGATGACCATTAAGGCCGACCATGCTTTATCTCATGGAGGGCTGGATGGTCAAACACCAAAATTTGCACAAAGTGAAGAAAGGAGATGAGAACTCTTCATTGGGTATGCAGGCATGCCAAAAAAGACAATTAGAAATGAATAAATTGGGCACCATTGGAGGATAAAATGAGATAAGTTCATTTAAAATGGCTTGGTCATGTTCAACCAACATTTTTGGAGGCTGCAGTGAAGAGTTACAATTGGAGATGGATACTTGGGTTAAAATTGACAGCGAAAGGCCTAAAGACGGGAGAGACACAATGAGGAAAGATATAAAGCATCTACTTAGATTGTACAGAAGTATTCATGGAGCAGTCGAGCATACCTAGTGGGAAAAGGCTTAGTTTGTTGTTGAATGATATCTACATCTTCTGGTGGTAATATGTAAATGAATATTATGACTATTTAAGTTGAACCTGTGATTTTACTTCAACTGTACAAATGATCACTATATTATGTGTACACTTGTGTTGATTTAACAATTCTAGCAATTTTTAGCAGTCACATGGTCGCCTGAATATGAGATTGGTAGCATGTTACAAGCTGAAAACAAAATATGAATAGGGAGCCAAATCTAACTCACTACCTTTTTGCATGGAATTTAACTCATAGTAAACCATTAGGAGATCCTGAGGGACCAAGAAAGGTCAGCTTGTGGAAGAAGATGCTGAACAATCGCGCTTTCACAGGAATAGGTTAACTTAGATTCAAAATCAATAGACTGGGGTAGGTAGCAGACAACTCCTTGAGGCTTATGGGCATATTTGGGCTGTGAGAAACTTCGTGCATTTGCTCTTTTTGATTTCTCGTCAATGTGAAAGAAGAGGAAAGGGCAAAACTTTGAAAGATTATTGAAAGAGTCCTCTGTTTTTTACGATTATTGAAAATTGGTTGAAAGTATTACATTTTCAGCATTATAAAAACTTATGTGTGTGTAAATGCTTTAATTGACATTGGAATTGCTTTGTCTTGTAATTTAGCCCTTCTTTGCATTGGCTATAGTCTTTTTAAATCCAAAAACTGACATTTTTTTTTTTTTTTTTTGAAATTTGAAAAAAATTGAAGGAATCATCATTTGCAGTTTCCAGAGAAGCAGAGGACAACGCACCTTTGGAATCTCTGTCCAAGCTATTCTGTTGCTTAAAGTTGGACCCCATTCTTGCCAAGCTGACTGCTTGCAATCGACATCATCTCATCCAAATCCATCAATCAGTATAAGTACCCTAAGGATCAAAACCCAACCTAAAACGTCTCATTCTTGCAAAGCTCACCGCTTGCAATCACCAGTCACCACCATCTCATCCAATTCCATCAATCAGTATAAAGTTCGCCGAGGATCAAACTCCAACCTAAAATGCCTCTTTGGTAAAGTGTTCAAATGATCTTATCATCATTTACCTGCTTTAGAGAACAGCTTTGTATTCATTGCAGGGGCCTAAGCCTTGTCAGAATATCTGAGTGATAGTTTGGCCATAGCTTATTTTATAAATCTGCTGATGCAACACATCAGATTTTGGCAGTAGGATTATATTGACTGGGGCACATGTTGTGGAAATTTAATTAATCCACCACCCACATTTTGCCCTTTCTAATGCTCTGTTGTAGGAACTACTGAGAAGGAATAAATCTGATGGAATATAGCAATTTGATGTCATACTTCAAATATTACAGCCAAGAAGGTTGTCCGGATAACCCTGAATGTATAAATAGCCTAAGAATTGGATATCGAGCCTATCACTTATGGTTTTAATACCAGGGACTCGTCAGGAAAATGCAACTGATCTCTTATCTTTCAGCATAAATATGTCAATGATCTCCCTCTTCTACCAAATGTGCAGAAAACCAAAATCATAATATATAATCTTTGCTTATTTGTGACTGTTGTGTGCTCTCATAAGTAGGTTGTTTGATGTGATTGTTGGGATATAAATCTGTTCATTTACTTTTTGTCATATAAAGTGAGCCTGTTACAACTAAATGTAGGTTTGCTGTATCACAGTTTGTCACAATGGCTTTTTTTCTAGTGCATCTGTAAAGGGCTGTGCATGTCATAACCCTTCTTGCACGGTATATGTTGGAGCAATCAACTGAGACCCTTTTGCTTTTATTGAACAATGCGTGTTTACATGCCTGCCTTCTCATTTTAACTTTTGGGTGGAGCATTTTACTGGCACCCTGGTCCACTGTACTTCTGCTATTCAATTTTCACAGTAGTCTTGAAATCTTATGCTCACAGAGTTGCATAGGAAGACCCATGGAAAGAGCAAATTGGTAGAAAAGGGAACATGAAGTGCGGTTAGTATAGCCAATGCCATGCATTACCTTGTGGGACAAATTGGTTTTAAAGGTTATCCTTGTAAAGCTCAGATTACAAGATGCAAAGAGTGATATGGATGCAAAGTTTAGCTATATGCATTTTTCAATGTCAATTGCTTTTTCTCTCTTTGAATATTTGCTTGCAGGTGGCTTCTCTTTAAATTTTATTGGCTCAAGTGTCTTAAAGTTGATCACTCAGAGAAATTAAATTTGTTAGGTTTTGAAATGCTTTAGTGCTTGTTTTGAATCTTAGCTTTAGCATTGTGATTAGAGCTGATATCTACCATCAAATCAACCTTTGGGAAGTGTTGATACCAATCTATGTTCAAATAGAGATTTGGTGCCTAGCATTTCTATTGTATGACTTGTTGAAAGGATGAGGTAAATAGGTCAAAAGGAATTAACCGAAATTTTCATCACATCCTTGATCATGAGAATCTAGGTATATAGTATATACAATGAAAAAAATATTAGTATATACTCCCTTAACCAATAACAGTATATGAATGGCAGGCGTTGTATACCTCTCGATATGTATAATGTCATCGACTTTACCTTGATGACTTTCACCTACACCCTTCTGCGCTTCCCTAGCCCCATAAGAAAAGAAGGTGCAGCTTCATATGCTTTGTAAACATGAATGGCTGATGGTCTTGGCTGGCGATTAATGTTCTGTGCAGTGGCATTGATGAATGGCTGGTAGACAGACATTTATCAGCCATTTGCAATCACTAGTTGTTAGAAGGTGGCTGGCAGTATGAAGCAGAGACAGGTTACGAGGCTCTGGCTGGCACTAACTGAAAAGCTAATGGTCTGTGACTGCAACTGTCATGTTGGTACATCAATGAGAGGTTATTTTGGAAAGCTACACATGGGCATGCAAAGGTAGTTTCTTTGAACTTTACATTTGTGAAATCCGCTATTTGGGCACCGATTTCTTTCTACTTTTGAGTGCTGGGAACATGTCAAATATGTAAATGCATCACTTCGTATAGTTTGTTTGTCATTTGTCCCCTCCCCAATTGGAATATAGTATACCTCTTTCATGGTGAGGCCTTCATAGAATGACTAGTGCAGTTTAGTATTTGGAATAATAACCTGATAATATGAGAATATGCTATATTTTCTGCAATCTAGGTATTTAACTAACTACTATTTGGCTGATATACAAAGCATTTAGAGTATTGTACTCAACAGTTTAGATAAAGTACTTGTTTCAATTAAGATTTTGAGTTGCTTTTCATCTCACTTTTTACTTTCTTTCAACAAGCAAATGAGCACACGCTTTGCATGAAAGAGCTTAAAATTTGATCAATGTAGGAAAATCTTGAAAATTTAGTTGATCTGTGAAAATGAACTCATATTTTTGGTAAATACAAAATAGATTTAACCAAAGATAACAAATTTTAAGTTTGGAAAGTGTTAAAGAGTTGAGGGATCATGAATTAAAGCGATAAAGACTTAATTCAGTTTTTAATTACAATTTTGTCACTCATTGAATACCATACAAATATGATCCATCTTAGTAAAAACATATATGGGGTTTCATGGAATTTATTGGTAAAAGTGTGAGGTTGAAACCATCTTTGAGTTTACTTTATCATAAAGAGTGATCACGTGTTGCATCGAGGGACAAGTTTTTGCTTGGTTTTGTCAATTGGTATAATGCAAGAGCATAGAACTATTTTTAATTCTCTTGACTCTGTTCACAAGTTACTATAGCAGATTGTTTGTTTTGTTTCTTAGTATTTTTGTGCCTCTACTTCAGCCTAAAAAATCCTTTATTAGGTATACTTTCTTAGTTTATAAATGGGGAATTATGTTTTTATTAGTCTCTGATGGTTGTTTTAGGCTTTAGAGTATTCTAAATCAAATAATGTTCCTTCAACTAAAGTTGTTCTTTTCTATCCCCTGGCCTTGAAGCTCAGAAGACAATTTTTTATATTGTACTTTCTTTTCAGTTGTTCTTGTTTGTTTCTTTTATATTGTACTTTCTTTTCTGTCAGGAGACATTTTCACGATATATACCTAATGACAACTAACTGTAGTCTTACCAGGTGGTAGATATGGTAGCTCCCAAGTGCCATTTGGAATGCAAAGCAGACATTCCTCCTCCATTGTCCCTCGCCAGCCTGGAATCATCAGTTTTATCCAGAAATGGAATAGAATGGGATGGTTTTATGATTGAGCCGGCTTTTGAATCGGTTTCAGTTCACTTAGAGATTCCATTCTGTGAGCTGGTGGTATTTAGTCAGACTCTTAGTATCACTAGTCAACTCAGATCCATTGGTGTATTTGTGGCGTGAAATCAGTAGTTCTCTAGTTTTTGGTTCAGCTATATCAACAGAATTTAATGCATAAGCCATTGGCAGATATCTGAACCCACTGACTTTGACAAACCATAACTTTATATTTAAGTAGTGTAACAAGGACCCGCTGTTTGGCTGCTGAAACAACCTGGTTCATGCTCACCCTTAACCTGGATAGTGTCTTCTTGATATTACGTTTCAACCTTAACAGCACCCTTAGATATAAAGGATGCAGTCAACTTTCAGATACTCCATTCGACTTCAAACATGCTATTCCTGCTGCAAAGCTTGCACAACCTGCACTAGGTATATTATTTATGTCATTGCAGTCCACTTGTGTTTTCTTGACAACTAACTATGGCTTAAGAACAAAGAAGTGATCATCCAGGTTGGTGCCTTTTGACTTAAACAGATATGTAAAGGAGAAATAATGGCACAAAGTACAACGAGGTCAAACTAAAATAGTTTTGGAGCTGGATCAGAATAGTTGGGTTCTAGGGTTTGGAGAAATCGAAATCCTGTAAATAAGATATGTTTGTGAGAGCTCAGCTGTAAGTTGCTCATAAAGCTTTTCAGATTTCAAATTCGAAACTTCCATTCAGAAATTCATGCTAGCAAATGTAGACATAATATACACTTTTATTACAAATTTTGCAAGTGATGACGGCGCTCCCAATGGGGAAGCGATATTGTGTTTTGCTTTTTACTGTCCCCTCATCCTTACCTAAATTGTTTTGGCTCCTACTTGTAATTTTTTTCTGCAGATGGTTGAAATAAATGCATATGATATTCAGTATCTTTCACTGCACAAACATTTATGTGGATAATCTTTTTTATCTGACACATTTCTGAATGTTATTCATCTCAGGCTGTGCATATTGAATTAGCTCTTTTCAACTCAAGACTTTCATACTCGTGCCTGTCTACTGCTGTCATTGGATTAAATTGCCAAGGACTCATTTTAACAAGAAATGACAGTGATGACAGGGTGCAGCTGGAGGCACTCAAATTTTTCCATATATGATATTTTTTACGAAGGCTAGCTTTGGGAGTTTGATCTTTTTGGATCCGGTTTCTACTTCTGCAGTTTCCTTTCTGAAAACATATTCATGAGAAATTTTGCCTACATAGGTAGGCACCATCATTGGTTTCGGACATCTGCAATGCTCATGCAACTTTTGAATAGTTTTACCTTCCACCTAGCGTGTTTGCTGAGAAATATGTGACTGAACTCCTCATTTTTGTCTTAAGCAATTTCGTAATCAGTGAGTTTGTTCACTCATCCAAATTTAAGCTTCATCTATGTGCATCTAAAAAGGGCTTTTGAAATTTTAGACTTTTCTTCTAGTTGTAGATGCGAAGCCTAAAGTAGTTTCGTAGATATATTGTACTAGTATGTCATGAAATGAAAGGTACAAAATGTGGGTGAGAATCCGTCTGGAGTGCAAAATTTTTATCTTGATTAAGGAACTGAAATTTTCCCTTGATTTTCGGTAGCGAGAATTTATCTACCAACCAGCAGCATCTTCATGCGTTTAACCCTTCCATGTGCTCTTGTTCAAACTAATCCGTGTTGGTTGCAGGGACTCCGAGAAGTTCACATCAGGTTCGGGGCTGAAACTCGGCTTGAGAGCTGGATGCCACCTGATCAGACCAGTTTTCAGGAGCGTTCAGTTCATGGTTGGTCCGCATCAAGGCCTTGAAGCTGTCTTTTGTGGTCATTTGATAGGAAGTCGACTAGAGGGTCCAGTAAGGTGTCCGTGCGTGTCTTAAGATCTGTTTACTTCAACAAAAATCGGAAAATCTCGAGCTTCGATGTGAAGCTTGATTCGTGATTCAGATGTTTTCGGTGCTGGTTTCTATCGTTTTTATTGCCGACGTTTCTTTTTCTTTTTATTGGCCAAGTGTATTCCTGGATTTTGAAGCTTCTCTACGAGGAGTTTGGCAGGCTCCTCGGGGAGATCCCGAGTGGCTCTTGACATTTCTTTTCTAATTCACACAATACTTAGGATAGAACTTTAATCATTTCATGCATGTCTTTAATAATAAAAACCAAAAAATCAGAAAATTTCAAATTTTAATAAAGGGCAAATACAACACTTAAATATGCCTAGTATGGCATTAATATGCTCAACTTTTTTATCACAAAAAATCCTGAATTTGTTCACTGTGATATAAATATGTTTAATTTTTTTGGGTCAAGAAAAACTCCAAATTTATGACATATATGCCTTTTATTATAGTTCCATCCATGCTCTATTTATCATATTTGTATAAGTTTTGGATTTTTATTACACAAAAATGTTAAGGATATTTGCAGGCATTCATTATGGGAATGGTATAAAATTAGGAGTCATAAATAATTTTTTATTAACATTTAGAAGAATCATATTTGTGATAATTATCCATGCATCGTATAGAATAGGAAGCATGTAACTTTAGGCAATTGCATCCTAGGCATTTTAGGATAGTTTCTTTCCGTTAAAAAAAGGTATTAACATCTCGAAAATCTTAAGTTAGTATATCCAAATTAAAATCACAAACAAGTATACATATGATAGATTTACGCTTCATTTGATTTAATTAAATTTGACCATCGAATTTAGATGACGAGTGTAAATATGAGTGTATCAATTTGTGATTTTTTTTATTAATTTAATTTAATGGAAACTAACAAAGTATTATCATAAATGTACTAATTTGGAGTCTTTTGTAGACAAAAAATTAGTTTTGATTAAATTTGTCACCGGTGTATCAGTTTAGGTTTTTGATAGTTAAAAAATCACTTTGGGATAAATCTATCTATCAGTTTGGAGTTTTCATAGTATTAAAACCTTAAGAAAAAAAGCATATGTAATCACCGCCTTGATGGTCATGATGGTTTGGGCTCTCTCCCTCTCATGAAGGGGAGGAGTTCGAATCTCTTCACGGTCGCTTGGGGTCTTAAGTGGAATGTCGGGAGTGGTGGGTTCTCCCGCTTACATGTCTCCCCAGGTTTACTCTCCGGCTGCCGATTGTATGGACTTCCTAAGTCACAAAAAAAGAAGAAGAAGAAGCATATGTATATCTCGATATCAGAAAATATTACATGTCATTCTAGGTTAGATATCATTTTAAAATTTAGGACTAAATTGACCAAATTAAAATGTTTAAAACTAAATTCGTACAAGCGCAATAGATTGTTGACTTTTTTAGTTTATTAGTAATTTTTACGGGGTTCTTGGGTCACCAAAAAAAAAAGAAAAAAGCATATGTATATCTCGATGTCAAAAAATATTACATGTCATTCTAGGTTAGATATCATTTTAAAATTTAGGATTAAATTGACCAAATTAAAATGTTTAAAACTAAATATGTACAAGCGCAATAGATTGTTGACTTTTTTAGTTTATTAATAATTTGTACGGGGTTTCGAGTCACCGTAAAAAAAAAAAAAAAAAAAAACATATGTATATCTCGATGTCGAAAATATTACATGTCATTCTAGGTTAGATATTATTTTAAAATTTATGATTCAATTGATCAAATTAAAATGTTTAAAATTAAATTCGTACAAGCGAAAATAGATTGTTGACTTTTTTTGTTTATTAGTAGTTTTCTCGCATTGCAATGAATTCTAAAATACTCTACTTTCCTCAACTAAATTCTAAAAGTGGCAAATGGACGTCATTGAACTTGAATGGAATGCTATGCATGTCAACGGAAAATCACTTTCTTTAAATGGAACTGCAGAAGAAAACATGGAGCATATAAGTATGCAAATTTCTAAATGGTAATAATACCTAAAATGAGCTTTTAGTTTAATCTAATTTAATCAAGTTCTTGTAACTAGATTTTCTTATTCGCAATGTAAAGAGGTCTTCCGTACTTTATCAGGTTCCCTAGTAGGCCTAATAAATAAAATAGTGATGATTTCAAAAAAAGTAACATAGTAATGAAAGAAATCAAGTTGCAACCAGTAAGGATTATTTATGCCCACCCAATAATTCATGAGCTCTATTGAGATCCATTTAGGGAGGGGGATCATGACAAATCTAGATCATCGAACCATATGTCTTATAACCCATTTATTTATGTGAGCCATTCATTCGAGATAATAAGATTCAGGTCTCTCCTCCTATCCAATTTTTTTTTTTTGTTCTTAGGCTAATGCTTTCGATCTTTCAAGGCGGTAACTTTGAGGGCGAATGAGACAATCATCATCAGCACACGGACCCATTAGGACCCCCCCAACCGAGCCAGGGCCATGCCATTCCACATTCGAATTCTCGAAACAAACAACATTCGAATTTGCCGGTCCGAGAAGGGAGTGGGATTCGACGGTCCAGCTGACCAAAAGGCTCTTCCTTTCTTTAATAAAAATGTCATCTTTACGGGTAGCGGGGGAAGTTGGAGATGATGGTCCTACCCATCGTTGAATCTTCCCCACGTTGTTTCTCCTCTGTCTCTCTCTCTCTCTCTCGTTCCCACGATCCCTTTTCTCCTGCGGGCAGGCGAAGACAGAGTCTTTCTTCCTGTTCTGTTCTGTTCTGTTCTGTTCTCTGCCGTTGTCTCTGTTTTGCGCGCACAATTCAGAGCCGAGGAGGAGGAAGAGGAAGAGGGTAGGCGGTGGATCGGCGGCATATTCGTGTTGAAGCGAGACGCGGGGCGATAAACCCACCCCTCCCCTTCCCCATGGTACCCGTCTTCCTCCTCTTCCTGACGTGGGTCCTCGCCGCGAGCTCCGGCGTCGGCGGCGGCGGCAACTACGGCGTCTTCAGCCTCAAGTACCGGTACTACGGGCAGGAGACGTCCCTCAGCGCCCTCAAGGCCCACGACACCCAGCGCCAGCTCCAGCTCCGTATCCTCGCCGGCGTTGATCTCCCCCTGGGCGGCACCGTCCGCCCTGACGCCGTCGGGTACGAATTTCCGTCGCTCTCTGGCTTGGTTTCCTTATCTATTACGTCCTCGGGTCGGGTTCCGTCGGAGTCGTCGATTCTGCCGGTGGTCGATGTGGTTGACTTGTGCGACTCCCTATTAGGAGCTGATAAAACACGACTTGTTGTATGTTTTTTGCATGAGGGCAGCTAGTGTTTGGATGATCAGACGGGCGTAGTTGAATATAGGTGTCAATTCCATTCCATTTTGTGTGTGGAAACTGATTTCTGGGTCTGGATTCTTTTAGGCTTTATTATGCGAAAATCGGGATTGGGACCCCTGCGAAGGACTACTATGTACAAGTCGACACGGGGAGTGATCTCATGTGGATCAATTGTATTCAGTGCAGAGAGTGCCCCACAAGAAGCTCCCTTGGTGTATGTAAATGCTTGCGTCTCTGTAGTTGTTCCTCTGTTCTAGTCTTTCCTGACTCAACGATTCTTTGATCTGACTCATTGTCTTTATTCTATTAGATAGACCTCACGCTGTATGATATAGAGCAATCAGAAACTGGTAAACTGGTCTACTGTGATAACCCGTTTTGCGTAGGGTATAATGGTCCCTTGTCAGGCTGCAGCGCTAATGTGTCTTGTCCATATCTTGAGATATATGGTGATGGGAGCTCCACTGCTGGATACTTTGTGAAGGATGTGGTGTTATACGATCAAGTATCTGGAGATCTCCAGACAACAACTGCAAATGGAAGCGTTATATTCGGGTCAGTTTCATCTTCATTGTTTAAGTAATACGCTAGTAGGGTTCTTGACCTTCAGCTGTTTCTCGAACTTGTTACTAGGAGAGGGGTCCTTGGTACAACATAATAGGACTGTGTCTTCTGATTTTGTGCTTCTATAGCTCATTGACTGTTGGCTTGTAATTGAAACAAATGAGACGTATGTGTTCTTTTGCTTTTAAACTACCTGTCTTAGTACCATGGTGGCATATTTGAGGAGAAATAGCATAAAATTAGGGGTATCACGGACAAAGTAGCAATTGACAGAGTGTTTTGGTGGTTGGTTGGTGGAGGGGGTATTGCATACAAATTGCAGTGAGGAATTTGTTGAATGGTCTATTACATGTTCAGTTCAGTCTTTAAATTGGTTTTGCTGCTTGTGACATATAGGTGTGGCGAGAGACAATCTGGAGATTTAGGTTCAGATAATGAAGAGGCACTTGATGGCATCCTTGGTTTTGGAAAATCAAATTCATCGATGATTTCACAGCTAGCTTCATCTGGAGATGTCAAAAAGATGTTTGCTCACTGTTTAGATGGTACAAATGGTGGTGGTATCTTTGCAATTGGACGCGTTATTCAACCAAAAGTGAATACAACTCCTATGGTTCCTGACCAGTATGTTTTCTTCTCCTACTTTCTTTTGGGCATTTTGATGCATTTCCAAGTTGCATATCTTGTAAATTGTCTTCATTTAAATTTTAGTCGTACTTTTCTGTTTGAGTGGTTTCCTCCTTTGTACTAGTTCCTTCATATTAAATTTTTTAAATTCTCTATATACTCTTGGTATCACTGGCCAAAAAACCCTGATATTTGTTGGAATTTTTGTCCTTGTCCCTGTCCTCGTCCTGATTTTCAGTCTTGCTGATTTAATTTAAGTGAAAAAGGTAACTCTAGAAGGACTTCTTCATTTGGTGCTATGATCACTCGGCACGTATATGATGTGAAAGCACCTGTTAAAGAACTTCTAGAACAGTTGCATTAGCATAATTCTAGTTTGCTGGCCCAGGGCAAGAATTTGCCCCGACATTTATGGACTATAGTTTCTTACCCAAGCGGAGTCATTAGGCTCACTGTTTGGGTGCTATCTGCAAGTTCAATCTGGTAAATGTAGGACTTATCCGCTGTGCTCAAGCCCACCCTGCTATCAGATGAGAATGGAGTTCATACATGGTGTGCTCAGTTTCCTTAGAAGAAGTTTTGTCTTGCTATAAATATAACCTATAATGTCAATGATTTTGCTTATGGTGTTGTTTCTGGATGCCAACTTTAGTCCAGTAATTTTAACATGTGCTAAGTCAAGTTTATGTAATCTCTTTTGTAATATTTACAGGCCACATTACAGTGTCAACATGACTGCAGTTCAAGTCGGTCTTGAGTTGCTAAATCTTACAACGGATGTGTTTGAGATAGGAGACAGAAAGGGCACCATACTTGACAGTGGTACAACCTTGGCCTACCTTCCAGAAATTATCTATCAGCCATTAGTAAGCAAGGTCGGTGGTATAACAGGATGTCGATGTTCAGTATTCTCCCATATTGCTCACTTGGATGCATTTGTGCCTTTTTTGTTTTCAGATTATTGGTCAGCAGCCTGATTTGAAGGTCCGCACGGTTAATGATGAATACACTTGCTTCCAATATTCGGAGAGGTATAGTGTATCTATAGTCACATTGACATTGATCCATCATTCAGAAAAGGCATTTTGTGGTTATATATGTTGCATTTGATTTTATAAATGTTTTTTCCCTGTAAAGGAATTTGATAAATGGGTCAGGAATCTGCATAGTGCTTTCGCCAATATTAACACCTTCATAGCGGGAAAAATGAAGAAAAAGAGGTCTAGATGGACTAGCAAAATGTTTTTGAGTGGGAGGTTTGAGATCCCCTCTCAGCCAAATTTATGTCCCAAAGCAAAAGAGGATTATGTGTCTGCAGTTTTTCAATAAAGCCTTTGTAGCGTTTCCGGTTCTGACTTAGTCTTGTTCCGGTTGTGAATTTATACTTAAGTGTGCTAATTCTAAAAGAGTTCTGTTAGGAAGATTTGTTCCCCCTAAGGGGCATGGAATCTTTTTTGTGCATGCCAACTACTGCCACTGCTTCTGGCTTTCACAAGAGCCAATAGTTGATAGCTGATTTCACAAGCCTGAAAGAAGAGAAAAGATTATGGTGTCAAAGTTCCTTTTTGATTTTAAAAGAGTTTCGGGGGGATGTGATCTTGTGTCAGTAGTATTCACATGATTTTGACATTCATTTAATTTCCGAACATAGATTCCTTCACACGGTGCTATAATGCATTGTGTAGCTTGTACCTTTTATTGCACGATAACTATATGATCTCATTCATGTATGTTTCTCCTGTTGCAGCGTTGATGAAGGATTTCCTAATGTCACCTTTCATTTTGAAAATTCGCTCACTCTGAATGTTCATCCTCGTGAATATCTATTTCCTTATGTAAGTATGATGACCTGCAATCTCTGTTTGTTATACCATAAAAGGGTCAGGGACCTTATTTTTAATAGAAAAGTAGAGGAACTATGGGTCCTAATTCTTCTTGGAGTAAGATAAATGATGTTTGACATTGATGTTATGGAGGTCCTTGATAGTTGATATCCTAATGAGGAACTCAGTTAATCACTTTCTAATATTAAAATAGAAAATTTGGGATGTTTTCCAAAATCAAACACGGCCAAAGCTGCCAGGGATCCGGGGCTCGCTTCATTCTATACTATCAGTCCTATTTGTCTGTATATGCCACTTACAGTAGTTATAAAGTTGTCTGGAAGTGAATGAAAAGGATCTCTGAAATGTCGGGGAGTGTTGAGCTGTCAACCCTGTCTTCTCCAGTGTCAAGGTGGCAAGACCCTGTCTCTTGTGGCAACTAGAGCTGGTGGAGCTCATGGTAATAATTTGTTCGTCTGAAGGAAGAGGTTCCCTGGTTCAAGCAGGGGCAATCGGTAGAACTTTAGAGCTGGTCTTAAAAGGGATCCACTGAGGAGCTCTGGTTTTCATGGAGATTAATAAGATAGAAATGTATCAATTTACTACCTATTTAGTCACTTAGAACTCCCAATGTTTTGTGCATAGTCTGCAAATGATGCTGATTGCACATCCCAGCGTACACCGCAAATTGAGACAAATAAATAATGAAAAACTGAATATTTCCTTGCTTCTGCTAAGGGAATTAGGGAAAGCTAAAAAAATTAATGGATTAATGGGTGAATAAGATGGATCAATTTCATGATAAGTTATTGTAAATAACAGGTATATAATTTATCATCGTGGCTTGGACATAAATGTGTTAAAATTTCACTGCCATTCAATATGCAAGCAGGACACTAACGAAAGGGATTAAGATTGATGGGCTATATCGGGTAGGACCTGGATGTATAGGACCAATTAGTGTACTCTTCTATTCGCATGATATTTGGTAATTGGGCTGGTGGCAAGATGGGTCTGAGTATCTATTATCTATTCACCTTTCCTATTTTATGCATCTATATTGAGTTCATTCATTTCAAAGGTTCATTTTCCTAATACTGGATTCTCAGGAAGGTTTATGGTGTATCGGTTGGCAAAATAGTGGGATGCAGTCTAGTGACAGAAGGAACTTGACACTTCTTGGAGGTATATTAATGTGTAATATTACATGTCTTCTTACAAAACCCTCATTGTCGTATCATATTTTCTTCTTCATTTGGAAATTTGGTATTTGGCAAACGTTAATCACCTAAGAATTTTCTTGGCCGATATAAAAAGAGCATTCTCTGTGTAAGATTTGATCCCCTTCCTTGGACACTTGATTTCTGCATCCAGCTGATCTCTACAGTGTAAGCCTTGTGTCTGATGTATTGTCCCAGAGATGTCAGCATTAGTTATCCCTATAGCTATTACTAACAAGCTGTCCTTAAGCCAAAGGACACTTGATTTCTGCCTCCACTTGATCTCCACAATATAAACCTCTTGTCTGAGGTATTGATTGTACCAGAGGTGTCAGCACTAATAATCCCTGTAGCTATTACTCTCTCTCTCTATCTCTCTCTCTCTATATCTACATCAAGTGTTATTGCCTTAATGGCTCCACAGTTTCTTAATATACGTTGTCGATGCCCGTGAAGCAGGTTTGAGGTTTCGATACCTAAAAACCAATGTCTAACTCTGCAATCTTAATTTTGGTTCTCACAAGGGCTTGATTTCAATGTTCTGAGAGGACATAAACTTCTCTTTGGAGAAAATAATAGTAGGCATGTCAATAGCATGTCATCAGTGAGGATGAGAAAGTCCTTGAGCATTCACTGCCTGATGAAACTTTCTTTTATGGGCAATTCTGCCCCAGTTTAGAGTCATGGTCCTCTCAAATCCTCCATGGTTCTCAAGGCAATTTTTTTCATGCCATTCTTATCAAAATTAACCATCAATCTCTCTATATGTTAAGGAAGCTCCCTATCGTATCAGAGAGTGTGTTGTGGCCAACAGCATGCTTCACTGTACATCGAAAAAGTTAGATCTTTTAGGTATCCTAGTTTCACCATTTTGCGGCAGCAGGTTATATTTGACCAATTGGCTTTTGAACTTACTTTTCCCCAGTTGTTTGTTCTGACCTCATATTTTGTGAGTACTGCTGCTTTGCTCTCTTAAAATTTGTTATTCTGCCTCCTTACTTTCTGAGACGACCAGCTGCTTCCACTTGGGGTATTCCAATGGTAGATTAACTTAAATTGTTGTACCTTTTTTATCTTTTAGTTGAGGCTTTTAGGTCTCTAATCCTGTAAATGTTTGTTTGGTTGAGATATGTAACCAGAGTTTTATGAAGAAACTAAGTGTATGGATCATCTTCAGCAGTATTCCTAGGGATTGACATTGAATGAAGTCCGTTGGTACTTCTATGACAGTTAAAAACTTTTGTTAAGTTTGGACACATCAAACACAGAATTTCTTGTACTTGATGTCAAGAAGCCTGATATCTTGTTTGGTCCATCACTGAGCTGTTGTGGATGATGCCATTCCAAATTTTCACTGTCAAAAGCTGTTATAGCGGTTCTTTTCCCATACTTAAAGAATCTATGCTAAGCTTCATGTGCTGCTTTGCAGATTTAGTGCTTTCAAATAAGCTTGTTGTGTATGATCTGGAAAAGCAGGCCATTGGATGGACGGAGTACAATTGTAAGTACCACGTCACTTTTCCTCTGTCATTTATGGATCTTTTCTTCATTCCACTATGTTTCCATTGAACTCGTATAAGGGTAGGAATATCCTAGTACTCTCAAGTTGTAGGTGAGAATTGGATGTTAAGGTCTAAATTGAACAGTTGAACAAGAAGCATTTGCTTTTTCATGCTATTTTTCTACCGTGGAGGTCTCCTACCTTGTCTGTTTGTTTGGTTATAAAGGAACAACAACCTTGGACATTACTAGGATCAATGATTCTATAAAATTTAAGGTTAATGAGCAACTATTCCTGTTTCTTGACCTCTTGTTGTTTCTTTCAGGCTCTTCAAGCATTAAGCTGCAAGATGAACACAGTGGAACAGTACATTTAGTAGGTTCCCATTACATTTCCTCTGAAAGCCCTCCTCCTTGTGATGTAACGGTGTTGGTTCCGTTCATTTTACTGTTGACGCTGCTGCAGATATTCATACACCAAAACATGTGAGAGTCAATCAAATAAAGGTGAAAGTTAACATATAGGGAAGATTGTTAAACTGATCACACAACTGTGAAGTAGGCACTTTTGACGATTGGTAGTGATCATGGTTTGCCCGGGCATCCTAGGATAATGTAGTTTGTCATTTTGGGTTAATAATTTTTGTCCCCAAAGTGAGAATCTTATTTTACCCATAGCTAATGCATGTATAGTCTCTCTCTCTCTCTCTCTCTCTCCCCCCCCTTCTCACATGTGCAAACAATTCTATAAAAGGCCAAGGAATCCAAATACAGATATTCCTCTCTGATTTTAGTTCTGCTGAAGTTTTGTGTTGGAAATTTTTGCTTGTAATCTCTTGAACATTCTATAAACTGGACTTGCAAAAAATGGTTCTTACATGTTTTTATATTGCTTTTCCTGCTAGCCCAAAATACGGTCGGTTCTTTAGGTTCCTTAACTACAATGTAATTACTCAAGATCAGACTGGGACATCCGGTGCTGGGGGGGTGCACAAATGCCTTTATCTTTATATGAATCTGACCGGTTGTATCTTTCAGAGTGGGGAAAAACTGAAATTAAGGGACACATGAAGCTCAAACTGTAGTTTCGTCGTATACCTTGTGATTTTGTTCAGCTGTGATATTCGATATTTTGTTAGTCGAGGCGCAGTGTCTAAATCAATTCCGGAAATTGAGCATAGTTCTTGCTAACTAAGCAAGGTGCGTTTGGTAATATTTATGTTCTGAAAACAATTCTTTTTCAAAAATATTTTTTTCTATTTCTCGTTTCTAACAATTTTTAAGTATTCAAATGGGTTTGGTAACTATACAAAATTTCTATTCCTAAGAAAAAAATGTGTTTGGCATGATCTAATATATTTTTATGATTTAATTTTTTTAATTTATTAATAATTTTATTACATTTTTTTCTTTTTTTTTTTCTTCTCCTTCTTCTAGCTAGTCACTGGCAGGCGATTGGCTAGACAAGGGCCGACAAGGTCGGTTTTGAGGGAGGCTCGCCAGTCACCCCAAACCTCGTCGTGATTGGGTGAGACTCCGCCCGGCCACCGGCGAGGTTGAGCCTTGTTGTGGTTGGGCGAGTCTAGGCCACTACAAGGTTGGCCTCGCCTGGCCAAGGCGAGGCTTGGGGGGGCCGGCGAGGTCACTGGAGCCTCGTCTGGCCAATCATCAGTCGGCGCCAAGGCTAATGACTGACTAGGAGAAGAAGGGAGGAAGAGAGAGAAAAAAAAAAGAAAACAAAGAAAAGGATAGGGGAAAAAATTGATAATTGATTCTTGTTTCTTGAATTGTTCCGGGAATAAGAAGTAATATATATATATTTTTTTTGTTTCTTGTTTCTATTTTAGATTTGTTTTCAGGAACAAAAAACTTACCAAACGCATTTTTATTCTATTTCAACTTCTAGGAAAAAAAAACAGAAATACTTGTTCTTGAAAGTGTTACTAAACGCACCATAAATCACTATTTATGATTTGTCATATACTAAGGTTGACATCATAGATAGCGTTGATCATTCTCTCTGCATTTACTAGTTAAAATCTTGCATCTCACTTTTGTTTGTGATCCTTCTGTGGAAAAGAGGTGATCAATACAATCAAACTGTTGTGCAAACGTTAGTATACACACGAGGTGGATATGCCTGCAACGCGCTTTTGTACTTTGTTTTTCTAGGTTTCGGCATTTAGACCTATCGACACGCTTTTTACAGGCATTCTTCCTCGTACATGATTGGTCTTAGATCTTGCATAATGGTGCATATGTCTCCGACTGGATGCATGCACTCGATCTATCTAATAATAATCCAAGACTCTCTCTTAGAAGGAATTTTTGGAGGGATTTCAACACGCCTGATTATATTCCACTATAGCAAAAGATACAGATTGAGTCTAAGCCTCACTCGCATTGGAAATCCCAAGAACTAGGGTTCAAAGAAAACTTGGAATGTGAGTAGGTGAAGGAGAGCTTTTGGAGGGGCGGCAATGGCAAGCCCCCGCCGACCACACAATCGTTGCGATCCACCACCTTGAGCAGCCTTGGGCTAACCAAGGACTGATTGAAGCTCCCGCATTCCACGTGCACATTGATTACCGGACACATGGGGCAGTTGTTCTGCACTTCGACCCTGAACTTAGGAGGATCTCCGAATCCAACTTGAGTCTGCTTCACCGTCGGGCCGTTGGCAGCGCACTTGGCCCCGGACCCTGACACAAACGAGATGGTTAGCATGAACAAGCGACGATGAAACATGGGATAGATATCATCGTATGTCAATGATACGTGACAAGCAGAGAGAGAGAGAGAGAGAGAGAGACCAGAATGAAAGAGGCCGGAGAAGGAGAGGAAGAACCAGGCAAGGAGAGCGAAGGATGCTATGCATTTCATGTTGAGCAACCGAGAGAGAGAGAGGGAGACAATTTGGACGGAGTGTTTGAATGATTGTCTTGTGTCCTTGGGGTCGCATGCAACCCTCCTTGATGTTTATAGGCATTGGGAAAAGAAGATTAGCGTGCATGAACGCTCGTTCAATAAGATGAGATGGTAAGCTGATACAGTAACGATGAAATAAAACACGGTCATTGGAGAGAGGGAGAGAGAGAGAGAGCTTTGGTCACATGTTTGAGGTCAGAAGCAAAAGGGCCTCTGGCCAATAATTCGACCTGCAAAAGGAGATGCGCCTCTGCAAATCCCAAGCATGGCCCCCTCCCTCTGTTTCCCTCTCTTTCTCGCTGAGTCCACATGCTCTGGTTCACCAATGCAGTGGCAAGTCCACGAGAAGGCCATCACGAGACCGAATTGCGATGGGGACGGGTCGTGCTAAAGGAGACACGCCCTGGAATAAAGTATCGTCCGTATCTAATTAGCCCTTGTTTTTTCCAGTCTTGGGAAGTGACTTTGTCGATGCACAAACTCCGCGCGTCGGGAAGCAGTCGACTCCCGTGCTTCCTGACTTGTAATCTGCAAATCGCAGAAAAGGGAGATTCCCCGGGTCTTTTACCTTACTCTCGAACGCTTGAAGAAGGTATTCATAGTAGGGAGAGAGAGAGAGAGAGAGAGAGTGAGTCTCATTTTATAGGGAGAATAGTAGTGTTATGGACTTGATTAATATGCCCCACGAAAGGTTTGTAGTTTGGGCAAAAGCCACAAAATCATACTATATTCATTTTGACATATTTATCAAATTTTTTTTTTCAATAACACCAAAATCTAAAACCATGACTACGATCTAAATGCCCTTTGTTAAGATCCGTTAAAAAAAATTTGCCTGTATAATATCATAAATCAAACTGCATTGACATGACACACGGGTGATTTAAATAAAATAAAAATGATGTTTTGACTGAAAAATAATTTGACAAAACCTTGAGGTAGGGTAAATGCATCACATAAACAAAATTGAGGTTTTTTTTTTTTTTTTATATCAAGAATAAATTTAGGATATGTGTCACAATAGGCATAATTTTAGTTTTTTTTTTGTCACAAAAAAAAAAACTTAAAGTAAATATGCTATGGTGGGTATAGTGAAAATTTTTATAGCTTTTTCCCTTGTAGTTTATATGTCGTCATATGTGTCAACCGAACTCACCATGGGTTTGTAGCTTGTATGGATTCGGACCGAATCGACATTAAAATTCTTTTACTTTATGTGAATATAATCAACCCTAACGAATGTTGTTTTCATGAATTTTCTTTTCATGAAATATAATTTTAGTGACCACGACTCAATTAAGACCCAAGCCAAATCCACCCACTACCTCCCATTTCGAGAGTGCATCGATCAAATCCGTCGCCGCCATCACTTCATCATCGCTACCACTAGCTTCACCTCGACGTTGCCACCGCTGACAGTGCCATCTCTACGTAGCTAAATCCCAACATTTGAAGGAAGGAAAGCGTCGCAAAATCCCGTGAGATGCTCATCACATCACAGTCCGAAGCGAAAATCGACTAAACCAACTTGCATCTTCTCCGTCTGTACTCCTTTGCTTTTTTGGGCTCCAGAAAACAACCTCGTATCGTATCTTCAACAAGTGAACGCTATCCAACAAACCTTAAAAGGACGAAAGGGACACTTCAAGACGAGAGAACCGCAGCTAAGGATTATCCAAATCATATCCAAAACAATATGCACATAGTAAGGGAAAAGAGTGAAGACATATAACGACAGCTATGACATCAAGAAATCAAATCCGAAAAACAAAAGACATCACTTTCAATGCTTCCACTTACCAATAAGAATAAAATTACAGGAGAAACCAAAGGAAGGCTGGGAACAACAAGCCGACCCAGGACAAAAACAAAGGCCAGCGCCCACCTCCCCAGCCAATAATTCACAAAACCCCCCCAACCCAAAATATGGAAAAGAAGAAAAAAAGAAGAAAAAGTCCTTCATCCTCACTTTCTTCATTTATGAATACAACTGGTAAAAGAATCAAGTAAGATATTGAAGAATTCTATGTACTGATGAAGAATTATCAAAAAGATCATCAGGTTGCTGACCTTGAAACACCACATCACAGAGAGCCCCTACCAAGAAGGGCAGCCCTCAGATGATGTCGAACCCCCACATCTTTTTTTATTCAAAACTCTTGAGGCCTACTCACCACAGGGCATTACTGCTTTCAAGGGTTCTCTTGAGAAGATACCATTTGCTCATTGGATGCGGATTCGGAAGTAGCATGACTGCTCGAATTTGAATCGAGGAAGAGGCAAACCACTGCACAGTCGTCAACCTTGGCATATGGATACTTGAGCCTCCAAGCTCGAATGGCTGACTCAACTAAAGTTCTTGCAGCACTTGACCTCGGTGCTGAGGCCACTATGTCTACAACTTCGTCGTTTGAGAGGACATCCCAAATCTGTCGAAAGAGGCAAGGCAATAACAACACAAGTTATTTAAACATGAGCACCAAGTACCCGAATTTTCGAGTATACAAAACCCTTTTTTTTCTTTCAGTGTCCATCTGGTAATTTCTATTAAAGGGACATTTATGTTGAGAACTCAGGGAAAAAGAAAATAACCATAACGAAGTTTGGCAGATGACAAACTGAAACTAAGGCAGTAGACAAAGCTTCTATTCATCCAGTGCAAAGATAAGATGCTTGTAATAAACAACTGTCCAAGAAGAAATGTTATCATCTCCCATAGATACATGCATAATGTACAAGGTCAAAGTTACTTCTCTTTGTATAAAACTGAGCGCCATAGACAATCCTCTAAAGGCAGTTATGACATACTAAAGGTCGTGTTTTTGTATTATAGTAATGCCTTCTTTAGGCATCCCCACTCCATTTTAAGAATGTGTTTCCATTTCAAGACTTGATATAATGGATATGCTTTAAATCAAAACTATGCATGACATACCCATGGACATAATGAACCAAATTAGGAGAAGATAAAAGGCTTCTTTCCCTAGAATCTGAGAGCATATAGTTTCTTCACCTATCACTCACAATATCATGATAATAAGAATTGGCAGACTTCTTACCCCATCAGTGGCCAACACTACAAATTCATCCCTATCAGTGAGGCGTCGATAAGAAATCTCCGGTATGGAAATCAAACCAAAGTCTTTAAGGCAGAAGTCTCCGAATGCTCGAGCCATGGCAAGGCCAGGAGAGTCACAGTTGGGAAGCCATACTCGTGCAACCTCAGGTTCATTCTTTAGAGCAAAAACTCTCCCTCTACACAGCCTGATCCTCTCTAATTCTCCTGCAGGGCGACAAGACAATTTGAAAGGTGCACTTCTTGTAAACTGGGAAGAATTGAATTTCTATTGCCCAACACAATATATTGCAGAATCTATTGTCAAGGAACACAAGACGGGAAGCTTGGTGCTGAGCAACAAGTTCACAAAAGCATCCTATGCCACATCAATATCTCCAAAATCTTAAGCTAAATTAGAAAATCATGAAGCTTTTGAAGCACAAATCTCCCAATAATTCCTCTGTGAAATTCTTCCCCTACTCCGGTGATCGAATACGAAGACAATCATTTTTAGCAGTACTGACCAAGAAAACTTTGTAACCCACGCTTATAATCACATTTTGTAACATCAATACCTAGAAACCAGCTTAAACACATGTTAATATGCTTAATTCCTCTCGTGTTGGACATATATTTCTTCTATTTATACGGACTCCGAATTTCACAAAACAAGAAAGTTTAGTGACAATATCGGGCCAACCTAAGTAACTAATGAACTTCTGCCAACATGTCTCACCTTTCACGTATTTTTATAAACAAGGAATGTAAGACAAAGACAACAGTTCAAGGAAAGAAGAGCAGAAAGTACGACTCCTGGTAGTCGATGATGTAGCAAAATTGCAAAGGTATGGTTCAAGAACATTTGAGACCCACAGAGAGAGAGAGAGAGAGAGAGAGAGAGAGAGCTACTTGGAAGATCCGGTTTGAGGTCTATAGTCAACTGGACAGCAATCAGAGAGTTATTTTTGTCCCTGGTACCCAACACAGCTCTAGAATCCCCGACATTTCCGATCAGAAGATCATGACCCTGCAAATGTCGAAACAAAGTGAAAAATGAGTAATTGAGTAAAGGGGAAAAGATCACAGGATAGTAGATGGCTATCACCCAATAAGCTTCTCAACCAACTTGAAAGTGAACTGACCACAAATTTCATGCCTTTTCTTGACGGCAAGTATCTTAACTTACCTGTTTGACCAAGGTGACTGCGGTTGTCCCACTGCAATAGCAATCGATCTGTGGGTGAAACTTGAGCTCTTTGTCCATAACCTTAAAGGCCTTCATGAACGACTCCTTCAATGTGAGAATAGTATCAGAATGATTCTCGATAGTCTTTATTGAGGTCTCTTCCGAGTTCATACTTCCCATGGCACTGCTGCTGAAGTCACTATGCCCATCTGCGCTGCCAACTTTCAATTCCCATAGAGCACTCAGTTTCAAAGGGAGAGAATCCCTGACCTTCTTAGCTACCATATGACCAAATGGACCATGGCCATCAAAAACACCACAAAGTATAGTATCTGTCTTGGAGCCAAAATTCTGTGGAGAAAGTAAAATTAGAGGTGAAACCTAGATAAAAAAAAAATTCAAAAAACAGACTTTAGCTTATCTATCAAGACACCGGATCTGCTCACTTCATATTATCAGAGGCCTTTAACTTACCACTAGGCAGCTGTCAACATAAATAATGACCACTATTTCTTTTTAAATACATCTGCCGGTAAGCCATACTAGACAGTGAGGTGCATATCTAAAAGTTCATTCATTTTGTACTGCACAGAGTATCTAAATGAAAGTTACCTTAAAGAGGATCAAGTACAAATTGAGACACCTATACGGGACTCGTTTGCAGCATGTCTAGAGCACATAATCCAGTATTCAATAATTAAAATCAGCATAACATATACAGAGTCACAGGACAAATTCAAGCATTTAATTGCATAATTTTCTTATTTTTTTTGGGTCTGACTACTTGCATAATTTATTGGTGGTAGTTTCTCTAATATTTATATTCCCCGCAATTAATGCATGCAACCACACAAAACAATGGCATAATGGTTGTCTAGACTCACAGCAATGAGTTACAAGCCAGCCTCATCTCTTTTGTACACTTAAATCTTGTCCATCTTTAATTCAATATGCTACTAAATTTTAATGATCCGAAACATAATAGCACCAAATATTTGGAACTGGATTCAAAGTCCGAATATCCACAACAAGAGGTTGGTACTAGGTTCAGAAAGGGATAATATTGTTAAAGATTAACCAAATCAATTGTGGATGAACTAACGGACCTCCCAAACAATCATGGCATCCTGGTTGATCCCTTTCTTGCCTTGCCTGGTGAACAGAGACGCGGCATCGCTGGACCCGTTCAAGAATATCCTTCCCGGAATCCGGTGCAGCCACATCTCCATCTTCGACTCGAACGAGGAATTCCTCCTCGTCTGCCTCTTCCGAGACGAGCTCTTCGCCTTGGCGCTGCCTGACGAAGATGCCGGGGCATAGGGGACCGAGCTCGCCTCTGCCCCGGAGAGGCACGAACCCATCCCCAACGAAACGGCCTTGCAAATGTTCAGCAAGCAGTCCAGTCCTACCAAACACTGTGCATCCGAGCCCCGCCGTATCTCCACGATGCCTTTATTCGTCGCCGTTTTGGCTCCGCCGGAAGAATCAATCAAATCCCCAAGTTTTCTATCCACAGCCAGTCAACAACAAAACCGCAATCATCAAGCCATAATCTCGCGGTTACCAACAAAAGAAACCACAGAAAAAAAAGAAAAACCACAGACCCACCAGAGCCCACGAAGAACCCGTGATAATACCAAGCACGAGCACAACAACATTACCGAAAGGGGGACAAAAATTTAAGATTTTGCGACGAAACCCACTAATTACCGGGAGATTCGAGGCCGAAAACCGCCGACCCTCTTCCTGGGACCCGAGGGAAACGAAGAAGATTGCGAAAAGACACCGAAAAGAGCCGAACCCAATTAGAGAAACAGCTGCCCGGAGCCGAATGATCGAAAAATGGGATCGTCCCTCCACTCCTGGCAGCAATTTGGGAAGCACCCGGAATTCTTCCCGCGGACGTCAATCCTGTTCCATTGATGAGGGGGCGGGAAGGGGGGTCTCACCAAACGTGAAGCAACCGGCTTCCCGTCACGGCGGAAGACGACGGCTGCAATAAAATATGGAAACAGTGGGGGCAGTGGTGGCGGTGGGGGATGAAGAAGGAGTCTATGCCGTCTCGGATTGGACTCTCAGAGAGAGAGAGAGAGAGACGAGTCTATGGCGCGATCTGAACGAGAGAAATGACTTTAAAAAAAAAAAAAAAAAAACTGAAACTTGAAGAAGAAGAAGGTGAAGAAGGAGAATCGGTCGGGGAGATGGGGCAGGGGCAGCAGGGGCAGGGGCAGGAGAGATGCGTAATGCGATCTTCCAGGATGCTTATAATTTGACTCCATTGGTTCTCCGGCTGGGCCCCACCCTCTCTCTCTCTCTCTCTCTCTCCTCTCTGTGCTTCTCTCTCTCTCTCTATGTTTTGTCGTTGTTCGAGGTGGTCTGTTTTCGGATTTCATGAGCCACGTTCGGGTCCCCTTTTTGCATCGACAGAAAAAAAGAAAGGCGGTCTTTTGTTGTCGTTTTGGTAAATCGAAGCACCGCCTACTTCCTGAAATAATTGCAAAAGATAAACATTTGCCGTCGAATCCCGCTAAGGATGGCACGTATTTCAAAGGATTATTACTTAAAAAAAAACCTCAAATTAATAAATCGATAATAAATTTATCTCAAATTTAAATTGATCTTAAATTTATATGAATTTCTAAGTGACTTGCAATGTTAGTTGGGTTTTTGACATGTATTATCTAACTCGAAAATTTTACAATAAAATTTAACATAACTTCAGAAGGTGAATATATCATGAATTTATCATTTTGGAAACCAAAAATTGATTTAGATAGATTTATCGTAGTATCTTGATTTGATTAATTTGAGATTTTTATAATCTAAAAATTAATTTAAAATAAATTTATCATAAGTATATCAGTTTGGAGCCGCTCGTGATATCGACTCTATTTCCAAAAAATTTCAAGCATTTCGCACCACATAATTTTAATGGAGATGAAAACCCTTGGAACATGAAATTCAAGGAACTGAATTTCTTCGCAAATTATTTAATAAAGTTACTCGGAGAATATTTAACGAAGGTTTTCACATGTCATGGGAGCCTCCCCTCGCAGGAAATCGTTTAAGAAATCGGAATATCTTGGCGGACTGTACTTTATAATAAATTTCCGGGGGAATCGGTAGTTTTTTCCGGTTTTCGGCCCGGAAAGAGGGGATACGCTGCGGTGACAGCCGAGTCAATCACGGAGCCACGTGGGCGAACATCCTCGCGCCGCGTGGGGCCCGCTAGTCGGGAAGATTACGCAGCAGCTGTCAACTGCTGTGGCTGCCATGCCAGTGCCAGATTTTCTTGGTCGTATTGTGGAATTTCTTTATCTTTGAATTCTCTCTTTCTCTCTCTCTTTGCCTCTTAATTCTGGGGAATATGAGTTCAATTATTGGTGGGCGTTTCCATGCTAGGGAGTTTGGGGAATTCCTTCCCACAAAAAGGAACGAATTTAGACTCTTTTTAGAGTTGAATAAAACTGCGAAGCACGTTTTTCTTAAGATCGTCATATTTATACAATGACTATGATTTGTTGGAACCAATCATCCTACCTGTGCCCCTAGATTATTAAAGAAAAATTGGTAGACCGATTGATGTTCGTGAGCAGATTTCAATGAGTTATGAGTTGACAACAAAATAAACCAATAAACCAATCATCATAAATTGATGTTATCGCTTAAATGAGTGCCTTTTGTTTCTTTTATGTAAAGGGTCAAGAGCATTTACATATATAAGTTGGAGAACGAAATCGAGTCCATCTTCTTAGCACCCCTTACCTAAATCGTAAACTTATCTTAAACAAGACTCCAAACTCGTTACATACCTAGCTAGAATGAAACCTGTGCAAAGCACAAGATGCAATGGGCAAATAAGAGAACTTAATGTCTCCCATGCACTAATATACCAAATGGGGTATCGCTGCACAAGCATGTCCAATGTATCGTATCAATATAATTACTCAAATGAACTTAACAGAAATCTAAGGCTCGAGATCAAATGAATGGGAATATAGACAATATTACGAATCCACGTAAGATGATTAAGACATCATAATCTTAGTCTCTAGTCAAAATCCTTTTTGAGTTACGTGAATAGCATTCTCATGCATGCCACTTGCCATGCACACTATAAATGGAAACAAAGTTAAAACAAAATAAACAAAAAAAAAACAAACAAAAAAATCGGCGGATGGACCTACGTAGTTGTTGCATTTGGAAATACACTTGAATTCTGATGCTGGTGTTCCTATCCTTTTCGAGGGTTTTGATCATTATTTATTAATTTTGCCTTCTGCGGTTAGGGTTTATCCGAATGATGATAATTGAAAAGGGCACTTTCTGAATTTTCAATCATTTTTTCCCCACGATTGCTTCCGTTTTGCAACCTTGTTTTATCTTCTTGTTGGCACCACTCTCGAGGCGATAATGCTTTTCAAGATTATAAAAACATCGAAAATACTTCAACCTGAATCTACTTGAGAGGCCCCATGTGCTCGCATCTCTGAAGAATATTTAAATGTTTTCATGAAAGGTAAAAATATTTGTTATTTATTTATTCTATAAATAATGCAACGGAACCTAAAATCATGGGCGTTTGACTTGCTTTTTATCTAACGAGAGATGCATTTCATGTGCCTAATATTTTGGGGGAATTTGCTAGCATGTACCTTTCGGCATTGATATAACGTTGGGCAGGTGAAAGCAAAAGGAGAAGGGGTGATGGAACTTTGGACGGGACAGAAGCTTTAGAATGCGCCACGGAAAGGACCAAGAACCATCAATCTCGAAAGTCAATCGAGATCATGATTTCTAGGAAGATTACACATGTGGACGAAAGATACATGAAGAAACGGGAGAGGGCAAAACAATGTCCCACGCAGTTGTGTCAAGCGCAAATTTCTAGCTCGAGAATTGAAAATCGCACCATTCAAATCTTGCTAATCACGTGCCAAATTGCTCTGGATTAGGGATTAGGGTTAGTTGCATGGCCTAAAGGTCTGGATTTATGTTTTATAAATTTTAAGTAGCTTTATTTTCGCGTCTGTGTCCGTGAGTTATGTAAAAAAATTCTACATATGGGGACAAACTATATTAGGAGGAGTGTTGCTTTCACGTATTTAAGTGGTTGATATTGATGTGATTTTTGGCTTCTAGCTTGGCTTCATGGTAATGATGACTAAAACGAAATGTAGATAGTCAAATTTGTCGTTCTACATCACAATGTCCCTTTTTTCCTTCTCATAATTGTGTCGCGCATATAATTAAGATGTTTATCAATATGTTAATTGGTGTTTTTAAAAGTAGAAAAGGGTTCCAATGGGATTAGGGTCAAAGACGCATCTGGAAATTATCCCTTGGGTTGGAAAAATATGTTAAAAAAAAAAATGAGAAAACAAGGTTAGTTATCTGAGTTGTACGAGAATTAACCTTAAGGATAATTTCGTCCATTAGAGTGCAAAACTTGGTGCAAGAGACTCTAGTGGCTATCCTCTTAAGATATAACAATTTTTTTCTTTATTCCGCGTAGAATAATAAAATGAAGAGAAAAAACTATGTGTGTAATCCAGCAAAGAAATGAAAGATATTGAAAGAGAAAAAAGAAGTTCTTGTTTTTTTATATGTATATCACTTTTTTATTATGCTCGGAGTAAATAGGTAAAAGAAATAAAGCTGTTCAATTCTTCATTAATTGAAAGCAGTTGCAAATCCGTTACTGTTTGATTGCAGCGAGACCATTACAAAACCGTTATTAAACCATCATAAAACATTACAAAATCATTATAGGATAAGGATTTTCATGGTTGTCATAATTTCTAAAAAAAAAAATTACTTTCAAATATTTTAAAATTATTGAAATATCCAACAATCTCTCACATATTTCAAAAGGTTTTGAAAATAAAAGAATAATGTTGGGTGATTGGAGTGTAATGCATTGAAACTTGTGCTTGTTAGGCCATGAATTAGTCATTGAAAGAATGAACATAATTCACAAAATCATTAGTAAAGTTTGCAATTTCTATGAACTAAAGATTTATTTTCATGAATTATGACTTTCACCACTCAGATTTTGTTGCTCAAGGCAATTTTGTGCTAATAGACCATACTCACATTTGTTTTATTCATAAGTGCTTTAAAGATTATCGCCAATAATTCTCATAGTAGCGGCTCCATCTCACACTTATATAGGTAATTTTATCAAGTATATTTTGCAGTTTAATACACCAACAAAGATGGCTATGGCATTCGTTAAGAGCTAAGTCAACCTTCTTTCCATTGTAGTCTTGTATTAATCTCACATTAAGAGAGAGAACAGTTTTTAATAGTGCATCACTAGATTAGAAAGTGATTTATTATTATCCATAAGAATTTAATTCATAGGATCACCAATCACAAGTTATGTTAGCATCACTATTGATTATTGTAACTAATTTAAGTCTCATTTTTCTCAATGTATAGTCAATAATTGCTCTACCGCATCACATCTCAATTGGATGTGTCTCTTTTTTCCATTAAAAGTTTTTTCATTACAGTAGTTATTGTCACTTGACAGTCACAATGTATAGAAACCGAAGGCGTTGGTTTCAATCATAAGGAATATCTGCTAAGAAATTTCTTAGCTACTCAGCCTTATTGCTAGAATTGAGTTTACCACACATTCTTTCACTTAGCCACAATATTGGCTTCAAAAATGGCTATGGCAATTGCATCATCTTATCATTTATTTCAACCAAGTCGACTTTTGGTTTAATAGGATTGTCATTTTCTCCACAATTTTTATTTGGCTGATTTCTTAGTTACAAACCTCTCCACCAAGAGTGAACATGTATCTTATAGCGAATTTTATCTCATATAAATTCGATATCATGTTAACATCGTTATATCATTCTAATACAGCGGGAAATCCATGAAAAAAATGCCATAGTTTTATATTCAAGTGGTTGTAAAATTACAACTCCGAATGCCGTATTTAACCTTCATATTTTTCTTTTTGCTCTGCACATTTTGCTCATTCGGCTTTACTTTCACAGGCACAAAATAAATAGCACACTCAATTCTCATACACCAATTCACATGACGTGGGTCATCTCTTGAACAAGCCATTCAACATGCACCGTAATGAATGGGCCCAGTACAGCTTGACTGCCCAAGAGCTACTAGCCTCGAACCAAAGCGACTAGTCAACAAAAGTCACAGCCTCCACAAGGTTCAAAGCTTCAAATTGGATGAAAGGAAGTCACATCATCCACCAACCTAATCTCAGAGAAGGAACAGCAATGGATGTAATCGAAAAACAACAGGCGGAATCTTCCAACAGTTCGAGAGGTACAAGGACGCGGCGCTGCCATGGGCTTTCTAGCTCCAACCTTTTTCCACCACGTGACGTGAACACGGCAATATACAGACCCCCCAAAGAAGAACATGGCAATATCAATGTACCAAAAAGAAAAAAACACATGGCAAATCAAGTGTAGTTGAGGAAACTCATGCAATGCGAGAAAACTGAGTTCTAGATCTATATTTAGTTGTGCTGTCATATCGTGGTCAAAACCCATGAATGCAGTGTCCAAAAGACAGAATTGTCGCAATCAATTAAAGCCTCAAAAGCATGCTTCGTTGTTGAGGTTTACTTAGAGGAGAGACAGAGAGAGATGCAAAATAATAATCACTAACTTCATCTTTGGAAAAACATAGGTATTGAAACCCCGAAGAAGGAACTCGGTAGCAATTAAGATAAAAAAAAAAAAAGAAGAAGGAAAAGAACAATGGGGGAAGCGTGAATAAATTGTGGTTATGTGTCTATTACGAATAATATTCTTCATTTCATGTAGTTAAAATATAAAATATATCTATTAAGGTGGTGTCTCAAAATAATGATTCCTCATTTTCTTCATAAATTATAATAGAACAATCATAAGACACTAGAAGATGACAAATGTAGACTAAAGTTTAGACGGAAAATAAAATTCAAAACACGGTAATTAGAACCTCCAAGAGCGGAATGCTTTTTGCATTATCAAAACGTGCAAAGACTTTTATGATGTTTCCATGACTTTAAGAAACAACACCAAATAGTCCAAGTGATGGTGCAACGGTAATTTCATAATTAGAGTTGTTTATATCCACGTTGCACATATGGCTGTCAATGTAGACATCCAACAATGACCGAAGGGGCCAAAAGAGCTTATTATAACTCCTCATTTTTATAAATGAAAATTGGCTCCTTTGATCACGACCATTAGACTTACTATAAAGGACGTGACGACCTCTTGAAAGAATAATTTATAGTTCATGATTTGATGTCTTGATTTAGACCTACTCATGAATATGGCAGGGATAGCTCGCACGCCCGCCTGCAAAGGCTTGAAGGGACACTTTCAAGCAGGTTTCGGCGAAGCCATTTGGTCATAAAGCCCGGCCTGGCTTGATGATTTTGTACATGATTTTTTTGTTAGGGGCAGACCTCGGCAACAAATTAGGTCCGGTCGACCCATTGTTCACCTCTACTTGACCATCTAAATCCTCGTTGTACACATTCTTATTAATCTAATAAGCCCGACTCTTTTGATCAAGATTGATGAAGCAGGACTCATCGGCTCACTATGGCCAGATTCTTCTTACGTGAGTCCAATTGCTTGGTACCTCTCGGCATCCTGGCCTATCCTCAAACTTTCCTTAGATCCTATCTAGCCAAAATATATTCGACGCATTGCTCTGTGTTCTATGATTTATATAGAAAAAGAAAAAGGACGCAAATGGTCCATAAAGATTGATTTGATATGTAATATTGTTCCTGAATTTTTAATTTATTTAATATGATTTATGAACTTGGTCCAATATTCAATATTGTCAAGGAATTGTTAATTCATTCAATATAATTCCTGAAATTTAATCTAATATTTAATGTCGTCCCTAAACTTCTAAACATTTTTATATAGTATATGGGCTACATTAAATATTATTTAGGGACCACATTGAATAAATTAAAAATTTAAGAACGACATTGCATATTGGACCAAAATTCGAGTACCATTTGTGCTATTATCTCTCTCTATGGAAATTGGGGCTAAAAAAAAAAAATTCACTTCTTTGCTCTTCATGTGATACTTAACCTTACTTCTGTGATTTTCACATGGCATGCCCCATTGTATAACTATGCCACATGGGGGCTCATACTCGACCAAATAGCACCATTTTAGTCATGGCGGCTCACAATGTCTCTCTATCCTTCTCAAAATGTTGTCATGAAATAATCAAAATGTTGATCAAGATGTTAATCGGTGCTTTTAAAAGTAGAAAAAAGGGTTCCGATGAGATTAGGATCAAAGATGCAACCAAAAATTGTCTCTTGGGGGGGTAGCAACGAGTTCATGATTGTCCAAAATACTCGAACTTTTTGTTGGAAAAATATTGGATAATATGAAAAATAAAAATTGCTGGAAATATGTTGAAAAAGGTTAGAAAATAAGATCAATTATCTGAGACATGCAATTATTTTCCTTAAGGATAATTCCGTCCTACAAAGTACAAAAACTGTGTGCAATATAGGCTCTGGTGGCTATTCTTCAAGATACAACAAACATTTTTCTTTATCATAATAGAAGAAAGAGGAATAACCCGGTGTATAACCAGACAAAAAAAAAAAGGAAAGATATGTAAAGAGTAAAAATAATATTCCTATTTCGATATGTATCACTTTTTTATTATCCTCAAGTAATAATTTGTAGGTAAAATGAAAAAGCCTTCCATCATCAATTCTTGCAAGTCCTTTGTGGGCTCCGTAGCAAGAAATGATAAAATCGTTACAAATCCAATGCAGTGAAGACCGTTACAAAACTGTTATTAAACCATCATAAAATGTTACAAAACTATTATCGATTAATGACTTTTATGCCTGTCATAATTTCTATTAAAAAAATTATTTTCAAATATTTCAAAATTGTTGAAACATCCAACAATCCCCCACATATTTTAAAAGGTTTTGAAAAGAAATAAAATATTATTGGGCTATTGGAATGTAATACATCGGAACTGGTGTTTGTTAGACTATAAATCAATCATAGAAAGAATGAATACAATTCACAAAATCATTGGTGAAGTGTATAACTTCTATGAAACAAGAATTTCATTTTGTGAGTCGTGATTTTCACCGATCACATTACACTCCCATAAAAATTTATTGTTCAACGCAATTTTGCGGATTTGCGCTAATAGGGCATACACATGTTTGGTTTTTTCATAAGTACTATGGAGATTATTGCTGATAATTCTCATAAGAGCGACTCTACTTAATAATTATATAGGTGATTTTATCAAGTGTATTATGCAGTTCAATATACCACCGGTGATGGCTACGGAATTCATTAAGAGTCTAGTTCAACCTTTTTTTCATTGTAGTCTTGCACTATTCTCACATTAGGAGAGACAAAATATTTTAATAGTGCATCACTAGATCAACAAGTTATTTGTCATTACACATGAACCTAATTCATGGGATTGCCAATCACAAATTAGGTTACCATAACTATTGATTATCTTTAACTAACTAAAGTACCATTCCCCTCTATGTATAGTTAGAGGATCAACCGAATTTACTTTTGACTTTACATAGTTGACGGACATAATTTCATCTTTAAATAATTGTTTTACCACATCAAGTTTCAACTGAACGTGTCTCTCTTACCATTGAAAGTTTTTGCATTGTGATGGTCAAATGCCCAAACACTATAAGTGTTGATTTTATTCAAAAGGAATATTTGCTAAGAAATTTTTTAGCTAGCCTAATTGCTAGAACTAAATTTACCACCCATTCTTTCACTTAGCCACAGTATTAGGTTGGGAATGGTTGCAGCACTTACATCATTAGGTCATCTACTTCAACCAAGTTGACTTTTGATTTAGTACGATTGTCACTTTCTCCATAATTTTTGTTTGGTCGATTTTCAATTTACAGCATCTCCATGAAGGGTGAACACATATCTTATAGCGGATTTTGTCTCATTTGAATCCGATATCTAGTTAACATCACTATAACCTTCTAATGCAACAAGAAATTCACTTTATAAAATGCCATAGTTTTATATCCACATGGATGTAAAATTACAACTCCGAAGTCATTATTTGACCTTTATATCTTTCTTTTTTAGCCACACTTTTTTTCTCATTCGGCCTCACATTTGTACACACATAAAATAGCACACTCGATTCTCAAACGACAATTTACATGTCGTGCATCGTCTCCTAAACGAACCATTTAACATGCTCTACAATGGATGGAGCCACTACAGCTTCACTGCCCACAAGCTACTAGCCTCGAAGCAAGTCGGCTAGTCAAGAAAGGTGAGCCTCCAACACAGTTCGAAGCTTCAAATTGGATGAAAAGAAGTCACAGCCACCAACCTAATCTCAAAGAAGGACTAGCGATAGATATAATCGAAAAACAACGGGTGGAATCTTCATTAGTTTGAGAGGCACAAGGAGGCGGCGCTGCCGTAGGCTTACCAGCTCCAACCTTTTTCCACCAAGTGAACATGGCCAAGTCTGCGAGTGAATGTAGAGTAGGAATAAAGAGATCGACAAAAAAAAAAAAAACATGGCCAAAAACATGGCACTGTACAGACCGCCTACAATAAAGAACGTGGCGATATCAATGTACCAAAAAGAAAAAAAAAACACATGGCAATATCAAGTATTGAGGAAACTAATGCGATGCGAGAAAACTGAGTTCTAGATCTATCTATAGGCGTGTTGTCATCTCTCGGTCAAAACCCATGAATGCAGTGTCCAAAAGACAGAATTGTTGCAATCAATCAAAACCCCAAAATCATGCTTCGTTTTGAAGGTTTACTCAAAGAGAAGAGAGGGATATAGGACATTTTCTTGCAAAATAATAATCACAAACTTGAGTAAGAAAATGCTTACAAACGTCCAACTCCCTCTTTGAAAAAACAACCGTGTAAGTATCGAAGCTTCAAAAAACGATTTTACCTGAGACTTAATAATCAGAAGGAGACGACTCAAAGCTCTTTTATGCTGATGCTAGATAATGTTCCATGATAACTGCCTACGAATATATGGTATTTGTCCATCATTATCTTCGAGTCCGTGTTCGATTCCAAGAGCTGTGGTAGCAGTAGTAGTTGCACTTTGGGAAACGACAAGACACTTCTCCTTAAGATTATTGGAAAAAAAAAAAAGAATTGTTGGAAATTTGTTGAAAAAGATGAGAAAATAAGATCAATTTGGCTGATGCGTGAAAGCATTATTGTTAATGACAATTTCGCCTCTCGAAGAACGAAACTCGGTATAATAGGCTTTAGCGGCTATCCTCAAAGAGATATATTAGATTTATTCTTCATTTTGCATAGAATAATAGAATCTACATAAACAACTTATGTGTATAACAGTAAATAAATGAAAGATATTTACAGAGAAAAAAATATCCTTTTTAGATAGGTAAGTCACTTTTCAATTATCTGCATAGTAAGGGCGCGTTTGGTAATTCTTCTGTTTTTGAGAATAATTTCTGATCAGAAATGATTCTTTTTTATTGTATTTTTACAAATAATTTCTAATATTTTAAGTTGTTTGATAATTGTCCAAAATTTTAATTCTCGGAATAGAATTGCGTTTGGTACCGTTTTGAGAATTTCTAATCCAAATCAATTTTTTTATAATTTTTAAATAATTTTATTACTTTATTATTATTTATTATTTTTTCTTCTTCTTTTTTAATCCTTTTTTTTTCTTTCTCTTTTTCTTCTTCAACATCCACTGGTTGCCAGCCTTGGGAGGACTGGCAATTGGCCAGACAAGAGTTGACGATCTCACCGAGCCACCGTGAGGTCGGCCTCGCCTTGGTCGGGCAACGTCGACCTCGCGGTGGCTTGACGAGGTCGAGCCCCATCGGTGGCTAGGTGAGCTCGGCCTCTCCAGATTTGGGCAAGGTCGAGCCTCACCCGACTAGGTGAAGCTCGCTGGTGGTCGGGGGAGGCTCGGGCGAGGCTTGCCAAGCCTCATCGGACCTCGCCCTGGCCCGACGAGCTTTCGACGAGCTTGCCGGCGATCGGCGGTGGTGGGCAGCGGATGGCGGGGGCGAAGGTGGCGTAGCACTTGAAGAACAAGAGAGATGGAAGAAGAACAAGAAGAAAGAAGAGGAAAAAGCACAAATAGGTTGACTTGATTCTAGAATTGTTCTTGGGAATAAAGAATCAATTTTTTCTACTTCTTGATTTTGTTCCAAATCTACTTCTGGGAATAAAAAAATAGACATTTGTTCCCAAGAACAAAAATTTTACCAAACGTATTTCTTTTCCATATCTACTTCCAGGAACAAAAGAACATGAACAATTACTGTTTGGCAAGGTTCCAAACAAGCCCTAAGAGTTTGTAGATAAAAGACAGGAAATCATTTTTCATCATCAACTTACAAATCAATTAAAAATTGTTACAAAATAGTAGCTTTCATGCTAGTCATAATTTCTTAGAAAAAATCCAACACTTTTCATGAAACTACATAGTAAATGCGCGTTTGGTAACACTTCTATTCCCAAATAATTTCGATAAGAAATAATTCTTTTTTATTCTTTTTTTGAGAATAATTTCCAACATTTTAAGTCGTTTGATAATTGTCCAAAATTTCAATTCTCGGAATATAATTCCGTTTGGTATTGTTCTTAGAATTTTTAATCCAAATCATTTTTTAAACTTTTTAAATAATTTTATAATTTTCTTACTTTTAATTTTTCTTTTCTTTTTTAATCTTTTTTTTCTTTCTCTTCTTCTTCTTCAACATCCGCCGGTTGTCGGCCTTGGGAGGATCGGCAATTGGCCGATGAGGGCCGGCGACCTCGTCAAGCCACCGCGAGGTTGGCCTCGCCTTGGCTGGGCAACGCCGACCTCGCGGTGGCCCGGCGAGGTCAAGCCCCACTAGCGGGGCAAGCTCAAGCTCGCTCGCTAGATTTAGGCGAGGTCGAGCCTCACCTAGCCATGGCCGGGCCGAGCCTCGCCTAGCCGGGCGAGGCTTGCTAGTGGCTAAGGGAGGCTCGGGCAAGGCCCGCCAAGCCTTCCGAACCTCGCCTTGGCCTGGCAAGCTCACCGGCAACCAACGGTGGTGGGTGGTGGACAGTGGGGGGCAACGACGGCGGCAAACAGCAATGGCGGCAACGACAGCACTTGAAGAACAAGAGAGATGGATGAAGAACAAGAAGAAAGAAGAGGAAAAAGAGCAAATAGGTTGACTTGATTCTAGAATTGTTCCGGGAACAAAGAATCAATTTTTTTCTACTTCTTGGTTCTGTTTCAAATCATATTTAGGAACAAAAAAATAAAAATTTGTTCATGGGAACAAAAATTTTACCAAACGCATTTTTTTCTAAATCTATTTCCGGAACAAGAGAACATGAACAAGCACTGTTTGGCAAGTTCCAAATAGGCCCTAAGAGTTCGTAGATAAAAGAAAGGAAATCGTTTTTCATCATCATTAACTTACAAATCAATTAAAAATCGATTGCAGTCAAGACCATTACAAAACCTTTACAAAATAGTAGCTTTCATTCTAGTCGTAATTTCTTAGAAAAAATCGAACACTTTTCATGAAACTATAACCGACACATGCAAATTCTGTGATTTTTCATACATAATTTATTTTGTAGAGTTTTCATAATTATGTGTTTTCTCGTTATTCATGTTAGAAATTAGGGAAAATCGCATAGAAGGTAAAATCTCAAGGGTAAGAAGGAACTCGATAGCAATTAAGAGTAAAAAAAGTGGAAAAGAACAAAGGGAGGAGCTTGAATAATTTTTGGTTATGTGTATAGTACGAGTAATATTCTTAAGTTCATTTACTTGAAATGTAAAATATATCTATCAAGGTGGTGTCTCAAAATTATGATTCCCCATTTTCTTCTTATATTATAATAGGACAATCGTGAGACACTAGAAAATTGAAATGTACGCTAAAGTTTAGAAATTCAAAACAAGGTAATTAGAACCTTTAGGATGGGGATGCCAATTGCATTATTAAAACGTGCAAAGACTTTATGACGTTTCCATATGATGGCGCAACAGTAATTTCATAATTAGAGTACGTTGCACATATGGCTGTCAATGTATACATCCAACACTGATCGGAGGGGCCAACGAGCTAATTATAACCTCTTTCATTTTCTACAGATGAAAACTGGCTCGTATGATCACGTTCATTAGACTTATTATAAATGATGTGACGACTTCTCGGAAGAATAAATTAAAGTTCATGATTCGATGATTCGACCTAGATCTAATCATGGTCCTCGCAGGGACAGCTCACCAGCTTGCCCGCCCAAGCCACAAAAGCCAGAAGGGGCACTTTCAGGCGGGCTTCTGTCAAGCCATTCGGTCATAAGCCCAACATGGTTTTTTTTTTTGTTAGGGGCAGACCTCGGCAACAAATTAGGTCCGGCTGACCCATTGTTGACCTCTACTTGACCATCTAAATCCTCCTTGGCTACATTCTAATTACTCTAATAAGCCTTACTCTTTTGATCAAGATTGATGGAGCAGGGCTCATTGGCCCACTATGACCGGATTCCACGTTCCGACATTTCGATCTACACCTAATCATGGGCATGGTGGGGGTAGCTCACCTGCCCACCCGAGCCACAGAGGCTCGAAGGGGAACTTTCAGGCGGGCTTCGGCTAAGCCGTTCGGTTATAAAGCTCGGCCCAGCTTGATGATTTTTGTACATGATTTTTTTTTGTTAGTGGTAGACCTTGGCAACAGATTAGGTCTGGCCAACCCGTTGTTCACCTCTACTGGAACATCTAAATCCTCCTTGAATACATTCTCACTACTCTAATAAGCCCGACTCTTTTGATCAAGATTGATGGAGCAGGGCTCATCGGCCCACTACGACCAAATTCTTCTTATGTGAGTCCAATTGTTTGGTACCTCTCAGCATCCTGGCCCATTCTCAAACTTCAATTGGATCCTAGCCAGCCAGATTGCTCTGTGTTCCGTGATATATAAAAAGGAAGAGGACACAAATGGTCCATTAATATATAGAAAGGAAGAAGAGGACAGAAATGGTCCATGAAAATTGATTTAATGTGTAGTATTGTCCCTAAACTTTTAATTCGGTTAATATGATTCAATATTGTCCCTGAAATTTCGATTCATTCAATGTTCAATGTTGTTCTTAAACTTTTAAATACTTTCATATACTCTATGGATTATATTAAATATTTATTAATAATTCATGGACCATATTGAATAAATTAAAAGTTTAAGGACGATATTACATATTGAGCCAAAGTTTAGGAACGACATTGTATAATAAACCAAAATTCGGATACCATTTGTGCTATTATTTCTATATATACATTGGAGAGAAAAAAAAATCCACTTCTTTGTTTCTCAGGCGATACTTAATTTTGCTTTTGTGATCATGCCACGTTGTATAACCACGCCACATGGCAGCTCACACTCGACCAAATAGCACTAGTTTAGTCGCGGGGGGTATTGGATGCTATGAGCTGTTGACACATTCCGTGCATTCAAGTGGGCTCTCTCATCTTCAATATACTTGTAGAAATATATTAGTTTGGTGAGTCGTCAATATTGGATGCTATGAGCTGTTGACACATTCCGTGCATTCGAGTGGGCTCTCTCATCTTCAATATACTTGTAGAAATATATTAGTTTGGTGAGTCGTCAATCTCAAATGTCTATTACTTATTAAATTTAACGGAAGTATGATTACATAAACTTCAACAATGAAATAGATTGAATAAGTTGAGCATTACTGCATCCTTTAGTCATCATTAATTGTCTCATAAGAGAGATAGTAAAAAAAAAAAGGAGTTCCACCGGCATTTTCGCTGACTAAATTGGATGAAGTTTGTGGGGACACATTTAATTCGAGAATTTAATTGCATTTTCTTGAAAACTCTACGACTCGACTAAATTTTGACAATAAGTTCTAAAACTTATGATATATTAAGATAAGAACATCATGACATCATAAAATAAAGGAAGTAACATTCTACCCTGGTTTGATTACAATGAATTGTAATAATCAAGACAGCTTGCCTCGCGAATTCTCTAGACTTTATATCTAACTTATCAATTATTAAAAAAAGAAAGAAAAAAAGAATACAAGCACAAAACTTATATAGCACAAAATCAAAGTAAGGACAATTGCTTTTACTTGTAAGGCAATAAAGTGCTGGCAAAGAGGACTGTCGGTGGAGGAATTTGTTGGGTCAGCCACATCAAAATTAAAAAGAAAGAACTAATAAATTCCACGTCCAGCCTGTCCTCACGTGAATCTGGAACGTTCGTTTGGCCCCTCAGAGCTAATCGCAGCCGTCCATCCCTCCTCGCCGAGCACGCACGACGCTTAACGACACATGCCGCGACCAACTGGTTCACAGCATCCGACAGTGACCCCCGATCTAACTCTCTCTTTCACTCGCGTCCCCTTCTCTCTCCTCCTCTCCCGGGTCACCTCCATTTCTTTCCTTCCTTTTTCTCCTCTTAGATACCCGCAAATCATCAGCCACCGACGACCCAGAATCAAGAAAGACAGCGCACGCCCACCTTCCCGCTCCGTCTCTCCGATCTGAGACTGATCCGGGTGAGTTTCTCGTTCTTTTCAGCTTCTTTCACAGTCTTTGGGGTCATTGAATTGCTCAGGGTGTCGTTAGATTTCGTATGGCTTGTGGGTTTTCCAGCCCGTGTCCGCATATGTCTAAAGTTTCGATCTTTGACTCGGTGTAATGCTGTTCGTCGATGGTGAGGATGTTGATGTGTGATGCAAGAATTTTGAGGAAATGACTCTTGTGAATTTGTCCCTCCGGAAAAATTAATGTTTTTGTCCAGTTCTCAAGATGGAGGAGATGAGAAGAGCGATCTGGGTAATTCTCGCGACGGCGGTGTTGGCGAGCAGCGTGATGGTGGGGGTTCGTGGGGACGACGACACCAAGACTTTGGTCAAGAAGGTGAAGGGGCAGAAGGTGTGTATGAAGACGGGATGGGAGTGTAACACTTGGTCCAAGTACTGCTGTAACGAGACGATCAGCGACATCTTCCAGACGTACCAGTTCGAGAACCTCTTCTCGAAGCGGAACTCGCCTGTGGCCCACGCCGTCGGCTTCTGGGACTACCAGTCCTTCATCCTTTCCGCCGCCCCCTACGAGCCCCTTGGCTTTGGCACCACCGGCAACAAGTCCATGCAGATGATGGAGGTCGCTGCCTTCCTCGGCCATGTCGGAGCTAAGACTTCTTGTATGCATCTTGCCTCTTAAGTGAATTGTGATCCTTCTAATTTTGTAGCTGTACTAATTCTTATCGAGCCTTAGGAAGATCATGGGAGTGCGCATATTTTTGTCTTGTGGTCTTGATCTTGCTTCATGTAGTTATCTAGATGAGTTTGAAGCTTAATTTGCGATAGATGTTGCTCATTGTTGCTCAAGGGAATTAAATTACTGGATGAGGTTGACTGTCCAAAGTTTGTTGGCTTGACTTTGCTTGTGAGTGAAATTGATTTTGGTGGTAGTCCTTTGAAGGTTGTTCTGTTTCTTGGTATAAGGGAAGCACACTGCTTATTTAAGGAAGTCAATGTGAATGTCCATTGTTTTCTTCTCAATGCTTTTTTTTAATAAGTTAAGTACGAGGTGAACCTACTGGGAGTGACGTGTATAATTGGTACGATCTTTTTAGTTTGTTATCGATTTTTGCATTTTGAAGCTGTCAGTACCTGTCGTGCTGGCATCAAGCTTCCTCGTTTCTCTTAACTTTTCCTAGATAAATAGAACATGTTGTTTGTATTAAACTGATCTCGGGTATTGCTGTGGAGAAATCTGGTCTGCGAGAGTGACTCAGTAAGTATTTACAGTGATGGTTGATGGATGAGCCATGAAAGAATTTGCTTAGATCTCATCAGGACTGGAGGGCCTCAAGTTGAATGAAATAAATTTAGCTAAATCTAGTGGTTGAATGTATGTTGGTTCAATTGAATAGTAGACTGTTTCGGATGAGTTTGATCCAAGTTAACCGGTACTGGCTGTCAGTTGACAAGCTAAAATTACACTGCCACCCAAAATGCAGTTGACTGCACATTCTGTCTCTCTTTTACATAAAAAATCTGATTAATAGTAATTCTCACTTGATTATTCTCTCTGATGATGATTTCAGGTGGCTATGGAGTAGCAACTGGAGGACCTCTAGCATGGGGTCTTTGCTACAACAAAGAAATGAGCCCTAGCCAGTTATACTGTGATGACTACTACAAACTCACCTTTCCTTGTGCTCCTGGAGCTGAATACTATGGCCGTGGTGCCCTGCCCATCTATTGGTATGTATATGTATATTTTAATGTCAAGGACTTTTGAAAGAGTCTCTGTTTCCATGACTGGTCATAAACTCTGTCAACAATTGCATAAAATGAAATATTGTACAGTTGTATGAATAGGCTTGAACAATGAGGGTTAATTTCCACTTGAGCGTGCTGCCACACTTTACCAGCCACTCATTGACCGTGCTGCCACACTTTACCAGAAAGTCACTCTTTATTATGTACCACGAGCAATTTGCATGTCAGTCTTATCCCAAAATTTTCATCAAATGACGCTGCAACATGCGGTAATCTATGATTTGAAACCTTTTCATTTGAAAGGTCTACATTTTGAAACTTCTACACAGAATCTGCAACAAAATGTGGTTATGTCTCAGTGACAAGTGAGAATTAGCATCAATTCGGAAACAACTTTAGATGAATATTTTTCAACATATAGGACAGTATTGCTCTTTGGTAGAAGGCAAGGCACTACCCAATTTATGAATGATCAGGGAAAATCTCTTACATTCAAGTACATAATTACAGGGCTTTCATTTTATTGGTAAACAAATTCTAACTCGTCTTTTTGTCCGTGATCTGTATTTAGGAACTACAATTACGGTTACATTGGCGAAGCTTTGAAGGTGGACCTGTTGAACCATCCAGAATACATTGAGCAGAATGCGACCCTTGCCTTCATGGCTGCGATGCATAAGTGGATGACGCCAGTCAAGAAATCACAGCCTTCGCCTCATGATGCCTTCGTCGGTAACTGGAAGCCCACCAAGAATGACACTTTGGCCAAGCGTGTCCCTGGCTTCGGCAGCACAATGAACATCCTTTACGGAGACCAAGTGTGTGGAAAGGGCGATATTGATGACATGAACATCATCATCTCCCACTATTTGTATTACCTTGACCTGATGGGTGTTGGCCGAGACGAGGCTGGACCCAATGAAATCCTTTCTTGCGCAGAACAGGTCGCTTTCAACCCTACTGCTTCCTCCCCCTCTTCCTCTTCTTGAGCCTCTGAGTATCTTGCCAGATGTTCAGCCGGTCTCCGGTGAAGTCAAACTCAAGAAATTGTGTATGTGTTTTGCATCCAGTTAATATCACTAAGAAGCCCTGTGAATTGGCCCACTGCCATTATTTGTTCTTTCCATTTATGTCCAGGTTCGGTTTGTTTGTGGAATAATCATAATGTTTTGCAGTATAATATGTAATTTTTATCATCCATTTGTTCTGTTGTACTTGCAAACGTGAGATGTCATGTTGTATTACCATGAGGGGGTGTCTCCATCTGTGCTTACACCGTTTATTCTTTACTGCATGGGAAGTGAGAGGTGCATCTCGCTTTTGCTTGTGGACCAAGTAGAGAATCAGGAGTAGCTGTCTCCGCTTCCTTGTTGCTAAGTGAAAACTTCGAGATGTGGAAGTTCTCAACTATACATGACACGGTGGTGGTGATTGGTAGACATGCCAACTAGGAATGTACAAAATGTACAAAGGAATCGGGAGCTGCCTGAAATCAGAATCGGATTGTACTGGAACATTGGTTCTCAAGGGAATTGGTTTGGTTTCTGGTTTCAATTGATTGCGGGTGTGGAATCACTCACTTAGATTAGACCAGTAATATATATAACATATTTAATTTTTAACAAAAAATTTCAACTAGAAAACAAATTAAGAAAATGAAAATCCTAAAATCCTTAATTTGGAGTTTAGCACTCATCGACTTAGTTATCGTCTCATTTCACTTTCATCCTGTTTAAGTCTGTCTCTGTATCTCTCACTCATAATCTTAACTCTCATGCTTGACACCCGTCAACTTAGGTTTCGACCTCAACTTTTAATATGGGCTCAATCTTTTTACTGATATTACAATTAAGAACGGGGAAGTTCGTTATTTTTCACTTTACTTTGGCTTGTTGGAAAACGTTGCACCGAGCGTGTGAAACTTGGTGAGATCGGTTTGATGGAACCAACGGGTAGTTCTCAGTTTCAATTTTTCTCGAAATCAGTCTTAAATGAGTGGTTCCCGATTCTAGCGTGGGAAACACTCATCTGGACTATGCTCAACCTTAATGCCGACCTAAGCCCGAGATTAATTTCTCGAACCTCCCACCATTCTCTTTGCTTAATATATGGATGTGAGCGAGGCCCATGAGTCGTGTTTTGTCTCACAAAACTCATCCCTTTTGTTTTCTGGGTTCGAAACTGCTCAAAAGCTCATGGCGAAGGAAGTGGATGTTGAAGAGAGAGGGGTGTGTGTTCTGAGGTAGGAGATCTTGACTCCAGATTTCGAAACTCTTTGGGGTGAAGATCGAAACCGAACGGTCTGAAGTCCAATTGTCGTCATATTGATAGAGAGCTGGGAAGGAGGAGTGGCACCGACTTTCTTCCTCTTCCTCAAGCTCATGGTGGGAGGGCATTCCCAAGTGTTGAAAGTCCGTTTTGTTTTTTTTTTTGTTTTTTTTCTTGAGGTTTGAGTTTGAAATGTTCTTCTATAATGGACATTCGATTTGGCGGATTGGATGGCCAATTTTAGGCTCCATTTTGAAAGCATGTTTGTTAAAAATAATTAGTGCTGCTTAAAAAATGAATAAACTAAAGATATTTTAATTTTCTACGAAAATGTTTAAACATAAATTGTTATTGATGATGAAACATTTTTCGTTAATTAATTATTTCAAGTGATAGAAACAATAATCTTTAAGAAAATATTTTTCAAATCATTTATTTTCTATGAAATAAAGGGAGCCTTAATTCAACATAACTTGGGTAATTCGAAGTTTACGTGTGCAAGGATGATTCTTAATACCCGTCCCTCCTACATGCACCCGCTAAAGTTGCATATATTGTGGGTGTACTTGTTTTGGAATGATAAATTTATGGTGGAAGGGTAGGAGATCAATCCATTATATATAGTTAAAGCCGAAGTTAAAGAGACTATTAGCTTTTGGACTTGTTGGAGGCACTTAATTGACAAATAGGAGGCTCCTCCATTTATTTCGACACCCATGACATATGAAGACATACAGAGCCTACATAAATTGCTCTTTTCTTATATGTAACTCTTTTTTTTTTCAGAATGAGAAGCTCTTACGAGTAATTAAGAAACTGTCTTTGATTTGAGATCAAACCATTAATACTTTCAGGCATAGTTGGTGGAGACTAGGAGCGAGCACTTCTAGGGTTAGTTCAACTTTTACCTAAACCCTAAAACTTACTCATCGAAATGAGTTCCTAATTTTTTGAAACCTTAGAACCTATCTTCTGTATTCTAAAATCTGACATTTATCATGGATTTCACCTATATTTTTAATTGAATGAATGTAGTGAATCATTACAATTAATAACGATCACTATTTGTTGTTACAATTTATAGACCATAACTCATATTTAAACACACGAAGAATATGAAATATTAACAAATAAAAATCTTAATCATGGATATGTCGACCATGAAATATCATAAAATTGTGCAAAGATATAAAACAAGAAAAACATAAAGTTATGTTTATCAATTCGAAAATCATCATATCAATGTCTATATCTATATTTTTCATGGAGAAGTTATGTTTATCTGGTTTCCTGAATATTCCAATAGTAAATTCGTGATCACATATTTAATTTCCTACGTTGAATAGAATTATTTGTGAAATATTTGAATTACTACATAATATATTTTTTATATAACTCGAAAAATAAGGTGCAGTTCGGCTTCGTCTTGCTTGAACCATTTGAGACTCGCACAGAGGAAGAGAGAGAGAGAGAGAGAGAGACAAGAGTGTTTGTCAATGGCGGACTTCACGAAGACGATCCCTTGTTCTCCCACAATGCCACCACCATCTTGCATCCTTGTTTTCTTCACAGGACCCGTCGTCCGAACCGCATCTGTCCATAGCTACACCTTCCATTCGCCACCATCAATCCTTCATTCCACAGCTTCAGAAGGATCACCTGCTTTCCTCCTCTTCCTCCTCCTCCTCATCATCATCATTTTCAACGTGACAAAGAGGTCATGAGGTCTCTGGATGACATTCTGCCACCTCAAGGGGTACGATATCTCGAATTAGCAAGCGGTGCTCATGCTTTTTGAATTGTCGATGAGACATCTAGGTGGTTTAGCTTTCTTTGTAGAAGATGGTTCATCATCAGAATTTAGCTTTTGAACACTTAAAGAATGCTGCGTTTGGCTTACCACGGAGTTTGGCTCGCTCTTCGGATTTTAGTACTCGGTTGTTGTGCTCAGGGAGCACCTCAAAGTTTCTCGTATTATCATGTGTAATGTATTGAAGAAAGCTGAAGATTCATGTTTTGTTTAATGAACTTTTTCTCTCTGAGAGTGTTCGGAATGTGTGGTATGCCTTCATCTGATGTCAATTTTCGCAGTGACATAAAGTATTCCCATGACAGCAATTTTTACAAGAATCTTGATATGTCATGAGGCACTGATGCCTATAAATCTCTGTAAGTCGTACTTTTGCTGTTTGGAACAGCTCTTGGATGCTTAATGAATCCTAAAGTTCTGGTTGTTTTCTTTTAATTTCATATCAAATGTAGCGGTCTGTCTTTGTTATGAATAGATGGCTATTCATCCTCATGGGGGTCAAGAATCAGTCTCTGTTATTTTGATGCAGTAGTAAATGAAACTTCATTGATTTGTATTTCATCATGGAATTATTCTTGTGGGTCTTAAATTCTAACCTGGTACGAAATCTTGTATCTCTTTATTTTTAGGAGCCACACGTTCATTCTCGAGAGAATCCATTCTTCAATGGTCTGTTGAGAGGTGATACAAGATCCATTGGCATGGATTCTGCATTTGAATTTCCAGTAAGTGGTAGTGGTCAAAGCCTTTCTCGATCAGCATCTGATATTGGGAATACAAGAGGCGAAACTTTGTATTGGATGCATCTAAACATGTTGCAGATTTTCCAGAAGAGGATTCATTTTCTGATGTTCTTGAGCCCTTTGCATTGCCTTCATCTGGATTAAAGTCAAAAGATGCAAGATCAACATCATTTTCTTTCCAAAGTGTTCAGTCAGATTCAAGCATTGGCTTGGATGATCAAACTGGTTCACCAGAGTTAAATTCTTGTTCAAATGAAGAAAGGGAAAGTTTTCATGTATTAGATTTTTCTCAGAGATCCTTTGCTGAAAGAAAATCATATACAGTGAACACAAGAAAATCCTCCCTGTTGAGGGTTCCACTTCCCCAGTCAGCAGCTTCATATTATAATGGTGTTTCCCCGCTGATGGAAATTGTGGAATCCTGTCAAGGAATTGAAAGGCTGAATCTATATCTTAAAGGGAGAAGGGATGATGTCAGTGCTGGTGTTCCAGGAAGGTTCTTACATGCTGTGATAGGGCAAGATAGTTCTGGTGAGCAGTAGCTGCTCTTGTCAATGCAATTCCTCTTTTAGTGATTGCATAATATACTTGTGAATCATATTCAACTTTATACAGATGTTGGGTCCTTGGCTGCCACAATCATGTATGCTTTCTACTTGAATGAAACACTTGGTGATGACCAAATTTGCACAGTGCCTGTTATCAACATGAGGAGAGCAGACTTTAGTTCCCATGTTAATCTCAAATGGTTGCTTCATTCGTGTCAAATTGATGAGGCTTCTTTGGTCTTTATTGATGAGGTATTTTTCAGATCCGGTTTCTCTAATAAGTATATTCTGTTGATTAACATTGAAATTAATGCTGCATCATCGAAATATAAGAAGCAAAACCTTTATATTTTGAACTTGCTGATGTTAGTGTACATGCTTTGCAGATACCTGTATGTTTGTTATTCAAGAAAGAAAAATGCGAGGCAATAAATACTTAAATCGTTTGTTATTACGTTGAAAGTAAGAAATACATAGCTTTACACATAGGAAATAGTTATTTCAATTCCTGATGACTTTCCCCATTTTTCCTCTCTCTTGTCTGGTAATGTATCAGAGAATGCAGTCGCATTTGCATATTTACCGTCTGTAAAATTAACCAACATTTTTTGCTGTCTTGGACCATCAAGCAGATTGACTTGTCCTACTATGATCTCTATGGTAGTCTGAAGCTTGTTCTGGTTAATGGCCACAAGATACCTCTCAAACAAGAGGTAACATTCAATACCATTCTGTAGCTTTTCACTTCATTGCTTAAAAATGATAGATTATTCATTGTCATCATGGATTTAGGCCTTAAAGGAGGCTGTTGTTGAAATCTTCAGTTGCAGAAAGGTGATAATCTTTGCTTACTCTGGTTCTACTTGAGCAAGTGTAATAGTTAATCCAACAATATTTCTACGTCTCAATATTGCTCTTATTTAATTCTATGCAGGGTGAATCCGTGTATCCTTGGGTGAGGGATGTGAGTTTTGCACAGGTAATATACTGCGCATTAACTTTGCACAATCTTACATCATAAGTATCATAGTTCATTACAAGTCTAAAACAGTTTACAAGATTGTGTTTTTCTGGTCACTTTTTTTTTTTTTTTGAGTGCAGCTTTAACTTTTTGAAGCTGTGAATACTCTTGGCCTATTAGATTTATTTTTACTTTCTAATGGATTATGGCTTATTATATATAATTTAAACGATGAATTTTTTGAATTTAAAGTCATTTCATGCAATAGTATAATATTCTCAACAATGACTTTTTTTTGAACTAAAAGCTATGAACCATGAGGATAGATTATTGGAGGCAGTCAACAAAAATAGTGCAAGTATTTTCTTCTTTTGCTGTGGTAGGCAATGGAATGCTGGCAAACTAGCTAACTCCTGCCCGATATTTAGTTCCATGTCCTGAACAAATACTTAGGGAGAAGTGCAGCAACTTATTCATGGAGTGCAGATGAGTCATAAAACTTGATAAAAACATAAGTTCTAAAATTTTTTTATGGTTTTGTCCACTTGTGATGTTCGGTGGAGCAAAATGGCTGAAAATACTTGATTTAAAAGTTGTAAAATCCAAACGACCAACCATAAGGTTTTAGAACTTATCTTTACTTCAAGTAACAGTTCTCAGACTTCTGGTCCAGGACAGTATAACAACTTCAGCATATTGATGGATAGACTATCCCCTTCAAAGACCTAAATCAATTTGCTGTGATGTCGATGAATGCTAGAGGAAATAGACTATTCGTTCACTCTTGCTGAACAATAGTTGAATATGGTTGTCAGCTTTGGCTAAGTCATAACTATCTTGCATTTCCTTTTTATTTTTCCTAACAATTATGAAGTGTAAAAGAATTGGAAAGAATCATCTGGTTTATTTTATCTGTTTAAGATATAGATGAAGGGATAGGTTTGCATATAAATTGCTAGGACTGAGTTAATGATGAGGAGTTCATGGATAAGTGATCGTGTCTTGCTTGAGTACTGCTTTAGATTATGAAAGGGCAATTATGTGACAATTTTCCACAAAAGTTACTTTTTCAAAGGATTTCTCTCCATATAGAACTTTTAGATTCTTACCACCACGTATGCTCACGTGTTTGCCAAAATACTTTTACTCGTGTGTGCTTACAGAATAGTGGGATTGAATAGCATTTTCTATCTCCATAGATTCAGGCATATCTAAGCCCATAAATTTATTTGTATGACCCCCAATGCATGAGTTTGCCTCAATATATAAAAGAAGTGTTAGCTCTGACCTCTTTATTATTCTCTTGCAGGACTGCTCCAGCTGCACTCTTCTGGCTGAGAAGTTTGCACTGAACTTTCCTCAGATTTTGGCTGGGCGAGGATTCAGTAAACTTTTGGTATGTCATGTTGGTGAACTATGAAGTGCTCATGATTCATGATTTCTTTCCTGTCAGTTGTTTCATGTGATTCCATCTTTTACAGGCTGAAACATAGATTAAAATATTGAGATGCAATATCGTGTGCTCAAAACATTTTTGATGATCAGTTGGCCATTGAGTTGACTAATATTCCTTAGGAGACCACTTTCAATGGTCCAGCCTTGAATCCTCGATCACCACCACCTCCTCAAAGTGGTTCTCTGATCTGATCATACAAAAATCCACCTGTCCTCTGGTTAGGACCATGCTATGGAACAATATTTCTCGCAAATGGAGATACTGATTCCTAATAAGAAATTGTTCTACACACCTGGAAAGAACAAGAAGGGTTGCTGACTTTCAAGTGCACATTCTCTAGCTGTCTCTTGAGTTAATTTATTAGTCTGTTAAATTTCCAAAGTATTTTTTTTTCTGGATGCAAGCTATCAGGAATTCTCTTGGATACTGCAAACCTGTCTCTCCCTCATTGCACCTCCAAAGACAAGTACATGGCCACATTGTTAATAAATGGTGCGGGTTGCTTCGGGTGTGATGGTCTTTATCAGATATGTAAGTTCCAAGTCCTTTGCAATACTTCTAGGTAGTAAAGCCTCTTCTTTGCTGTTTTATATCCGGAACTGGAATGCATCTTCTGCAGTGAGGTACAAGATGTATGATGTATCAGATCTTAAAGTAACAGAAATCTTGCGCAAGGACTTCAAGAAGTGGACTAGAATAGGTCAGGACTTTCTACCGTTTTTATAATTCTTGACTTGTATGTGAACTACCAATATGTAGATTATACATACATGAGATCGAATCATTCTTCAACTAATGCAAGGTGGGTTTTGCTATCATGTAGAGATTAATTCTCTGATTGCTGCCATATCTGCAATTGAGCTGGGACTATTGAGCTCCATCGTTTATTCAATCATTTATCTGGATTGGGTGCATGAATAAATTCATCTCATTTTGGCTAATCATAGAGCTGTCAGCAGAAATGAGTTTCTGGGAAGAAGTCTCTTTGAGACTAATTTTAAGGATTTCAGAGTGCTTCCTGACATGGACTTAATGATGCAGCAGCTCACACAACAGAGGCCGCATATTCTATATTTGATTTCAAATGTGGAATAAATTGGTCGATGCGATATTCATAAGTCATATAGTTCTTTTTTTCTTTCATGTTCCCCATTGGATTGCCTCGAAATTTATGCTAGTGAGTTGTTTATTTATGGCCTTGATGATTGCATTCTTCTTTAACTGTTTTACCAGGCAATCCAGATACTGCTGGTTTACGATTTTCAGTGTCGCATGTTGGGATGAGTTCCATTGGTATGCCAGTTGGCCAACTTCTTGATCGTGAGGATTCTTCAACCCAAGAAATTAAACTCTTCCAACGTAAGAGATGAAATATTGTTCATAGTGATATATCTCTCTCAAATGATATGGATTTTCACTGCATTGAGATCTGTTCACCTTGCCATGATGCGAATTAATCCCGTTTTTCCAGGTAGTTCAAGTTTTTCTTGAAGATGCCTTATAAGAAACAAAAAGAGCAACCCACCTCCCAAATGAAAGTTCAGATGTTGTTTGTCATTTCTAGTTAGAATTGCTTGTAAAGTAGAGATTCAATGTCCATAAATCTAAACTCTCTAAGAGAAATCAAATTGTCCTTTTTTTGCTGCAACACGGTAATGATCACAGTCATACCCTGTTTTCTGGTTGCAAACATTTTTTAATACCCCTCATCCCCTAGATTTCAGAAATAGAGTAAACTATGAGGCCATTGCTCAGTTTCTTTTTTAATATACCTAAGCATTTAAGTTTCAATAAAACTGGAATCTATTACTGGCCAGTTCAGTATCACCAACAAATTTGCTGCTTTTGGAATTGAGTATGATTCTTCTGCATGGAATCTTCCCTTGTCTTCACTGTCCTTGGTGTTTTCTTTTTTCCATGTGCATTCCAATTTTTGTTCTTTTACCTATTTATAGTAGAGTTTCTTTTCTAACCAAGTATTCTTGTGTCACACAAATAGGTTGAGATAAGGTATTTAGGTTATGATAGTTATGCTTATCCAGTTGCGGAAGAAACTTCTTCTAGTAGGTGAATCTGTCATTCAAGCTAACGTTGCTACATAACTATGAATAAGATAATAAAGAAAAGGGACTAACTGCATTGCTGTGTGATAACTGGTGAGGCATTGCCTTTCTGGCCATCTGGGTGGACTCCATCAGCAACTGGGGCCTTATCTTGCTTTGTAGGGTATACTGCAGTCCAGTAGTTCAGATTTGTAAGTGTATGTTTCGAATTTTGGCTGGAAAAGAGAATCTGCAATACAGTCTTGAGCTCGAGAAAAGAGTGCTTACCTACTGATTTAATCACACGATTCTCTCATGATAGATTAACCAAAAACAACAACTATAGTTTCAACAAAATAAACAACATACGAAAATTAACCAAGTCTTTTCCCACTAAGTAAGTTCATCAAACGAATTTTTTTCTTTTTGCCAGTGCTTCCTTATCGGTGTCATATCCTTCAAAAATCTTTAAGGTCTGAGCCCGGAGTCCCAATCTCAAAAGGTTTTGACGAACAACCGATGTTTTGCACACTAAAATTCCTTCCATATATCCTCATCCTGAACTGCCTTAGTAGACAGATTGAGTTCCACGAGGTGCGACAGTCCCAATTTATTTGAAAATGTTAGCTGCAGATTGCACATTGTTGTACTCTTTATCATTTTAGTGATAATGATTACTCACAGAATCGCCAATTCCGCAACATATTGTTCTTGCCTATGCTATGTCTATAAGTAATAAAAACCGAGAGACCCATTATAGAGTTGTTTTGTAGTGTGTAGGCAACATTTTTCTTGTCACATATCTGGACCTAATTATCACTAATTTCATGCAGGGACAAGGATCATTTGATTTTTTTGCCTTGCTTGAACGTTGAAATGGGTGTTAGATACGTGGATACTAAAGTCTAAAATATCATGGATACTTCACCAAAGTGGATATTAATCTAAAGCTTGTTTCAAATGAGTGTGCATTGTTAATTTTTGTTGTTGGATTTAGCAGTCTTACAGTTTGTTCTGTTTTGTGAAATTTCAGAACTGGAGAAACTGCGGGTACTCACGATTGTTTCAGGGTATTATGATGTAGACAGGAACTTCAAGGTTTGTAGCTATTGTTTGGTTGCATACCACGTGCAAATGGTTGTTGTCATTGCAAGTTGTATGAAAGATAATTGGAGTGATAATGATGTAGGATGGCGAGTCCCAAGAAAGAATAAATCATTAGACTTCACATTGAAAGATTCCTAAACATCATATCTGGGGTTTCTTAATCATCATGCCTAAGAGAAGAATTGCATCATGCAATCACAAAGCAAATACTTGCAAAAATCAATATCATTTATTTTGAAAAAATAAAGTATACAAGTATATGCTCTCTAATCCTAGTTGGATTACGAAACCTCAAAATGAGAAATATATAGGAACTACAAACGGTACCAGTATCCTTTCTAGAATAGAATAAGGAAACAGAATGGAATCCTAATAGTAGTCAAATCCTGGTGGATGAATTTAGTAATTAAACTTGAAGAAGAATCTCGGTCCTTTTAGCACTCTTGTTTGAGGTGCAAAGTCTGGCTTCCCCAAAACCATGTAGAAACATCAATATTTGAACAAATATCATCTTGCATGGATTCATCAGCTACTTTAACCAATTTGAAAACATTTTTCATTCAATTTTGTGCTCTGGAGCTTTCTCTACAATCAATCAATAGGAGTTAATTAAAAGTTGAATTGTTCAATGGAAGAATGTCTTTGCTCACTTTATAATTACACTGGTATGTGTAGAAAATAAAAATGTGAGCTACTTGACTGGCTGTAGAAACAGCGAGTTATTAGAACTGTCATTATCATCCTTGATATTGAGGAGACCATCAACACTTTTCTCTGTTGACATCCAATACATCGTTTCCTTTGGTGGACAGTTTCCTTCCAGATGTTATTATTCTACCGTTAGATCATTCCATATAGGTAGCATATGCATTCTCTCAGTGCCTTATATATATTTGGTCTCATTGGACCCAATAGCTTAAGTTTTGAGGTTGGGTTTTTCTTAATGTGGTATAAGAGTAAGGTCTCAATTCTTCATGCCCAATTTAATTTTTAATTCAGGTTTGTTTCTTGTTTGTCGTATTCCACATTTTTTGTCTTATTCTCACATGAGAAAAGGTTTCCCTCATGAATGAGAGAACGTGTCTTACTTTCCAATCTTCATCTTCCTTTGTAGATTATATAGCCAAGACCATCATTTTAACTTACTTTTAGGTGAATGGAGTAGTCTGTATGAACAATATTACACTTAATTGAGAAGAATACACGCATTTGAGAAATTCTTGCTGATATCCTGACACATATCTCCATTATTCTTAATTTTGCTAAAATAATCTTTGCGCTCTTCAGAGGGAAATCCTTGTCTCCGCTGAATCTGTTGAAGTAAAGAAGAATCTTCTGCATTTTTTCAATTCAAACGCCTCGCAGCTGCCCCTGAAAGTTCTGCCACTACCAGGTCAGTTAGTATACATCTGTTATTAACTTGTTTAGGATCTTGATATAAGCACAATGATTTCAATATCAATTTGCCAAGAAGGGACTTTACAAATTTGACGATGCCAAATATTAATATGTTAATGTAGGATGTATGAAATTGACAGACATCTATATATAAGGTCAAACATTATATGAATCTCAGTGTATCGACTTCTTGCACAGACATCTCTAATGAAACAATTAACTGATCCTGACAGATGGAGTCTGAATTGATTTGCTTCAACTTTATATGCATCTACCACCATCATTCCAGTTCCTGTCAAAAAGTCTCCATTTTGTGCGTAATAAAGCTTCTTGATTGACTGAAAAGTTTGCCATGCAGGTCTAAGAAATGAGATGAGTGCTTTTGAGATTGATAAGTTCACATCAAGGAAAAAAGTTGAACGGTTGCTAGAAGAATTTGGCAACACGTTAAAAGGCTAATGTGGCTGTACGGATGAACATTTTGTCATACCGGGAATGCATCTGCTCAGGAGCTTCGCGCAGACTGAATTCACAAAAATATCTACACAAGAATGAAGGGGAAATGGGAAATGCGGATTTCGAAGAAAAGTGGTTTCTTTTGTTGTTTTTATTACATATCATACTTTCAAAGAACACAACTTAAAAATAAGGCCTAGGACAGTTAGAAAATAGCAAGAAATATTAATAAATTTCCTACTTCCTAATTCTAATGATTCATAAATAAAAGAAAATAAAACAAATGGAAACAAAATAATTTTATATCTTGAGATTATCTACGAGATCGTCGAGATTTTCTTCTAATTCTTAAATAGTTTTTCTCAAGCTGATGTGTAAATGTCTATCACGCCCAACTTAGTGATGAGAGACTCTGAACAATTTCTTTGCAAACCGTTAGTTATTTGTTGTGTTGTTGGCATAAATGGCATACAAATAGCTCCTGCATCAATCTTCTCCTTGACAAAGTGTCTATCAATCTCAACATGCTTAGTTCTGTCATGTTGCACTAGATTATGTGCAATATTGATTGCTGCCTTGTTGTCACAATACAACTTCATAGGCATTTTCACTGATACTTGAAGTTCTTCTAGTACTTATGTTAGTCACAACATCTCACAAATCCTATGGGCCATTGCTTCGTATTTCACTTCTATATTTCTTTGTGCCACCGCATTCTCTTTCTTCCTTTGCCAAGTAACCAAGTTTCCCCGTACATATGTACAATATCCAAATGTCGATCTTCTGTTAGTAATTAACCTTGCTTACTCTATATTCTTGTATGCTTCAATCCTCTATTAAGTAGACATTTTGAATAGCAGACCTATTCCAAGTGTGCTTTTTTTTATCTCTACACACACCTGTTCTAGGTGTGCTCTTCCTTTTTGCCACCGCATTTTGTTAATGTGTTAGTGCTAGAACTTTGATGCACAATTCCATTTCCAAAGAAAAACTATAGTGAAATTTGCTGCTGCTCTCTCCGTGGACGTAGGTCTTTACGACTGAACCACGTAAATCCGGTGTCTGATTTATTTTCTTCTTTTGTCTATATTATTGTTCGATCGCTCGCTTTATCGCAACAGTTTCTTCCACTTGTTTCCTCAAAATCAAGCCCCCAAGATACAAATGTAGAAATTTTCGGATATAGAACTGACACTTGTTTCCAAATCACGTGTCATGATTCACCTTCGAGATTCCCCCCTTCTAACTTCCGAGAAAATATCGCCGATGGGTGGCAGAAGCGTTTGGTTGACGATTTTGCCTCACCTCATCCAAGCTTCGATTAAGTCCTGCTAAAATCATGTATACTCTATCGTTCTCTTCTCTCCTCATTCGCCTCTTGCAATCAGCTAGACTTTCCCATGTATCATCATAGCATTGATCTAATTCCTGCCGCAAGGTCACCATCTCATTGTAGTAAATGGTGATCTCATAATCCCCTTGCTTTACCATCGTTCTATCTTTCGTTCAAAAAGCTGGGAAGAATTTTCCAGATCGTAATATGTTTCTCTCACAATGTCCCACACATCTTTAGGGGTCGGAAGAAATAGACGTGGTTTTCCAATTGCAGGCTCCGTAGATTTGATCAGCCAAGCAATCACCAAGGAGTTTAAGGATCTCCAAATCTCCCAATAAAGATTGCTTTTTGCCTATTCGTTCACCTTGCCTGTCAAGTGGCCCAGCTTCCCTCTGCCATCAATTTGCTAGTTTCGCCGATTGAGCCCACTCCAAATAATTTGGCCATTCAATTAGTGAACTGTTAATAGTAGGTTGGAATTCTTGGAGAATTAGGCCTTGTTTGGCAAAAAGTGTTTTTGTTCATCGGAACAAAAATTTCTGTTCTTTTGTTTTGGGAACAAAAAAAAGAACAGAAACGTGTTTGGTAAAACTTTTGTTCCTGGTTTTTTGTTCTCAGAACATATTTGGAACAAAAACAACAAGTATAAAAAAGTTACTTCTTGTTCCTGCGAATAATTTCGAGAAACACTTCCTTTTTCTTCTTCTTTTTTCTGACCTTCTTCTTCCTTTTGGTCGGTCGCCAGCCTCAATTATGGCCGGGGACTGGCTGACGAGGGCCGATGACCTCGCCAGCTGGTGCGAGGCTCGGCCTCACTAGGCCGGGCGAGGCCGAGCCTCGCCGGTGACCTTGCTGGCCAACTGAGGCCATCGGCGAGGCTCGGCCTCGCCCGCGGCGTGAGCTTGGCCTCATCGAGGGCCGGCGACACTTCAATGAGGTCGTTGGCCCTTGTCGGCCGGTCACCAGCCATGATTGAGGTTGGCAATTGGCCAAAAGGAAGAAAGAAGAAAAAAAAAAGAAAAAGAATAAAGAATAAAAAGAATAAAGAATAAAAAGAAAAATATAATAAAAATGTTGAAAAATTAAAAGAAACAATAAAATTATACAAGTTTACCAAATAAATTTCTATTCCTAGAATATAATTTTTTTGTAGTTACCAAATACATTCTTATGTTAAAAAATTGTTCTCAAGAACGAGAAATAGAAAAAATTATTTCTATTCAAAAAATTGTTTATCGAACGTAAACGTTACCAAACGCGCATTTACTTTCTACCATTGCTTGATTGTGTAGAGAGATTAGCTGGGTTGTTCTTTGGGATGACACCTAAAGGAGTGGTGTCCCTATAGAGGTGTTAAATGGGTTGCACAACCCATTTATGGACCCATTTAAGCATAAATGGGTCGTTAATGAGTCAGGGCCTTGAGAAATAAGGCACCCTGATGGGTTTTAAAAATAAAAGAACTAAAATAAATGGGTATCCATTTAAGACCCATTTATAAACCCATTAAAGTCTAAAGATGGGTCAATCTTATTAACCCGTGACTTTTGGCTTTGGCTCGGGTAGGGTAGAGATCGTGGGTAGAGGTTTTAAATGGGTTGTGCAACCCATTTATTTTTCTTTTATTTTTTTTAAATTTTTTTTAAATTTTTAAATTTTTTTCTTTCCTCTTCCTCCAGTCGCCGGCACGGCGATGGCCGGCGATCGGCCGGCGAGCCTCGAGGTCGCCGGATTTGGGGAGGCGGAGGCTTTGCCGACGTTCGGCGAGGCTCGAGGCTCGCCGATCTAGCGAGACTTGAGCTTGTCGGCGTCGGGCGAGGCTCGAGCCTCGCCGATTTGGCGAGCCTCGAGCTTGTCGGCGTCGGGCAAGCTCGAGGCTCACCCGTGGCCGGCCGCCGATCGTTGTCGTGGCCGGCGGCCAGCCAAAGAAGAAGAAGAAGAAGAAAGAAAAAGAAAAAGAAAAAGAAAAATTATATTAAAAAAATAAAAATAAATATTTTTTTTAAAATTAAAATTCGATTTTTAAAAATAATTATTTTAAATTATAAAAAATTTCCATTTAAAAAAATATAATAAATTAAGTTTAGTTAAATGAATCGGGTATGGTTGGGTATGGGTCAAAATTTTTGTATTACAATAAACGGGTTAAATGGGTTGATTTGGGTTGGATCATTTATAACCCAACCCAAACCTGACCCGACCCACCCATTTAACGGCTATATGTCTCTACTAGCTTTGGTCATCGCCGTTTTCATTGTTCTATTGGCCCCACAAAAGAAGAAGAAGAAGAAGAAGAAGAGGCTAATAGATTTTAAAAAATGAAAACCAAAGAAACGTAGAAAATAAAAAAAAAATAAAAAATAAAACAGAAGTGCCAGGTTGTAATGATGTTTTCCTTTTCTTCATTTTTTGGGCTTTATTTATTACTTATTATTATTTTTGGTTTTCACTTTTTTATTTAACTTTTTTCCTTTTTTGTGACATGTTGCCATGTTAGCTCCACAAATTCTCAAAAGTACTAATAAGAGCCATGTGGGATTTTCGATTTACATGAGATTTTGTAAGATTACCGACAACTATTCTAAAAGTTTAATATATAACTATTCTATTACCCCACTTGCTTAGTTTGGTATTTTTGAAAAATTTAAGTGTAAATTTATTTAATTGGAGCGACAAATAATGCCTGAAAAAAATTTAAATTCAGGATTCAATTTTCATACTATGTAAATTCTCACCGTAAGATTTTTGCCCTATCTCCTTATAGGGTGTGGGAGTCAAATCTCACACCTGAAACTAAATCATCTCTACCTAATCCTCTTGAGAAGGTGATGATTTGAACTCCCCACTTTCTCATTTTCCATATGGGAAAGATGGCCATTAGAGCAATTATTTGGGTCATTCAACACTCCAAAGTTGATTGTAGTTTTCGGCAAACATTCAAGTCTTTTTGTGCAAAAAATTTCCTCCAAATTCCTACTAAAGTTTGGCATAATAATAAAAGAGCAAAAATAGCAAAAATTCCGATCCTGGTTGCTCTATCTCATTGCTTGTATTTATTGGTTATAATTCGAAAAAGAAACATTTAGCAGATGAACAACTTTGCTAGAGGTGGAAAAAGCATCTCGGTCAAAACAATTCATATGAAATGAGAAGCAAAGTTCTTAAAACGTAGTACACGTTCGAAAGAAAAAGAAAACGGACTAAAACTTTTGGCCAAAAGTGCAATTAAAACCTAAACAATAAAAAAAAATGCTTGGGAATTTAGTAAATCAAGTCATTCCAAGCATCACTCACCTAAATTGGTTAACTTACGCCGTAAAAACCAACGTGGCATTTTAAAATAATTTTACTATATTTCTGTGTAATTTTTTTCTTTTTTATGTGACATATTGCCATATCGATGTTACATATTCTCAAAAGTAATAAATAAGAGGTACGTGGAATTTTCAGAGTCCTTTAATATAGCAAAGCCGAGTGAATGGTCACAGAAATGACTTGACCGCATCATATACAAGACGCTTAGGATTTAATTGCATTTTTTTCTAAACATATAGGAGTTGATTGCATTTTTTTTGCAAACATTGATGTCCTTCCGTGCAAAAAATTCCCCGCAAATTCCGAGAAAATATTGGTACGTCTAATGAGCCAACACAACAAATAGAAAGGATCACGAGGATGCGACACGTGTCCGAGGTGGGCCCCCACTTTCAGGCTCTTTCTTCTCTCTCCTCTGCACTTGCGCCCGCCCTCAGATCTCTCTCTCTCTCTCTTCATTCCAGAACGTAGACCCGTCGCGACGGGCCAGGGGGCAGCAGCGGCCGCGTCGAAGAAGGGCTTTAAAGGGACTCGCACGTGGCCGCCGGTGAGGGGGTCGGCAAGTGCACGTCGATGTAGCACGCGAAGGCTGCGCACGCCTCGCGCACCCACGCACGCTTCTGGCGGGAGGCGTGCTGGTTGGCGCCGCCGCAGTTCCGTCGAAACCCATCGTCCGCCGTCGCCAAATGGCTTTGCTGGAATCGCTGAACAAGTGAACGGCTTCTTTGTTGCTGGGTCTGAGAGAGCGTGCAGGGGAGAGAAGAGAGAGAGAGAGAGAGAGAGAGAGACAGAGAGGAGAGAGTCTAAGCATGCAGAGGAGAGAGTGAAGAAAGAGTCTGAAATTGGGGCCCACTTCGGACACGTGTCGCATCCTTGTGATCCCTTCTGATTTGTTGTGTTGGTACATTAGACATAGCCAATATTTTCTCGCAAATTCCAATCCAAGTTTGGCCGAATAGCAAGAAGGAGAAAAAGAGGAAAGGTTCCGATCTTGGCTGCTATAGGCGGATCTTCATTTTCAGAATATAAGCATCTGGTTAATGTTGGCAACTTCTCTTGTATCAGAATCTCTCTCTCTCTCTCTTTCACACAGACACCGGCGCAGGCCAGCTTTTCTTTTTTTTGGCTGAACTCACACCAGCTTGATTCTTGCGTAGATGGCACGTTCCTACGTCTGTACACTCCCTCTCATAAATACACCGCACCCTTTCCCGTACTCATCAGCGAGGCAAAAACATAGAACCTTACGTACCCTGAGATCTATTGTTTGTAATTCTTTCGGCTTCCGTTTGTATATCTAAGTGTCGGATGAGGATGGTGCTAGCAACGAGCGCGAAACTATGGACGTCCATCACGAGCCGCCTCTCGTGCAGAAGCCAGATCGCCAGCGAGTCCATGCAGGGCGCGGAACTGGCTGCTGCGCCTCCCCGGATCAGCTGCGAGTCGTCCGTGGAAGGGGAGAATAAAGTATGCCAATGCGAGTGCGAAGCGGGCATGGTGGAGCCGAGGCTGCAGGCTGTGGAGGAGGAGAATGCCGGGGGCAACAGCTCTTTTGCTCATGCTGTCATCAACATGGTTGCCATGCTCACAGGTGAAAGCCGAGAGGGTCCTCCATCACTTAAATTCACTACAGCTTGAACTTCTAAAAGCATGAATGATGTCGCTGTTTTCACTAAGATATGTACCAACTCCTAAACCATTTTTGCCGGAGCTTTATTAGAAGTACTGCGGATGGGGGAAGAGGGAAAGTATAGTCCAAAAGTAGTGCGTAAAGTCGTTATCATATAGGTCAATTCCAACATGCGTTGCTAATCGAACACTACTTGTTAATGTTTTGTTCTCCACTGTTGTCAACTCGCATAATAAATACTGTTCCGATATGAAGTTAAGATCTAATCACTTGTATTTAGTTGAAATCTACTTATGAAATGAATATACTTCAATTGCCTATATACGATCTTGGTTTTTTTTCTCGTGAACTAAAATGACATACTTGTTCCGGTAAATGATATGATTGGACATAACTAATCACAGTGGGAAAATTTTATTTAAACTTGTACTTTTGAGTGGGCTTGGTCATTTTTTTCATTTTTCATTTTTTTTTTTGATATGGTTGGTGTAGATTTGCACTTATTCTCGAGCTATAAACTCGTGTTCTCATGAACAAAAATTTGACAAAACTTGGCAGGGCTGGGACAGCTATCAATACCGTACGCCTTGGAGAATGGAGGGTGGTCCTCTGCATTCCTGCTGATAGGGCTTGGCATGGTATGCGCCTACACCTCCCACTTGCTTGGGAAATGCCTTGACAAGAGACCCAGGTCCAGAAGCTACACAGACATCGGCCAAGAAGCCTATGGATCCAAAGGCAGGATCATAGCAGCAACCTTCATGTACCTGGAGATCTTCTTCGCCCTCGTCTCCTTAACCATCTCGCTCCATGACAACCTCGGCATCATCTTCCCAGGGACTTGGATCAGCGCCCGGTGGGCGCACATGTCCAGCTCCCAGCTTATGACCGTGATCGCCGTGCTCGTTGCCCTCCCGAGCCTCTGGCTCAGGGACCTGTCCTCCATCTCTTTCCTCTCTTCCGCGGGCATCATCATGTCGATCATCATCTTTGTCTCAGTGGCTCTGACCGCCATTTTCGGATGGGTCAGGTCGGATCATGAGATCCCGGCGCTTCAGATCCGTAACATCCCTATGATTTCGGGGCTCTATGTGTTCAGTCTTTCTGGGCATATTATCTTCCCTGACTTGTATAAGTCCATGAAAGACCCTTCCAAGTTCACCAAGGTATGCTCTCTCGTTCTATAAGGGATATATGCAACCGAATTCCTAAAACCTTTTTCACATGGGTCAACAGAGTTCTAAATGCTAACAAAATAATGAGCAACCAAATCTTTAACTCGTAGCTGGTCCGATGTGGCTTATTCTAATGTCGACAGACGTCTAATGTAAAGGGCTTGATTGCATTTTTTCAAAATGTTTACAAATATATCAAAAATTAAACGAGAGATCACTTTCTTTTTTTGGTAGGGTGCTAAAAAGTTTTGAAATCTATTGATTGATTGTTTGTAGGTAACGATCGTGAGCTACACCCTAGTCGCGGCCCTGTACATGGCCCTCGCCTTCATGGGCGCAAGGATGTTCGGGCCCGACGTCAGCTCACAGATCACCCTCAGCCTGCCGAGCCACCTTGTCGTGGCCAAGGTCGCCCAGTGGGCCATTGTCCTGACGCCAATGACCAAGTATGTGCTCGAGTTTGCGCCCCTCGCCATCCCGCTAGACCGCAGGCTTGCCGGGTCGATGAGCTCGTGTGCACGGACGGCTGTGCGAGGCACAGTGGGCTCCGTTGTGCTGGTGGTGATCCTGGTGCTCGCGCTCTCCATCCCATACTTCGAGTACGTGCTCAGCCTTACCGGCTCGCTCGTCAGCATCTTCATTTCCGTGGTCTTGCCGTGCGGATTCTACACCAAAATATGCTGGCCAAGCCTGTCGAAGCCGCTCTTTGTTCTGAATGTTTTGCTCATTGGATTCGGCTGCGTTCTTGCGGTGTTCGGGACAATTTCATCGTCCAAGTCCCTCATTAAAAGCATACAAGGACACACCTCCTCCTAAATGGAACATTCCCAACAACGAAAGACAACATTGTTGTTTTACTTTTGAATTTGGTCACCCCCTTGTGAGAATAAGAGCAGTTTTAGTTAATAGCTAAAACCTGTCACAACTTTGGTTTTGCCAATTTGCGAAAAGTAAAGGTAAACAAATTTGCAGGGTAAGTACACTAAAACTGCAAAAAGTTATACAAGGACACACCTCCTCATTAAAAGCATACAAGGACACACCTCCTCCTAAATGGAACATTCCCAACAACGAAAGACAACATTGTCGTTTTACTTTTGAATTTGGTCACCCTCTTGTGAGAATAAGAGCAGTTTTAATTAATAGCTAAAACCTGTCACAACTTTTGGTTTTGCCAATTTGCGAAAAGTAAAGGTAAACAAATTTGCAGGGAAGTACACTAAAACTGCAAAAAGTTATGTACGACACTCACTTTGGTACCAAAAGTTTCATTTAAATCATTTAAGTGCCAAATTGGAGAAAAAACGATTATTTTAGTGTCACCGGTGATAGATTTCAGCCAAATTAATTACGTGGCTTTTATATTTTAGAAAAAAAATTGATGTGGCAAAAATTTAAGAAGACTATCAACGTGGAATGGAATAAATGATGTCGTTTTCCTTTCTCCCTAAGAAGTGACGTCGTTTTCCATCATACATGGACTCTCTTACAAAAAATGGCACCGCATAGCTCTATGGCCAAAACGGCATTTTTGAAGGGGTTGTAAAAGAGGGTTTGTCGACAGCGCATACGAACTACAATTCTCCCCCGACGCCGACCATAGCTCTCTTGCCCCTTGTCACTCACTTGCTGTCGCTTGGCCACTGTCGTAGTTGCGCCGTCATTCGCTATTGTTTGATGGCTGTGTCCCCAACTCTCACTCACTTAGGGTTCCAACGAGCAAATTAGGGCACGGAGGGCAAATTGAGTGAAAAATTTAGGGTTCCAACGAGCAAGTTAGGGCACGGAGGGCAAATTGAGGACGTGGCTCAAATGGAAAGTGGTGGAAAAAGTGGTAGGGATCTCACTTTTGTTTACTAACATAATATGCTTTCTTTTGTGGGGACTGAATAGAAAAATAGGGTGCGAAGGGAAAATGAAGGCTCTGCTAAGAGGGAAATAGTGATGGGACCTCACTTTGTTTAATTAGTTGGAGTGCTTTTGTGGGGGACCAAATGTGATTGAATTGAAAAATGAATGTTGGGGACCTCACTTTGTTTATTCAACTCGGCTTCCTTTGTTTTTGTAAGGGGATTGAATTAAATAAATTGATTGCCTTTGTTTCTTTCGACAAGACGACAACGACTTGCATGTGGAGTTGTTGATTATGCTATGTGGTTCAAAAACTAATGACTTTTTTTCCTCCTTACGTGCAGCATCAACATAGATGAGAATCAAATATGCGTCATTATTTGCTATGGTGGAAAAGTTTGTTAAGGTGCCGACGACTGGGAATATGTTAGTGGAAATGAAGGTACCATTTATGTTAATATTCGGAAGCCATTATTTATTGATTTTGTGAGGATTTGGTGTATTTTTTACGTTGCAAAGTGCAAAAACTGCATTATTGTGTTCTTAGGAAGGAATTGAAAGATGGTTTGAAATTTTTTAATGACGATAATGGTATTAAGGATATTATTATCATTATCTTCATGACAATGAAGCTAAAATATATGTTGAGTATTATAGTGATGATGATGATGGTGAGGATGAGGATGAGGATGGGTAGACCACCACTGAAAGAAGAGAAGTGAGGGATCCTACTCAAGTGAGTAATCAGGTCGGGGATGAGTTTAGGTTAGATAGAGGGCAAAATGAAGGCAAGTGAGGGATGAGAGGGAGAAAAGTTATATAAATAGAGATGAACAAACATGGAGATGTCCTAAAATCTTGGGTGAAGATATGGGCAATGAAGATTTCATTGGATTAGAATGGGAAGTTACTTTATCTAGTAAATCGGAAGATGAATATTTGACTTCAATAAATTTCCCAAGTGACGGAAATGATGATGAACTCGCATGGTCAAGACAAAAGCAAATGGGATTTCTTAGAAATTTTTTTGCAACTTTAAGAGGAAGGCTCGTGTCAGTAAATAGGGATGTAGTGCCAACTGAAGGTAATAGAAGTGCAAATGAAGAAAGTTGTTGCGATAAAACTACTAGTTTAGAGAATGAACTTGACAATGATGATGAAGAACCCATAGACCTCCTCCCCTCATTCCCAACTCATAGTAAAAGAAAAATTATTTTGGCATGTAAAAGAAAAAGTAAGTACCTTACTATGATCTGACTATTGATAAGCCTATTTTGTTTTTGGGTGTTGACACCTAATTTTTTCTTAAGTAATTAATATAAAAAAACAACAAAAAACATGCGAGAGGGGCCGGGTCGAGCTGAATCTAACCTTGGCCCAACTCACCTCTCCTTTCTTCTTCTCCCTCTCGCGCAGTTAGGCTCGGTGCGGCCCACCCTCCTTTTCTCTTCGGCCCGGCCTACTCCCTCCTGATTTGTCTCCTTCCTCCAACCGTCCGTCACGCAAGACCTGCAAAAAGAAGAAAAAAAAAACGCAGCAGAATGACATAGGCAAAGGAGGTAGCAAAGGTAGTTGGATTGGGGTTGATGGTCGGGGATCAGATTGGTAGTGGTAGTCGACGCCGCAGAAGGCCACGCGCACCAGCTGAGAAGAAGAAAAAGGAGAGAACAAAGAGGGAACGGGGAGAAACGGAGAAGGGACAGAAGATGAGAGAAGATGAGAGAGCTCAAGAGGGAAGCCAAGGAGAAAATGAGCTCCCTGGGACGCCTTGTTGCTGCTGGTGAGCCACTTGATTGATGCTGACCGCCGCCATTCCCTTGAAACTCAAGTTAGCATTATGTCGAACACCTGGGGCGCGGACTTTGGAACCGAGTTGGCTAGAGCTCACCCCAACAAGGTCAGGCGAGCTTCGGCCCCCATAGGTCCTTAGCTAGGTCGCCGTTTGTTGTTGGTCGCTCACTGAGAGTCCCGGATACACCTTCAGTCCCGATTGTGTCAGAAACCTTACAATCCCTGAGCACCCTTCACCTGCTTGACGAAATGCTTCAGTGATATCTAGCGACGAATCCTGATTTTTGGAAAAAACCGAGTCAGTCCTTGCTTTGTCTTTCTCCGTGGAAGTGTCTATTGCAGTTGACGTTGCCCGATCCGCGTTAACCATCGTGGTGACTCGCGGAAGCCATGGATTTGATGGTTTAGGGTGTCCCGCAAATGCCACATCGTGGCTGTCATTGGGGAGTTGCCAGTCAGATAATGGTTGGACATTCTGGTCGGTCGCTTGAGCGTGACACCATTCTTCAAGCTTGGTGCGTTATGGGATTAATGGGCGAAGGTTGAAGGTTTGATGTTCTCAGGCGAAGGAGGAGAAGCGGTTAAAAAAATGGGTTCATCTCATTTGCAAAGGTTTGGAGTTTAGGTCTAAATGTTGGGCCTAGTTTATTAAATGGGTTTGGATTTAATTTTGGTTTGGGTTGGGTTTAAGTTTTGTGAAGTCGGCTTGATTAAGTGGACTTGACTCAAAGGCCCAATGTATGTCCATGGCCCATACCAATTAGACCAATGTTCGGCCTAACCTGGACCGGATTCAGAGACCCAACCTGGGTCCCATTTTCGGATATAAGTAAAATTATATTTTTATTAAATTTATAAAAAATTTAAAAAATTTAAAAAATTAAAAAAATAATAAAAATTCAAAAATTCAAAAACTCAGAAAAATTAAAAAATTCGACCTTTTTTTAAATTTTTTTTTAAAATCCAGTTTCTTTTGGGAAAAATTCAAAAATTCATTTAAAAAAGAAATAAAAAATAAAAAAAAATTCCTCAAAATGGTTAAAATTAACCTTTGAAGTAATTTTCTCCTAAAAATTGGAAGCCTTTCAATTTGGAATTATGCCTAAGTTTGACTAGGCTATTACGGTTTTACCTTAGGGTTTCAATTATCCTTAGGAACAAATGCCCTTTGTGCGGTATTGGTATATTGATTTTGGCTTCCCTTAATCTAGTTAAGATTAATATTTACCTCTTCCTTAGTGTTAAATTTTTGCTATCCCATAATGTGCATTTAATGCTTTCCTTGATTATCGATTATTATGTTAATGACTGTGCACCTGCATGATTACCTCCTGTGTTAATGGATATGCCTAAAGTCAATCCAAACTACCTAGTAAGAAAAATATTTTTAAAAAATAAATAAATAAACAAGATTAGGTATCGAAATGGCATTAATTGATTAATTAGTGTAATCAAATCCCTGATCCTAGATTCTTTAGTTGCGTAAGAAGTGAGGTACACTTCCATGTCTCACTTGGTCCTAACTGATCCCAATAAGTTAGTGGCGACTCTTTATTGCGAAATTCTTAAGAACACCCTAATGTCGCGCAAGGTATGGGCTTGGGAGAGCCCGTGTCTAATCATGGGCCATAGGCTTGTCTTTTAGGCAATGCCCATAAACCTATTCCCTTCCCCTCAGGGGTAGGTTGCGACAGCTTGGCGATTCCACTTGGAACTTGCTTTAAACCTTAGAGGATTTAGGCCTAAATTTATTTTGTTCAAAAATAAGTTTTGTTTGGCAACGAGGATATCATGTACGTTCCTAATGTGAGCGTTAAATGTTTTTGCAGTTGGGAGCTATAAGGGGAAGTGATTGCTAACCATTGTTTTGTAGGGGGTGTAGGAATGAATGGTTTATTTACATATGAAGTACTGATTGCTTATAAATTGTCATGTTTGCGTTCCCTGCATTGTACTACACCACAGCACACACTACCTACCGCCGGACTTAGGCCGCATACGATCATTTAGGATGATGTTGAGGTGGATATCACTTTGACTACAATCATGTAGTACAAGTTGCTCATCTCAATCCCAAAATCTTTCTTGATGTCAAAAGTCCACACTCTAGTCTACAATCATGAGACTCGAGTAAGCCCTTTGACGAAATCGAGTCATAGGTACCACGACTTAACTGCAATCATGCTAGTTCGGTCTAGTGATCCTATGGCTCCATTTTGGGCCGTTTTGATTAGAAATCGAACCACTATCCCATGTGCATGTCTATGAAATTAAAAAAAAAGAAAAAGAGAGAAGAGTCGCTCCTTGTTGTAAGTATCATGTTTCTTTTTATTCGCTTTTTCTTATTATTATTGAACTTTCATTTTGAAATTCGCGGAAATCAATCGAATGCCCTCGGTGATGTAGGGTTATAATAAAAAAATTGGCAAGCACTCTTGATAATGAACCTTGAATATATATTTCAAGCCTATCTGATTTAACCCCATTGAACATATGACTTTATCTAAATTTTCAATTATGGGCTCAAAACCACTTTTTGTTTAGAAATTCTTTCAAGTCAAGATTATATTTTGGGGCACAAAAAATTGAGATCATATTTTCGATCAAATTCTTTCTTTCTCACATTCTGGGATTGAAATTCAAATAATTTTTTGTGTATAGATTTCTCAAAATAAAAATCACCTCATTTTTCTAGGAGTAAAATCACAAATCAATCTTTCAAAAATCAATGCCACTTTTGCATATGAAACTTTTGGAATAGAATGGACACTCGATTGATAGCCGCCGATCGATCTTTTAATGATGCCCCTTCTCTTACGACAAATCTTGGTGAAATACCAAAATCTCATATTAGGGACTATGGGGCATGTACCGTCATCTCGATTTTGCTGTCAGAGGCAACCTCATTGAAAGATTAATTTTTCATTCACACACTAACATTGTCTTCTTTTCACAGGTCATGGGTGATGACACTTCTTGAACTTTGCTCGCTTGATCATGCCAATAAGTCAACTTTAAAATTAGGATGAGAATTGATTTATACGCTCATATATGCAAGCGTGTTTTGTATAATATCATTGTCTTTATTCTTGGCAGTAATCATATTTTCAGTTTTGAGTTTTGCATGGGAACCCATTCGGAACTTTTGTAAATCATGCAACCCACATTTTTGAGTAATTAAATTCGATTTCATAGAAAACATCATTCTTTAAAAAGCACTTGAAGTATTTCAACTGGACCCTTGGAGCTGAGTTTTTATACCTTAGCTTTGAAATGTTTTAAAAAAAGAGTTTCAAGAAGAACCCATGTAAAATTTTATCTCTTCACTTAGTCGCTTTCTTGAGTTGGTCCACAAATGATAATTTGAGATGGTAAGGTTGTAATCGTTATGGTGGGAGCTTTTGGTATAACAACTTATTCGTTCATCCATTTTTGTTAAACGGGTAAAATAAAGGGATCATCTAAGATTGCCAATCACATCTTCTAAATGACAAAAGTGTAGGTCTTTGAAATTCAAGCATTGGATGATGCACTAGGAAGGAGGGTCCTCCGAACTGCAGAGCTCATCCAACAAGACAGAGAAAAATGACCAACTAGTTGAAGCATCAAAAGAAAGGTCCAAAACTATCAAGACCACTGTGAAAAAGAAAAACGGCATATGGAGAAGAGAATATGAGAATCTTAATTCTGAATTTGCATTAAAGGTTATACGTGATCAGATCATAATGGCAAAAGCATACGAAGAATTTCAGAGAAGGTTATTGAGTCATTAGAGAAACAAATCTAGGTGCTGAGCTTCATTCCAGGCAAAAGCAATGGGCCATGTCCTCTCTCTAGCAAAGGACTGCCTTACAGTTGCAAGGAAACTAGGAGGGATGCTTCGGTTAACTGAAGAAATCGTGAGTGCTAAAAGAAAAAAATAAAAATAAAAAGAAAATAGAGATAGGTATGAAGGACGGCGAGGAGGTTACGGCAAAGGCACGTATGTTGTCTCCTGAGTTGTTGCAAGGGTTTCTAGAAGATGTTAGCTATTTGCTTACCAGGGGCTTCCATTTCATCGACTCAGTGGAAACCTATCTTTTATATGCTTTACTGTGGCCTTCAGCTCAATTGCCTGCGTTACCCTTCTAGTCTCCTCATTGTATCCCTACCGCTGCATTATTTGATTACGAAACTAAAAGCCCATTCCTGATGAGAACTCGAAGTTCCCCGAGCGTCCGTCGAGGCTTCGTGGGCGCCAATCTTCCATAGAGGTGAAATGAAGCTGAATTCCGTTTTAGGAAGTTTCTTTATTTGGAGGTCAGGCATCACCATCACCATATTTTTTACGAGCTTTATCAAGAGCTGTATCATATGTTACTAAAATGTCACGCCCCGATCCTCGGGCACACACATCCTTCCACTTGGTCGATTTTAGAATGCGATATCCCAGGACTATGTATCGCCGACCCTTTCATTTATTAAGCACATGCGGAAGTAATTATAAATCCCCAGACAATAAAACGATATGATAGAAAAGTAAGGCCATATTTTTTATATTGAAATTCACAACCAAACCTTTACACGTGGTATAACTCAAAGTCTATTCATAACATTCTATTCACACTCTAAGTACACAACACAAGGTTCACAAAAGATGATGGGATCTCAATCCTCATCCGGGTCGTACTCAGGATCATCCTGATCCCCTTCAGACTCTCCTTCACTAAGCTCATTTCCTTCAAGCTCTTCATCTTTTTTTGGCTCATTGTCCTCTTCTAGTTCCTCCTCCTCAGGCTTATCTATGGGCCTGAAATGTTGTCTCATAACCGGGATGAGACTCTGTCTCAGCAAGTTCTACCCCACCAAGACCCGATTAGTAAACCATTATACTATAGGCTGCCTAGACACGCATAGGTCAGAGGACTTACCTTGGCCTCAGATCCCACCTGCAAGTTAGTACAATTCATAATAGGCACCCATTTACTTAAAACAAATCGAACCAGTCGATTACATGTCACCCAATTCATTTCCCCACGGTGGAATATCTAGAAGTTAGGCCATGTGCATTCTCCAAGACGACATCCCAAGTCTCCGAGCCACGTGCCTCAAACCTTGGGCCCACGTGCATTTTCTAAGGCGACCTCTTCGCCAAGGTGTACATCAAGTCACTGAGCCACGTGCCCTTTTAGATGCCATTCTCGAATATTGGACCCATGTGCATTCTCTAAGGTACTAGTTCACCAAAGTGACGCATCAGATCACTGAACCACGTGTCTTTTTAGATGCCATTCCGGAACATCGGGCCCACGTGCATTCTCTAAGGCACTAGTTCGCCAAAGTGACGTATCAGATCACCGAGTCACGTGCCCTTTTTAGATGCCAATACTTAATCACTGAGCCAATGTACCCTTCTCCAAGTGATTTACTTTCTATCGTGATTCATAGTTTGCCAATCTACCATCGACACCCAATTATTTCTCAATCAAATAATCAAATCAACTCAATAGGAACATATAATAAAATTCACAATTTAATTCAATTCCATACAAATTGAAGCTTAATTAAATAAATGGACTGCACCACGACGATCAGCACGAAATTCTGGTCATCGGCCATTTTGGTTGAATTTCCAAAAAAAATAATTAATTAAATAATTAATTTCGAAAATTAATTATTAATTATTAAAAATCCAATTTATGCTAGTATTGCCTAATTGGAACCCAATAAGGGTCGAGAAAAATCCCGAGATGCATTCAATAAATAGTAGACTATATCTACTTGCTAATGTCACAATCAAAACGTCTAATATGCATCACAATTGTCTAATAATCACTAATCTACTCTAATCTAACCATCTAATTACACTTAATTAAATCTAATAAGCCCATAAGCATAATTAGCAAACTAAGCAGGGATTAGTTAAATTACTCACCAGAATTTAGCACAAAATGTATCAATTCAATAAGGATGACATGAGGAACAATTCTTCCCAAAGCAACTATCGGGTTCGGGGCCTAGAAACAGCCCACGAGTGTCCTGGAAACCCACTCAGTGGGTTGCTGGTCTTGGCTGGAAAAGCCCACAAAACAACAGCAAACAACTCCGGCAAGGGTGGCAAGGCTCGGGGGAAGGTTGGTGGTGGTTTGACGGGGCTAAACAGCAGCCGAAGGTGGTTGGACAAGGTTGGATAGGGGCGGAACAGGAGTTGGACGGGACGGACGGCGACTGAACTAGCAGAGGGGAAAACAGATGGCAGCTTGGTGGGCGGCGCATGCATGAGTGGCGGAATGGCAGGCGGCTGCTGCTGCTCCAGCTTTAAGCGACGAGAGCCGCCACTTTTGTTTCTACTTCCGCTGGGCTTCACACGAAATAGAAGGGAAGAGAAGGAGGGCGGTGACAACGGCTGAGGGGGGTGAGGAAGAGGCGAAGGTGAGCGGCGGAGTGTGGGAGGCGGAGCGCGGGCGGTGACAGCGAGCTTCTCCGGTTTTTTTCCCTCGGCGAGGCTGGCTCTGTTTCTACTTGGGTCTTCGTTCGAACAAGAGGCGGAGAGAGTGTCGAGGGAGAATAAAGTTTGAAAAGTCAAAAATAAAAAGTGAAGGGGGAAGCAAAGTGAGAAACGACAGAGGGTAGTCGGTGGGGCTTTGCATGAGGGAAGAGGGGAGAGAGAGAAAGAAACTTGCTGCCAAAGGGAAAAAGGAAACGTGCGTAGGAAGGAGGAAGAAAAGAGGTTTGGCCAAAAAAGTAAAAGAAATGGGAAGAAAATTAAAATAGAAGAATTTCCTCAAATAGAAAATTCTTATCCCACTAGCTTTTAAATAAGCTAGTTGATTCCAAAAAAATAAAAATAAAAATTCCCAACTAGAGCATTCGGTCCCCACTTGCGTTCCGCATCCAATTTCCTTCTTGATTTTCTGTCATTTGACCATCACATAATCAATTGATATTTCATTTATCAAATTGATTATTTTTCTCATCCAAGAATCTCTCAAGCTTCTTAATTCCACATCCAGAATTAATCCCCGCCTTCAACTGAACAAAAATGGCTATAAACTGATTTTTTCCTAAAAAGTCTCGGTTGTTAGAAAAAAATCTTCTAAGACTGAGTCGTGGGTTTTAGAATCTATTGTGACATGACAGAACATTCAATTTCTGAAATCGGACTTAAATCGACGGTTAACTTCCATTCAACGCGTTTCTAGCGTGACCTAGACTATCGGGTGGTTTTCAGAACTTTTTAAGGCAAATGACCCGTGGTCGATTTTCTTCGAATCACTATGAACCCATTCATCTCAATGACGATTCTTGATTGTCATGAAAATCTTGATGATTCAATTATGAACACAGGGTACCAAAACGTCAGTAAAATCAGATTAATGTCGGTCGATGAGAATTTTCCAATTTGGTGGAGTCACCCATGATCGGCCACACATCTTAGTTGAACAGGCCTATCTTTGATTTTAAATTGATTTTTAACTGTGCCGCAATAGCCTCTAAAGATGAGCACGGTCGAGAAGCCGATTCCTGATCGAATTCTCAAGTTTATTGCCTTAAAATTTCTTAATTACTTACCCAGACAGTTTAGTTATCTCAAGAGTGATCAGCTCTGAGAATAGCCCTATAAACGCATCAACGAAATGCCCGATTAATTCAGTAGAAAACAGGTTGAGAAATTCGGGATGTTACAAAAAGGCTAGCATTGGGGCTTTTACGCATTTTGACAATTAAAGAATTTGAACATTTAGCTGCAAAAACTTTTTGCAATTAACTTTGGAGATTTGTGTCATAAAATGCTACTTTGTTATATACTTTATCGCAAGGAAATGAGGCAAATGCCTCAGGTGCCAAAATAGTCCATCAATTTCGTTCACTTTGCATGATGAGACAAATGAAGGGAGTTGCCAAGCATCCAAAAAGGCGAATTTGAAGGAAGAGTAAACTATATCGATTATAATTATCCATTTCTGATACCGATTCTGACATGACTTTCTTTTCCGTTGTCAAGGAGACATCAAGAGTACCAAGTTTTGTAATGTTCCAACAAATGCAATGGAGTATTATTAAGTTTTGTTCATTTTAAACAATGAAAGATTCAAATGAAACAGTGGGGCAATATTGTCCCTTCCTCCATAAGGAATACCTTGCGATGTTGATTGCCCGACTTTGGAAAATGATGTATTTCATTCATAAACTTGATTTTCTTTAGCATAAAGAAATGACATATCATTTTCTTTGGTATAGGATAGACTCGAACAAAACAAATGTTTGTCAAATAAAGAGTGGGGGAGCAACATTTGACTAAGAAAAAAATCTATCCTTCCCCCACTAATGAAGTGTGCTGGGACAACATTGTCAAATTCATTAAGAAATGATGTATCGTTCCTCAATTGAACCTAATTAAGTATGGATATAACTCGTTTCATCTCCTCTTCTAACAGGGTGATAAATGGGGGAAAAAGTTGCACCTTGACTATAGAAGCAGCACCTTCCACCAAGGAATCATGTTAAGACCTGATTGTCCATTTTGGCGTAAATGGACGCGTATAGTTCCTAAATAATTCCCAATTGAGCAAGGAAATAACATGTCCAATCTTTTCTTTGTAGGAAATTGTCGTGACCAAATTTTTCGGGTGAATCACCTAAAATTTGGCTAATGGATTATTAAGCCTAGACTTAATTCGGGCTCTCCCAAGCCCATACCAATTTGCGACTTAAGTTCAAGTTCTCAACATGCAATTGATTTTTTAATCAGGAGTCGCTACTAATCTATTTTTTGGTGGGTCGATTAGAAACCCAAGTAAAGTAATGGGAGTTTCACTTTACTCCTACGAACCAGAGACTATGGGTACGAGGACTTGGTTACACTAGATTTCTCTAATGCCCTTTCGGTACCATTTCTTTTTAATTTTCAAAAAATGTTTTTGCAGGCAGCTTAAATTGATTTTAAATCTATTTTCCTAACATGTGAGGTGATCATGCGGGTATGCAATCCACCAATTTAACACCCAGATAAACAATAAATAAATTGCAAAAACTTACCTCAAAGCAACGAAAGCATCTGCAATGTTAAGTTAAAAACCGCATCAACAGCCTTAGATATGGTTTCTAATTACCACGCAATTTCTTTTTTGTTTTCACTTAATTAATGAAAATCATGCAATATGCAATGCAATATTAACTAAATGACATAATTCTAATGACATGCAATTTCTAATTAAATAGGCCTAGCAAAAATACTAAATGACATGCATCCCAGTGAATCTAGCCCTATTGACGTGCATATGACATTTTTTCTTTTTCCTAAAAGAATGCATTTTATCATAAATAATAAAACTAATTTAACCTATGACATTTTTTTGTATTTTTCAGGTGAAGTGTGAGAATTACCTAATTAGATTAAGATCCTATTTAATTTATATTAGGAATTAGGTTGAGCCAATCCTAATTTAAACTAAAACATTATTTTAACCTAAATAATCCTAAAATGCAATATATCTAAAAAATACTTAAACTTATAACAAATTAAGAAAAAATATTATCTAGAATTAAACTAAGTGCAATTTAGTCATAATATGCAATGGCGTGCAAAATATGCTTTAACACTACATGACATGTATATGATGATTTTTTGTTTTTGTTTAATTTCGAAATTAATAATTGCCAAATAATTAAACATGCAATCCAAATTAAAAATCTAGCAACCTAAATTGATTGATTTGATTTTTTTATTTATTTTTGATTTTAAAATTCGAAATAAGATTCCTATTCTAAATATGTAAACCCTAAAACATGTAATATTATAACCCAAACACATTTCAAGATAAACAAAGCGATCATGACAAGCTAAACCAAGGATATCGCACATCATTCAGATCAAGGGATAATATTTCGCTAATAAAATCGATAAATTGATCTTAAGCCTTAAAGATCAAAATATCAATTTTATTCCCACTTAATTAATTATTTCATCTAAGGCCTTATAGATGAAATAAAAAATCTTGGCTCGGTTGCGAATCGGTGATATGTTGGAATTTCCAATCATATATTAAAGACTAATTATGCTAAAAAAACAAGATAAAGTAAAATAAACTAAAGAAAACTACCTAATGTGCTTTCTTTTTTTTTTTTTTTTTTTTTTTTCAAAAATTGGGCTTGGCAGCCGTGGGGTGGCGCTCGGACGGAGGACTTAGCAGTAGGTGCGGCGGCGTCGGGCTCGTGGGTCGCGGCGGCAATGTTGAACAGTGAGAGCAGGCCTCGGGCTTCGAGGTGCGGCGTCGTCGTGCGCAGGCGCGACGTCCGGTGATCGGAGATGAGCGGCGAAGGCACCGGGTGCTTGGCTGAGGCGAGCGGCGCGGCGAGGTTGGGAGCGGCAGGCTTCGGAGCTCTGGCGTCGGCTGGGCAGGAGCGGGTTGCGATGGCCGGCGCGGTTCTCGGGCTCTTTGCGCAACGTCGCGGGGTCATCGGTTGGTGTGCGCGAGTTGCTGCGGGTCGCAGGTTGCTGCGCGGTGAGGCTTGCGGGTGCTAGTGCGCGGAGGCGCGGCGATGACCGGGTGAATCGCAAACCGGCGGGTTGCAGGCGAAGCGGAGGGACCTGCTGCAGGTGTGATGCTCGCAAGTCGCCGAGGCGTGGCTTCGGTTGGAGACGAGCTCAAATCTGCAAGTGTCGGCACTCAAACGGCGAGATCGGGTTCAGTAGCGAGGGGAGGCTCTTGGGGCGCGCTGCTGTTGGCGTTGCAGGGGAGGTCAAGCGGCGGTGATGGAGGCGCGGTGATCGGCGCGAGGCAGTGCGGGCGCGCCAACGACGGAGTGGCGTGTGGCTTCACGGAGAAGGAATCCACGAAGAAGAAGTACAGTGCACACGTCTTTTTCTTTTTCTTTTCTTTTTTGGTTTTTCTCTCTCTCACCTCACGTCTACTCTCTATACGAATTCTTTCTTCCCCTTTGTTTCTTTTTTTGCTTTTTCCACAGAAGGAAAAGCTGACTTCTTTTTTCTTTTTTCTCTCAAAGCTTTTTTGTGTGAACTTCTCTCCGGAACTTTTTCCTCTCAATTTCTTCGAAAATTTTTCCCCCTCCTCCTCGAGTTACGAAAAATGAAACTCTCTTTTATACTAATTCCGAACGGCCGCTTTGAATGGTATTTTTCGAGTTTCCATCTTCTATCACATTAAATCAAAGCTGCAAATCAAAGCAAGATTTCGCAATCAGCTCGATTTTGCTCCGATTTATTCCGTTTTATAAAAATTCTTGCCCTTTGTTCACCTGATTTTTAATTGTTTCTACATTTATCAAAATCTGAATATCCATTAGAATTTCAAATTTCCATGCATAATCAATCAAATTGATTTCATCCATTTTTTATTTTTTCATTTTATTTGTTCAAAAATGCAATTTTATTTTTCCAAAATTAGGTGTCAACAGTTGCCCATCTTTAAAGGTGAGCTCGTTGAGGTTGCCTTCAAAGACAAGTTGAGACCTAAATGTTAATCATGCACATGTACTAAGTGACTCTTTTTTTTTTTGGGAAGATGAATCCCATTTTGAAATGAAATTTATATGATGCATGGAAATGCTAATGCAAATGATAAATGAAATTACCTGGAATTACTTACCTTCTGGGATGGTAGAGTAACTCAAGATAGATTGGTGTTATATGTCCAGGACCCGTACCATTCTACGGTCGCTCAGAATAGTAACATGGCTTCGCAAAGAGACTACTTTCCTAGGACTCGTACCATTCTACGGTCACCTAGAATAGTAACATGACTTCGCAAAGTGACTGCTTTCCCAGGACCCGTACCATTCTACGGTCGCCTAGTATGACATTGTTTGGTTGTGTCTAAGACCCGTACCATTCTACGATCGCCTAAATGAAAAAATGATTTTCCAGGACCCGTACCATTCTACGGTCGCCTGAGTTGAGGTTGTCTAGGACTCGTACCATTCTACGGTCGCCTGAAATAAGGTTGTCTAGGACCCGTACCATTCTACGGTCGCCTAAACTGGGATTCATTTTCAGGACCCGTACCATTTTATGGTCACTTGAATAAGGAATAGGTGTTGTCAAGGACCTGTACCATTCTACGGTCGCCTAAATGAAAAAATGATTTTCCAGGACCGTACCATTCTACGGTCGCCTGAGTTGAGGTTGTCTAGGACTCGTACCATTCTACGGTCGCCTGAAATAAGGTTGTCTAGGACCGGTACCATTCTACGGTCGCCTAAACTGGGATTCATTTTCAGGACCCGTACCATTTTATGGTCGCCTGAATAAGGAATAGGTGTTGTCAAGGACCTGTACCATTCTACGGTCGCCTCGACGAAGAAAATTATTCTTCCAGGACCCGTACCATTCTATGGTCGCCTAGACTAAGGTTTTGCTTGGCTAGAACTCGAACCATTCTTCGGTCGCCCAACCTTGTGACAGAAATCATCCGACCAGGACTTGAACCATTCTTTGGTCGCCTTAATCAGATTGAATCTGGAGGAAAAATCTTTGGTGGACAACTCAATTGAGTGTCGGTATGCTTAAAAGGGAATACAAGTGCAATGACAAATATTCAAGGTATGGATAGAGATATACTTACCTGGTAACATCTTCGATCTTCGGAGATATGTCTCCTGCAAAACATGGTCGTAGGAGATGCAACATGCATTTGTAATCATAAACATGCATCAATATAATGGAGGTTCATGATGATTTCCATTAATCTTGCATCACCTAATTTCCATTGGGAAGTATCTCAAAAGAATATTCCAATCTGAACACATGAGTGTCATGGATGTGTTAAATGAGGTATCTTTTGGTTTGAAAGGACATTTTCTCTCATCCTCATTAAAATGGCAATTTCATCCTGACCTTTGATGCAGGATTTTGGCAATCACTCTATCTCACTGTCATTATGCCAAACAAGATTTTGTGCAATCTCGCAAGTGATACGACCTTACCAATCTAAGAGGTCTTGAACAAGGACCGTAATGTGGGCCTGGTCAACGGCTTAACAAAATGGACTCTTTGAGTCGAGGCTTTTGAAAGAATGAGTGATATTCTGTAATCATCTTTGGGTTTATAAGTCAAGAACCCTGCAAAATGAGAAAGAAATAATCTTGCTCGCACTCCTGCGAACGATGCTTAAAACATCTGAACCCCTAGGTTAATTCAAGTGCCATAATCAGAAGAGACTTTGCAAAGGACGTAACATAGGCTTGGTTCATAGGTTGAGAAATGAAAGGATCATTAGGCTCAAAAAGTGTTTAGGGGGGTTAAAGTTGGTGATCATCTTGACATTTCCACCACTTTCTTTCTCCACTGTCGAAGATTTTTTATCACAATTCCATTGATTGCAACAACATTTGAGAGTTTTTTGGTACCACCTTGCTGGGGATACAACTTACTATATCAAGAGTTTGATTTTTTTTTTTTTTGGCATTGGACTTGCTTTTACCAGACATACTGCTTTTTTATGCCCCATTATTTAGCACTTATTTTTTTGAACTTGCACAACCATCCTTTACAACATTCTAAGCCATGTTACTTGAATGGTTCTTTTTGCCTTGCCCCAGTGTGGGGGATGATCACCAACTGGGTTTAATATGAAATAAATTCATAGGCTCAAGTGGGTTATGCAATGGATATAAGTGTATAGGATAAAGAAAGAACTGCTCTTCATCATCTTAAGGCACTTCAAATTACCGTACGAGTTACACTGCAAAAGCAATATTCGAAGATTGATGCAAGTGGAAGCAAGAAGATTCCTACCATTCATTTCAAATTTGTCCCAATGTGGGATGATTCTTGACGGGGATAATTTTTAGAAAAATCTCCATAAGTGTATGGAGCTCAAAGGGATTGAGCAATGGATCACCTGTAGTGTTTAGGATAGAGAAAAGAATGCCTCTCATCACCTTGGTTGACGTACCCTTTGCGAGATAGCCCTCTTCCTTGCGGGCATGGAATTTTTCACACAACTCACTGAGGGTTAGTGTATGAAACACTGTATGGAACAAGGCTTTGCCTTTCGTCATTCTAAAGTACCTCATTTGACACATTCAATTCATCTCATATAATTCATCAGGGAAAATATGCAAAATTTGCAACTATTCAACTCATTGAAGTAATTTACTCATCATAGAAATGCTTGTAGTTCAAAACATGACATGACAAATTCTATCACAGATAATACTTCTTGACAACATCAGAATTAACTAGAGTGGAACACTCATGACCATGCACTTCTGCCAACATCAAGGCACATTCAGGAAGTATCTTTTTTTTACCACATACGGGCCACTGTAATTTGGAGCGAACTTGCCCCTAAACTCCCGAATTAGATTGGACAATTTCCACACCTTTACATGCTACAAGACTGTCTCTGAAACAAAAAGTAGATTGGTCAAAAAGACAAACAGAGTAAATCAAGTCTTATTTTTTTTTTTTTTTTTTTTTTGAAAAGCATTTAGAAAATCATTTTTTTAAAAACATTTTGACACGAGAAAGCATGATGAAGCCCAGGCCTCGGAATTCTCCTTGGATTTTCTTTTTCTTTTATCGGTTGGATATCATCACCGGGCTGGTTTGATATACCTCATCATGCCCTCAAAATAAAATTTGTAATTTCATTGAAATTCATCAATTAATTACATTTATTGAATGGAAAAAAAATGCAATACTCAATTACTAAAAGAAACTGAAAACATCATTCAAAAAATAATAAAAAATCCCACGCAGGGGAAATGTGCAAAAGTAGAAAAAGAGTTACTCTTGTGGGCCAAGGCCCATCTCTTCAGGAGGTCCTTCATCAATAGCTCCTATGATGAGGTCGTCGAACAGGTTCGTAACCCCTTCCAGCACATCATCTGGGTTCTCCGTCTCCGGGGGTGTCAGCTCGTCCATGCCACCCCATCCATCATTCGGCTGCCCCAGGGTGTCCATCACATGCACCTTCAAGCTCTTGATTCGATCGACGTCACGTTCCAAGATAGCATTCACTGTACCCTCATGCTCCGGTAACAGATTTTTTTGGACATTCGGCCGAGCAGTTTGAAACGAAAAAGCCTTTGTGTCCAAGAGGTTTTGGATCTTGTGCTTGAGGGTGAAACATTCATCAGTTGAATGCCCCAGTTCACCGCTATGGTAGTCACACTTCTTCATCGGGTCGTAACCTCGATTGCTTTCGCGGTTAGGACGCTTCGGTTCACTAGAAAGCAAACCTTTCTTTCGGAGAATCGCTAACACCTGAGATGGAGATCCAGGGAGAGGAGAGAATTGCCTTGTATTATATGCTTGGGCAAATGATTGACGACCAACAATTTGTTGTGGTCTTTGATTCATTTGGATAGTCAAAAGCGATTAGTACCTTCTCCGGCTATAGGTCACATTCACATCCTCAACAACTTCCTTATCTTTCTTGGCAGAGAAGTTTTTAGTAGATGGCTCAGAAAACCATCCTTCCCTTATCCTTATCTCGATCTGTTCTCCTACAGGAATAAGCTGATTGAAGCTCTCAACATACGTACCGGCCATTCGATTACGGAACTCAGATGGAAGGGTCTTCACGAATAACTTCATCAACTCCTTGTTAGTGGGCTCAGGAGTAATTTGGGTTGCTAGGTTTCTCCATCTCACAGCATATTCTTTAAATGACTCACTCCTTTTCTTTTCCATCCGCTCCAAGTCTTCTTGGGAAGGCGCGATGTCCATGTTGAACTTGTACTGTTTGAGGAACGCGTTCGCCACTTCGTTCCAAGTTTCGAGGAGGTTTACGTTCTTCATTATGTATCCAGTTTAATGTGGGCTCGGTCAAACTTGCATGAAACGATTGGATCATGAGGGGCTCATTTTTTACGTGCTGGGCCATGCGCACGTGGTACATCTGCAAATGAGATTTCGGACAAGATGTCCCGTCGTACTTTTCAAATTTTGGCATTTTGAACTTGCTTGGCATTTTGACCTTTTCATAAACTAAGAGGTCAAACGGGAGTGAGCTTTGTGACTCCTGCAACTGTCTTACTTTCTCTTCCAGCTTTGCAACGCGCTCATCCTGATCTATCTTGGGAACACTGTCTAGCTTGGCCTTTCCAACAAGGACCGAGGCATCTTCCAACTCAGGCATTTCGTCGTCACTCATCTGGGCCATGTTTCTCGGGACTACTATCTCAGGGAGAACGGGTGGAGGATTTGGATTCACCTGGAGGAATTGAAGTTGAGTTGTTATAAGCTGCATGGAGGCAGCTAACTGTTTGAGTTGATCTTCCACGGAGGACATGCGATCACACATTTCAGCTTGATCGGCCATTCTAACTCTTAATCGTGTAATAATGGATGAATGTGGCGGCTCCGTTGTCACCTATTTCGAAGAAATTAACAAAATGAGCATGAAGTGTAAATAGATAGTCAATCCATGACAATGATCTGATTTTTTTTTTCATTTTCATTTATTCGTGAAAAGTTTGTACAATAAAGGAATTTCCTAAAAAAAAGGCTAGAAAAATAGACACCCTAGCAAGATCAAATTTCCTAGACATGAATTGAAAACAAATTCTCCAAAGTTTTTTTTTTTTTTCAAATGCATCATTCCCTAGCAATCTCTCATTTCATTTCCAATTGACAAACGAATCAAATCAATGATTGACCTAGATTGTCATGGACCGACCCAAGAATACGACAAAATAAATTGCAGTGTATAGGGATAGAAGACTTACTTCACCAAGGAAAATTAACTGCAATCACATAGACATGCACATGAGATGTGAGGCTCGATTTTTATCTAGACGGCTTAGCAAAATAGAGTTAAAAGGGTGGGATGACTTAGTTGCATCCTCGCATACTAAGTCAAGTCCTCCTAACTCCAGCTTAGTCAAGAATGATACCCCAATGCGACGCAACCTCGCGGGTAAAGTTAAACATTCTTGACACCAAGAAAGAAAATTTCGGGATTGAGTTGGGCAACCTCTACTACGCGGCCTCGCGGTCGAAGTCGTATTCAACTCAATACCATCCTAAATATCCTAGTGCCGCCCAGGTCCGGTGGCAGGTTATGTGTGCAAAGGTGTAGTGCTAAATGCAGGACATGTACAACAGTCTATATCAAGCAACACTTCAACATGAAAATAAACCATACATTCCTTCACCTCCCTACAAAACAGAGGTTAGCAAACACTTCCCCTTATACCTCCCAATTTGCAAAAACATTTAACACCTTAAATGTTAGGGAAGTACTTGGGATCCTCGCTGCCAAACAAAAACATTTTTTTCAAAATAAAAGAAAAATTGGCCTAAGTCCACTAAGTGTTTTAACCTGCACTCTCCAGCGGAGTCGCCAAGCTATTGCGACTAAATTTTTCGAGTGAATCACCTAAAATTTGGCTAATGGATTATTAAGCCTAGACTTAATTCGGGCTCTCCCAAGCCCATACCAATTCGCGACTTAAGTTCAAGTTCTCAACATGCAATTGATTTTTTAATCAGGAGTCGCCACTAATCTATTTTTTGGTGGGTCGATTAGAAACCCAAGTAAAGTAACGGGAGTTTCACTTTACTCCTACAAACCAGAGACTATGGGTACGGGGACTTGGTTACACTAGATTTCTCTAATGCCCTTTCGGTACCATTTCTTTTTAATTTTCAAAAAAATGTTTTTGCAGGCAGCTTAAATTGATTTTATATCTATTTTCCTAACATGTGAGGTGATCATGCGGGTATGCAATCCACCAATTTAACACCCAAATAAACAATAAATAAATTGCAAAAACTTACCTCAAAGCAACGAAAGCATCTCGCAATGTTAAGTTAAAAACCGATCAACAACCTTAGATATGGTTTCTAATTACCACGCAATTTCTTTTTTGTTTTTACTTAATTAATGAAAATCATGCAATATGCAATGCAATATTAACTAAATGACCTAATTCTAATGACTTGCAATTTCTAATTAAATAGGCCTAGCAAAAATACTAAATGACATGCATCCCAGTGAATCTAGCCCTAATGACGTGCATATGACATTTTTTCTTTTTCCTAAAAGAATGCATTTTATCATAAATAATAAAACTAATTTAACCTATGACATTTTTTTGTATTTTTCAGGTGAAGTGTGAGAATTACCTAATTAGATTAAGATCCTATTTAATTTATATTAGGAATTAGGTTGAGCCAAATCCTAATTTAAACTAAAACATTATTTTAACCTAAATAATCCTAAAATGCAATATATCTAAAAAATACCTAAACTTATAACAAATTAAGAAAAAATATTATCTAGAATTAAACTAAGTTCAATTTAGTCATAATATGCAATGGCGTGCAAAATATGCTTTAACACTACATGACATGTATATGATGATTTTTTGTTTTTGTTTAATTTCGAAATTAATAATTGCCAAATAATTAAACATGCAATCCAAATTAAAAATCTAGCAACCTTTTATTTCTTTTTATTTCTTCGGATTCAAAATTCGAATATTCAAAAAATATTCGAAATGGAAATCGATTTTTTTTTATATTAAAAAAAATGGATTTATTCTAATTTTAATATACTAGTTAACGAAACTATTCTATTAGTTAGAATAAACTATAATATTAGTTATATTAGGGCTATACGGACTCGAACCGTAGACCTTCTCGGTAAAACAGATCAAACTAATTAATATATTGATTGATTTGATTTTTTTTTATTTTTGATTTTAAAATTAGAAATAAGATTCCTATTCTAAATATGTAAACCCTAAAACATGTAACATTATAACCTAAACACATTTCAAGATAAACAAAGCGATCATGACAAGCTAAACCAAGGATATCGCACATCATTCAGATCAAGGGATAATATTTCGCTGATAAAATCGATAAATTGATCTTAAGCCTTAAAGATCAAAATATCAATTTTATTCCCGCTTAATTAATTATTTCATCTAAGGCCTTATAGATGAAATAAAAATCTTAAGCGCGTTGCGAATCGGGTGATATGTTAGAATTTCCAATCATATACTAAAGACTAATTATACTAAAAAAACAAGATAAAGTAAAATAAATAAAATAAAATAAACTAAAGAAAACTACCTAATGTGCTTTCTTTTTTTTTTTTTTTTTTTTTCAAAAATTGGGCTTGGCAGCCGTGGGGTGGCGCTCGGACGGAGGACTCAGCAGCAGGTGCGGCGGCGTCGGGCTCATGGGTCGCGGCGGCAATGGTGAACAGTGAGAGCTCGGTTGCTGCGGAACAGTAGTGGAGCGGAGCAGGCCTCGGGCTTCGAGGTGCGGCGTCGTCGTGCGCAGGCGCGACGTCCGGTGAGCGGAGACGAGCGGCGAAGGCACCGGGTGCTTGGCTGAGGCAAGCGGCGTGGTGGCGCGGCGAGGTCGGAGCTCCGGCGTCGGCTGGGCAGGAGCGGGTCGCGATGGCCGGCGCGGGTTCTCAGGCTACTGCAACGTTGCGGGGTCGTCGGGTGGTGTGCGCGAGTTGCTGCGGGTCGCAGGTTGCTGCGCGGCGAGGCTTGCGGGTGCTAGTGCGCGGAGGTGCGGTGATGACCGGGTGAATCGCGAACCGGCGGGTTGCAAGCGAAGCGGAGGGACCTGCTGCAGGTGTGATGCTCGCAAGTCGCCGAGGCGCGGCATCGGTTGGAGACGAGCTCATATCTGCAGGTGTCGGCACTCAAACGGCGAGATCGGGTTCAGCAGCGAGGGGAGGCTCGTGGGGCGCGCTGCTGTTGGCGTTGCAATTGAGGTCAAGCGGCGGTGACCGGCGCGAGGCAGTGCGGGCGCAGCCAACAGCAGCGGAGTGGCGTGTGGCTTCACGGAGAAGGAATCCACGAAGAAGAAGTACAGTGCATACGTCTTTTTCTTTTTCTTTTCTTTTTTGGTTTTTCTCTCTCTCACCTCACGTCTACTCTCTGTACGAATTCTTTCTTCCCCTTTGTTTCTTTTTCTGCTTTTTCCACGAAGGAAAAGCTGACTTCTTTTTCTTTTTTCTCTCAAAGCTTTTTTGTGTGAACTTCTCTCCGGAACTTTTTCCTCTCAATTTCTTCGAAAAATTTTCCCCCTCCTCCTCGAGTTACGAAAAATGAAACTCTCTTTTATACTAATTTCGAACGGCCGCTTTGAATGGTATTTTTTGAGTTGCCATCTTCTGTCACATTAAATCAAAGTTGCAAATCAGAGCGTGATTTCGTAATCAGTTCGATTTTGCTTCGATTTATTCTGTTTTATAAAAATTCTTACCATTTGTTCACCTGATTTTTAATTGTTTTTGCATTTATCAAAATCTGAATATCCATCAGAATTTCAAATTTCCATGCATAATCAATCAAATCGATTTCATCCATTTTTTATTTTTTCATTTTATTTGTTCAAAAATGCAATTTTATTTTTCCAAAATTAGGTGTGAACAGAAATAAATGGGCAAAACATCTAAAAAACAATATCCTCAAATGTGGAAACAATGAGATATCCCTATCCTTTCAAAGCAAGATCTTGAAAAACACATCTGATGATCCATATTTAAAATTTTCCAGCTCCTTGTCAATTAAACGTCGCTTTGAAAAGAGCATTTGAAAAAGCAGGGATTGAACTTTGTAAATTGTTGTATACAATAAAGAAGTGCTTTTCATGGATAAAATCAAGGCCACATAGCCTTTTTTCAATCAATCCTAGCTGCTTCAGGCAAAGTTTGTACCTGAAGAACGAAAACATGTGAAGGGTAAATTGTGTCGATTCCAATTGCTTATTTTGATAGCGTCTCTAACACGATTCTCTTTTCCTTTGATAGGAAAAAATCAAACACTTGAAGGCAAATGCAAATGAAGGGTTATGTCGAGTTACCAAATATCCACGAGGGTCAATCCAAGAAATGTTAGCACCCAAAGGATAAAAGCAACTGAAAGGTAATAATGTATCGTTTCCAACATTTCAATTCCTAAATATTTTTGCAATAACATATTCTTTCACATTCTTTATAGGGTTATCGAGTTGCCATGCTGCAGGTAAGTAGCCTTCTTCTCAAAATTAAGTGAAAAAAATGGAGAATTTTCATTACCAAAAAGAACCTTTAGCACTTTCCTAGAAATAGACAAAAAATAAATAATTGAGAAAAAAAAAAAATTTCTACAAACTTTTTGAACATCATTTTTATCTCAAAATTGTTTTCTCATTTTGTGAGTTATTCATTTTGAATCAAAATTTCATATGGAAATTAATCTACTCAGATGATCTCAGCAGAGTGAAATGGAGATATTAATCATACCAAGCAAAGGATACTTAGAATGAAGAAAGGCAAGCCATTTCCAAACACATCCTTCAAACACTTTTGAGAGTTGAGTGGAAAACAACTTTCTCTTAGGACAAAGGATTCATTCGCAATGAACAAAAAGATCGAAATGATAAAGGCATTTCCTTCATCAATCCCAAACACCAAGCTAACCTCTTGCTAATCCTTTGGGCTGAATAAGGATGATTCTTCAAAGTACCCCTATCAAGAACAACCCTACATTGGGGTAACATAGGAGGTTACGGTTGAAGTGTAGAGCGAAAAATTGAGAAAGATTCTATTACTTTCACTTGCATTAATCTTCTTGTGATAGCTTAAGAGGAATTCTCATCAGAGGTTGACTCATCCTAAGGTGAAGAAGAACATTTTCTTCTCTACCCAAACACTAACACCCGTTGCTTAAACCAATTTGGGCCTGAATGTTCATTTCTGAAGTCTGAGTGGTGATCATCTCCCTTCACTAGGGCAAGGCATAAGGATTGACCATATACAATTGACATTTATGAGAAAATGTGAAAAACATCTTGAAAGTCATAAGACTTCCAAAAGTTCGACAAAAATTAAGGGGCATGAAAAAGTAGTGTGCTTGATAAAGCACGGCCAATGCCCATTAAAAAAAAAAAGAGCAAAAAAGGTTGCATCTAATGTGAAAGAAAATTTATCGAAGTCTAAATGCTTGCATAATAATAAAAAAAAAAATTCATTGCAAGTGCAAAATAAAAAAAAAAATTAGAGAAAGGAGAAAAGCTTCCATGCGGAGATGATTAGCCAAGGGACTTTCGAGACATGCTGTATTTTAAAAGCCAAGTGATTTTGAAATATTGAGTGACATGGTCACGATGCCATGATGATCACTAGCTCTTAAAAACCCTTTTGAAAATTTTAGGCCTTTCGAGGCTCTCTCGATCCAACATTACAACCCTCTTTCGAAGTCTCTTCTGATTGGGACGGTTCGAATGGAAATGGGAATGCCACAAAAAAGCTACCGCTTGAAGGAGTGGAAGCAATTCTATCTTGTCTTATCTTACAAGTTCTTGACTTGTAAACCTAATGAAGATAGCAATGAATGTTCCTTTATTAGCCCCAAAGCAATAATCCCTTATGTGTAAGCCCATGACCAAGCCTATATTGCGGTCCTTTCAAAAGACCTTTTTGATCGATTAGATTGTGCTCATTGCGAATGTTTCCAAAAGCCTTCGACATAGGTTATGTGAGATACCCTCAGCAACCAGTTATTTCCCACATAAATGGATGGGGGTCAAACAGCCATTTTCTCGAAAGTATGTGAGAAACCCTTTCTAAATAAGGAGCATTAGCTTGGCATGCTTAATGAGCCTTTTTCATGAGTAAAAATCATTTTGGTAAGAACTTGTCTTCTAGAGAATTTGATGATTAATAATACATCCCCGAGCAAGATGACAATTTTGTGCCACATGATGCTGACTAACATCAAATGCTTTTCAAAGTAGTCTGACTTAGCTTGATTAGCTTGTTCAATTACTGCTGCAATATTGCCGATACATTTCTTGATGTCGTCCCTAATGACATTTGCACAAGCTGCGTTTGATAGATTTCCCTAGTGTAGCCATGCAGTTTTCAAGGGGTTAACGGATGCTTCCCTAAAAACCACAAGATTCATGGTCAGCCTTAAACTGTGTCATCTCCAAAAGTTCATGGTCAACCTTAAATCATGTCATCTACAAAGGTTTATGGGTTTTCCTTAAATCATATATTTCCAACCCAGTTGAAACCCGTTGTTACACAGTAAGACCTCATTTCTTTCTTCTTCTTATGACACGACGTGCTTTTATAGCCCGAGGTTTTTCTTTCTTCTTATGACACGACGTGCTTTTGTAGCCCGGGGTCTCTCTTTCTTCCTATGACACGATGTGCTTCTGTAACCCGGGGTCTTTCCTCCTTATGACATGACATGCTTTTATAGTCTGGGGTCTTTCATTCTTCTTATAACATGGCATGCTTCTGTAGCCTGATGTCTCTTTTTCTTCCTATGACATGGCGTGCTTCTGTAGCCCGGGGCCTTTTTTTCTTCCTATGACATGGCATGCTTCTATAGCCTCGGGTCTTTCTTTCTTCTTATGACACGACGTGCTTCTGTAGCCCAAGATCTTTCCTTTTTCTTATGACACGACATGCTTCTGTAGCCTGGGGTCACTCTTTCTTCCTATGACATGGCGTGCTTCTGTAGCCCGGGGTCTCTGACATGGCGTGCTTCTATAGCCTAAGGTATTTCTTTCTTTCTCTTATCAACACAACGCGTTTCCAAAACCTAGAGTCCCATAGGTCGACTTGGCATGTGCCTATACACCCAATGTCTTTCTCTCATCGAAATAATTTAGGTGTCTTCTATCTTCGAATGCAACCTCTCCGAGGCTATATTCAAAGAGGGGCAGTTGTTAACACTTAAATTTTTCTTAAACAATTAGTATAAAAAAAATAACACTTGAGAGGGGCCGGGTTGAGCCGAATCTTACCTTGGCCCAACCCACCTCTCCTTTCTTCCTTTCCCTCTCGTGTAGCTAAGCTTAGCTTGGCGCAGCCTCCTTTTCTCTTCGGCCTGACCTACTCCCTCCTGGTTTGCCTCCTTCCTCCAACTGTCCTTCATGCAAGAGCTGCAAAAAGAAGAAGAAAAAATACGTAGCTGGATGACAGAGGCAGAGGAGGTAGTAGGGGCAATTGGACTGGGGTTGGTGGTCGAGGATTAGGCTAGTAGTGGCAACCGGTGCCGCAAGAGACCACGTGCACCAGCCGAGTAGAAGAAAAATGAGAGAACAAAGAGGGAATGAGGAGAAACAGAGAAGGGACATAAGATGAGAGAGGAGGAGAGAGCTCAAGAGGGAAGTCGAGGAGAAAATGAGCCCTCTAGGATGCCTTGCTGCTGCTAGTGAGCCACCCGACCGACGCTGACCGCCACGATTCCTCCGGAACTCAGATTAGCATTCTGTTGAACACCTGGTGCACATACTTTGGAACTGAGTCGGCCGGAGCTCACCCCAACTAGTTTGGGCTAGCTCCGGCCCCCATAGGTCCTTAGCTAGGTCATCGTTTGTTGTTGGTTGCTCGCTGAGAATTCCAAACCCGCCTCGAGTCCCAGTTGTGTCAGAAACCTTACGATCCCCGAGCGCCCTTCACCCGTTCGATGAAATGCTTCAGTGATATCTAGCGACGAATCCTGATTTTTGGACAAAACCAAGTCAATCCTTGCTTTGTCTTGCTCCGGGGAAGTATCTCTATTGTAGTTGACATTGCCCGATCTGCGTTCAACATCGCGGTGACCCACGGAAGCCATGGATTTGATGGTTTAGGGTGTCTCGTGAATGCCATGCCGTGGCTGTCATTGGGGAGTTGCCGGTCAGATAATGATTGGACATTTTGGTTGGTCGCTTGAGCGTGACACCATTCTTCAAGCTTGGTGCGTTTTGGGATTAATGGGTGAAGGTTGAAGGTTTGATGTTCTCGGGCAAAGGAGGAGAAATGACCATTCTTCAAGCTTGGTCGGTCTAAACGTTGGGCCTAGTTTATTAAATGGGTTTGGATTTAATTTTGTTTTGGGCTGGGTTTAAGTTTTGTGAAGTAGGTTTGGTTAAGTGGACTTGACATAAAGGCCCAATGTATGTCTATGGCCCATACCAATTACACTAGGATTTGACTTAACCCGGATCGAATTCGAAGACTTGACCCAGGTCCCATTTTCGGATATAAGTAAATTATATTTTTATTAAAATTATAAAAATTCAAAAAATTTCCGAAATTCAAAACCTCAGAAAAAATTAAAAAATTTGACCTTTTTATAAAATAAAATAAAATTTTAAAAATTGCAAAAATCCAGTTTTTTTTTTGTGAAAATGCAAAAATTCATTTAAAAAAAGAAATAGAAAAATCGAAAAGAAAAATTCAAAAGAAAAAGAAAAAAATTAAATTTCCTCGAAATGGTTTAAATTAATCTTTGAAGTATTTTTCCCCTAAAAATATAAAGTCTTTCAATTTCGAATTATGCCCAAGTTTGACTAGGCCTTTAGGGTTTTACCAAGTTTCGATTGTCCTTAGGGACAAATGCCCTTGATTGTGTAGTATTAGTATATTGATTTTAACTTCCCTTTAGTTTAGTTAAGATTAATATTTACCTCTTCCTTAGTGTTAAATTTTTGCTATCCCATAATAAGCATTTTAATGCTTTCCTTGATTGTCGATTATTATGTTGATGACTGTGCACCTGTATGACCACCTCATGTGTTAACGGATATACCTAAAGTCAATCCAAGCTGCCTAGCAAGATTTTTTTTTTTTTAAATAAGCAATATTAGGTACTGAAATAGTACTAATTGACTAATTAGTGTAATCAAGTCATCGATCCTAGATTCTCTGGTTGCGTAGGAAGTGAGGTACACTCCTATACTTCATTTGGTTTTAATCGATCCCAATAGGCTAGTGACGACTCCTTGTTGCAAAATTCTTAAGAACACCCCAATGTTGCGTAAGATATGGGCTTGAGAGAGCTCGTGTCTAATCATGGGTCATAGGCCCGTCTTTTTAGGCAATGCCCCTAAACCTATTCCCTTCTCTCGAGAGGTAGGTCACAACAGTGGGCATGAAATTTGACAATATCAAACAATTTAAAAAGACCGTTGTCAAGAACTCCATTGTTGAACAGAGGAGCGTTGAATTCATTAGAAATTCGAAAGAATTTGTGAGAGCTAAGTGCTCACAATCCAATTGTCTATGGAAGCTTTATGGTGTGTTGAGTAAGAATGGGTCATTCCAAATTAGATCCTTCCAGGATGAGTATACTTGTCCAACTATATTTGACAATAGAAGGATAATAAGTGTGTGGTTATCGAAACATTTTTTCAATACTATAAAAACAATGCCCGAGATCAAAAGTCCTCAATTTCAACTATTAGTGAAAGAGCAATTAAAAGCTAATGTGTCGAGGAATCAATGCAAGAGAGCTAAGCTGAGGGTGATGAAAATATTGATGGGTCGGTACATGGAAGAATATGCACAGGTATGAGATTATGCTAGTGACTGCATGCTCCAAAATCTATGTAGTAGGATATATGTAAAGGTTATGGAGAAGTCACTCCCTGATTTTGGGCCTAAATTTGATAGATTTTATGTCTGTTTTGATGCATGCAAACACGGCTTTTTGGCTGGTTGTAAAAGAGTTGTGGGATTGGATGGATGCTTTCTAAAGAGATTAGAGACCGTGGTCATAGGATTGTGAAGAGATTATATGCAAATGTTGCCGTTAATAGGTTTTGCCATCCAGTTTGAAATGAAGATAATTGATATGAGATCATTAAAAATTATGATAAGTATATTATCAACTTAGATAGAAGAAAGTATTCATGCCAAACCTGACAATTAAATGGAATTCCTTATGCTCATGCCATTTGTGCTATTCAGATGAAGCGACAAAGCCTAGAGGATTACCTAGATGATTTGTACCAAAAAAAATTATACCTTATTTCGTACCAATTCATGATGCAACTTATCAGAAATAGCAAATTTTAGGAGCCAACAAATGATTAATGTCATTTACCTTTGCCACTAAAGAAGCAAATATGAAAGCCAAAAAGGAGGTGGAGAATGTAGTAAGAAGGATGAGTAGGATTCGAGCGAAGATGAAATGCTCCTATTGCCACAAGAAATGGCACAATAAGAAATGTTGTGAGCTGAAAAAACAACATTAACAGTAAGATGCAATGGCTGATTTAGGGCTAGAAACAAGACCTACAAAAGAACTTATTGTTGGGCCTACTGAGAGGAGGATAGAAGGCCCTGCTGTAATGCCTACTGAAGGGCAGATAGAAAGCTCTATTGTAAGATAAGTATCGTCTTTGCCTCCGTAACTTTTTAGTTCATATTCGATAGAATTTTGATGGTTGACCATACACTGGCTTCTCTTGTCCTTTTCCTTTATCATACACTTGTAATTAATTTGAAAAGTTTTCTGCATTTGTTTTTGCCATGAAAATGAATAGATGTCTAATTATTTATTTTAGTTGGCTATAATCTTGATACAGTGCATTGTTGTAAAGCCTACTAAAGAGCCAAAAAATGCTTTGTTGTAAGCCCAAGTGTAAGGACTAGGATTGGTATAAGCAAGATAGTAATAACAACAACTGAGTCCACTGTTGAGCAAATGAGAAAAAAATATCCTATAAGTTATACATCGCCGTGTTATCTTTTATGGGTTGAAATTTAATTTTTTTTATGTAGTTTTCAAGTGAGAAGAGGAGCAACTTCACAAGTTGCACAGGTTGCTCCCTCATTTGTTGTTGTTGAAAATGATGCACCACAACGAACAAGATGGGCTCTTGGAAAAAGATTAATGCAATATAGTTATGGGATTTACACAAATGAACGTACTAGAATGACTATTTTGAATGTAAAATTTATAGGCCTTATGTATTTAATTTGTTGTACTTGAATTCATTTAATTGACAATATGGATGTTATTATAGCCTATGAGAACTTTGGAGCTACTTATCTCTCAAGGTGGGCCAACTCAAGAATTAAGGGCGTAGCCAAAGAAGAGTGCTTCAAAGAAAAAGACAACGAGTACAACTCCAAAATAACCATACAAAAGAAAAAGAACCTAGCACCAGTTCTATCTCAACCGATTGATCATGGAAGTAATAGTGATCATATAAACCAACAGATGACACGTACTAGAAAAAAAATAGCTGTTGTCAAGAACAAAGAAAATGAGGTGACAGAAAGGCTAGTTAAAGAACTTGCACATCCAATTCAAAAGAGTGCTCGGATTATGAATCAATTCAAAACTCCAAAAGAAAAAGAAGGTGGGGGTATTATGCATATTGACTAATGGGAGGGTATTGAACAAGATATCTTTTTATGTTTTCTTTTTTTTAGGAGGGTGCTGGATATTTTATTGAAGAAATTTAGGAGAAATTACTCTGAGTTTTATTCTCCAAAGAATATATATTACATGAGACATCTAGTCTTTTTATAGCTATTATTCAGCTAATTATTTGTGCTAACTACTGAAGCAAAAAACCCGATATACTAGTCATAAATTTGGTTAGTATATGCTGGTTGTAACAAAGAAAAAAAAACAACACCCTAAAACGTATGAAAGAAATTTCTAAAAGCTAACAAACAAAAACTAGAAAAATTGTAAACAAAATAACCACACTTCTACTGCTAACTAGAGAATCTGATTCTGATTTTCAATACTCCCCCTCAAGCTGGGTTTTGAATGTCTATCATACCCAGCTTGCACCTTAGAGTCTCGAAACTATTTCTGGATAAAACCTTGGTTAGTATGTCCATTGTTTGATGATTGATTTGAACATATGAGAGCTTCAAGATTCATTCCTCGAGTTTTTCTTTGATGAAATATCTATCGATCTCCACATGCTTTTTTCTATCATGATGAACCGGGTTCTTGACAATCTCAATAGCAATTTTGTTGTCACATAATAATGACGTATGATTGGTATTAGTGAATCCTAGTTCATTTAAGATTCTTCTTAACCATATGCTTTCACATATTCCTTAACACATTGCTCTAAACTCCACTTCAGCGCTGCTCCTAGCAACAACTGGTTGCTTCTTGCTTCTCCAAGTAATCATGTTGCCCCACACGAAGGTACAATACTCTGTTGTCGACCTTTGGTCCACGAGAGATATAGCCCAATCTACATATGTGAATATCTCCACGCTTCTCTCCTCCATTTTCTTAAAGTAGAGCCCTCTTCCAAGACTTCTCTTCAAGTACTGTAAGATTCGAAAAACTGCCTGCATGTGCTTCTCTGTTGGTCAATTTATGTATCTACTAACCATACTTACTGCGAAACTAATGTCTGGCCGAGTATGCGAGAGATAGATTAGTTTGCCAACTAATCTTTGATGCCTCCATTTGTCCGTTAATGGTCATTCTTCTTCCATCTCGGTTTTATTTGTAGAATCCATGGGTGTGTCAGTTGGTTTGCACCCAAGCATACCAGTTTCCTTCAAAAGATCAAGAGTATATTTGCATTGGGAAATTGTAATTCCTCTCCGTGACCGAGCTACCTCCATACCTAAGAAGTATTTGAGTTGACCTAGGTCTTTAACCTTGGATTCTTCTGCCAAGATATTCTTCAGTTTTTCAATTTCCTCCAGATTTTCACCAATTAGGATTATATCATCGACGTATACAATCATTATTGTTCTTCTACCTTTAGTTGACTTCTTGACAAACATTGTATGATATGTTTGACATTGAGTGAAATTCAGCTTCTTAACGACTCTTGTTAACCTCTCGAACCAAGCATGAGGTGATTGCTTTAGGCCGTATAGGGATTTCTTAAGTTTGCACACCTTATTGAAGCTCTCTTTAGTGTTAATTCTCGGTGGAACCTCCATAAAGACTTCTTCCTCCAATTCCCCATTCAAGAAGGCATTCTTTATTTCTAATTAATGTATGGGCCAGTCCAAGTTAGCTGCAAGGGAGAGCAACACTCAAATGGAGTTTAGTTGGCTACCAGAGCGAATGTTTCTTCATAGTCTATACCATATGATTGCATGAATCTCTTAGCAACTAGCCTTGCCTTGAAATGATCAACACTACCATCAGCATTGTGCTTAACTATAAAGACCCACTTACATCCCGCCAATTTCTTTCCAGCCGGCAATTCTGTATATTCCCAAGTATTATTCTTCTCAAGTGCATGAATTTCCTCAAGAACTGCTTTTTTCCACTCGGATTGAGCAAGTGCCTCCTAGATATTCTTAGGAATTTGAATGTCACTCAACGTTGAAATAAATGTCTTGTATTTAGGAGACAACTTTTCATAAGACACAAAATTGTTAATGGGATATTGAGTGCACTGTCTCTTCCCTTTCCTAAGAGCAATGGGCTTATCAAGATCATCAAGTACAACAAAATTTTATGAGCTTATAGGAGCATTACCTTCATCTATTGTGGGTCTTGAACTTGGGTCTATCTCTTGAGCCAGCTTTAATGTCGTACAGTCCTCCAACTCCTTTTGAGTTTTCCGCCTAGAGTAGACAATTACCTTTTTATTTTTGTCTTGTGTAGCATCTTGAATTGGTAGACATGAAAGACTTTCGGATGTTGGATGACTCTCAGATGTTGGAATGGATATACATAATAGATAAGTAGAATTGGTATTTGTTTGTTGTGACCCGAGTTAATGAAAAGTGTCCCAAAAATAATATTCCTCACAACTCTCCCCTTAATGGTATTTTTAGAGTGAAAGGGCTAGTGCTTAAAGAAGGTAACATCCATGGTAGTATAAAAATGCTTTGTTTGTGGGCAATAACACTTATATCCATTTTGATTTGGAGCGAATCCTAGAAACACACATTTGGGGGACTTAGGATCTAGCTTGCTACGATGTTGCTGATTTATATGAACAAATGTCGTGCAACCAAATATTTTAAGTGGGATATGTGAGACAAAACAAATGTGGGTAGGTACAAAATAGACTCTAAAATGGTGTTTGGAAATCTAGGACACGGGAAGGCATACGATTGATGAGATATGTGGCTATCAACACTACTTCTCCCCAAAAATGTTTAGGGACATGAGTGGCTAACATAAGAGAACGAGCGACTTCTAAAAGATGCCTATTTTTCCTCTACACAAGAGCTAATATGTATGATACCATGGCTATTCAGATATGACCCAAGCTATCAGTGGAAGTATTCTCTCCCATTATCTGTTTTGAAAACTTGGATTTTTGTGATGAATTGGGTTTGGATCATTAGGTTGAAGGTTTGAAAAATTTGGCCAATATTTGATTTTTCTTTCATTAGAAAAAGCCAAGTTAGTCTTGTATGATCATCAATGAAAGTAACAAACCATATAGAACTAGAAATGTCATTGACACGACGAGGTCCCCAAATATCACTATGAATCATGTGAAATGGATGAGAAGGCTTATAAGGTTGCAAAGGGTATGAACTGCGAGTATGTTTGGATAATTTACACACCTCACATTGAAGTTTTATTGAATGTTTATTGAACAAAGAAGGTAGCAACCTTTTTAAGTACGATAAATTTGGATGACCCAACCTATAGTGCCACAATCTTATGTCACTCTCTTTTTTAGCATGAGATGCTATACATGACATCTTCTCGTTTTTCCATTCTAAGGCATTAACTCGCAGAAGGTAGAGGCCTGCATCCATCTCAGCACTACCAATCATCATCCCCGAGTTCAAAACCTGAAATTCATATGAGTGTGGGAAAAATTTAGTAATGTAGCCTAAATCTTTGGTTAACTTGCTGATGGATTGAAGATTATAGCTGAGTTTGGGAATAAATAATACTAAATTTAGTGTTATATCTTTTGAAATAACCACTGATCCAACACTAGCCACCTTTGAGCAAGAACCATAATAATTCAAACACTAGTGCCATTTTGACATGGATTGTACTTGTTGAATACCATGATATCTCCGGTCATGTGATCGGATGCTCCTGAGTCTACAACCCAAGAGGTGATTTTCTCCTATTTAGCACTAAAGGCATTTAGAGAATTACCTCATTGAGCTATCGTTGCTGTACTAACTCCTTCTGGATGGGCTGCTTTCTGAATTGATTCTTGTAGCAGCTTTTTTAGTATCTGCAACTACCTTCCATTTCTACCATAGATCGCAACAAAACTTTTTTGCTCTATACAAAAATTGTAGTAAACCAAAAACACACTTTACTTATAAATAATCCAATATAATTACATATTCCATGTCTTCGATTATGGTAGACTTACAAATTTCTTCTCATTACTTATTTCACATTTGAATAGACTATACAAGAGAATAATAATACAATCAACGCTTAATAAAAGTTTCTTTCGATTTTCAGCCTTGAAATCTCCATTTTCAAATGGTCGATTGGATATGTTAAACCTTTCATTTAAGCTTGCATTGAGTTGACATCCTCCAATTTGTTCATTAATATAGGTAGAGGTTGATGTCGGCCTTTAAGGGGCTGTTTGGTAACGTTTCTGTTCTTTTTTTGTTCCAGGGAACAGAAACAAAAAAAGTGTTTCTTTTCCGGGGAACACTTTTTGAACAAAAAGATGCGTTTAGTAAATTTGTTCCGGGAATAAAAAATAAATAGAAACACGTTTGGTAAATTTTTGTTCTTTTTTTGTTTCTTTTAATTTTTTAATATTTTTATTTTTATTTTTCATTTTTTCATTTATTTTTTTTTTCTTTCGGCCGGCAGCCTCGCCTAGCCACGGCGACGCTCCGGCGAGGTCGCCGACCTTCAACGGCGTCGTTGGCCCTCGACGGCCGGCCATGGCCGAGGCCGAGGCCGAGGCCGGCGACCGGCCAAAGAGAAAGAAGAAGAAAAGAGGAAGAGAAGAGAAGAGAGAGAAGAAGAAACAAGAAACAAAAAATTGTTTATTCAAAATTGTTTCTGGAACGAGAAACAACTTTTTTTTGTTTCTTGTTTCTGTTCTTTTTGAGTTCCGGGAACAAAAAAACAAAAAAAGAACAGAAACGCAACCAAACACGTTTCTATTTTTTTTTTTTTTTTGTTCCCGGGAACAAAAGAACAGAATTTCTGTTCATAAACACTTTTGAGAAGTGAAAACATGCAGCCCCTAAGTAACTCCAAGATCACCTCTGTCGCTTGATTGGAGAATTTTGCATCAACCCATTCAAAATATTTTCATTTTGAGTCTTCTCTATACTTGCCACACCCATGAAATCTTCTCCTAGGATTCAACTAAGTCCAAGATAATCTTCTTGGACTCGGTAACTCGCAATAATAGTAACACTCACCATCTAATTCACTTTCTTTTTTCACACAAATGTGAGCCATTGCTGAAACTCCTGCTCTCAATTTGCAAGAGCAAGCTAATAATTTTGGAAGAAAATAGAAGTATGCACTCAAATTGGGGATTTAGGATTTTGAACTTCCAGTTCTCTTTAAATTTGGGGATTTAGGGTTCTTACTTAGGGGAAGAGATGCCAAATAGTGTTGTTTTGTTGTTTGCATGCTGATTGTACTCTTTGGTGAGCCACGTTGACTTCAAAAATTAATAAATAAAAAACTGCCATGTCGAATTTTTGGCCAATCGGATCGATGTTGGCATCGAAATGATCATTTTTCAAACTTTTTAGCATTTAAGTTATCCAAAATAAATATTTGATACCAAAGTGAGTGTTGTACACAATTTTTGGCACTTCTAGTGTACTTACCCCCAAATTTTCTCTTGTATTTTGAGCCATAAGGTTTATTGTTCGATTCTTCAAATTGGCCTTCCAATAGGTGTCAATTGCTTTTTCATCCAGGAAGGTTTATTGTTGCACTAAATATATGATGAGATTTTCTACAATTTGGGGGATATTCAAAGGATTTCTAATCCTACCTTGTTTTATCGTATCCCAATCCTAATCCAAACGACTAAACGCAACCTAATTCTCTTGGCTATTTTTCTATTATCCCTTCTTCCAACTAGATCTCTCTTGTTAATGGGATACAAATACAAAAAATCACAAACAAAATCATCATGCTGACTCGGTGCCTTTATCTTCGGTCATCACCACCGACTACGACAATGCTCTTTTTAACTTTGATATAGTCAATATTCACCCTATACATGCGACCTAAACACTCCCCTATTCTCTAACTCAACATCGAAGTCGAGAATTCTAGCCTTTGCCTTAAAGACAATGGACCTCACTATGATGGCCGCTATCAAGGTAGAGAGAGAGAGAGAGAGAGAGAGAGAGAGAGAGAGAGAGTTTTAATATCATCTTGTTCATGAGTGTAGCAGTAATCCAAGTGTAACACTTTTGAAAAGCCCTAATAATGAGAGGTCTCCTCCCATCAAAAATGTAGAAAAGCACAGTCCATCATCACCCACGTCTCTCCCTTTCTGTTCAAAGTGCCAACCACCCTAGAGCGGCCACTCTCCTCCCTGGAGTGGCTACCAACCTCCATCTACCACACCATGCTCGCCTTGCCACTCTATTTGGAGCCGCCATCACTAGTTGCCATAAATGGTCTTTAGCTTTAATATTCTCTATTCCATATGTCTCTTCGGTGTAATAGCTTTGTGATCGGATGATGCAACATTGAATTCAACTTGGCAACCACCACCAGAAAATTGATGGAGGTCCACGACATTGGCTTGACACATTATTGGTCGATAATTAATAGAGGTCACAATCGCCGACCTCAGATCTTGTTTGTATGCCCTAAAGCAATAATGTAATAGTTACATGTTAATGATTATTTAATAAAAAAAAATTTCTCATTCATCATCCAATTTATATGAATGAGGTCTATAAGATCAGTTACAACTGAACCTATTCTTAAGGTGTTAAGAATATGTGTGATAGGTTACAATTATGCTAAATCTTTAAACAATTTCCAGTTGATGGATCATTGAGAGAATATTGATGATCCTATTCAAACCGGTGTATTCTTAAGCTTCACTTCAGTATTGGATACTTGAGGGGATGATGAGTCACAAGTCATTGGGTATTGTGATATCCAAGCTAGAACACAGGTGTCTGTCTTGGACAAGTTCACTGAACATGACATACATAGAACGATTGGCAACATGGAAGCTTTTTAGTGAGGTTAATGTCTGATTGTTTATGCTTTGGTCAGGTGTAAGATCCTTAGACCTGAGGCATGATGTTGACTTGTGTGTTGGATGGCTATGGTTCACAAGTACACATATTGACGCTTCGTCGAACTATCTTTGTACTTGATGGTCATAGTTTGTTCACATACGAAGGCACATGCGTGCACAATATGGAATATGTCTTCTTGTTATACAAGATTGATGTCCTATGTGATCTAATTGTGACATTGTATTGAAATCCTCGGCTGGGGTTATAACCGAGAATGAATGGTTCATGTCTCGAAAAAATACATATCAATTAGATTTGGACATATGATCAAATTGGTGGCTTGACCAATAGCTTCATGGCCTTTATTTGATCGGGACATGGTGAGATAGAATGATTGAATTACACGGTCGCCAAAGTTGACGGGTTCATTATGTTGTGAGACATTTCACACTGTTTGGGTAGTCATGATATATTATTAGATGTCAATCATGATTTGTAGGAACATGAGATTGATCTAGAGAGTCCGTTCTCTTGGTTATGCTAATGTGTTAGTACAAGTCATACTGCTAGCCTAGTGATGAACCTAGGGATGTCACACACATTGTATTGAGTTGGATTAGAAATAAAATTTCTGATGAAGGGGCATCAGAGTTTATAAACTCTGAAGTGGGTTTCAGACTTTACAGCCAAATCAAAGCTTTGAAGCATGTTTAAATTTAGTGACCGAATTAATAATCTGAAGTGAGTTCAGAATTAATAGCCAAATTAATGATCTAAAATAGTTTTAGACTTAATAGCTAAATTAAATATCTGAAATGTTCTTTAGATGTAATGGACACATTAAGTTTTGAAACGATTTTGAAACTTAACGGTCACATTAATGATCTGAAATGGCTTTAGAATAAATGGACAGTTTAATGATATAAAACGAATTCAGATTAATGACCAATTAATGCTTTGAAACAGTTTCAGAAGTAACGACCAAATTAAGTATTTGTGACAGTTACAAAGTTAATACACAGAATAAAGACCTGTAACAGTTACAAATAAATGTCTGGAATAATGCTCTATAATAGTTATAGAGTTAATGCCCGAATTAGTAACTGTAACGGTATTAGAACTTACGTCCGTCAAGAGTTACGGCCGAACTAATTCTAAAATGGTTTAGAGTTAATGTGCTGATATAAATGTGATCTGCATTGTCTATAAAAGATAATACATAGAACATATCACAGGATGATGGACAATCGACAATCAACAATCAAAAATTGAGAGTGCTGATATTGATCAACAAAACACTCAGGCGAGAGCAATTGCTAGCACAATTATAGTTGTGAGATCTCTCAATTTCTCTCTTCTGTTTAACGTGAGAATTAATGGTGTATCTGAACTAGAGGCCCAACACTTGTGGGGCTGGATCTGAAGAACGTCAGAGCATGTGAAGAGATCAGATATTCTGCATCTGAAGAACGTCAAAACCAGTATTATCAAAAGACATTAGATGTTCATGGTCAAGAATCCAAGAACATCAAAACCGGTGTTATCAGAAGGCATTAGACGTTCACGGTCAGAGTCTGAAGAATGTCGAAACTACTGCTATGAGCACATCAGATGTTTGTGCTAAGAACCCGAAGAAACTTTTGAACCAAATTTTGGAGTACAATACAAGGTTAATATGATTAGCCCCTTTAGCTCTTCTATGCGTTTTTGTTAAAATGCACGTAAATTCTATGAAAACACGTGTATAAGTGTTTTTACTTCCACTACGATCAGACTTTGATTTTAATTTACTTATGCATGTATGCTTGTTTATTGAAACAATCACCAACAATGATATCCGAGCCAATCCTTAGACATTTTCATGCTTTTAATTGTTGATTGGTTCATGTTGTTTGTATGTTCTGATGACTAATTCTCATTTGTGATGAGAATTCTTTTAAAATTGCTTTCAGACTTTTATTTGATATGCATATTAATTAGTTAATATGCAAGGTGAGACCGTTGATAAGAAAAAAAAATTTCCTTATTTTTGGTGTTAAGTTGTAATGGGTGCCTAAACTCGTGGCCTACCATCATTATGGTTTGTTCCTATATTCTTATGGTTGATTGGCTAATTATGGATACATTGGAGTCAGTTGTTATTCAAGAACATAGGACCACTCCATTATACATATGATGGTGCAGGGTTTAGGCTGAATAATTTCCAACAACTGTTAGGTGAGGAATCATTTTTGTCCTAGATACTTGCAGGAGATGATGTGGTAAACTTAACTATAATTATAAGGCCAATAACTGTCAGGTTAGGCTTTCGTGATCTAGAGGCCAAAATATGATTGGGACTCGCATGTGATGCGTTGGATATGCGATCCACTCACTAAGTTCATAGGACACCAATAACTGTCAGGTGAGAAGGTGGACTATGAACTAGTGGGACTTCAATCCCCACTAGAGTTTTTTTTTTCCCAACGAAGATTACTGTTTCCCATCCTAAGGAGTGTGTGATCCAAAAAGAATAGTGGGGCTTCATGCTTAGAATTCGTCCACGTATCTCATCAAGCTCTTGATTCAAGCCTAACAAAAACTTGTAGATGTGTTCTTGATCTTGAATCCGCTTGTACCGTTTGCTATCTTTAGGACAACTCCACATCATATCTTGCAGCATGTCAAGTTGTTGCCAATGACGTATGAGCTGGTTAAAATAATCAGTGACAGAAGATTCCCCTTGCCTTAGGTCATGGAGAGTGCCCTTGATCTCGAAGATGGCCAAGGTGTTATCTTTGTTTTAATAAGTTTCATGAATAGCACCCCAAATCTCCTTTGATGTATTGTAGTACATGAAATTCTCCCATGTTTCATTCATCATTGAATTCAGCAGCCAGCACATCACCATGTTATTTTCCACCTTCCATGTTCGATAATTTAGGCTTGTCTCCTCAAGTTGTACGGCAGCTCCAATTAGCTAATCTTCTTTACCTTTTCTGCAAACGAAAATCATGACAAAATGGGACTGTTGATTGAAGTTGTGACTAGTAAGTTTATGACTATGATGAGAAGAGTTCCACCTTCGGATACATTGATAGGTTGGGTAATGTGAGGAGAGTTCTGAGCTTTAGGGTCTGAGGTTTCACTCTCAACCTCACTTGCCATGGTAGCTCTAGGGTATTTTGTCATGGTGGAAACACTTAGAAATATGGTAGGAAAGAATGGTCCAAATTGAGCTTTGATACCATGAAGAAATTTAGGAGAAATTACTCAAAGTTTTATTCTCCAGAGAATATATATTACATTAGGCGTCTAGTCTTTTTATAGCTGTTGTTCAGCTAATTATTTGCGCTAACTAATGAAACAAAAAACCCGATATACTAGCCATAAATCTGGTTAGTATCCACTAGTTGTAACAAAAAAAAAAAACTCTAAAACATAGGAAAAAAATTTCTAAAAGCTAACAAACAAAAACTGGAAAAAGCTAGAAACAAAATAACCACACTTCTACTGCTAACTAGGAAATCCGATTTTGATTTTCAACATTTATTTTTATTGATGGTAGTTGCTGCCATTGTTTTTTGAGGAGGGTACATATTGTCATTAATTTTTTTAAAGAATGTGTTGAACCTTCAATGATTGGGGAATGAAGTTATATGTGTTTTTATTTTGTAAAGAATCAATCAATTTCAATGGCAATGGCTGTTTTTGTTATTTTCTTTTGTGTTGGTTTCAGCTAGTAATGCTGGCAAGACAGTTATGCTATATAAATTTGTTGCTGCTAGTGCAACATTCCTATGAGGCTAATGTTGATTTTAAAAGTGATGTGCACATATATTGTTGTTGGTTAAAATTATTGATGCTAATGAATCTGTGGGTTTTGGTTGTACGTATTGGTGCAAGAACAAAATGCACTAGCACGCCTTGGTATAGTTGTGGGTGTTGCATCTTCTTGCATGAGCAATTAAGGGTGCTGGTGTATTTTGTTACATCAACACTTATATGGATTGGTGCACAAACAAGATACACCAGCAACCTAACTTGTATGGATTGGGTATGTGCTTGATCATAACTTACCAGAACACTTTCCGAGTGATTCCGAAGAGGAGTGCGAAACTTATGAGAAGTGGCGCAAAGATGACCTAAAAGTTAGGTCATACATGCTTGCTACTATTAACAATGAGTTTTAGAAGAAGTATAAGACCATGGAAAGTGCTTACTCAATCATCGTGCATTTGAAGGATTTTTTTGATGAGAATGGTCATATCTCTAGATATGAGATATCTAAGGGATTGTATCATATGAGAATGACTGAGGGATCATCAGAGGGATCATCAGTGAATGATCATGTTCTGAAGATGATTTGGCACATTGAGGAGTTATCCAGGCTAAATCTTATCATGGATAATGAATTAGCCATGGATTTGATACTCTAGTCTTTACTCGATTCCTTCTCTAGATTTGTCCAAAACTTCCACATGTATAAGATGGAGAAAACTCTTGCTAAGTTACACAGCATGCTGGTGGTTTATGAGAAGGAAATGAACAACATAAGGCCCATTGTAATGGTAATGGCTGTAGCAGAGGCTTCTTCTTCAAAAAGTAAGACTACTTTAAAGAAAAGGAAACTGGAAGAAGTCCAAAAAACTTGCTACACGTCTAAAGCCCACGATTGAAAAAAGGGAATTGTCACTATTGTGGTGTCAAAGGACATTGGAAGAAGAATACCTCATGAGCTTGAAGGTCAAGCCAAAGAACCAGTTATAGTGTCCATGCTTATTGAAACTAACCTTACAGTTGGTTTTGAATCCAGCTTATGGGTTATAGATTCTGCTGCAACTTCACATATTTGTATGTCTTTACAGAATATGGAAGTAAGCAAGATGTCGAGGAAAAATGAGATAGTCTTGACATTTGCAAATGGAGCAAGAGTTGTTGCATTAGTTATAGGGACTTACCGTTTATCTTTGCCTTCAGGACATGTACTGGTTTTGAATAATTTTTTGCATTATAAGAATGCAGTCAGGAACCTCATCTTTATACCTCGTTTGAGTAAAGAGAATTATGAATTTTCTTTTGCTAATAATGTGTGTTCCATTTATTATGATAAAAGATGTGTTGGCTTTGGTAAGATGATCAATAATCTTTATACCATTACGATGTCCGATAATATGATTACCAATATCAATAAACAAAATGATATAAATGCCATGACCAATAAATGACCTAGAGATAGACCAAACCTTAAATATGTTTGCATCTCTGATTAGGTCATATTGGAGAGGATAGGATTGATAAGTTGAGTAAAGATGGATATATTGATCCATTAGACTTTGAACAGCAACTTGTGAGGCATGTCTCTTAGGAAAGATGAAAAAGACACCCTTTGTAGGACAAAGTGAGAGAACTACTGATATTCTAGGATTAATACATATTGATGTATGTGGTCCACTTAATGAATCAACTCGAGGTGGTTATTCTTACTTCATTACCTTTACCGATGATATGTCACGGTATGGTTATTTATATTTAATGAAGTATAAATCTGAATCCTTTGAAAAGTTCAAGGAATTCAAAGCTAAAGTTGAGAAACAAATAGGAAAAAGTATTAATAATAACCTCTAAGAACTCCATAACACAATGGTGTGTCTGAGAGAAGGACTTGCACTTTAATGGATATGGTGTGATCTGTGATCAATTACACCGATTTACCCATATCCCTTTGGGAATATACCCTTAAGACATCCACATATTTATTGAATAGAGTTCTGACTATGTACATTCCGACTACGCCCTATGAGATATGGTATGGTAGGAAACCAAATCTTAATCATATTAAGATTTGGGGTTATCCAGCTTATGTCAAAAAGCTGAAGACGGACAATTTGGAGGCAAGATCTGAACGTGGTCACTTCATTGGGTATCCAAAAGAAAACCTTGGATATTATTTCTATTTTCATTATGATCAAAGAGTTTCGATCAGTAGACATGCTTCATTTCTAGAAAATCAGTTCATCCAAGAAGGTGGAGTTGGGCGGAAAATAAACTTACAAAAAGAAACTAATGGAGTAGCAAGTGATCAGGTTCAGATGCAAACCTCAGATTTAGTGGGAGCTTCTGATACACAACTTTTGAGGAGGAGTACTAGAATATCTCGTCCTCCTGTTCGTTATATAGACACTTGATTGAAGGTACTGATCCTTTATTCATTTTGAATGAATGTGATCAATCAAGTGATCCGAACAGCTATGAGGAAGTAATGTCTGACATTGATTCTGATAAATGGTTGGAGGCCATGAAATCCGAAATGAATTCTATGTATTTTAATGACATTTGGACTCTAGTTGACCTATCAAGTGGTATTGTACCAATTAGCTGTAAATGGGTCTTCAAGAGGAAGATAAATGCTAATGATTAGGTTGTCACATATAAGACACGGCTGGTGATGAAAGGATATCGTCAAATAGAAATGATTGATTATGATGAGACTTTCTCACATATAGCCATGCTGAAATCTATTCGAATTATGTTGGTTATAGCTGCACACTTGGATTATGAAATATTCCAAATGGACGTCAAGACGGCTTTTCTAAATGGATTCATTGAAGAAGACATCTATATGAAACCACCACCAGGTTTTGAGAAGGTGTGCAAGCTTAAGAGAGTCATATATGGACTCAAACAAGCCTCTAGAAGTTGGAACATTAGTTTTGATGAAGTGATCAAATCGTTTGGTTTCATCAAAAACCTGGATGAACCTTGTGTATACAAAAAGGTCAGTGGGAGAGCAATTGTATTTCTTATTTTGTAGTTAGATGACATACTATTGATCGGAAATGATATGCCTATGATATCATCGATCAAGATATTCTTGTCTCAGAAGTTTTCCATGAAAGATTTAGGAGAGGCTACCTATATTCTAGGTATTAGGATTTATAGAAATAGATCTAGACGAATGATTGGCCTCTCGCAATCTACGTACATAGACAAAATGTTAACACGTTTTAACATGCAACATTCCAAAAGAGGATTATTGCCTTTTAGGCATGGAATCCGACTTTCCAAGGACATGTGTCCAAATAATCCTGAGGAAAGAGAGTGGATGGAAAATGTGCATTTTGCATCTGCTATTGGAAGCATAATATATATTATGCTATGTACAAGACCTCATATTGCGCATGCTATAGGCATCACTAGTAGATATCAGTCTGATCCAAGTGAAGAACACTAAATAGTAGTCAAGACTATCCTTAAGTACTTGAGAATGACTAAAGATTTGCTCTTGATATATGGCAAAGGAGACTTTAAAGTTGAAGCATACATAGGATTTTCAATCAGATCCTAATGACAATAAGTCAACGTCTGGGTTTGTTTTTATGTTCAATGGTGGTGCAACTAGTTGGAAAATTTCCAAACAGAACATAACTATTGATTCCACTACTGAAGCAGAGTATGTAGTTGCTTCTGAAGCGGCGAAGGAAGTAGCTTGGATGAAGAAGTTCATTTCAGAACTTAGAGTGGTTCCTCCCATTGAAGAGCCAATTGCATTGTTTTGTGACAACAATTGGGCAATAGCTCAAGCTAACAAACCAAGGTCTCACCAGAAATCCTAGCACATTTAGAGACGCTTTCATCTCATCAGAGAGATCGTTGGAAGAGGTGATATCACCTTACAGAAATTAGCCTCAACACAAAACGTGGCCAATCCTCTCATTAAAGCGTTGTCTCGGTCTTCTTTTGAAAGACATCTTACCTAGATAGGTTTGAGACGTGAGATAGGTTGGCTTTAGTGCAAGTGAGAGATTGTTAGCCGTATGCTTTAAAGTAACCATGTAATAGTTATATGTTAGGGATTATTTAATGGCAAATAAGTTTTCTCATTCATTGTCCAATTTATATGAATGAGGTCCATAAGATTAGTTACGACTAGACATATTCTTAAGGTGTTGACAATATGTGTGACAGGTTACAATTATGTTGAATCTTTAAATAGTTCCCGATCGATTGATCATTGAGAGGATATTGATGATCCTGTTGAGATCGGTGTATTCTCAAGCTTCACTTCAGTATTGGATACTTGAGGGGATGATGAGTCACAAGTCATTGGGTATTGTGATATCCAAGCTAGAACACAATTGTTTGTCTTGGACAAGTTCACTAAACATGACATACATAGAACGATTGGCGACATGGAAGCTTTTTAGCGGGGTCAATGTCTGATCGTTCATGCTTTGGTCAAGTGTAAGATCCTTAGACCTAAGGCATGATGCTGACTTGTGTGTTGGATGACTATGGTTCACAAGTGCGCATATTGATGCTTCGTCAAACTGTCTGGTCATAGTTTGTTCACATACAAAGGCACATGCATGCGCAATATAGAATCTGTCTTCTTATTATACAAGATTGATGTCCTATGCGATCTAATCGTGACATTGTATTGAAATTCTCGGCCAAGGTTATAACTGGGAATGACTGGTCCATGTCTTGAAGAAATACATGTCAATTAGATTTAAGCATATGATCAAACTGGTGGCTTGACCAATAATTTCGTGGCCTTTGTTCGATTGGGACATGGTGAGACAAAAGGATCAAATTACACGATCGCCAAAGCTAATAGGTTCATTATGTTCTGAGACATTTCACACTATCTAGATAGCCATGATATATTGCTAGATGTCACTCATAGTTTGCAGAAATAGGAGATTGATCTGGACAATCGGTTCTCTTAGTTGTGCTAATATGTTAGTACAAGTTCTACTGCCAGTCTAGTGATGAACCTTGGGATGTCACACCATAACCAATTAGAATGACATTTGAACGAGAGAGAGAGAATATTGCAAATGTGTTTGCAATTGAGCCAATCAAATTGAGTTGGATTAGAAATAAAAGTTATGATGAAAGGACATCAGAGTTTATAAACTTTGAAGTAGGCTTCAGATTTTACGGCCGAATCAAAGCTCTAAAGCATGTTCAAATTCAATGACGGAATTAATAATTTGAAGTGAGTTTAGAATTAATAGATGTGTTAATGATCTGAAGTGAGTTTAGAGTTAATCGCATCATTAATGATCTGAAGTGAGTTCAGAGTTAATCGCGTCATTAGTGATCTGAAGTGAGTTCAAAATCAATAGCCAAATTAATGATCTAAAATAGTTTCAAACTTAATGGCTAAATTAAAGATCCGAAACGTTCTTCGGATGTAACGATCACATTAAGCTCTGAAACGATTTCAAAACTTAATGGTCACATTAATGATCTGAAACGGTTTCATAATAAATGGACAGTTTAATGATCTGAAACAGTTTCAGATTAATGACCAATTAATGCTCTGAAACAGTTTCAAAAATAACGGCCAAATTAAGTATTTGTGATGGTTACAAAGTTAATACACATAATAAAGACTTGTAACAGTTACAAATAAATGTCTGGAATAATGCTTTGTAATAGTTATAGAGTTAATACCCGAATTAGTGTCTGTAACGGTGTCACAACTTACGGTCGTCAGGAGTTACGGCCTAATTAATTCTACAACGGTTTAGAGTTAATGTGCCAATTTAAATGTGATCTTCACTGTCTATAAAAGATAATGTAGAGAGTAGATCACAAGATGATGGACGGTCAACAATCGACAATCGAAAATTGAGAGTGCTGATATTGATCAACAAAACACTCATGCAAGAGCAATTGCTAGCAAAATTACAGTTGTGAGATCTCTCAATTTCTATGTCTGAACTAGAGGCTCGACACTTGTGGGGCTGGATCTAAAGAACATCATAGCATGTGAAGAAATCGGACGTTCTGCATCTGAAGAACGTTAGAACCAGTATTGTCAGAAGGCGTCAGATGTTCGTGGTCAAGAATCTAAGAACATCAAAACTGGTGTTACCAAAAGATGTCAGACGTTCACGATCAAAGTCTGAAGAACGTCAAAACTACTGCTGTGATCAAATGTTCGTGCTAAGAACCCAAAACTTCTAAACCAAATTTTGGAGCACTAAAAGGTTAATATGATTAGCCCCTTTAGTTCTTCTATGCGTTTTTTGTTAAAATGCACGTAAATGTTGTGATCAAGTGTTTTTACTTCCGCTGCAATCAGACTTTGATCTTAATTTACTTATGCACGTATGCTTGTTTATCGAAACAGTCACCAACGGATCCAATGTAAGCGGTGGTCGTTAATGGTGAGAGAATTTAACTCCCGGATCTCAAATAAGGATGTTTAGTTTTTCTAGCTAGACTTGTAGCTAAAGATTCCCTTTGCATTTGGATCTAGCATTAGTTTTCTAATCCGTGCCGACCACACGATAACTCGCAATGTCACCACAAGCAATCCATTCGGAAACTCCAGATAGATGCACCTCATCCACCTGTCAAAGAGAGAATTCATGGTCGGATCCTCCGCCATTTCTGCTTCCACACTCACATATTCTCAAACAGATTCCTCGCCACGTCAGCTTGGAATCGATCCAAAGTGCGTCTCTGTGTGTTTCCTAAGCGCGATTAGATGAAATGAATGTCACCGGAGTAAACCTTGAACCTTGAAGATGCCAATTAGATCACCTAGGGATCAGCTCGGGACGGTTGGACTGTTGGCTTGATCGCCAAACTGAACCAGTTCGATTCAGACTGGCATCGAATGCTTGTGAGAAAAAAGGGCCGCCGAAGACTTTCTAATGGCTGATTCGCCAAACCCTCGTCACAACAAGGTTGAGTTTGCTTCTAGGCATTGATTGATAGTGATTGATGGTGCCAGAAACTACCAATAACTGTCAGTTGGTCTAATGAACAAAACCAATCATATTCAGACCGACCTTGGACGCTGGTGAATCTGGGCCTGATCGGAGGGTGTTCAGTGACTGCTCGGCTGAACTCTGGCTACCAAGGGCGTGCATGACAAAATTTCTGTTCCAGAAATTGATTTCTCAATTTCTATTCCCCGGACAAGTTTCTGAGCAAAGAAACTCGTTTGATAATGACTCAAAATTTCTATTTCTAGAACAGAAATCCGTTTGATAACATAATAAAATTTCTATTTCTAGAAATAGAAATTGATTAGATAACAACATAAGAAATCCTCAAATACAAAATAATAGTCCAAATAATACTAAAACAACATAGGAAATACTAAAATTTTGATCGAGCTCGGTGCAAGAACGGCCAAGAACAACAAAACCCCAACCAAGGAAAACAGAACAAACAAATCACACAGAGAGAGAGAGAGAGAGAGAGAGAGAGAGAGAGAGAGAGAGAGAGAGAGAGAGAGAGAGAGAGAGAAGACCTCGAATCGAAGAGGAAGGAAGGCGCAACCCAAATCTGAACGGGGACATGGATGGAGGAGGCGAGTCCGACAGGACGACTGGAGTAAATTGGAAGGTTTGAGGACGGTGACGGCAAGATGAGCGACAATCTAACCAGCAAGAGGATGGTGACGGCGTCGGAGTCAACAGTGGCAAGAAGCATGGATTCGGAGTCGACGGCGAGGATGGACAGGTTGTTTAGAGTCAATGATGCTAGGGTTTGGTTGAAGCGTTGAGAGGAGAAGGAGAAGCAACGCCCAAATAGAAAAGCCTGTGAACGAAGAAGGATGCCCAAATGGAGAAAAGAAAAAATAATTTCTATTTTTACCTTACCAAAATAAAAAAAATTCTATTTCTATTTCAGAAACTGAGAAGTTAAGGGCGCGCATAACAACCATTCTGTTTCGAAATAGTTTTCGAACAGAAATAGATTTTTCTATTTCTATTTCTAGATAAGTTTCGAGCAAAAAAATCTGTTTGATAACGATACAAAATTTCTGTTTTAGAAATAGAAATTTGTTTGATAACAGTATAAGATTTCTATTTCTTAAAACAAAATTTTCTTTTTTTGGAGCAAATGAGATGTCCATTCTTACAAATTTCATATGCTTATGAACCCATTGACCCAAATACAAAGTAAGAGTTTTTTCTTTTTAGTAAAGTCTCCCTTTTTTGAAAAAAAAAATACAAAGTATGAGTTGTTATAACGAATTTTCTAAATTTTCACACAAAATTCTTTAGCATCCACCTAGATAGGCAATTACGGTCAAAAAATATACTTATCAATAGTCTCCATACAATAGAAAAAAGAAATCAATATGCATTACTTTTGAGCATGATAGAAGGTTCCCAAAACTCTAGTAGAATGAAGGTGGGCAACCAAATTCTAATTCCCTTCATGCTAGTATGTCATGTCGATCACCACCACGGTTTATGATATCGAGCAATCGTTTTAGAAAGAAACACAAAGAAGTGTATTGCGCAATTTGTGGCAAATTTTACAAAATCGGCGAATTTTACGAAGTGTAATAGAGCTTGTCATAAAGAACCATTACAAATAAGGGAAATCCTCAAGTAGAATATCACATTACAATAATTGAGATAGGAATCATCAAATACAGCATCACATTACAAAAGCAAAGATTGGGAATCCCCAAATACAAAATAATAGAAATACATTACAAAAGTTGAAAACACGATCTCATGGAATCTCCGGCATATTATGATCTCTTGTCATCTTATTGGCAATACTTTTTCTAAGCATATTCATTTTAGTAAAAAATTTCATGGAGAAATTATTTCTGATTTCTATTCCAGAAATAGAAAAGTAGAAAATTTATATTTCTGATTTCTGATCAAAATCTATTTCTGGAACAAAAATCTATTCCGAAATAGAAAAACGGAATAGGTTTATCAAACGGATTTCTATTCCGGAAAACAGTGCGGAATAGAAAAATTGTTTCGGAACATAAATTTGGTTTGTCATGCACCTCCTAAGAGTGCGCATGGTAAACTTCCCCAGCCCAAAAATTTCTATTCTTCTCTTCCCCATAACAAAAAAAGAATAGAAACTTGTTTGATAACGACAAGTTAGTTTTTTGTTCCCGGAACAAAAAGTTAGCCCGGAATGGTTTTGGAATAGAAATGAGAAGTAAAAAAAAGTTGCTTCTTGTTCCCGAGAACAAGTTTAAGAAATAAGTGAATTTTTTTTTTCTTTTAATCTTCTCTTGTTGATCGCCCTTGACCGCCGCCTGCCGTCAGACGACCGTCAGTCGCCGCCGGTCGTCGCCGCCGGTCGCCGTCGCCGCCGCCGCCGCCGGTCGCCGTCGCCGCCGCCGGTCGCCGGTCAACCGTCACCCGCCGCTACCGCCGCCGCCACCGCTGGTCGCTACGGACGCCGCCGCCGTCGCATGTTGTCGCCGCCCGCCCGCCGACCGATCGCCGCGATCGCCGTCGCGCGCCCCAAAACTCCGAGGACAGGCTAAGGAAAGGATTGGTAGAGGTAGATTCGCCAAGAAGGAACAATAGACTGATGATCGGACTGGTCAAAACTCAGGACTGGTTTGATTGCCAATCTTCAAAGCAACTTTTGAGGAGAGCCCGAGCGGGAGCTATCGGCCACCGAAGGAGGCAGAGGTGATGACAACAAGTTGAGGGGCAGCTCGTTGGTCACCATTGTGGGTAGAGATCCGCCGGTGGGGGCTTTGACCAGCAGTAAGCGCCGCGGCAGTGACGAGGGATGTCGCATGACGGAAAGAGAGAGAGTGTGTGGTGGGAAAGAGGGAGAGAGAGGAGAGAGAGATTTCCAATTTTCATCTGAAAGAGGGAGAGAGAGGAGAGAGAGTGTGTGTCATATGACTGATTGGATGGGCTCGATTCACAAAAAACAAGGATCTAAAAATGAGAATCGCGATTATGGCCTAATTAGGGACAAAATCATAAATTCACAAAATTCAGGGATTATTTTGTAAAATTCGGAAAATGTAAGGGGATGGTGGTAAAATACGCATTACAAGGATCTAATAATCGATCATTGGTGATCTAGAACCGACTAGCAAGGGGCCGAATTGGCCTGCCTTGCCGACGATCGGTTGGACCAATCGAGTTGGTTCATGTCAATTCGATTGTTCTGGCCAGTTCTACCTGAGTAGTTTGTACAAGCTGGAATTTATGCAATTTTGGTCTCTTGAGGACTAAATCGAAAAGAAATCTTACCCAATTTGAAGAGAAATGATTCGATTCTAATCAAATTAAGCCAATTAAATCACTTAAATGCAATTCATTGACTTTCTATTGACTTAATTGAATGATTATTATAAATAAATAAATAAAATATAGTGGACCTAGACCATAGGTACACGTAATTGAACATTATAGGCTAAAACATGCAATTTTGCAATTACTCACTTGAAATTGCAAATTAATTGAAATTAAATTCAATTAATATTGTGATAAACATATTCAACTAATTATCCATGTTTAAGATAACATATTGCATTCAAATTGATCTTGAATTAAAGTCACGAGACTTAGACCGAAAATGAATCGAGGTCTAATATCGAAATCAAACTATGATTCATGAAATTAGACCTTAATCTTAAATGGGTCAACTTGAATCTTCAATTAAAGCTCAATGGCTCAATTTTCCTATATCCAAAGAGTGAAATTCCTCAAATTGGGAAGTTCTCAAATGAATCTCTCAAATTCGGGCTTATTTTAAGAAAATGAGTGGAATACAAGCGTCTATTCACAAATCATGAAGGATCAATTTTGGCCCCCTAATTAGGGCTTAAAATGATAATTCACCTTTCAACATGACAATTCCCGAAATTGAATGAACAAGTGGATTAGAAATAGTCCATAGGCCAAATGTCATAGAAGGAATGAGTTTTTTTTTACTTTTAGTCGATTTCAAACCTAAAATCGAAAAATTCGGAAAACAAGTTTTTTAATTGATTTTTGTAAAATTTTCGATGTCAAAGTCAAATTGACACTAAAACGAAGTGTTTTGTGATTTTATTTTTATTTTTTTTCCATTTTTTGGTCAAATTTTTTTTTATCAAAAGTCAATAATTTAGTTGACTGTTCCTAAAAGGTTATTTTTTTATTCAAATTTTTTAATTTTTTGGGAATTGACTTGGCAAAAATGAAATTAAAACCATTTGTTATCTTTTTGAACAAGAAGCCAACTTTTGATTCAGGGTTGACTTTTTGAGGTTTTAAAAAAAAAAAGAAATGAATAAGAAATTGCTTAAAAATGACAAATCAAAATAAAGAAATGAAAAACAAAAAATAAAGAAATGAAAAACAACATTTTTTGGTGGAGAAACAGGTTTCGTCGTAATCGAAAACTCTAATCTTGATTTGTTTTATTTTTTTGATCGTCAACTAAAAATTAGGTGTCAACAAATTTTTTTTTCTTTTTTCTTTTTTAGTTCAACTTTAACTTTTTGAGGCTATGAATACTCTTGGCCTCTTAGAATTAGTTTTAATTCTAATGGATTATGGCTTATTATAAATAATTTAAACGATGAATGTTTCGAATTTAAAGCCATTTCATGCAGTAGTATAATATTCTCAACAATTACTATTTTTGAACCAAAAGCTATGAACCATGAGGATAGATTATTGGAGGCAGTCGACAAAAATAGTGCAAGTATTTTCTTCTTTTGCTCCTCTAGGCGATAGAATGCTGGCAAATTGGCTAACTCCTGCCCAATATTTAGTTCCATATCCTGAACAAACACTTAGAGGAAGAAGTGCGGCAACTTATTCATGGAGTACAGATGAGTCCTAAAACTTGATTAAAGATGTAAGTCCTAAAACTTTTTAATGGTTCTGTCCACTTGTAATATTCTGTGGAGCAAAATGGCTGAAAATACTTGATTTAAATGTTGTAAAATCCAAACGACCAACCACAATGTTTTAGAACTTATCTTTACTTCAAGTAACAGTTCTCAGACTTCTGGTCCAGGACAGTATAACAACTTCAGCATATTGATGGATAGACTATCCCCTTCAAAGACCTAAATCAATCTGCTGTGATGTCGATGAATGCTAGAGGAAATAGACTATTCATTCGCTCTTGCTGAACAATAGTTGAATATGGTTGTCCACTTTGGCCTAGTCATAACTATCTTGCATTTCCTTTTTTTTTCCCTAACAATTATGAAGTGTAAGAATTGGAAAGAATCATCTTTGTTTGATTTGTCTGCTTAAGATATAGATGAAGAGATAGGTTTGCATATAAATTGCTAGGACTGAATTAGTGACGAGGAGTTCGTGGATAGGTGATCGTGTCTTGCTTGAGTACTGCTTTAGATTATGAAAAGGCAATTATATTTTCAAAGGATTTCTCTCCATATAGAACTTTTACATGCTTACCACCACGTATGCTCATGTGTTTGCCAAAATACTTTTACTCGTGTTTGCTTACAGAATAGTGGCATAGAATAGCATTTTCTGTCTCCATCGACTCAGGCATATCTAAGCCCAAAAATTTATTTGTATGACCCCTAACGTGTGAGTTTGCCTCAATATATAAAATTAGTGTTAGTTCCGACCTCTTCATTATTCTCTCGCAGGACTGCTCCAGCTGCACTCTTCTGGCTGAGAAGTTTGCACTGACCTTCGCTCAGATTTTGGTTGGGCGAGGATTCAGTAAACTTTTGGTATGTCATGTTGGTGAACTATGAAGTGCTCATGATTCATGATTTCTTTCCTGTCAGTTGTTTCATGGGATTCCATCTTTTACAAGCTGAAACATATATTAAAACATCGAGATGCAATATCGTGTGGTCAAAACATTTTTGATGATTAGTTGGCAATTGAGTTGACTAACATTCCTTAGAAGACCACTTTTCAATGGTCCAGCCTTGAATCCTCGATCACCACCACCTCCTTAAAGCGGTTCTTTGATCTGATCATACAAAAACCCACTCCTTTGGTTAGCACCACGCTGTGGAACAATATTTCTTGCAAATGGTGATACTGATTCCTAATAAGAAATTGTTCTTTAGAATATTTAAATTATAATACCTTCATCTAATAGCTTAAACTTTTAGAACAATTGACGGTGATTCCACAAAATCTCACATGGTATCAAAGTTAAAGGTCATAAGTTCGAGCCTTTCCAAGTCTCATTTACCTCCCTAATTAAATTTCCATACTTTGCACTGGGTAAAAGACCAGACTAAGCGTGAATGGGAGTATTAGAATATTTAAATAATAAATCATGCCTTCTTCTAATGGCTTATAATTCTATACATCTGGAAAGAACAGGGAGGGTTGCTGACTTTCAAGCTCACACTCTCTAGCTGTCTCTTGAGTTAATTTATTAGTCTGTTAAATTTCCAAAGTATTTTTTCTGGATGCAAGCTATCAGGAATTCTCATGGATACTACAAACCTGTCTCTCCCTCATTGCGCCTCCAAAGACAAGTACATGGCCATATTGTTAATAAAGGGTGCGGGTCGCTTCGGGTGTGATGGTCTTTTTCAGATTTTTAAGTTCAGAGTCCTTTGTAATGTTTCTTGGTAGCAAAGCCTCTTCTTCACCGTTTTATATGTGGAACTGGAATGCATCTCCTGCAGTGAGGTACAAGATGTACGATGTATCAGATCTTAAAGTAACAGAAATCTTGCGCAAGGACTTCAAGAAGTGGACAAGAATACATCAGGACTTTCTACAGTTTTTATAATTCTTGACTTGTATGTGTACTACCAATATGTGGATTATACATACATGAGGTCGAATCTTTCTTCAACTAATGCAAGGTGAGTTTCGCTATCATGTAGTGATTAATTCTCTGATTGCCGCCATATCTGCAACTGAGCTAGGATTATCAAGCTCCATCATTTATTCAATCATTTATCTGGATTGGGTGCATGAATAAATTCATCTCACTTTGGCTAACCATAGGGCTGTCAACAGAAATGAGATCTGGGAAGAAGTCTCTTTGAGACTAATTTTAAGGATTTCACAGTGCTTCCTCACATGGACTTAAAGATGCAGCAACTCAAACAACAGAGGCCGCATAGTCTATATGTGATTTCAAATGTGGAATAAATTGGTTGATGCAATATTCATAAGTCATATAGTTCTTTTTTTTTCCCTTTCATGTTCCCCATCAGATTGCCTCGAAATTTATGCTAATGATTTTTTTATTTATGGCCTTGATGATTGCGTTCTTCTTTACCTGTTTTACCAGGCAATCTAGATACTGCTGTTTACGATTTTCAGTGTCGCATGTTGGGATGAGTTCCATTGGTATGAGAGTTGGCCAACTTCTTGATCATGAGGATTCTTCAACCCAAGAAATTAAACTCTTCCAACGTAAGAGATTAAATATTGTTCATAGTGATATATATCTCTCAAATGATATGGATTTTCACTGCATTGAGATCTGTTCACCTTGCCATGATGAGAATTAATCCCGTTTTTCCAAGTAGTTCAAGTTTTTCTTGAAGATGCCTTATAAGAAGAAAAAGAGAAACCCACCTCCCAAATGAAAGTTCAGATGGTGTTTGTCATTTCTAGTTAGAATTGCTTGCAAAGTAGAGATTCAATGTTCATAAATCTAAACTCTCGAAGAGAATTAATAGTGTCTTTTTTTGTTGCAACACGTTAATGATCAGTCATTCCTGTTTTCTGGTTGCAAACATTTTTGAATCCCCACCATCCCCTAGATTTCGGAAATAGAGTAATCTCCGGGGCCAGTGCTCAGTTTTTTTTCAATATACTTAAGCATTTAAGTTTCAATAAAACTGGAATCTAGGTATTTAGGTTATTGTAGTTATGCTCATCCAGTTGCAGAAGAATTTTCTTCTAGTTGGTGAATCTGTTATTCAAGCTAACGGTGCTACATAACTACGAATAAGATAATACAGAAAAGGGACTAACTGCATTGCTGTGTGATGAGGCATTTGCCTTTCTGGCCATCTGGGTGGACCGCGTCAGCAATTGGGGCCATATCTTGCTTTTCTACTGCAGTCCAGAAGTTCAGATTTGTAAGTGTATGTTTCGAATTTTGCTGGAAAAGAGAATCTGCAATACAGTCTCGAGCTCGAGAAAAGAGTGCTGACCTACTGATTTAATCACACGATTCTCTCACGATAGTTAACCAAAAACAAAAATTATAATTTCAAAAGAATAAACAACATAGGAAAAATAAGCAAGTCTTTTCCCACTAAGTAGGTTCATCACACGAATCATTTTTCTTTTTGCCTGTGCTTCCTTATCGGATCATATTCTTTAAAAATCTTTAGGGTCTGAGCCTGGAGTCCCAATCTCAAAAAGTTTTTACAAACAACCGATGTTTTGCACACTAAAATTCCTTCCATATATCCTCATCCGGAACTGCCTCAGTAGACAGATTGAGTTTCACTAGGTGCAACAGTCCTTTTTTTTTAAAATGCTAGATGCAGATTGCACATTGTTGTACTCTTTACCATTTTAGTGATAATGATTACTCAGAGTCGCCCATTCCGCAACATATTGTTCTTGTTTATGCTATGTCCATAAGTAATAAAAACCGAGAGATCCATCATGGAGTTGTTTTGTAGTGCATAGGCAACATTTGCCTTGTCACGTATCTGGACCTAATTATCGCTAATTTCATGCAGGGACAGGGATCATTTGATTTTTTGCCTTGCTTGAACATTGAATTGGGTGTTACATTCATATATACTAAAAGTCTAAAATGTCATGGATATTTCACCAAAGTGGATATTAACCTAAAGCTCGTTTCGAATGATTGTGCATTGTTCATTTTTGTTGTTGGATTTGGCAGTCTTACAGTTTGCTCCGTTTTGTGAAATTTCAGGATTGGAGAAACTACGGGTACTCACGATTGTTTCAGGGTATTACGATGTAGTCAAGAACTTCAAGGTTTGTTGCTGCTGTTTGGTTGCATACCACGTGCAAACGGTTGTTGTCATTGTAGGTTGTATGAAAGATAATTGGAGTGATTTTTACCAAAAAAAAAAAGAAGATAATTGGAGTGATAATTATGTAGGATGGCGAGTCCCAAGAAAGAATAAATCATTAGACTTCACATTGAAATATTCCTAAATAATTTCTCTTAAGTTGGTGTGTAAATGTCTTTCATGCCCAACTTATTGATGAGAGACTTGAAGTTAGATCTGCACAATCTCTTTGTAAAACTGTCAGTTGTTTGTTGTATTGTTGGCATAAATGGCATAAAAATAGCTCCCGCATCAGTCTTCTCCTTGATAAAGTGTCTACCAATCTCAACATGCTTAGTTCTGTCATGTTGCACAAGATTATGTGCAATATTTGATTGCAGCCTTTTTGTCACAATATAGCTTCATAGGCATTTTCACTGATACTCGAAGTTCTTCTAGTACTCATGCTAGTCACTACATCTCACGGATCCTGTGGGCCATTGCTTGGTATTTTGCTTCTATATTACTTTGTGCCATTGCATTTTGCTTCTTACTTTCCCAAGTAACCAAGTTTCCCCGTATATATGTACAATATCCCAATGTCGATCTTCTATTTGTAATTAACCTTGCCTAGTCTTTATTCATGTATGCTTCAATCTCCTATTAAGTAGACTTTTTGAATAGCAGACATATTCCAAGTGTGCTCCTTAGATATATGAGGATCCTATACACAGATATTCCAAGTGTGCTCTTCCTTTCTGCCACCCCATTTGTTAAGGTGTCAGTACAAGAACTTTGATGCACAATTACATTTTCCAAGAAAAATTGTTCCAAAATTTTATTGAAATATTCTTTCCCATTGTCACTCCTTAAAGATTTGGATTTGTGCTTGGAATTTTGTTTGTATTATCATGTGAATTTTTTTGAAAACAGTTCTACTTCATATTTCTCTTTTAACAAGTATACCCAACTCACACTTGTATGATCATCAATAAATCTAAAAATCATCTCTTTTAAGATGTAGGAATTCAAGATTGACCCGAAACATCACTATGAATTAAGGAGAACGGTTTCAACAGCTTGTAGCTTTGTGAGGGAAAGTTGGTGCAATGATGTTTGGCTAATTTATAGAATTCACTCTGAAATGAGGATTGACTTTTATTCAAAAACAACTTTGGGTACAAGAACTTCAAATATTGAAAATTCGGATAACCTAGTATATAATGTCATAACATAATATCATCATCCTTATTAATAAAAACATATTTGAAACAGTTAACATGAACTTATCTGCTTGAGCATGGTCCATCCTCAAAAAAATAAAGTTCCCCACTCTCTCTAGCATTGCCAATTGTCCTCCTCGGGATCAAATCCTGAAACTCACAATGAGATGAGAAAAAATTAGGTTGACATTTTTTTATCAGAGATTATTTTACTAATGGATAGTAAATTACAAGATAGCTTTGGGACATAAAGAACATTATGAAGTGTAAGGTCTAGTGAGAGCTTGATAAGTCCTGAAAGAGAACCATTTGCAATTGTGATTTCTTTATTATTTCCTGCGCACAGACTATACTATAGGTAAAAAAGAGTTTATCAAATGATCGGTTGTTCCTGTATCGAGAATCCATGGAATAATTTGGTATGGATTTTCTAAGCGGAAAGCATAAGAAAAATAATTACCTTTGGGGCCAAAGAACAAGATGGAATTGGAGGAGGCTGTGGAGATTCAAGGAGTTTATATAGGTGCTCTAACTGTTCCTTTGTGAATGGAAACGAATCTAACTTAATTTGCTCTTCCTCATTTGTCACCTGGAATGTGCGACCATTACTACTGCTCCTCTTCCAGCCTTCTTTCTTCCAGTTTTGTGGTTTCCCATGAATATTCCAACAGATATCTTTAGTATGCCGTGGTTTCTTGCAATGTTCATGTCATCGTTTTTTCCACCTGCTTTCCTCAAAATCAGACCCCAAAGATACAAATGCAGAATTTTCGGATATAGAACTGACACTTGTTCCCAAATCACGTAGCATGATTCACCTTCAAGATTCCCCCCTTCTAACTTCCGAGAAAACATCGCCGATGGGTAGCAGAAGCTTTTGGCTGACGATTTTGCCTCTCACCTCATCCAAGCTTCGATTAAGGCCTGCTAGAATCACGTATACTCCATCATTCTCTTCTCTCCTCATTTGTCTCTTGCAATCAGCTAGACTTTCCCATGTATCATCATAGCATTGATCTAATTCCTGCCGCAAGGTCACCATCTCATTGTAGTAAATAGTGATCTCACAATCCCCTTGTTTTGATTACCATAGTTCTGTCTTTCATTCAAAAAGCTGGGAAGAATTTTCCAGATCATAATATGTTTCTCTCACAATGTCCCACACATCTTTAGTGGTCGGAAGAAATAGACGTGGTTTTCCAACTGCAGGCTCCATAGATTTGATCAACCAGGCAACCACTAAGGGGGTGCATGATAACCAAAATTTTTGTTCCAAAAATAATTTTTTTATTCCGCACTTTTCTAAAACAAATCTATTTGATAAACCTATTCAGTTTTTCTATTTCTGGGATAAGTTTCTATTCCAGAAATTGATTTGGAAGATAAATTAGAAATATAAATTTTCTACTTATGATTTATGGAAGATAAATCAAAAATAATTTCACCCACTAAACCCTAATTTCGGTGAGTCCTCCCTCATCTCCTCTATATCTCTGCTCTCCTCCTCATCCGCCTCTTCTCATTTTATTAAAAATAAAAATAAAAATATTCATTTTATTCATTTAAAAATAAAAATAAATTTATTAAAATTTATTAAAATAAATAAATTATTTTTATTTATCATTTTATTTTTAGTTTATTAAAAATAAATTTATTTAATTTATTAAAAATATAAAAATGATAATTTATTTATGATAAATCTTAGTTTTTTTGCCAAATAAATTTTTATTTATTTTTTATTTTTATTCATTTTAAAATAAATTTATTCGTAAAATAAAATAAAATAAAATAAATGCATTTTAAGGATATTTTTATTTTAAAATAAAATGATATTTTTTTTTAATTTTTTATGATTTATTTTATTTTATTTTATTCTTTATTTTTTTGTTACTAAATCATTTTTTTTTATTTTTTATATTAAGGTCATCAATCATCACCGTCATTCGATTCGAAAGGAAAAATTTTATGTCGTTATCAAACGAATTTCTATTTTTAGAATAAAATTTTATGTTGTTATCAAACTACTATTTTTTGCTTAAACTCTTTTAGAAATAAAATAAAAAAATCTATTTATATTCCAAAACTATTTCAAATACGGAATTGGTTGTGTAAATGCGCCCGAGGAGTTCAAGGATCTCCAAATCTTCCAATACGGATTGCTTTTTGTCTATTACTTCACCTTGCCTGTCAAGTGGCTTAGAGCGTGTTTGGTAACGCTCCTATTCTTGGAAACAATTTCTTATCAAAAATTATTCTTTTTTATTCTGATCCCTAAACAAAATTTCTGATTCTGGAATAGAATTGCATTTGGTACCGTGCTCAAAAATTTTACTCCAAATTATTTTATTTTAATTTTTAAATAATTTTATTACTTTCTTCTTTTCTTTTTTTCCTTTCTTTCCCTTATTGTTCTTCTTCAAGTTGCTGGTCGCAGGCCTTGGGATGACCAACGACTGGCTAGACAAGGGCCGACGACCTCACCGGAGTGTTGCCGGCCCTTGGCGAGGCTAGCTCTTGTCAGTCGAGCCTCACCGACAGCTAGGCGAGCAGCCTAGCCCAAATCTGGCAAGGTCGAGCCCCACCGGCGGCGAGCTCGGCCTCGCCATATCTAGATGAGGCCACTCACCCAACCATGGCTCGGCGAGGCTAGTCGAGCCTTAGCGGTGGCGGCGAGCCTCACCCGGCCCCCGCAAGGCTCGCCCACCCCCGTGAGGCTTGCCTAGCCCCAACGAGGCTCGCCGGTGGCCAAGTGGGCCTCACTGAGGTTGGGTGAGGCCCACCTCGCCGGTGGCTGGGCTTGCCTCTAGCGAGCTCACCGGACCAATTGTCAGTGATCGGCAGCGGTGGGTGGCGAATGGCAATGGTGAAGAAGAAAAAAGAAGAACAAGAAAAAAGAAAATATGGGCTTAATTCTGGAATTTTTCCAAGAACAAGAATCAAATTTTTTTTTTATTCTTGATTCTGTTCCAAATCTACTTCCGGGAACAAAAAATTAGAAATTTGTTATTGAAAACAAAAATTTTACCAAACACAATTCTGTTTCGAGACTATTCCCAAAAACAAAAGAATAGAAACTTTTACTATTTTGCCGATTACCAAACAGGACGTTAGCCTTCCGTGCCATCAATTCTAGTTTCACCGATTGAGCCCACTCCAAATAATTTGGCCATTCAATTGGTGAACTGTTAATAGTAAGTTGGAATTCTTGGAGAATTACTCTCCACCATTGCTCGATTGTGCAGAGAGACTAGATGGGTCCTTCTCTGGCATGACACCTGAAGGAGTGGCGTCCCTACTAGCTCCGGTTATCGCCGTTTTCATTGTTCTATTGGCCCCACGGAAAAAATAGGCCAATAGATTCTAAAAAATGAAAACCAAAGAAAGATACAAAAAATATATATATATTAAATGCCAGGTTATTATGATGTTTTCCTTTTCTTTATTTTTTTTGGCTTTATTTATTTGCTTATTATTATTTTTGGTTCACTTTTTTGTTTAATTTTTTTTTCCTTTTTTGTGACACGTTGCCACGTTGGCTCCACATATTCTCAAAAGTACTAATAAGAGCCATGTGAGATTTTCGATGTACATGAGATTTTGTGAGATTAGATTGTTCTAAAAGTTTAATATATAATTATTCTATCACCTCTCGTGCTTAGTTTGGTTTTTTTGAATAGTTTAAATGTGAATTTATTTAATTGGGGCGACAAATGATACTTGAAAAGATTTGAATTCAAGATCTAACTTTGATACTATATAAGATTTTGTGAGACTACCCTCGATTATTATAAAAACTTAAGCCGTTAGATTAAGGCATAATTGAATATTTAATTATTTTATTACTTTGTTAGGAATGACTGACTTGATTGCAACATATTCAACATAATTGTGATTTTTTTTTGATCAGTCATACTTTACTCCTATTTTAATTATCACCCTCAAAATTTGGCATTATCTCCTTATAGGGTGTGGGAGTTAAAACCCACATCTAAAACTAGATTGTCCTTACCCAACCCTCTTGAAATGTGAGAATTCAAATCTCCCATCTCTCCATTCTCATGTAGGAAGGGTGATTATTAGGGCAATTATTCGGGTCTTTTAACACTCTAGAGTTTATTGCAGTTTTCGACAAACATTCAGGTCTTTTTGCGCAAAAAATTTCCTGCAAATTCCTATCCAAGTTTGACGGAATAGAAAGAAGAAGAAAAATTCCAATCTTGGCTGCTCTATCTCATTGCTTGTATTTATTGGTTATTTTTCGAAAAAAAAAAATTAGCAGATGAACTACTTTGCTAAAGGTGGAAAAAGCATCTCGGTCAAAACAATTCTTATGAAATGAAAAGCAAAGTTCTTAAAACGTTGTACACGTTCAAAAAAAAAAGACTAAAACTTTTTGTCCAAAGTGCAATTAAAACCTAAACGATAAAAAAAAAATGCTTGGGAATTTAGTACAATCAAGTCATTCCAAGAATCATTTACCTAAATTGGCTGGCTTGCGTCGAAAAGCCAACGTGACATTTTAAAATAATTTTACTATATTTCTGTATGATTTTTTTCTTGTAACTTGTCGCCAATCGGTATCATATATTCTCAAAAATACTAAATAAGAGGCACGTGGGATTTTCGGAGCCCTTTGATAGCAAAGCCGAGTGAATGGTCACGGAAATGACTTGATCGCATCACATTCAAGACGCTTAGGATTTGATTGCACGGCAAACATTCATGTCCTTCCATGCAAAGAATTCCCTGCGGATTCCGAGAAAATATTAGTACGTCTCACGTGCCGACACAACAAAGGAAGGGTGATAAGGATGCGACACGCATCCAAGTGGGCCCCATTTTCAGATTTTCCTTCGAGAAAATATTGGGTGGTCCAGGACCGCCACGTCAGAATGGTCCCGGACCACTCACACGGCGCCACGTGTATGGGGAGCGCAGACAAAGGACTGAAACTGGCCCCCTTCTCTGACGCTCTCTCTCCTCTTTCTCTCTTTTGTTCCCTCCCCTCACATGTGGCGCCATATGAGTGGTCCGGGCAACGCTGACGTGGCGGTCCCGGACTACCCAACTTCAGACTCTTTCTTCTCTTTCTTCTCTTCCCTCTGCACGCTTAGACTCTCTGTCGTCATTCCAGAACGCATCACTGGTTCTGCAGTCTTCGTGGGGCCGTAGCACCCGCCGTTGAGGAAGTCCGAGACGGATTGGCGCCCGCCGCCCTCCTCCGAAGCTCTTAGCCGTCGCAGTTCCATCGAAACCCATCGTCCGCCGTTGCCAAAGGCTTTTGCTGGAATCGCTGAACAAGTGAACAGCTTCCTGGCCGTTCTTGCTAGTGTCGTGGTGGGGTCTGAGAGAGCGGGCGGGGAGAGGAGAGAGAGAGAGAGAGAAGTCTGAGCGTGCAGAGAAGAGAGAAGAAGGAGAGGAGAAAATGTTGGGTGGTCCGGGACCGCCACGTCAGCGTGGTCCCGGACCACACGGTCCGGGACCACGCTGACGTGGCGGTCCCGGACTACCCAATATTTTCTCCTGAAATTGGGGCCCACTTCGGACACGTCACGGTCCGGGACCACGCTGACGTGGCGGTCCCGGACCACCCAATATTTTCTCCTGAAATTGGGGCCCACTTCGGACACGTCTCGCACCCTTATTACCCTTCCTATTTGTTGTGTTGGCACATTAGAGGTACCAATATTTTCTCGCAAATTCCGGTCCAAGTTTGGCGGAATAGGAAGAAGAAGAAAAAGAGGAAAAGTTCCGATCCTGGCTGCTATGGGCGGATCTGCATTTTCAGAATATAGGCATCTGGTTCATGTTGGCAACTTCCCTTGTATCGGAATCTCTCTCTCTCTCTTTCCCGCAGACACCCGCACACCCACCTTGATTCTCGCACAAATGGCACGTTCCTACGTCTGTACACTCCCTCCTCTTATAAATAAACCGCACCCTTTCCCGTACTCATCAGCGAGGCAAAAACAAAGAACATTACTTGCCCTGAGGTCTCTTGTTTGTAATTCTTTAGGCTTCCGTTCGTATATCTAAGTGTCGGAAGAGGATGGTGCGAGGGACGTGCTCGAAACTGTGGACGTCCGTCGTGAGCCGCCTCCGACATGGAAGCCAGATCGCTAGTGAGTCCGTGCAGGGCGCGGAACTGGCTGCTGCTCCTCCCTGGATCGGCTGCGAGTCGTGCGTGGAAGGGGACAATAAAGTATGCCGGTGCGAGAGCGATGGGGGCATGGCAGAGCTGAAGCTGCAGGCGGTGGAGGAGGAGAATGCCGGGGCCAACAGCTCTTTTGCTCATGCTGTCATCAACATGGTTGGCATGCTCATAGGTGAGAGCCGAGAGGGTCCTCCATCACTTAAATTCACTACAGCTTGAACTTCTAAAAGTACGAATGAAGTCACTGTTTTCACTAAGATATGTACCATATCTCCTAAACCATTTTTGCTAGAGCATTATTAGAAGTACTGCGGATGGGAAAGGACGGAAGGTGTATTCCAAAAGTAGTGTGTAAAGTCGTTCTCATATAGGTCAATTCTAACACGTGTTGCTAATCGAACACTAGTTAATGTTTTTTTATTCCTAAAAGAAAAAAAAAGAACACTAGCTAATGTTTTGTTCTCCACTGTTGTCAACTTGCGTAATAAATACCGTTTGTAGTTCAAGCCCGCTTTCCACCAAAAGAAAAATAATAACAATAATAATGCAAAACTGCTTTCGTAATATCTACCGATTAATATGTTGAAAGACTGTTTCGATACGAAATTAAGATCTAATCACTTGTGTTTAGTTGAAATATACTCATAAAATGAATAGATTTCAGTTGCCTATATACAATCTTTATTTTTTCCTCGCAAGCTAAAAGGACATTTATTTTGGTAAATGATATGATAGGCAGAGCTAATCGCAGTTGAGAAACTTTATTTAAACTTTCACTTTCGAGCAAGCTCAGTCATTTTTATTTTTATTTTTTTTATATGCTTGGTGTAGATTAGCACTTATTCTCAAGCTATACAATCATGTTTTCATGAACAAAAATTCGACAAAACTTGGCAGGGCTGGGACAGCTATCAACACCATACGCCTTGGAGAATGGAGGGTGGTCCTCTGCATTCCTGCTGATAGGGCTTGGCATGGTATGCGCCTACACCTCCCACTTGCTTGGAAAATGCCTTGACAAGAGCCCCAAGTCCAGAAGCTACACAGACATCGGCCAAGAAGCCTATGGATCCAAAGGCAGGATCATAGCAGCAACCTTCATATACCTGGAGATCTTCTTGGCCCTCGTCTCCTACACCATCTCGCTCCATGACAACCTCAGCATCGTCTTCCCAGGGACTCGGATCAGCGCCCGGTGGACGCACATGTCCAGCCCTCAGCTCCTGACCGCGATCGCCGTGCTCATTGCCATCCCGAGCCTCTGGCTCAGGGACCTGTCCTCCATCTCTTTCCTCTCTTCCGGGGGCATCCTCATGTCGATCATCATCTTTGCCTCGGTGGCTCTGACCGCCATTTTCGGATGGGTCAGGTCAGATAATGAGATCCCGGCGCTTCGGATCCGTAACATCCCCATGATTTCGGGGCTCTATATGTTCAGTTTTGCTGGGCATATTGTCTTCCCTGACTTGTATAAGTCCATGAAAGACCCTTCCAAGTTCACCAAGGTATGCTCTCTCGTCCTATGAGGGATAAATGCAACCGAGTTCCTCCAACATTTTTCATATGGGTCCACTGAGTTCTAAATGCTCATAAAAAAAAATGAGCAACCAAATCTTTTAACTCGTAGCCAGTCCGATGTGGCTTATCCTAATGTCGACAGATGTCTAATGTATTAAGGGCTTGATTGCATGCTTTTTAAACGTTTACAAATATATCAAAAATTAAATGAGATATCACTTTTGCTTTTCCGGTAAGGTGCTAAAAAGTTTTGAAATCTATTGATTGATTGTTTGTAGGTATCGATCGTGAGCTTCACCCTAGTCACGGCCCTGTACACGTCCCTCGCCTTCATGGGCGCGAAGATGTTCGGCCCCGGCATCAGCTCGCAGATCACCCTCAGCCTGCCGCGCCACCTTGCCGTGACCAAGGTCGCCCAGTGGGCCACGGTCCTGACGCCAATAACCAAGTACGCCCTCGAGTTCGCGCCCTTCGCCATACAGCTAGACCGCAGCCTCCCCGGGTCGATGAGCTCGTGCGCACGGACAGTCGTGAGGGGCATGGTAGGCTCCATGCTGCTGGTGGTGATCCTGGCGCTCGCGCTCTCGGTCCCGTACTTCGAGTACGTGCTTAGCCTCACCGGCTCGCTCGTCAGCATCTGCATCTGCGTGATCTTGCCGTGCGGATTCTACACCAAGATATGCTGGCCAAGCCTGTCGAAGCCGCTCTTTCTTCTGAATGCTTTGCTCATTGGATTCGGCTGCGTACTTGGGGTGTTTGGGACAATTTCATCGTCCAAGTCCCTCATCAAAAGCCTACAAGGACACACCTTCGCCTAAATGAAACATTCCCAACAACGAAAGAAGACAACATTGTCGTTTTACTTTTGGATTTGGTCACCCTCTTGTAAGAATATGAGCAGTTTTAATTAATGACTAAAACCTGTCACAACTTAGGTTTTGCCAATTTGCGAGAAGTAAAGGTAAACAAACTTGCTCTTGTATTTTGAGCCGTAAGGTTTATTGTTCGATTCTCCAAATTGGCCTTTCAACAATTTCTCGATTTGCCTTATTTATACAATAGAAGAAGTCAAGAATCTTATTTTAGGTTGTACCAAATATATTGTGAGATTTTCTACAACCCAAAAGATATTCGGAAGATTTCTAATTTCACCTTATTTTGTGGTGTCTGAATCCAAATCTGGATAACCAAACATAGCTTAAGTCCCGCAATTATGTTTTCCACTATCCCTTCTTCTAACTAGACCTATCTCGTTAATGGGATACATGTGCGTTTCACCTACATATAAACAGTACATTGAAGACTAAATCACCATGCCGATGCAATACCCCTATCTTCAGTCATCACCACCAGCTACGAAAATGCTCTTTCTAACTCTGATATAGTCCATAATCTCTCCATACATGCGACCTAAACACTCACCCATTCTCTCACACAACATCAAAGTCGAGATCGCCTACCTTCGCCTCAAAGACAATGGACCTTGCTATGAAGGCCGCCGTCACCGACGATCTATCTTTGGTTGAGAGATCGAGAGAGAGAGAATGTTTGTTTTAATATCATCTTGTTCGTGAGTGTAGCAATAATCCAAGTGTAACACTTCTGAAAAGCTCTAGCAATGAGAGTTCTCCTGTCCTGTCATCAGAAATGCAGAAAAGCAGAGTCCATTCACCCACATCTCTCCCTTTCTGTTCACAGTGCCGGCCACCCTAGAGCGGCCGCCCACCTCGCTGGAGTGGCCACCCACCTCCATCCACCGCACCATGCCAACATTGCCACTCTATCTGGAGCCGCCATCACTAGTTTCCATAATGCTCGTCAGCTAATATTCTCTATTCCCTCTGTCCCTCCGGTGTAATAGCCCTGTGTCCCAATGACGCAACATCGAATTCAAGGTCGTCAACCTCCACCCGAATGCCGATAGAGGTCCCCAACCTCGGCCTGAGACATTATCAGCCAACAATTAACGGAGGCCACGATCGCCAACCTCAGATCCAAGGTAAGCGATGGTCTGGTGAAAGAATTTAGCTCCTGAATCTCAAAGAAGGATGTTTAGTTTTTCTAGCTATACTTGTAGGTAAAGATTCCCTTTGCATTTGGATCCAGCGTTAGTTGTCTAATCTGTGCCGACCATACTATAGCTCGCAACATCACCATAAGCGGTCCATTCAGAAACTCCATATAGATGCGCCTCACCCATCTGTCAAAGAGAAAATTCATGGTAGGATCCTCCGCCATTTCTTCTTTCACACACACACATATTCTTGGACAGATTTTCGCCACGTCAGCTCAGAATCGATCCAAAGTACGTCTCTATGTGTGTTAGGAACAAGATTCTATCGATATTCAGCAGAGGAGATCGATGAGCACAGCTAGAAATGTGCGAAGACACTGTTGCATGAGTGGCTGAAACCGAACAAGATGCGTCATGATACCTATCAGCTCTAGATTCAAGAACATATTCTCTTCAACAAGGCAAGGAACAAATACCTGTCCCTCCGCAAGTGTCTGGTACGTATCTATATTACCATTAGTGACTGTCTTGATCTCCTTTTCTTTTCAGACATTGTATGCAACACCTCAATATCGCTATATTTAGCTTCTGACCTTCTCGCGCCGGACATAAAAGTGAGAGAATCTTTGATGTCGAATGAAAGAGATGGCTGCTATTTTATTCTTGCATCATGAACGTGTTGACAATGCTGCTATTTTATTCTCGCATCATGAACGTGTTGACAATCTCCTCTTTCTTTGGAAGGCTGCATTCTCCTTTATTCTAAACAACAAGAAAACACATGGTCGGTTCGAATTCGATATCTTTTCTCTGTACTTTTTCAGATACAGATGCTGGCAGCTTGTTCAGATACAGATGCTGGCAGCTTCAGCTGCAAGAAAGAGCCACTGTAACTTTCATACCGTGTTTGGCAAACACTTCGTCCAACTTTTAGCATCTGATTGGTAACCAATATCCAATTTTATTCTTTTGTTCCCGAGAACAAAAAAATAAAACTCATTTATTAAGTTTTTTGCTTTTGGGAATAAATTTGAAAAATAAAACTCATTTTTTAATTTTTTTGTTTTTGGGAATAGATTTGAAATAAATCAAGGAGTAAGAAAATATTACTTCTTTGTTTATGGGAATAATTTTATAATTAAGCTAACCTAAATTTCTTTTTTTTTCTCTTTTTTCTTCTTCTTTTCTTCTTTTTCTTCTTCCTTCTCTCTTCTTCTTCCACCGTAGTTGCCGTTGGCCACCATTGGTCGCTAGCAACCAGTTGAGCAAGGTCCGGCGAGCTTGTAGAGGCTTGCCCAGCCGTTGGCAAGGCTCAACCTCGCCTAGCCACTGCGAGGTCGGCCTCACCTCGGTTGGGCGAGCTCAACTTCACTAGATCTGGGTAAGGCCGAGCTTTGTTGGGAAGAAGAAGAAAAAAAAAAAGAAAAAAGTAATAAAATTATTTTAAAATTAAAAGAAAATGGTTTGGATTAGAGATTTTAAGGACGGTGTCAAACAAAATTCTATTCCAAGAATAAAAATTTTAGTCAGTTATCAAACACCTTCAAATGTTTAGAAATTCGTCTAGAGAATAGAATAAAAATGAATCATATTTTATAAGAAATTGTTCTCAAGAAGAATGATTATCAAACAGGCCCTTAGATGCCGCAATCCTAGGAGGATTCCCAATAAGCTTATAAGAACTTTTTTTGATGAAAATGATCATTGATTCACTTACTATTTATCTTCTTCGTACTCTCTTTCCTGATTATGTAGCATCCACTCACTCTTAAACTATCTCCAATTCTATAGTTTGTGTTCACTATTTTTGAAATATTTCATCTGAACGAAGTACTATTGAATTCCCCGGTAGGATCTAGTGTGATCTTTGACGCCTTCCCTTTCACCTAAATCACAAAAAGAGGTTTTCCAAGATATCAGCATAGATACTACATCAGCCTACAAATTAGGCGCACTTCATATTCCCATCCACGAAAGATGATTCTAAAACCCTACAACGAATCTCTCTCTCTCTCTCTCTCTCTCTCTCTCTCTCCCCATTGGGCACGCTCTCATATGGAATTTCACTTGCCCAAGTGGGTATTTACGTACCGTCCTGAATAGGGAGTGGATAAAATCAGCAATCAGTGGGTGGTACGATGGGGATGGAGCATATCTTTTTGGCCACGCATGCGAGGCGAGGTAGGGATGAATATGGTCTGGCATGCCCCGCTCCTACCTGCAATCTTTGTCCTGCTGGTGCATGTCATGGCCTAGAGTTTGCCCAATCTTGCCCACTTGCGGAAAGCATTAGGGCGTAAAATGCCCATTTGGTCTAGTTAGATCATCAAGTCCATGATCATGTCTAGTTGAAGGTGGCCGAGATTAGTGATCCTCACCACAAGTCTGGGCTAAGGTTGCTTCCATCAATTCTCGATTCTTGATTCTCAACATAATCTTAGTCTATGTGCATGATCGCTATAGTTGCGGGGAAAAGTAATAAGTAGTCATAAAATTATTATATTATAACAATTCAGTTTTCAATGTTTCAATTAAATCAATTTAGTTCTTAACATTTTTACATTAATATTAATTCAGTCCATTTGGTCAATTTAGATGGGAAATCACTTATGTGAATACTAGGCGTCCTATATGGCATGACCAATGTTGATTTGGACATATTTTAATAATTTTTTTTGTATCTTTTATAAATTTTTGTTCTTTTTTTTTCCTTTTTTATTATTCTTCTTTCTCTCATTTTTTCCCCCTTCACTTTGGCCAATGAGAGTCGGCAAGCCCTCGTCAGTCGCTAGCAAGGTTCATGGCCCTCACCAGATCTAGGGGAGGTTGCCTTGCCTAGAGCCGGCTGGGCCAAGAAAGCCATGGGCATGGGCCTTTGTAGCCCCACCGACCCCGTGAGGAAGGCAGTTTTTGCCAAATTTGCTTGCTAGCAATTGACAAGGGCTTAAAAAATTAAAAATTAAAAATTAAAAAAAATGTTAAAATATCATTAAAAATGTTGACATCAACATTGGTTATGCCACATAGGACGACTAATGTCCACGTTAGCGATTTTCGACCTAAATTGGCCGGATACCAATATGAAAATATTTAAGATTAAATTGATTAAATTGAAAGATTTATGACTTTTTGAATACTTTTTTTGTATATGTGAGTCAACGGTGTTAGCACTATTGTTTTTGTTCATAGCTGGACGATGCTTGCCGAAGACGGCATTATTTTAACAGCACCATACTTAATGATCCCTTAACATCCATGCCAGCACTGTTGCCAAGCCTTCTAATGAAAGGACCAACGTGAAATTAAAGGACTATTATTCAGGGACTTTTTTTAAAAAAGAAGAAGAAGATAAAGATCACATTAAACATTTGACAAAAACTTAAAGATGGTTGATGTCACCCGGCATGTTGAGTGCATGTATTATCCAAAGGAGATGACATCATCAATCCTTATATTAAAAATAAAAAAGCGTGGATAGGATCGAGAATGAATTTGACGGGTTGATTGGATTTCCAATTAGGAATCTTTTGTCCCCATCCCAACTTCGTGGTAGGGAGAGGTCAAATCCGAGTGGGCAGAGGCCCAAAGAATTTCGCCAAACTAGTGTTTAGGGAATATATTGTACTCCCCTCTTTACCAACGTCATCGATTGAACCCAAATCTTGGGGAATTTCAGAAATTATGGACAAAGGCCCTTCCTTGCTTTCACTCTTCATCAGAACATCTATGAAACGGTGGAATCGGATCAAATTCGCGAAACACGCATGGTGGCGCAACTTGAGTAAGAACCTCTCAAATTTCAATTACCTTCTTCCAGTTCAAGTGTCGAACTAAACAAAATGAAATCAAATTTTTTGTAAATTAGAAAAGAGCATCGTGCTTAGCGGTGCCATGTCTTCACCCGAATTCAGAAGTAGTTGGATTCTCATTCCGAGCCCACCTCGTGGATCTTTGCCCGAGAATGAACAGTGCTTGGTTCATACTCGGATTAGAGTTGGGTAGTTCTTATTGGGATGAGATTAGGCCTTTCGCTCATGCTTTGAATGAGCTTTCCATCTTTTGAAAAAATTTAAAACATTTGTATGATTTGTGAACATTCCTTTTTCACTCTTGCTTACTCAATGCGCGTGAAAATGATTAGTAATTTTGCTTGCCCTTAGATTTTCTTTTATCGTCGTGATATACATAATATCAATAGTATCGATCATGTTAATTATAGATGTATCAAATCATCTCCCCACCAGTTATATTGCATTGTATATAAGACATTAAATTCTTCATATCTGTAAACAAAGAGAATTTTCAAAAGCCTGTTCCTTCAACTTTTCCTTAAGAAAAGACTATTCCATTTGTTAGCATTCATTAAACGTCAAAGGATAACATGAATGGGCAAAAAGAAAAAATAATTGTGAGCATTCATATGATTGTGCAAACGACCCATTTAGATTAGCTATATAATACGTTCAAAATTGCATGACTGAAAGCATCATACTAAGTCGGACATTCAATTTCTGATATAACACTAGAAAACAAGACAATTTGAATATTACATCAATTTGTTGAAAAAAAAAAGAAAAACTTATGTTGACACAACATGAACACTAACATAAGATACCATGTTTGGAAATTTTTGAACCATTTCTGATTAGAACTAATAAATCGACTATCCTCATAATGAACCTAATAAGATTTTAGGTGTTTTGGGACCTTACGTCAGCTTTTCACCTTACCAACTACGGAATATAAAATGTCACGTATTTTGATTTTGTTATTAGTTAGGTGGATAGATGATGCAATACTTGGGAGGACCTATAAACTTCTCTATTCTTCACATATCAACGAGTTCTCTTTTTATCATTCTTTTTTATCTATTATAACATCACAATTTGAATAGTTAAATCTATATCGTCATTTAGCATATTAAACTTATGTATATGATTTTGGTATATCTAGCATTATTCAATTCTAAGTTTGCAAAGGCAAACTTAGCACACCAAATTACGAGTGCAATTACTGAAATCAACGCGAATTTTTGAATTTTTGCTGCCATATTCCTCGAGGAGAGAACTCATGTGCTGTCTAAGAAACTTTCCATAGCGTGGCACGCTCAAACGCCATCAATCATATCACCAACTCCCAAAGCACTTGATGGGCTGGGCTATAATCACAGCCCTATTTCATTGACCAAGGCTCGTGTGAACAATGATGTTAGTCATCTCCTTTTCAAGAACTAAAAATTTCAGCAAATGCAATAGAAGAAAAAAAAAAAGGCACATTTCAACTACCAAAATAGGAAAATACCAATATATGATGAGCCACAAAGAAAATAAAAAATAAATTTTAGGCATAATCATAAGCTTCGATAGGAGATTATTTGGTATGATTATGATGGTTTGAATTGGTGATGGTTGTTCAACACAATTGAACGAAGGAAGCCATTAGGAATTTACTTTGGACAATTGTGACTGGCGGTTGGAGCTTTGAATAAGTTGAAACCCATTAACATTCTTATTATAAACTTTTCTTCTACAACAATTTGAGCTTATGTATTAATTCAACAAGTTTGATTCTATGGGTATTAAATTGGCAATTTTTAATTATGCCAATAGGAATGAATAAAGTCAACCGAAACCCATTAAGTCCATTTTAAACGTAAGGGGAAAATGACAATTAAATTTATTTACTTACCACTCCATCTTTTTCCTTCGATTTCTTATGATAGTTTAATCTTAATTTTAACGCATACGGTCATTAGGCAATTCCATCGCTATTCTTCAATAGATGATGTTGAAATCGTGCTTAATTGATTGAGATGTACAGACTTTCCAACGATTCTTTTCATCAGTTGTGACATTAGGATTTCATCTCACCAAATAGAATTAAATTGCACTCGGTGAAACGTTTAGGACTTCGTTCCGCTATGTATATAACATCATTTTTACTAATGTTAATTTATTTCTTTACAAATTCCAATGAACATGAGAAAAGAATCCAAAATGTTGACATGGTTTTGGGGAGTCCAAATAAACATCAAATAGAAAAAAAAATAGATTAAAAAAAAAAAGACCATTGAAATTCAGTCTTTCTGGTGCTAGATGTCATTGATTGTGATGTTAGGATTTGGTCATATCAAATCGTATTAAATTGTATTCGGTGTAACATTTAGGATGTCATTGTGCTTCTGTATAAAAAATCATTTTCGCCAATGTTAATCCATTTATCTATAAATCCATTGAGCCAAAGACTAGAATCCAAAATGTTGACATAGATTTGGGGAGTCCAGATGAGCATCAAAAAGAAAGAATAGATCTAAAAAAAGAAAAAAATAGATCTTGGAATTCAGCCTTTGTCATGAAATGGTAGTTGCAAGGTCGGCTGTATTAGAGGCTTCCGATGCAGAAGCTTCCACTTTCTTACAAGAAATCAAATTGATGGGACAACATATGTCTAGACAAAAATCGAAACAAGAATATACAAAGAATTGAATAAGAACACGATCTAACTGCCGCCTTCCCAACTTAAGAAAAAAATAGATTATGAAAACGACCGATGAATCGAGGAATGGAAGTTAGGTGCCTCTGAATTACTTTAGTGAGCACGCCAAGATCCAAAATAGATACTATAAGGAAAGTCAAATACCACAGTCCCATTTATTTAATTGCTCTTTCTATACCGTGAGTAGGAATCGAGTCAATGTCTTGTGGTAGGATCGTTCAATTTGATTAGCTTATTCTAGAGTGCAAGTCCGATCAAACATGCTATACAAAAGCAGACCTAGCAAGGGGACGGGTTTAATAATTTTTGGGCCGTTCAAGTCAATAAAGAGTTCGAGAGGTAGGGCCTTTTGATTAGTTAAGATTTGATCAATTCAGTCCCAGTGGCCACCCTTCCAACATGGAAGGGGAGGTGAGGGGTTCAAATCTCCACCTCCTCAGGGGGGATGGGGGTAGGGACACGTAAGTTTCGAGTATGGGTTGCGACTCCCACGCCCTGCAAGAGGCAGGGCATAAGTCTGCAAGTGAGTGTAGAGTAGGAATAGAGTAGGACTGCCAAAAAAAAAAAAAAAAAGACCCGACTCTAAACAAGACGGGTTAATCTTTTTTTATGTGCAAATTTTTCCATGAAAAATGTGTTCGACACATCAATAAACAGAAGATACATGAATCTATCACTATCCACAAACGTCGATACTACATTATTAGTTTCCTTAAAACACCATAATTACAAAAAAAAAAAAAAAAGAATTTGGAAACATTGATGACCCCCGTGACTAAACAAATTAGCAAATCGAACAAAAGAAAAGCTAAATACCATAATAACGCCAATCACGTAAGAAAGTATCATAGAAAGAAAATATTGGACGAAGGAGGCTTTGAATTTCAGTGAGATTCGACCAAAAGGAGAGAGTAGATTATTGCCATACACGATTTTCACATTTGAAGAGTATAATTTAAAGTTGTATTCACATGTCGATTTTTTTTTTAATTTGACATAAAAAGAAACTAAAACTAAATATTTCAACCCGAGTGATTTGAGAAGGAACAAATTTTTATTTTTTTTTGGTCAAAAGATAACTTTCTATTACTTGATTATAGAGGAGACTTACATAATGTAGATGGAAAAAGATCTGCACATAAGATATTCCATAGGGGAAAGGGGGGGGGGAGATTTGCCAATTACGTGGGAGAGACTGTAGATGATGTTTCCGTGCTATCCAATTCGCTGCCGCATTTGTTTGGCGGGGGCAATGGGTCATCACAATATTAGTATTTCGACTGAGCCGATTTTGGCACTGCTGCACTATCTCCTTAAGATTCCAGGCTGGTTCGGCCCGGCCCATAATCATGTCGACGACCGAAGAACTGTCGCTTTCAATAAGCCACTTCCCTGTTCGTGTTCCGAAGTCCCGCACGTGAGACAACATGAGTTCGTGTGTATAGGAGATCCCGTGTAAGATTGCCTGGGCTTCCGCTTCACTTGCCGAGGAAGCCCTAATCGTAGCAGCGAAACCCTCAAGAATTCTTCCCTCCTTATCGCGAAAAATTCCCACTGCAGAGCCGAGAAAATCACCGGAGCACCATGCCGCATCGACATTTAATTTCAGATCATCCCCTTCCGAAGGCCTCCATTGGTCAGGTTTTGTTAGATCGGTTGAGCTTTTGCTTCTGTTTGTTTTTCCTCGGCTGAAGAACGCTTGTTGTTCCTTTGTTGTATTCAACAGATCTACGGGTCTAGGCTCTTTTGATCGGAATATCCAGGTGTTTCGTGCCTTCCAAATGTGCCCCAAAACCATTCCCGCGAGTTCTCGAACAGGTAAACTCTAGTCTCGTTGGAAAGCTTTAACAATCCACTGATCTGTTCGGCTGATTCTTCCATTTGGTCTTATCTGTTCGAAAATCTGATCTTCCCATACTCTCTTCATCCATTTGCATAAAAACAACATGTGTTTTGTAGTTTCAATGCTCGACCAACAGAAAGGGCATAATGGATCAGTAACAATTATCCTTTTATATAGGTTTTCCCTCGTAGGAAGAGCGTTCTGACATAGGCTCTAGAGGAAAGATCGAACTTTTGGTGGCACATTCAGACTCCAAAGTTGAGTCCATAAGGTACGCGGTGGTTTATAGGAGCAAGAGGGTTTGTTATGATCTGGTTTACTTGTTGTTTCCCGTGCTCTGTTATATCCGCTCTTAACAAAGTATTGCCCTGTTTTGTTGCCTGTCCATATCAACGTATCCGGCTTTGGTTGCTGACATATGGGGATAGCTAATATCTCATTTGCAATTGATTCATCATACAGTTGCAAAATAAGCTGTTGTTTCCATACTCTGTGCTCTGCATTTATCAATTCAGATACCAATCTAGGCTTTGTCTGATTTGGGTGGCCTCCTATTACACCTTGTGTTAACCATCTCTCTTCTCTAATACGAATAGATTCTCCGTCGCCTACTGACCATATTATGTTGTCATTTATGGTGTCTCTGCCAAGCATTAAACTATGCCAACCCCATGATGGTCTGTGTCCCTTTGAAGCTGTCCAGACATCACCATTGGGAAAGTAAATTCCTTTTAGCACTCTGCTCTATAGGGCTGAAGGGGAGCTGGCTAGTCTCTAGAGTTGCTTGCCGAGCATGGCTCTATTAAAGGTTAGCAGATCCTTGAACCCTAATCCCCCTGTATCCTTTCGAGTCTTCAATATTTCCCAGCTTTTCCAGTGCAACCCTCTTTTTGCATCGCCATTTTGCCACCAAAATGATGCTATTCGTTGTTCTATGGCTTTGCAGATAGATACGGGCAGCTTGAAGATGGACATTGCATAGGTAGGTAGAGATTGTACCACACTTTTAATTAGCACTTCCTTGCCTGCCTTCAGTAATTTTTCTTTCCATCCTGCTAATTTTGAATTTACTCTGGCCAGGATCCATGCAAACAGCTCCTTTTTGGATTGTCCCCATTCAGTTAGTATGCCCAAGTACTTTCCTGTTCTCTGTAGAATAGGAACTCTCAATTCTGTGGCTAGATTCTGTTTTAGCACTACTGGACAGCTACCATTGAAAGAAACTCCTGATTTATTTAAATTGATTGCTTGGCCCGTAGCATAACAATATTGATTTAGTACTTGGGCAACATTCTGACACTCTGATATAGTTCCATCCAGAAAGAATATCACATCATCAGCAAACATTAAGTGTGATAGCTTAGGACAATTTCTGTTAAGCTGTATTCCTGTGATTGTACCATCTTCTAATGCTTTTTTCATCATCCAGGTTAGCACATTGGACATTAGAATGAAGATATAAGGTGACAGTGGATCACCTTGTCTGAGGCCTCGCGAATGATGGAAAAAGGAGGTAGGTTCTCCATTAACTTTTACACTGTAGGTAACTGTTGAGATGCACTGCATAATTAGAGAAACCCATTTTGCATGAAACCCCATGTGCAGCATAAGATCTCTCACAAAATCTCATTCTATCTTATCATATGCTTTCTACATATCCAGTTTTAGAATGGCCTGATGCTTTTTCCTCCTTGTTGTTTTGCGTAGGTGATGCAGAACCTCCTGTACGATGAAGATATTGTCCTGGATTTGTCTCCCTGGGACAAAGGCCCCCTGCTCTGGTTCAATGATAAGTGGCAGCCATCTTTTTAGTCTGTTGGCTAATATTTTTGATATAACTTTGTAACTAAAGTTGCACAGGCTAATGGGTCTGAATTGATTGATATTTTCAGGATTTTTTACTTTGGAATCAGCACAATGTGGGTCTGGTTGATTTGGGGGTCGAGAACACTTGTCTAGAAAAACTTCTGTACTAGCTGCATCAGGTCAGTTTTTAAATTTCTCATGATTGTTGATAGAAAATTCCGTTGAAACCGTCAGGGCCAGGAGCCTTGTAGGCTCCCAATTGAAACACTGCTGCATGGATCTCCTCCAATGTAGGTACTACCACCAGATCTTCGTTTATATTAGCTGTTATTGGGGTTGGGCATTGGTTTAGGATAGGCTGGTAATATCGATGACCATCAGTCCTGTATAGATTCTCATAATAGGATTGGATATGTTTCTGTATCATCATGGGTTCTCTGCACCAACTGTTATCCTCTAGTTGCAGAATTGAAATACGGTTTTGTTGTCTTCTATTAACTGTTGTAGCATGAAAAAACCATGTGTTCTGATCCCCCCAATGAAGCCATTTAATGCGTGATCTCATTCCCCAAAATTGTTCTTCTTGTTTTCTGAGAGTGTCTATTTTGCTGATAATTTGCTGCCTTGTCTGCTTACTTGTATGCTTATCTGTTTGATTCATCAGACCTGTTAACGCTTGCTTTAGGTTTTTGATCTCTATGTAAGCATTTGAGAAGTGCTGTTTGCTCCACTTAGTTAATGCTTGTGATGTTCGCCCTAATTTCTCTACAAATGTGACTTCTTGGCTTAAATTCTCTACCCATGCTTGCTGAATAACTACATGATAATCTGTATGTTCTAACCAGAAAACTTCCATTCTGAATTATTTTTTCTTTCTTCTTACCCCAGGATACAGACTGAGGACTAAGGGACTATGGTCCGAACCTATGGCTAGAAGGGCCTGGACTTCGGCATCATGGAAGGTAACTCGCCATTCTAGAGAACATAGCACTCTGTCAAGTCTCTTCTTAACCAACTCTGCCCCCTCCCTATTATTGGTCCATGTGAATGCACAGCCATGACATTCTACATCCATTAGGGATAGGTCATTAATCATGTTTCTAAACGCTGCAATTCTTCTATTATCTGCTTCTTTTTTTCCCACTTTCTCCCATACGTACAGAATCTCATTAAAGTCACCTATGCAAATCCAGGGAAGAGAAGACAAAGGCTTAATGTTTCCCAGCACATGCCATAATTCCATACGCTCACCAAAATCAGTAGATGCATGGACAAAGGTAATCTACATTAACTGTTTACTTTCAAAATCAATACACTGCACATCTATGAGTTGTTTAGAACTTGCATGTACTTTTAAATCGATTTCCTCTTGCCACATGATTGCCAAACCTCCTGCTATTCCTATTGGATTAACCAAGTGTAGTTTCTGAAACTGAAGTTTTTTGCAAATCTTTTCCACCATGGCTGCTTTATTTTTTGTTTCCATTAGGAAGAGTAGCTTGGGCCTTTCAAGAGCTATTAAAGCTCTGAGTTCTCAGATTGTCAGGGGGTTGCCCAACCCCTGACAATTCCAACTAACAATTTGCATGGCTTCTGTGGTGGCTTATTAGGGCTAGCCACCAAAGCCCATTCTTGTCCTTCTTGGACCAGTTGCACCGGGGTCTCCAGGAGTTCTATTTCATCTGTTAGGATTGGGGATGTTGCTGGTAGGCATTTCTGTTTTTTAGCCTTTTGTACTTTCATAGTCTTCTTGCTGCTGTTCCCAACTTTTGATAACAGAGGTTTTTGAGTTTCAGTGTATCGTACATGTTTTCCACGATCTCGGACTTCTGCTGCAATAGGTACTTCTTCTGGGTTTTTCACCTTGTCTAGGCTGCCTACTATTCGCTTTTTGCTGCATGCTACTATTTGCAGATTTGATGCTGGCTCTTGAGCACTGAAGTGCATTCCCCTCGGTGGGTTTGATGGAACAGGTATTGTTTCTTCCACTACTAATTCTTCCTCAATATTCCCATAAAAAGCATCCCAATAGGGGCTGTGATCACTAGTTTCTGCCTTTAACCAGGGTCGATATAACCCTTTTTTGTTCATTGCCCAAGGTGAGGTTGCATATGGAATTTCAAGACAGTCAATTGCGTAGTGGCCAATTCTACCACAAGAGAAACAGTAGTGTGGAAGACGCTCATACTTGAACTCCACCCAAAGCCAGCTATTGCCAATATCCATAATAGCTCCCGATTTCAAAGGTGAGGTCAGATCAATCTCAACTTTAACTCTTCCTCCTCTGTTTTGAGCATTAGTTGTTGAGTCGAGTTGAACTTCTTTTACATTTCCCACCCTTTTACCCAGTTCATTAAACACTTTTTCTATTCTCCACCCAGGGGGAACTCCTCCAATTCGCACCCAGAAATCTTCCTTAGTGAAGTCGTAGCAGTGCTCAGGGACTTCAGGGAGACACTGTTTCAAAACAATCAGATTTGTGGAGTATGACCAAGGTGAGTTCCTCTTGATTCGCTGCTTTTCCTCCTCCGTTGGGAATACAAAACTGAATAGCCCCGGTTCCTTCTGGGAACATATAACCTCTTCTGTTTTCCATGCTTTTTTCATTGTAGTTATGAAGGCAGGATAGTTCACGTTTGGTTTAGAATACAGTTTACCGAAAAGAGTACGACTGCATTCCTCCCGTTTCTGTTGAGGTATTTCATCAGATACTTGGACTACGTCTTCTTCAGACCACAGGTGCCCAAGACTTTTGCATAATGCAGCCACTCTCATCTCATTTTCCTCTTTGCTCTCCATTTTCACTAACTTTCAAATCTTTTTCCAGAGAGATGTAGGCTGTCCGCATCTCCAATCCTACCCAGATTCAACTTATCCACTCCAAAACTCATTAGCCAAACGAAGACAACTTAAGAGAAAAACAACTGGATACCAGGAGAAGCTTATTCGCTAGTAAGAAGCTGTGCTCAAAGCATCAAGCAACTCTCCACCTGAAGGAAAACTTACGATCCACCATCGTGACTGGTGAAGATCCCGATACCTCCGGATCGCTGAAGAAATGCAATTGGTCAAGATCCTATCCGATGGAGTCCAGATGCCCTCCGGAGAACACATAACATACCTTAAATTTTGTTTTTTGTGATTTTTCCATTTTTTGGAAGCTGAGTAAAGGAACAAGGAAAGCAGATTAGGGTTTAGGGCTTGTAAAAGAAAGGGGTAGACACTACCATGAGGTAGAGAGAAACTCGCATAGACGAGGGGATCGTATTCTGTACTTTTCATTGTGCCAAATTTTTGCCTATTCTCGCAAAAGTAGAGGTGACCATTTTTTCGTAGGCTCATATAGAGGGGACCATAATACAGGCCTCGAGTTCATTAGGGCATGTTCTTGGTCATAACTACTTGCTTTCAAAACCCGAGTGAAACACTTGAACAGATTGATTGTGTTTGTCAAGCCGACTCAAACCCAACCACTACTTGCACTTTCTTCCTTAGAATCTAAGAATCCCTAATTTAGATCTCTAGTTTGGTTCAACTCTTCGAGATCATCCCAAAAGTCACGAACCTGAGTAATTTTGAAATTACAGTAAAATGACCGGAGTTACTAGCAACATTGACAACTCGAGACAACATATCGAGAAAAGAGAAATATAAAATTGGCAACCTTTAGAAAAAGGGGCAATTCTACTTTCGTAATCCGCCGATGGTCAGATCACGGGATTGTAATAAGTCATAATTCCTTACCTACTGCCACAGTTACCATAGTAATGGTGAGAAGTGCGCACACGCCGTTCATTTATTTAATTGGCACGGTTAAACAAGAGAATGCAAAAACTTGACAAAAGGGAGACTATATTGACATGCAAATTGACCTTATCATTAAAGGAAACAAATAATCTAAATACAGTACCCAAAAAATCCGGAGACTACCCACAAATACGGAAATGATCACAGAATAATCAACCGTGACCGGGGGAATATATATATTATATTTTTTTTCATTACATATATGGTTCATAATCTTCACATAAATCTAGAGGATCATGTAATGAACGGACGAGATTCGTCGCGTGTCTGATCCTCTGTATGTTGTGGCTAAATTGGGATAGATGTAATCTCTGCCACTGTATGACTATCAAAATTCTGTCGTAACATAGGAGTATTCCACTCATTGCTGTTCTGGACCATTAAATCTACGACTGTTTCCGGTTCTCCTCTAGGCGCAAGTCCCCCAATGATGCCAGAAGCCAACCATCTATCCTATCAAATTTTGATATGAGTTCCATCCCCCACAGACCATTGCATATTTTCTACAATTGAATCCCGTCCTAATAGAATTTCGTATTTCTATCCCCTCACGTAAGCCAGTTAACCCATGATCGCATAGCCCAGAATTGTTCCTCCTGCTGCCATAACGTTTGAATGTGCTATTTCAGATTGGTTATCAACTCCTGGTCATGATTTCCATACGGCTGATTTATTAAAGATTGAAGCTAGTACTGAAGGAGACTTATCTGCACTCTAACATTGGCAAATTTCGAACGGCTCCACGATGAGAGGGCGAAGGAAGTAGCTCGAAGCTTTTTGAGTAAAGTCACTGGACCAATCTACTGGGAAGCCTAGACTTAGCTACTATGTCTCGACACTCCTTATCCTGAAGCCAATAAGATTCGAAGTAAAAGGTGTGTCGTTTTCTAACACAAGAAGCTTCAGTTGACAGGAGAAGAGGGCTATGGTCAGAAGCAATTGCTGGCAAAGCCAAGACTTCAGCAAAAAGGTAGGTTAGTCTCCAATCCTCTATACATAACATTCTGTCTAACCGTTCTTTGACAATATTTTTGCCATCTCGATTATTGGTCCATGTGTAGGCGCAGCCTTTGTTGCCCTAGTCCATTAAGGAGCAGTCATTGAGGAGTTCTCGAAATGACAACATGCAATAAGGCTCAGCTAGATGCTTACCCATTTTCTCCCAAGGATACAAAATATCATTGAAATCTCCGACACACAACCAAGGTAGAGCATTCCCATTACTAATTAGTCGTAATTCTTCCCAAAACTATTGTCTGAGATAAGTGACTGTCGACGCATGTAAATAGGTAAGGCGCATTACAACAGCCATATCCAAATCTATACAAATCAAGTCAAAAAAAGCCGGAGACTTATGAACTAAGTCCATGGAAACCTTACTATTCCAAAAAATTGCTAGGCCACCAGCCAAACCTATCGGGTGTTCTATAAAATAGTCAGAGAATTTGAGCGTCTTCTGCAGGTAAAGAAGCTGCCTTTCTTGGTTCTTTGTCTCCATTAGAAACAAAATGTTAGGCTTTTCCTGGGTCACTAAGACCTTAAGAGCTCAAACTGTCAGGGGATTGCCTGAACTCTGACAGTTCCAGCTTAGTAACTTCATTGTTCAAAGGGTGGCTGTTTAGGGCCAGCCACCATAGCCCAACCGAGGGATTCATGCGCCTCCATAACAAGAGTATCTTGAAGACTGGATTCATCGAGTCCTTCTTGGAGCTGAGTATGTAAGTCGTGTGAATTGTGTCTTTCAGCTTTTTTGATTGGACCCGACCTTGCACTCAAGATCGAACTTTTTGCTTTCTTCAACTTTTGAGAACTAGTTGCCAGTTCGTTGATGTGGCTCTTTTGTTGTTTTGGTAATGGCCGATCACTGTCTCGCTCGCTTCTTGAGGAATCTTCAACCAAAGGTTGCCACCGAATGGGTGCTACAACTGTGACTAGTTGATTACAAACAGGTACCTCCACTATCTATTTATCTTTCCTTTTGTATGCTTGGTCCAAAGAAGGCAATGAGTCATGATCCTGTGTTGTAATAATATGTGAAGGAGGTTGTGGGGTCTTCGGGATGGTCTTTGCAACTTCGTCCAGCATGTGATGAGGCTGATAAAAGGTACGCCAAAAGGGGCTATGTTGATTTACCTATGCCCATAGCCACGAACCATAATACATACTATCAAGGTTTTTCATTTTACTATCATCAAAAGGAAATTCGGGACAATGCATTGCATAGTGTCTCAATTTGCCACAGGAATAACAAAAATGGGATAATCTTTCGTATCGAAAATCTAACCATAGATTCTTCCCTTCTAATTTGACTAGAATCCCTGTTTTCAAAGGCTGTTGGAGGTCCATTTCAACACGAGCCCTTACTGCTTTATGGCTAGACCCGTCTCTATGCTCTATTTTGACTTCTAAAACCTTGCCAATATGCCTAACTGCTTTGCGGATCATGGAGTCAGTGCAGTGTTCAAGAGGTAGCCCGAAGACGTGAACCCAAAACACATAGGAAGTAAAATCATAGCAATGCAACGGCGTATTCGATACCCATGGTTTGAAAATAACCAGATGATTGGCAAATAACCAAGGTCCGTTTTCTAGAAATCTCTATTTTACAGCCTCTATTTTGAATCTGACTATATAAATACCGTCTTTGGCTTGTGAAATTTCCATTGGATCTGTACGACACGCTCTCTTTATAGAATTTTGAAAAGCCTGGAAATTAACTGTTGAAGTAGTCAGAATTTTACCTACTAAGCTGAGTCGACATTCCTCTATTTTTTCTCTAAGAGCTACCTCGTCCCATACTTCAATCGGCTGCTCAGAACAAAGGCGACCCATCCAGCAAGACAGGGCAGCAAGTCGAGCCTCCTCTTCATCACCAAGGCGGTCCATTTCGCAAAACAAGCTAAAACGACAAACTAACAAGGCAGCAGTTTTGATGATCAAACCAGCGGTCCATCAATGCAAAGAGAGGAAGACTCCTCTTAGTCAACCACCGATGTGAGGAGATAACCCGAGTGAGATCCCTACTACTCCGGACTAAAGGGACTTCCAAGACTTGAAGACTTCCAATGGATAATTGACATGCAAGACAAAATTCGAGGGAAACAGGGATGGGAATTACTCAAGTGGGAAGGGTTTTTTGGATGGGTGATAATCCATATTGTGAACTATAAGCAGAGCGAGGGGATTGAGCATAAACAGGTTTAGGGAAAGGTTTAGGGTTTCAAATGAGCAAGACGAACTACCACAAGATAGAAAGAGCTCTCACCAGAGGGAGAGAAAACAAGGTCAATTTCTCTAACTTTGCTACTACCGATTGATGGGATGCACTTTGCTCTTCTTGGACCGTGGAAATTGCTTATGATTTGATTGTGTTAAAATATGTCTCGAGTTTAAGCCCAATGCAAAATTACGAATATTCCGAATTGGATATGTTGCGGATGTTCGAAATCGAGCAAAGAAGATCCGAAGATCAACTTCCCGAATTTTTTCATGGGTGATAGGTGTGGATCACAAATTGTTTTGAAGCGCCGCGTGAGTACTTGGTGTTTTGCCGTTGATCGTGAAGAATTGGTCTTGAAGCGCCGTCTCGTTGTCGAGTGCTTGGGAGGGATTTTCTTTGTCATGAATTACATCCAAGAAGGTTTAGTGTTAAAGCCAATTAATTCTTGTGGTAAGATTTGCGTGTAATTCTTTCGTGAGATTGAGAGATTATTTCTTGAGGAATTTCGGGGCCAAACATTGTGTGTGTTATTGGGTATAATTAGGGCTTGGGAAACACCAAGAGAGTGTTTGAGTGACTTGAGTGTGTAATCTCCTTGTATCGCTTGATCTATAGTGAAATTCGCTACTGCTCTCCCCGTGGACGTAGGTCTTTACGACTGAACCACGTAAATTATGGTGTCCGATTTATTTTATTTTTCTGTCTATATTATTGTTCGATCACTCGCCCTATCGCAACAAGTGGTATCAGAGCCAGGCTTGGCTAAGTTGAAGCGAATCGATGGCGACAGAAGAAGTAAAAGTGAGAATCGACAGATTTGATGGGAAGGATTTTAGTTTCTGGAAGATGCAGATTGAAGATTATCTTTATCGATGATGAACGCACTTGCCCTTGTCTGGGGAGAAACCAATGACGATGAAGCAAGCTAATTGGGATTTGCTGGATAGACGAGCTATGGGTGTTATTCGGCTAACGTTGGCTCGTAACGTCGAGTTTAACATCCTGAAGGAGAAGACCACTGCTGATTTGATGCAAGCCCTGTCGGATATGTATGAGAAGCCCTCTACAATCAACAAGGTTTGTTTGATGCGGCGTCTGTTTAACTTGAAGATGAGCGAAGGTGCGTCAGTTGCTGATCATATTAATGAATTTAATGTGATTGTTAGTCAATTGAGTTCAATTGAGATTGACTTTGAAGATGAGGTACGTGCTTTGATTATGTTATCATCATTACCTGATAGTTGGAATACTACTGTTACTGCTGTTAGTAATTCCTCTGGGTCAACAAGTTTGACGTTTGATGGGGTTCGAGATTTAATTCTAAGCGAGGATATTCGTAGAAGAGAATCTGGCGAATCTGTATCTACTGCTTTAGTAAGTGAAAATAGAGGAAGATCTATAACACGTGTGGGTAAAAGTAGTATCAATATGAACAGACGTAGTCAATCTATGACTGCTAATGTTGTCTGTTGGAGCTGTGGTAAGAGGGGGCATCTTAGAAGGGATTGCCTTAAGCTGAAGAATGAGAAGGGTAAGGAAATTGTAGTTGATTCTGCAGATAATGTTGCAGCTGTAGCAGATAATGCTGATTATGTCTTGTCTATCACTAATTATTCATCGTTTGATGGATGAATTATGGATTATGGTTGTTCTTTTCATGTTACACCAAATAGAAACCGGTTTATCACTTATCAGTGCACGGGTAGTGGTAAAGTTCAGTTAGGGAACAACGCTAAGTGCGATGTTGTGGGTGTTGGTAATGTTAAAATCAGAATACATGATGGCATTATGAGGACATTGACTGGAGTAAGGCATGTTCCAGAGTTGAAGAAGAACTTATTTCCTTGGGTGCCCTAAATTCAGCTGGTTACAGGTATTCTTCAGAAGGTGGAGTTCTGAAGGTTGTTCGAGGTGCCCTAGTGATAATGAAAGGAATCAAGCACAGAAGCCTGTATAAACTTCAAGGTGAGACAATGACAGGTTTCGCCCTGGAGACGTCGGATGCATCTATTCGAGAGTCTATTGACTGCTCGAGGAAGACCTGGGTGTTTGTGCCAAGGCACAAGTTTGATGCCGGTGTCAGGATCTTGCAGTCAAGAGCTTTGATTGAGACGGAGACTGGTAAGTCGATCAAGCATGTGCGGACTGACAATAGCATGGAGTTACGCTCAAGGCGACAAATAAATTCTGCATGAAAAAAAGCATAGTGAAACACCGCACTAGTGCTAGTAAATCACAACAATTTGCAGAATTGATGAGCAGAATATTACTAGAGATGACCCATAAAATAATCTCTAGTGCCAGTATTGCTAGGAGAATCCTAGCTGATATGCTAAGTACGATAAGCTGCCTGGTGAATAGATCCCCATCAACTGCTATTGAATGGCGGATTCCTAAAGAAGTGTGATCAGGTAACGTTGCTGGTTATTCTATCATTAGAATGTTATGTTGCCCGTATTATTTTCGAGTGATTGATGGTAAGCTCGATGGGAGGGCAAGGTGCATATTTCATGACTATGCACAAGGTGAACGAGGCGATCGGTTGTGGTGCCTAGATATAAATTCACCTGTTAACAGCAGAGAAATTACTTTTGACGAGTCTCCAGTGCTTCTGGCTAGGAGTGATTATAGCAGTGTTCAAATGGATCTGAACGGTGTTCAGCTTGAGGTGGAGTTGTGACCAGAAACTCCTGAGGTAGCGAGTACGAGTACTAGCAAAGTAATCGACAAAAATGATGCTCATAGCGAGGTGGAGCCTATAGAGCCAATGGCTACTGTAACTGCTGAAATTAACAAGGTATGTATTCGATCTCCTGACAGATATGGATACGACAATGGTTTTGTTTTATTTGCGATTAAGGAGGTTATGTCGGCAAATCCTTGCGGAGCAGTTAAAGGTGCATGTGGAGTTGGTATTCTGATGAGGTCCTCGGTTATGGCGAAGTTCAAGCGAGGCTTGGACTTGGATAATATCTGTGGCGATTGAGCCCATCGGGGGCTAGGGGAAAGCAGTAGCAGAGTTTGAATTTTTGCGAAGCGATTGCGACTTAACTCAAACGTCGAGCCAATGTGGAGATTGTTAAAATATGTCTCGAGTTTAAGCCCAATGCAAAATTACGAATATTCCGAATTGGATATGTTGCGGATGTTCGAAATCGAGCAAAGAAGATCCGAAAATCAACTTCCCGAATTTTTTCATGGGTGATAGGTGTGGATCACAAATTGTTTTGAAGTGCCGCGTGAGTGCTTGGTGTTCCGCCGTTGATCGTGAAGAATTGGTCTTGAAGCGCCGTCTCGTTGTCGAGTGCTTGGGAGGGATTTTCTTTGTCGTGAATTACATTCAAGAAGGTTTAGTATTAAAGCCAATTAAATCTTGTGGTAAGATTTGCGTGTAATTCCTTCGTGAGATTAAGAGATTATTTCTTGAGGAATTTCGGGGCCAAACACTGTGTGTGTTATTGGGTGTAATTAGGGCTTGGGAAACACCAAGAGAGTGTTTGAGTGACTTGAGTGTGTAATCTCCTTGTATCGCTTGATCTATAGTGAAATTCGCTGCTGCTCTCCCCGTGGACGTAGGTCTTTACAACTGAACCACGTAAATCTGGTGTCCGATTTATTTTCTTTTTCTGTCTATATTATTGTTCGATCGCTCGCCCTATCGCAACAGATTGCACGGTAAAATTCATGTCCTTCCATGGAATGAATTCCTTACGTATTCCGAGAAAATATTAGTACGTGTCACGTGCCGACACAACAAAGGAAGGGTGATAAGGATGCGACACGCGTCCAAGTGGGCCCCATTTTCAGACTCTCTTTCTTCTCTCTCCTCTGCACGCTCAGACTCTCTCTCTTCTCCCTTCTCTCCTCGCCTCTCCTCTCTCTCTCCTCTCCCCTGCACGCTCTCTCAGACCCACCACGACACTAGCAAGAGTGACCAAGGAGCTGTTCACTTGTTCAGTGATTCCAGCAAAAGCCTTTGGCAACGGCGGACGATGGGTTTCGATGGAACTGCGACGGCTAAGAGCTTCGGAGGAGGGCGGCGGGCGCCAATCCGTCCCGAACTTCCTCACCGGCGAGTGCTGCGGCCCCACGAAAATTGCGGAAGCCAGTGATGCGTTCTGGGATGAAGAGAGAGAGTCTGAACGTGCAGAGCGAAGAGAAGAAAGAGTCTGAAATTGGGGCCCACTTCGGACACGTCTCGCATCCTTATTACCCTTCCTATCTGTTGCGTTGGCACATTAGAGGTACCAATATTTTCTCGCAAATTCCGGTCCAAGTTTGGCGGAATAGCAAGAAGAAGAAAAAGAGGAAAAGTTCCGATCCTGGCTGCTATGGGCGGATCTGCATTTTCAGAATATAGGCATCTGGTTCATGTTGGCAACTTCCCTTGTATCGGAATCTCTCTCTCTCTCTTTCCCGCAGACACCCGCGCACGCCACCTTGATTCTTGCACAAATGGCACGTTCCTACGTCTGTACACTCCCTCCACTTATAAATAAACCGCACCCTTTCCCGTACTCATCAGCGAGGCAAAAACATAGAACATTACTTGCCCTGAGATCTCTTGATTGTAATTCTTTAGGCTTCCGTTCGTATATCTAAGTGTCGGTAGAGGATGGTGCGAGGGACGTGCTCGAAACTGTGGACGTCTGTCGTGAGCCGCCTCCCACATGGAAGCCAGATTGCTAGCGAGTCCGTGCAGGGCGCGCAACTGGCTGCTGCTCCTCCCTGGATTGGCTGCGAGTCGTGCGTGGAAGGGGAGAATAAGGTATGCCGGTGCGAGTGTGACCGGGGCATGGCGGAGCTGAAGCTGCATGTGGAGGAGGAGAATGCCGGAGCCAACAGCTCTTTTGCTCATGCTGTCATCAACATGGTTGGCATGCTCATAGGTGAGAGGGTCCTCCATCACTTAAATTCACTACAGCTTGAACTTCTAAAAGTATGAATGAAGTCACTGTTTTCACTAAGATATGTACCATATCTCCTAAACCATTTTTGCTTGAGCTTTATTAGAAGTACTGCGGATGGGAAAAGAGGGAAGGTGTATTCCAAAAGTAGTGTCTAAAGTCGTTCTCATGTAGGTCAATTCTAACACGTGTTGCTAATCGAACGCTAGTTAATGTTTTTTTATTCCAAAAAAAAAAAAGAACACTAGCTAATGTTTTGTTCTCCACTGTTGTCAACTTGCGTAATAAATACCGTTTGTAGTTCAAGACCACTTTCCACCAAAAGAAAATAAAGAAAAAATAGTGCAAACACGCTTTCATAATATCTACCGGTTTTTTTTTGTTGAAAGACTGTTTTGATACGAAATCAAGATCTAGTCATTTGTGTTTAGTTGAAATATACTCATAAAATGAATGTATTTCAGTTGCCTATATACGATCTTTATTTTTTCCTTGCAAGCTAGAAGGGCATATTCATTCCGATAAATGACAGTTGGGAAACTTTATTTAAACTTTCACTTTCAAGCAAGCTCAGTCATTTTTATTTTTATTTTTTTGATATGCTTGGTGTAGATTAGCACTTATTCTCAAGCTATACAATCATGTTTTCATGAACAAAAATTCGACAAAACTTGGCAGGGCTGGGACAGCTATCAACACCATACGCCTTGGAGAATAGAGGGTGGTCCTCTGCATTCCTGCTGATAGGGCTTGGCATGGTCCACGACCTCGGCTTGAGACATTATCAGCCAACAATTAACGGAGGCCACAATCGCCAACCTCAGATCCAAGGTAAGCGATGGTCTGGTGAAAGAATTTAGCTCCTGAATCTCAAAGAAGGATGTTTAGTTTTTCTAGCTATACTTGTAGGTAAAGATTCCCTCTGCATTTGGATCCAGCGTTAGTTGTCTAATCTGTGCCGACCATACGAGAGCTCGCAACATCACCATAAGCGGTCCATTCGGAAACTCCATATAGATGCGCCTCACCCATCTGTCAAAGAGAAAATTCATGGTAGGATCCTCCGCCATTTCTTCTTTCACACACACACACATATTCTCGGACAGATTTTCACCACGTCAGCTCAGAATCGATCCAAAGTGCGTCTCTATGTGTGTTAGGAACAAGATTCTATCGATATTCAGCAGAGGAGATCGATGAGCACAGCTAGAAATGTGCGAAGACACTGTTGCATGAGTGGCTGAAACCGAACAAGACGCGTCATGATACCTATCAGCTCTAGATTCAAGAACATATTCTCTTCAGCAAGGCAAGGAACAAATACCTGCCCCTCCGCAAGTGTCTGGTACGTATCTATATTACCATTAGTGACTATCTTGATCTCCTTTTCTTTTCAGATATTGTATGCAACACCTCAATTTCGCTATATTTAGCTTCTGACTTTCTCGCACCGGACATAAAAGTGAGAGAATCTTTGTTGTCGAATGAAAGAGATGGCTGCTATTTTATTCTTGCATCATGAACGTGTTGACAATGCTGCTATTTTATTCTCGCATCATGAACGTGTTGACAATCTCCTCTTTCTTTGGAAGGCTGCATTCTCCTTTATTCTAAACAACGAGAAAACGCATGGTCGGTTCGAATTCGATATCTTTTCTCTGTACTTGTTCAGATACAGATGCTGGCAGCTTCAGCTGCAAGAAAGAGCTACTGTAACTTTCATACCGTGTTTGGCAAACACTTCATCCAACTTTTAGCATCTGATTGGTAACCAATATCCAATTCTATTCTTTTGTTCCCAAGAACAAAAAAATAAAACTCATTTATTAAATTTTTTGCTTTTGGGAATAAATTTGAAAAATAAAACTTATTTTTTAAATTTTTTGTTTTTGGGAATAAATTTGAAATAGAATCAAGGAGTAAAAAAATATTACTTCTTTGTTTATGGGAATAATTTTAGAATTAAGCCAACCTAAATTTCTTTTTTTTCTCTTTTTTCTTCTTCTTTTCTTCTTTTTCTTCTTCCTTCTCTCTTCTTCTTCCACCATAGTTGCCGTTGGCCACCATTGGTCGCTAGCAACCAGTTGAGCAAGGTCCGGCGAGCTTGCAGAGGCTTGCCCAGCCGTTGGCAAGGCTCAACCTCGCCTAGCCACTGCGAGGTCGGCCTCACCTCGGTTGGGCGAGCTCAACTTCACTATATCTGGGTAAGGCCGAGCTTTGTTGGGAAGAAGAAGAGAAAGAAAAAGAAAAAAGTAATAAAATTATTTTAAAATTAAAAGAAAATGGTTTGGATTAGAGATTTTGAGGGTGGTGTCAAACAAAATTCTATTCCAAGAATAAAAATTTTGGTCAATTGTCAAACACCTTCAAATGCTTAGAAATTCGTCTAGAGAATAAAATAAAAATGAATAATATTTTATAAGAAATTGTTCTCAAGAAGAATGGCTATCAAAAAGGCCCTTAGATGCCGCAATCCTAGGAGGATTCCCAATAAGCTTATAAGAACTTTTTTTGATGAAAATGATCATTGATTCACTTACTATTTATCTTCTTCGTACTCTCTTCCCTGATTATGTAGCATCCACTCACTCTTAAACTATCTCCAATAGCTCTTGTTGTCAATTATGGATTTCTTAGCGATGTAAAGCCATCAAGCAAACCGGTTACACCAAATCAATCATGAAGTTGTATCCTTGGTAACGAGCGAGAATTAGGAGGTTGCCATTTAAAATATACACAAGTTATAACAATTCACGGCTTGATCGCACTATAGGATAACTATAATTGTATCACAGCTATATTAAATGGGTTTTCACAGTATGGATAACTTGCCTTTGTCAGGAAAGCAGACAAAGCCAACCCAAGATATCGGTTTAAGCGCAGAAGGGGAATCAACCTATAGTTTGTGTTCACTATTTTTTAAATATTTCATCTGAACGAAATACTATTGAATTCCCCGGTAGGATCTAGTGTGATCTTTGACGCCTTCCCTTTCACCTTAATCACAAAAAGAGTGATGGTTTTATATGAGATGGGCTTAAGGCCCGTCCGCCCAAGTTGGGCCCAAAAAGCCCGGCCCACGGGAATACGGCCTGTGGATGGGGGAACATATAAAAGGGAGGAGAGAGAGAGAACGTACCGTTTTGTTGAAAACAGAAAACGCACGTACGTTTCATTCCTACGCTCTCTCTCTCTCTCTCGCTTACTCTTCCAAAAGGAAAATAGTGAAGCGCGAAGGCCAATTTGCTTCATCGGATCAAACAGGACCAAGTTTCTCTTCCTCTATCGGCGTCGGTGTTTAATCTGTGGCTTAAAAGGTACGCTCGAATCCGTGGTGTGCTTTAGGATCGGTGATACGTGTTGTTTTCCTGGGCTCGTCTTCCGCATTGATTTAGAGGTTCGATTCGGTGTCGAATCTGCTTTTCGAGGATCTGTTATTCCCAACATTGGTATCAGAGCCCTAGTTCACGTTTTCCCAACCCATTTGATGTTTTTTCATTGATTTTTCACGAAAGTAATTCGGCCGTACAGATCAGGGCGAGAAATCCCGACACCCGAGCGTTGTTCGTCCTTTTTTCTGAGTTTTCGTAAGTCGAAATCAATTTCTGAAGGCACTGGGTGAAAGACATGTCGCGTGCCGCCAGGAGACGCCGCACGCGCCCACAAGCGTGGACAGAAGGCGCTGCGCGTGGGCGCGACACACCCGAAAGTGCTGGCTCGCCCAGCGCGTGCGGCACACGCGCCGGTCGGCGAACCGGCACGTGCGCGCCGCCGGCGGCGAACCGACGCGTGCTGGCGTCACGCGATGACGTCACCGTGACATCACCCAACGGTCGGTAATCGCTGGGATGACGTCATCGCCAACAATGGTTGGCCAGGCAGTCACCAGCCGGCGACCCGACTCGACCCGACCCGACCCGCGGACGCCTGGCACGCGTGCGGCACGTGCGGTCGGTTCGTCCGACCGGGTCCAACCGATCCGACTGGTCCGACCACCGACGAACTGACCGTTGACCCGTTGACAAAAAAAAAATATAAAAAATAAAAGAATGTGTTTCTTTTTCAATTAAGTCTATTTGGATTATATGTAATCCCTTATTTGTTATGAATTTGTTGTAGGAACAATGCCTCCCCTGAGGTTGCGCACACCTATTCGCGTAGTTACCGATGAACAAAAGGAAATGCTGTCTAAGTTGATAGCTGAGCTGACTGATCATCGATGGGAGAGTGGTGACTTAATTGATCATGTCCTTGAAGTCAACGGGAAAATTCAAAAGGTCATATGGAATGGTCGTCCTATGCCACAGTCAGAGATGGTGCGATTTTTCATAAACACTCTTCCACTTGAATGGCAAGATGTGTTGAATCGCATATGGGATGTCAACAGAGTTGCTTCATATAAGAAAATTGTGATGGATTTTGTAAATGAATATTACTGTATTGTTACAAGGGAAAAGATCAAGAAATTGAACAAAATAGGATCTTTCCCGTTAGTGTCTTGACTTGGTGTTAGTTGTATTGGCTGATCTTAGTTAAGTGTGCTTTGTGGACATCTTATGTATTGTTTACTACCTAATTGTTGTTGATGTAGCAACCTATATATTGGTTGTATTAGTTGAAAGCATTATTGTTTTATTGGATGTCAATTATCTGTTGCTTTTTGTTATTGCTGGTTGCTGTGGGTAATTAGCTGTGGATAGTTTTTTTTTAGAAGTTTTGGTAGCTTCATAGAATTGATTTTGCATGAGACAATCATATTAATGATAGTTATAAGTTAGGATTTTTGGAGGATGATTGGAAACGTAGTGACATTTTGATTCTGAAGCCTTACTTGAAATTATTCATTAATATGATGGGTCTATGTAAAAAAGGGATGCATAAATGATAGGCATTAATAATTCGTGCATATTTGTCTGATGTGTTCAGATCAATGGCTTCAGCCACAAATAGCATAGTTACTGAGCTAAATAAAGGTGAAAAGCTCAATGGCAACAACTATGAAATTTGGCAAATGAAAATCCAGTATGTGCTGGAAGAGCAAGAAGCACTTGAGGCTCTTAACCTGACCATGGTAGAACCTGAAGAAGGAAACATTGCACAGCACATAAGAGATAAGGAAGCTTTTGCTGCATGGAAAAGAAAGAACTCTCTTGCTCGCATTACGTTGCTGAGCAGCATGGACAATGACGTCATGGGAGAGTTTAGGCGTTTTGACAATGCCAAAGAAATGTGGGAAGCATTGGCGACAAGATTTGGTCATATTTCGTGACTGGGGAGATCGAGGCGCTCACTATCGGTTTGACTCTTATAAGAAACCTCATGGTCAGACCATGAAGCAACATCTTAGAAAGATGTCAAACATGATAAATGAGCTGAAAGATGCTGGCCATGTCCTGATAGATGAGCAGCAAGTGCAAGCAGTGATTCGTTCCTTGCCTCATAGTTGGGAGCATATGAAGGTGCACCTAACCAATAATGATAATATCAAAACTTTCGGGGATGCAATGCGTCATTTTGAGCTGGAAGAGGACCGCCTCTTGGCGGCTAAGTCGGATGCTGAACTCTATCATGTTAGTTCTAGCTCAAATGGAGCTTCGAGCTCCAAGCGCAAGCGCCCTAATTGATTTGATAAAGGGAAAGGCAAGGAAGAAGCAGGTCCTTCAGGGAAGAAACTCAAGTTTAACCAACATGAAAGAGGAAAGCGTCCTCGCATGAAGAAGTTTGCAAGGGTGAAATGCTACAACTGTGACAAAAAGGGTCACTATGCTCGCGACTGTCGTGAGCCAAAGAAGGTAAGCACCCCTTGTACTTTTCAGAACTTTGCTTTTGTGTCGAGTTCTGTGTTCTTAACTGAGTCTAATCCTTTATGGACTGTGGATTCAAGAGCGACGGACCATGTAGCGAAGGATAGAGGATCCTTCGTAGAATTTCGACGAGTACCTATTGGAACTAAGTGGATCTATATGGGAAACAACTCCAGAGCTAAAGTGAAAGGAATTGGCACATGCCAACTGAATATGCGTGGTGGACGCACATTGTTCCTACATGATGTGTTGTATGCTCCGGAGATTCGTCGGAATTTAGTGTCTATTTTAGTATTGGTTAAATTAGGTTTTAATATGAACTTCTATAATAGAGGTGTGGATTTGTTTTTAGATACAAATTACTATGGTTGTGGTTATTTCTTGGATGGTTTCATTGTATTAGATATTGATTATGTTAATATAAATGTTTGTTATTCCCTTCTCACGTCTCCTAATGCATATGATAATGATGTGAATGTGTGGCATGCTAGACTTGGTCATATTGACCAACAGCGTATGAATAGACTAGCCAAAGAGGGCTTGTTGGGCAATATTGAAAAAGTCGATTTGCCTATATGTAAGCATTGCCTAGAAGGGAAAACGACACGGAAACCATTTGGAAAAGGTAAAAGAGCTGAATTTCCTCTACATTTAATCCATTCTGATGTTTGTGGTCCAATGAATGTGAGAGGAAGGCATGGGACTATTTATTTCATCACATTTATTGATGATTATACTCGATTCGGATATGTCTATTTGATTTTTCATAAATCTGAAGCAATAAGTTGTTTCAAAAGGTTTATGAACTTAGTAGAAAATCAATTAGATAAGAAAATAAAAGCATTGAGATCCGATCGAGGTCAAGAATATTTATCTGATGAGTTCAGAAAATTGTGTGATGAAAAAGGAATAGAAAGACAGTTGTCTATTCAATATACTCCTCAACAAAATGGTGTTGCGAAGAGAAGAAACAGAACCCTACTGAAAATGGTTAGGTCCATGATGGCGCATGCTAACTTACCTATCACTTTTTGGAGTGATGCATTGTTAACTGCTGCCTATATACTTAACCGGGTGCCTTCCAAATCATTTACTTCCACTCCATATGAGTTATGGACAGGTAGAAAACCGGACTTAAGTTTTCTTAAGCCATGGGGTTGTGCTGCCTATACACATGAGTCCTCTCACAAGTTTGGGAAATTGGGTCATAGAGGAAGGAAGAGTATTTTCATAAGATACTCATAACACTCGAAAGGGTATGTGTTCATAGGTGAGCAGGAAAGTGGGAGTATAACTGAATTTGAATCACGAGATGTCACATTTTTAGAGGATGAGTTTTCTAAGAATGGCGAAATAGGGGAAGATCACTCTCTATTTGAAACATTGGATCAAGATAATGATATTAGTGGAGTTCATTCAAGTGGGAGCATAATGGGGAATGATGTGCAAAGTGTACAATCTCCCATACGACGAACAAGTCGCCAAAGTATTCCCCGTCGACATTTTGACATTGAATGGGAAACTTTTATGGTTGCTCCACAAGATGAGGATGAGCCAAGAAATATCAATGAGGCTCTAAATTGCCCTAGTAAGGAAAAATGGATTCATGCAATGGAAGAGGAAATTGAGTCAATGAAATCAAACCAAGTCTGGGAACTGGTTGATCTTCCAAAAGGACGCAGAGCTATTGGGAACAAGTGGGTTCTCAAAATAAAGCGAAAGGCTGATGGCTCGATAAAAAGGCATAAGGCTCGCCTTGTGGCGAAGGGGTATAATCAACACGAAGGAATTGATTATGAAGATACATTTTCTCATGTAGTGAGATTTACCTCGATTCGCATTATTCTGGCAATAGTAGCTAGTATGGATCTTGAGTTACATCAGATGGATGTAAAGACTGCTTTCCTCAATGGAGAATTAGAGGAAGAAATATACATGGAACAACCTGCTGGTTTCATAGTGAAAGGCCAAGAAGAAAAGGTATGTCGACTTTTGAGGTTGATATATGGCCTTAAGCAGTTTTCGAGACAATGGTATATACGTTTTCATAATGCCATAATGGGATATGATTTTACAATGATTGATGAGGATCATTGTGTATATATCAAAAGATCCAAGGATCAATTTGTGATCATATCATTATATGTTGATGATATACTGATTGCCGGAAACAATATGGAGTTTGTTAATACTGTCAAGAGTTGGTTGTCTTCCAACTTTGAGATGAAGGAGATGGGTGAGGCTGCATACATTCTTGGAGTTAAGATTTCAAGAGATCGTTGTCTCTTTCGCAATAAACATATATAAATAAGGTTCTTGAACGATTTCGTATGCAAGACTGTAAACCCATAGACACTCCTATTGCAAAAGGTGAAGGATTGAGCCATAGACTGTGTCCAGGGACTCCACAAGAGAATGAACAAATGAAACATATTCCTTATGCTAGTGCTGTTGGGAGCTTTATGTACGCTATGATGTGTACAAGACCCGACATATGTTTTGCAGTTGGAATGGTGAGTAGATACCAATCCAATCCAAGTCCAACACATTGGAAAGCCATTAAAAGAATACTGAGGTATCTGAAGGGAACTGCTGATTTCAAGTTGAATTACCAAGGAAAAGATCTGCGACTTGAAGGCTATTCAGATGCTGATTGGGGAGGAGATTTATATGAAAGAAAATCTACCTCAAGATTTACTTTCTTACTGAACAATGGCGCCATATCATGGAACAGTAAGAAGCAAACGTGTATAGCCTTATCCACGATGGAAATTGAGTTCGTGGCATTATCAGGCAGCGGTACAAGAAGGAGTCTGGCTTAAGAGATTTTTGGATCATTTAGGTGTTATTGAGAAAGCTGCAAATCCATTGTTGGTTAACTGTGATAGCCAAGCAGCTATAGCGTACACCAAAGATCCAAAATATCATGACAAGACCAAACATATAGATACTAAGTATAACTTTGTCAAGGATATGGTTGCACAAAAGGATGTGAACTTGCAGTACATATCTACGCATAGAATGGTAGTAGATCCTATGACAAAGCCAATACCTAGAGATGTGTTTTGTGGTCATGTAAAATCTCTAGGATTGCGTAGAGTCTGATGTACTGAATATTGTAATTTCCCTAAGTGTTCACATTTGATGAATTTGTGTTTTCATCATTAATGCCTATGAATCTTTGTTTGATCTTTATGCATCTTAATGCTTAGTGCATTATTTTAAATTGAGAAAGTATGTCGGACAGATATAAGATTAGCCCACTCACACGGGTAATCGCCTCTATTTACTGTGTGATAAATAGAGATGAGACTGTTTTTAAGCTTATTATCTAGGTGATAATCGAGAGCTCAAGCTTAAAATACGTATGTCGTCTTAACTGGGTGTTAAGATGAGGACATGATAATTACTATGTCCGAAAGTAAAATAACCCACATATTTTACTTTATCTGTCTATGATACCAGATGTGAGTTCTGATGAATTTTTGTGAATGAGTAAATACGTGAACTCAAGTTAGACATTGGGTATGTCTGAACTATCATTTGTACGGTATTGAAAGGTGTAGACATATGCTCCATGGGAAAGGAGTTAATACCGTAATACGCATTTCATACTACGCATGCATGAGACAACCAATAAGAGTGGCAAAAAGTTTGATCTCAACTTTTATGACGTGTGAGACTATTGAGGAAAAAAGTTCCTCAATTTTTAGTCCCCTCATGACTCTTACTTATTCTCAAGATTTCTATTTAATGTTTGCTATCTTAGGGTGTTGCCAATGATCATGAGATGATTCGATCTAATGGGGCATTTCTAGAAGAGCAAGTTAAACTGAAATTGAGATTTTGAAGGAAAGAGGAAGATCGAATTTAGAGTATCACATTTTAGTTTTGTGTTCACTGGTCGACCAATTATGAATGTCTTTGTGATAATCATAATTGTGAATACAATATATATATATATATATCATTGTTTAAAAGATATCAAGAGAGATATAAATGTGATCGATCGATCTAGGGTACTGCATACTAAATCTACTCGGAGTGTGACACCTATAATGAGCTGCTATATATTCCTAACAGATATATAGCAACGAGCTCTCAAAGTATGCTGGTCACACGGATTATTCACCGGTATGAATGTTGAAGAGAGGTAAAGAGAATTCTGTTCGGCCCACCATGTGCGAGTGGGAGATGATGGTTTTATATGAGATGGGCTTAAAGCTCGTCCGCCCAAGTTGGACCCAAAAAGCTCGGCCCACGGGAATACGGCCCATGGATGGGGGAACATATAAAAAGGAGGAGAGAGAGAGAGAGAGAACATATCGTTTTGTTGAAAACAGAAAACGCACGTACGTTTCATTCCTACGCTCTCTCTCTCTCTCGCTTACTCTCCCAAAAGGAAAACAGTGAAGCGCGAAGGCCAATTTGCTTCACCGGATCAAACAAGACCAAGTTTCTCTTCCTCTATCGGCGTCAGTGTTTAATCTGTGGCTTAAAAGGTACGCTCGAATCAGTGGTGTGCTTTAGGATCGGTGATACGTGTTGTTTTCTCGAGCTCGTCTTCCGCATTGATTTAAGGGTTCGATTCAATGTCGAATCCGCTTTTCAGGGATCCGTTATTCCCAACAAAGAGGTTTTCCAAGATATCAGCATAGATACTACATCAGCCTACAAATTAGGCGCACTTCATATTCCCATCCACGAAAGATTATTCTAAAACCCTACCCAAGTGGGTATTTACGTACCGTCCTGAATAGGGAGTGGATAACATCAGCAATTAGTGGGTGGTACGATGGGGATGGAGCATATCTTTTTGGCCACGCATGCGAGGCGAGGTAGGGATGAATATGGTCTGGCATGCCCCGCTCCTACCTGCAATCTTTATCCTGCTGATGCATGTCTTGGCCTAGAGTTTGCCCAAGCTTTGCCCACTTGGCGGAAAACATTAGGGTGTAAAATGCCCATTTGGTCTAGTTAGATCATCAAGTCCATGATCATGTCTAGTTGTAGGTGGCCGAGATTAGTGATCCTCACCACAAGTTTGGGCTAAGGTTGCTTCCATTCATTTTTCGATTCTCTCCATAATCTTAGTCTATGTGCATGATCGCTATAGTCATGGGGAAAAGTACTAAGTAGTCATAAAATTATTATATTGATACCAATTCAGTTTTGAATGTTTCAATTAAATCAATTTAGTCCTTAACATTTTTACATTAATATCAATTCAGTCCATTTGATCAATTTAGATGGGAAATTGCTGATGTGAATATTGGACGTCCTATGTGGCATGACCGGTGTTGACTTAGATATATTTTAATGATTTTTTGTATTTTTTATAATTTTTTGTTCTTTTTTTTTCCTTTTTTATTATTCTTCTTTCTCATTTTTTTTCCCCTTCACTCTAGCCAATGAGAGCCAGCAAGCCCTCATCAGTCACTAGCAAGGTTCATGGCCCTCACCAAATCTAGGGGAGGTTGCCTTGCCTAGAGCCGGCTGGGCCAAGAAAGCCCTGGGCGCGGGCCTTTGCAGCCCCACCGACTGTGAGCAAGGCAGTTTTTGCCCAAATCTGCTTGCTAACGGTTGACAAGGACTTGAAAAATTAAAAATTAAAATTAAAAAAATGTTAAAATATCATTAAAAATGTTGACATCAACATTGGTTATGCCACATAGAACGACTGGTGTCCATGTTAGCGATTTTCGACCTAAATTGGCCGGATACCAATATGAAAATATTTATGATTAAATTGATTAAATTGAAAGATTTATTACTAAATTAGTATTAATTTAACGGATTTATGACTTTTTGAATACTTTTTTTGTATATGTGAGTCAACGGTGTTAGCACTATTGTTTTTGTTCATAGCTGGACGATGCTGGCCGAAGACGGCATTATTTTAACAGCACCATACTTAATGATCCCTTAACATCCATGCCAGCACTTTTGCCAAGCCTTCTAATGAAAGGACCAACGTGAAATTAAAGGACTATTATTCAGGGACTTTATTTTTAAAAAAGAAGAAGATAAATATCACATTAAATATTTGACAAAACATAAAGATGGTTGATGTCACCCGGCATGTCGGGTGCATGTATTATCCAAAGGAGATAACATCATCAATCCTTATATTAAAAATAAAAAAGCCTGGATAGGATCGAGAATGAATTTGACAGGTTGATTGGATTTCCAATTAGGAATCTTTTGTCCCCATCCCAACTTCGTGGTAGGGAGAGGTCAAATCCGAGTGGGCAGAGGCCCAAAGAATTTCGCCAAACTAGTGTTTAGGGAATATATTGTACTCCCCTCTTTACCAACGTCATCGATTGAACCCAAATCTTGGGGAATTTCAGAAATTATGGACAAAGGCCCTTCCTTGCTTTCACTCTTCATCAGAACATCTATGAAACGGTGGAACGATCGATATGCGGATCAAATTCGCGAAACACGCATGGTGGCGCAACTTGAGTAAGAACCTCTCAAATTTCAATTACCTTCTTCCAGTTCAAGTGTCGAACTAAACAAAATGAAATCAAATTTTTTGTAAATTAGAAAAGAGCATCGTGCTCAGCGGTACCATGTCTTCACCCGAATCAGAAGTAGTTGGATTCTCATTCCGAGCCCACCTCGTAGATCTTTGCCCGAGAATGAACAGTGCTTGGTTCATACTCGGATTAGAGTTGGGTAGTTCTTATTGGGAGGAGATTAGGCCTTTCGCTCATGCTTTGAATGAGCTTTCCATCTTTTGAAAAAATTTAAAACATTTGTATGATTTGTGAACATTCCTTTTTCACTCTTGCTTACTCAATGCGCGTGAAAATGATTAGTAATTTTGCTTGCCCTTAGATTTTCTTTTATCGTCGTGATATACATAGTATCAATAGTATTGATCATGTTAATTATAGATGTATCAAATCATCTCCCCACCAGTTATATTGCATTGTATATAAGACATTAAATTCTTCATATCTGTAAACAAAGAGAATTTTCAAAAGCCTGTTCCTTCAACTTTTCCTTAAGAAAAGACTATTCCATTTGTTAGCATTCATTAAACGTCAAAGGATAACATGAATGGGCAAAAAGAAAAAATAATTGTGAGCATTCATATGATTGTGCAAACGACCCATTTAGATTAGCTATATAATACGTTCAAAATTGCATGACTGAAAGCATCATACTAAGTCGGACATTCAATTTCTGATATAACACTAGAAAACAAGACAATTTGAATATTACATCAATTTGTTGAAAAAAAAAAAAAACTTATGTTGACACAACATGAACACTAACATAAGATACCATGTTTGGAAATTTTTGAACCATTTCTGATTAGAACTAATAAATCGACTATCCTCATAATGAACCTAATAAGATTTTAGGTGTTTTGGGACCTTACGTCAGCTTTTCACCTTACCAACTACGGAATATAAAATGTCACGTATTTTGATTTTGTTATTAGTTAGGTGGATAGATGATGCAATACTTGGGAGGACCTATAAACTTCTCTATTCTTCACATATCAACGAGTTCTCTTTTTATCATTCTTTTTTATCTATTATAACATCACAATTTGAATAGTTAAATCTATATCGTCATTTAGCATATTAAACTTATGTATATGATTTTGGTATATCTAGCATTATTCAATTCTAAGTTTGCAAAGGCAAACTTAGCACACCAAATTACGAGTGCAATTACTGAAATCAACGCGAATTTTTGAATTTTTGCTGCCATATTCCTCGAGGAGAGAACTCATGTGCTGTCTAAGAAACTTTCCATAGCGTGGCACGCTCAAACGCCATCAATCATATCACCAACTCCCAAAGCACTTGATGGGCTGGGCTATAATCACAGCCCTATTTCATTGACCAAGGCTCGTGTGAACAATGATGTTAGTCATCTCCTTTTCAAGAACTAAAAATTTCAGCAAATGCAATAGAAGAAAAAAAAAAAGCACATTTCAACTACCAAAATAGGAAAATACCAATATATGATGAGCCACAAAGAAAATAAAAAATAAATTTTAGGCATAATCATAAGCTTCGATAGGAGATTATTTGGTATGATTATGATGGTTTGAATTGGTGATGGTTGTTCAACACAATTGAACGAAGGAAGCCATTAGGAATTTACTTTGGACAATTGTGACTGGCGGTTGGAGCTTTGAATAAGTTGAAACCCATTAACATTCTTATTATAAACTTTTCTTCTACAACAATTTGAGCTTATGTATTAATTCAACAAGTTTGATTCTATGGGTATTAAATTGGCAATTTTTAATTATGCCAATAGGAATGAATAAAGTCAACCGAAACCCATTAAGTCCATTTTAAACGTAAGGGGAAAATGACAATTAAATTTATTTACTTACCACTCCATCTTTTTCCTTCGATTTCTTATGATAGTTTAATCTTAATTTTAACGCATACGGTCATTAGGCAATTCCATCGCTATTCTTCAATAGATGATGTTGAAATCGTGCTTAATTGATTGAGATGTACAGACTTTCCAACGATTCTTTTCATCAGTTGTGACATTAGGATTTCATCTCACCAAATAGAATTAAATTGCACTCGGTGAAACGTTTAGGACTTCGTTCCGCTATGTATATAACATCATTTTCACTAATGTTAATTTATTTCTTTACAAATTCCAATGAACATGAGAAAAGAATCCAAAATGTTGACATGGTTTTGGGGAGTCCAAATAAACATCAAATAGAAAAAAATAGATTAAAAAAAAAAAAAAAAGACCATTGAAATTCAGTCTTTCTGGTGCTAGATGTCATTGATTGTGATGTTAGGATTTGGTCATATCAAATCGTATTAAATTGTATTCGGTGTAACATTTAGGATGTCATTGTGCTTCTGTATAAAAAAATCATTTTCGCCAATGTTAATCCATTTATCTATAAATCCATTGAGCCAAAGACTAGAATCCAAAATGTTGACATAGATTTGGGGAGTCCAGATGAGCATCAAAAAGAAAGAATAGATCTAAAAAAAGAAAAAGAAAAATAGATCTTGGAATTCAGCCTTTGTCATGAAATGGTAGTTGCAAGGTCGGCTGTATTAGAGGCTTCCGATGCAGAAGCTTCCACTTTCTTACAAGAAATCAAATTGATGGGACAACATATGTCTAGACAAAAATTGAAACAAGAATATACAAAGAATTGAATAAGAACACGATCTAACTGCCGCCTTCCCAACTGAAGAAAAAAATAGATTATGAAAACGACCGGTGAATCGAGGAATGGAAGTTAGGTGCCTCTGAATTACATTAGTGAGCACGCCAAGATCCGAAATAGATACTATAAGGAAAGTCAAATGCCACAGTCCCATTTATTTAATTGCTCTTTCTATACCGTGAGTAGGAATCGAGTCAATGTCTTGTGTTAGGATCGTTCAATTTGATTAGCTTATTCTAGAGTGCAAGTCCGATCAAACATGCTATACAAAAAGCAGACCTAGCAAGGGGACGGGTTTAATAATTTTTGGGCCGTTCAAGTCAATAAAGAGTTCGAGAGGTAGGGCCTTTTGATTAGTTAAGATTTGATCAATTCAGACCCGACTCTAAACAAGACGGGTTAATCTTTTTTTATGTGCAAATTTTTCCATGAAAAATGTGTTCGACACATCAATAAACAGAAGATACATGAATCTATCACTATCCACAAACATCGATACTACATTATTAGTTTCCTTAAAACACTATAATTACAAAAAAAAAAAAAAAAAAAAAAAAGAATTTGGAAACATTGATGACCCCCGTGACTAAACAAATTAGCAAATCGAACAAAAGAAAAGCTAAATACCATAATAACGCCAATCACGTAAGAAAGTATCATAGAAAGAAAATATTGGACGAAAGAGGCTTTGAATTTCAGTGAGATTCGACCAAAAGGAGAGAGTAGATTATTGCCATACACGATTTTCACATTTGACGAGTATAATTTAAAGTTGTATCCACAAGTCGGTTTTTTTTTTTTTTAATTTGACATAAAAAGAAATTAAAACTAAATATTTCAACCCGAGTGATTTGAGAAGGAACAAATTTGATGTGCCCAATTTTTGCCTATTCTCGCAAAAGTAGAGGTGACCATTTTATCGTAGGCTCATATAGAGGGGACCATAATACAGGCCTCGAGTTCATTAGGGCATGTCGTTGGTCATAACTACTTGCTTTCGAAACCCGAGTGAAACACTTGAACAGATTGATTGTGTTTGTCAAGCCGACCCAAACCCAACCACTACTTGCACTTTCTTCCTTAGAATCTAAGAATCCCTAATTTAGATCTCTAGTTCGGTTCAACTCTTCGAGATCATCCCAAAAGTCACGGACCTTAGTAATTTTGAAATAACAGTAAAATGACCGGAGTTACTAGCAACATTGACAACTCGAGACAACATATCGAGAAAAAGAGAAATATAAATTGGCAACCTTTAGAAAAAGGGGCAATTCTACTTTCGTAATCCGCCGATGGCTCGATCACGGGATTGTAATAAGTCGTAATTGCTTACCTACTGCCACAGTTACCACAGTGATGGTGAGAAGTGCGCACACGCCGTTCATTTATTTAATTGGCAAGGTTAAACAAGAGAATACAAAAACTTGACAAAAGGGAGACTATATTGACATGCAAATTGACCTTATATCATTAAAGGAAACAAATAATCTAAATACAGTACCCAAAAAATCCGGAGACTACCCACAAATACGGAAATGATCACAGAATAATCAACCGCGACCGGGGAATATATATATATTTTTTTTTCATTACATATACGGTTCATAATATTCACATAAATCTAGAGGATCATGTAATGAACGGACGAGATTCGTCGCGTGTCTGATCCGACGGTCTCCGAGGGTCGGAGATACGTCCGGGAGAAGATCTCTAGAGAAACAACGCTTCCAGGTCCAACTCGGGATACCGCGTGACGAGACGCTCGCCGCGGAAAAAGGAAAGACAAGGAAAAATCGCATCTTTTTTCCTTCCTTTCCTTTCCTTCCTTTCCCCTGTTCCGTCCGTCTCTCTCTGGTCTTTCTCTGTCTAGATCTTTGTGAATAGTTTAATGGATAAAGAAAGGGTACCGGCAACATTCTCATTCTCATTCTCATTCTCTCCCTCATGCGCACACGTAAAACGCGAACCCAGATGCACGCACGCGCCCAGAGGAGACGCACAGAGACAGAGGAGAGGAGAGAGAGAGAGAGAGAGAAGGCAGGGGCAGGGGCAGGTTGTAATCGAGTGGAAAAAAGCTTTGGCGTTGCTCTCCCCGTGGAGCGCTCTCTCGAGGAAGGGCCCATCTTTAGCCGACCCATAACGTCAAATCATCATCGCTACCCTCATCACGTTCACGCCCTCTGCTCTCTCTCTCTCTCTCTCTCTCGTCGCGGTCGGAGCCCAAGTGGGTTCTGTATTGTTGTACGCTCTGCTTCGGCGTTGCTGGCTCCTCTGTTTCGGCTTTTGGGTACGGCCGCTTTTCCCTGTTGTTCTTGGAGCTCACCCCCTTCGTACTGTGAAAAAGTTGACGTTTTTCATTTTTTTTTTTTTTTTGGGTTTCCTTTTGCGTCGTGGGTCTGAAAGGGGGAGGTTGTTTTTTCGCGTTTTCCTTGTGAATTTTTCGTTTTCTTGGTTTTGTGGGTCACGTCGCTTTCTCGTGCTGCTCTTGCTCGCTAAATTTCTTCGTCGGCACTGATGGTGGACGTCTGGCCCCGCGGTTCTTCTTCGTTTTAGTAATGGGTTTTTCACTTTCTTTCGGGCGAAACATTCGGCTGCTGAACAGACACGTGATTGCGTCTGCGTTTGTGCGGTTGAACGTGTCGAAATTTCTCTTCTTTCGCTTTCAAATCGGGAATTCGGTTCCTACATATTGCGAGGATGTCGTGGCCTGTGCCGTTTCATTCTGCGTGCGCCGGTGATTGAGGTGCTCGGATCTTATTTTGGGTCCTTTAATTTTCACTGTAAAGTTTTTGCTCTGAAGAATGCAGTACGGTCCGGTCTCTTCGATCTTAATAGCTTGCTGCCAATTCATGACAGTTTCTGATATATATTCTCTTTATACGCGTTTATGTGTTGCAGAATTGCACTTTTTTGCCTTGGTGAAAAATGTATGTTTGCAGTGATTTGGAGTCTGAGTTCTTTTCGTTTGCGGAATGGGTGCCTTTTTGCCCTTTTCCTTTTCTTCCTCTGCGTATGTTTTCTCTGCTCGAATTATATGTTCGGGAGCGCGGTCGGCGTTCGTGCAACGAACGAGCTGTTAATTTTAGTTCTGAGGTAGTGGTACTGTTGTGCGCACAGTTCATTGAACGACGGACCGAGCATGTCCAACCAAGTGGATGAAGTGGATTACATGGCGGAGGAGAGAGAAGCGGCTGACTTTGTCGATGAAGTGGATGACGGAAACAATGGTGAAGCTGGTGGCAACATTCCTGATGCATATGAATTGGTTCGTTCTCTGTTGCTTTCCCTGCGTTCGCTTGCTCATCGCCCCCACGTTTCCCCGTCTCATGCTCTTATCATTTGGATACTTGTTCGCTGGATTCGTTTTGAGCAGCTCACGAAGATTACTGATACATCTGCCGTGCAAGCTAGAAAGGGGAAAGACATCCAGGGTATCCCGTGGGATAGACTGAACATAACCAGAGACAAGTACAGGTTAACAAGGATTCAACAGTACAAAAATCACGTGAATGTACCGGTCTCTGGGGATGTTGCAGATAAGGTTCACTTCTCATCCGAAATTCAATCTCGTTTTTACGTACTGTTAGTCGTGACTCCTGAATCAAAAAAACCATATATTAAATAATTTTGCCGTGACAATCCAGGAATACAAACAAGTGGAGAAGGGCGCCAATTACTATGATTTCTTTTACAACACGAGAGTGGTTAAGCCTACAATACTTCACTTTCAGGTGAATAGTCTTGGAAGCAGTGGATATGATTGCTAGGCTGTTTCTTCCCTTCTCTATGTAATTCTAGATAGAATTTGCTGCCGTTTGAGTTATCCCTATTTCGGGGCATCAAGAGGGGTGAGGTGACGTACATTTCCAATTTGTTTTGTCGTTCTGGTCACAATGGGATATAGTAGGTGCAATCAGTAGAAAGTGTTGAGTTCGAAGTCACTTCCTAGGTTGTACCCTAACTACGAGATCTTCCCTTTTGCGGCTACAGTTTTTCCTGCAGCTGCAAAACTCCAGGAAATTACATAAATAACAGAGAGAAGAAAATGCTGGCAGATTAATTCTTCTGAACTGATTCACTATTACTCATTGGTCTAGAAAGGGTCTTTCTAACATAATATTTGAAGTTTGCTGAACTTTCTGTAGCTTGCCAGATTCAGCAAATAGTTGAGCTTGGATCAACTAATTAGAGGAGGAAAAACATCATAATTTTAAAAATTTATTACTCTTTTTGCATGTTATGTGGACAAAATCATAAAAGCGAACAGAATATTCGAGTGGTAGAAATTTTTGTGGTCTGAAGTGTCCATTGGTCTAAGAGAATGTGTGTCTGGGCAATCTGGAATTTCACGTTGTTGTCCTGCATATACATACATCTATGTACATACATGGTTTTCCTACTTGATTCAATACCTAATTTATTCTAATAACCTGCAGCTCAGAAACTTGGTGTGGGCTACTTCGAAACACGATGTTTATCTGATGTCGAACTACTCAGTCATGCATTGGTCTTCATTGACTTTCAATTTGAAGGAGATCCTCAATTTCTCTGGACATGTAAAACCTACCGAGGTAAGAAATTGATCTCGCCAGCTTCATGTCTGCCTGCCTTGTTATCAAGTTGGAGAAGGCACATGCATGATTCCCTTTCCCTTTATGTTAATTTGCGATCACTGTATTCTTTTGTCAGTCTTCAAATGAGAGGCTCGTCTTTGTTGACATCTAACAGTTTTAGTTACTTTTCCGCAGAAACATGCAGGAACTCTGCTGGAAGGCTTCATGCAGACACAGATCAGTACTTTGGCAGTCAAGGATAATTTCCTTGTAGCAGGTGGCTTTCAGGGAGAGATTTTTTGTAAGGTAACCCTTTTTTTTCATTTCTTCTCTCATACTCTTTACGTTTCTTATGATGATATCCTGTTTTCGGAAACTGCATCTTTTATGAGGTGATCCTGCAAATTCAATCCTGAATTAATTTGCCTTTTGTCCATTGTATGGTCTTGGCTTGTTCATAATTAGGTGATTAGAGTCATTTTTCTATCTTGATGATCATACATTTGAAGAATCAGCTCCTATTATAATTATACGTTAGGAAAATTGCACGGCATGACTCTGCACTAAACACATATGTAAAGATTGTTGATCTAGAGGTGATGGAAATATTGGAAAAATAATTTTAAGACAAATAATTTTGTAATTTACGTGATTCACATGTTGTTAAGAGGTAGCTTCTGAGGTGACTGGTGAATCCCAAAGTAATGCCAGTTGAATTTCCTTAATACACATGTTGGCCTGTTTTCCCCACGTGTTTAAAGTTGGCGAAAGAAAAGTCCTCGTTTGAGCTCTTCATTCTGTGTTGGCCTCTTCTGATCATCTTTTGGACCGATGAGCATAACTCAGTAGGTCATTTTATGATAAATTACAGGACTAAGAATTTGCCATTACTCTTAATGATAAATTTGTGCTTGCAGCGCTTGGACAGAAAAGGGGTGAGCTTCTGCACGAGGACCACATATGATGATAATGCAATAACAAATGCCGTGGAAATTTATGACAGCCTGAGGTATCAAAGTGCTTGAACATTGTCGTGAATATTACATGTTTACATTGAGAAAATTTTTGAGCGTTTCGTCTTCCTCAGCAGGGGTGGGATGCATTTTATGGCAGCCAATAATGACTGTAGCACAAGAGAATATGATTTGGAGAGATTTCAAGTCGTGAATCACTTGCGACATCCCTGGCCTGTAAATGTAAGTTTTCACAAAGCAATTTTAGATGCATGGATATCACCCTATTTATTTGGAGCAATTTTTCTTCATTAGCTTCTTATCTTCATAATTGTTCCTCCTCCACTTATGCATCAATTGGCAAATTTGTGTGTAATTTTTTCTCCAAAAGAGATATTGATAGCAATTTAAGTAAAATGGGCGTTACAGATTGTTATCCGAATGTTTGGATATAATTTGATTTCTTGCTGACGTAGAAAAAGTTGAAATCCTAAATTAACAAAACCAACTGTACATGAGGCATGTCCTGATCTAGTAAGTACTTTTGACTTTTGATGCAGCATACATCAATCAGCCCGGACCGTACATTGACTGTTGTTGTTGGTGATCACTTTGATGGGTTGCTGGTGGACACACAAAATGGAAAGGTAAAGAGCATTTCTGATTTGTGACAGATATGGTGACCGGATTTGGCATTGAATTGACGACATTATCCGCCACTTTATAATTTCCAGAGCGTCGCTAACTTAACTGGCCATCGAGATTACTCCTTCGCTTCAGCATGGCACCCAGACGGACGGGTTTTCGCCACGGGGAATCAGGACAGGACTTGCCGAGTATGGGACATAAGAAACCTGAAATCACCAATCGCCAGTCTCAAGGGTAACCTCGGAGCCATCCGATCGATCAAATTCTCATCTGATGGCCAATTCATGGTAATGGCCGAACCAGCGGACTTTGTGCACGTGTACAGTACAAAAGCAGACTATAACAAGAGTCAGGAGATCGACTTTTTCGGGGAGATCTCTGGCGTTTCCTTGAGCCCAGATGACGAGTCGCTATACGTCGGTATCTGGGATCGGACTTATGCCAGCCTGCTTCAGTATAATAGACGGCACACCTACAGATACCTCGACGCCTTTCTGTGACTTACATGTTAACTCGGACTGACCGGTTGCACAACCGTGCCTTCTCCTTTTTGGTTGAGGAGCTCTAGTTCCTAATCGTCCGATACGGCATTTATTACTGTAAATGAATGTTCATGATTGCTTGAGAATGGTAATCTTTTCCATGGTCAATCACTGTGCGCATGTCCCGCTCTATGAGCAGCTGGGTTTTCTCTTTTGGGGACCCATATTGCATCCCATGTTGTTTTCAAAATCCGTCGATGTCGCTAAGTGTTTCGTGGTTTCATGCCGGAGGATTGTCTAAATGAGCCAAGCTCTTGATAGCTACTTGACTTTTAAGTAGTCACTTATAATTTCGTCGTCCGCACGTCACAGAAAATAATTCTAATCTCAGTCCCATCAATGGCCGTCGCAACCCTGGACTGGCCATAGTTTCCCGACAGAGTTTATAGAAAGATACGTACGCTACTTGGATGATTGGTGGACCGTTTGACATGGAAACAACGTAGAAGGTTTTTGAGTGAATGGAGTGGTAGAAATAAAACAGCTGAGCGCATCACAGGCATTCGTGTACTCTACGCCTTCATGACTTTTGAAGGAATTGTACGTCGTAAAATGACTCGTGTTGATCTTACTTCCAAAAATGTATTTAGATCATCCATGCCTACGTTCACATTCAAAATCTTCTCGGACTCCTATCAACGTCATCTGTCGAGCAACCGTAGATGTCGGAACTGGCCAATTAAAACCATAGATTTTCCGACAGATTTTGTCGAGAGATACCTACGTTACTTGGATGATTGGTGGACCGTTTGACACCGACACGTCGTAGAAAGGTTTTTCGAGTGAATGAAGTGGTAGAAATAAAACAGCTGTGAACATCACAAACATTCGTGTACTCTACGCCTTAATGACTTTTGGGAGGAACTGTACCTCGTAAAATGACTCGTGGAAAAATAAATTTCATTAGAGCCAAACATGGTCTCAAACCCATATTCAACTTCGTAATCCATTCGATATTCGTTTCTTTATACGCTCTATTTTAAGTTATTAACGATTGCAGCTCAATTAGGATGGACCAACTTCCAAGTTTGTACAAAGAAGATTTGAGGGCAAAATGAAGACTCAAGGCATCCTTTGAGACGATAATTATAAGTCTTTCCTAAATCCTCTGCACAAAAGATAACCTATTTCTGCCAAGCTGCAGCAATACAATCGTATTCCACTTTACTCCAAGCAATTCGGATAATTAATGCTCAAAATTTATATTCCACTAATTGAATACAACACGGACCGAGTGAATAAAAAAAGAAGATGCATTGATTTCCTCTCCCTTTTGTCTCACAAAATATCTCGCTTTCTCATCTGATTATATCAAAAAGCATCTTCCGATCTTCCATTAATTCTCCTGCAAAGCCTTCATCAAGTATAATCTGCTGAAGCTCTGTCCAGCAACCCTGTTGCATTTCCATGGACAACAAGATGAAGTTAGAGAAGCCCAAAGACACTGTCTATGCCAGATAGAAAGGGTGCAAATGAGGATTAATGTGCATTTAACTAGCGAAAAATAATAATGATAAGAGTAACACGGAAACCACTAAAGAAACAGATAGTCCGCCTCATAATTTCCACCTTCATACACAAGCCCAACTTGATTATAGTGACATACCCATTAATCTGGTTGCAGTAGTTGGAAATTTGATTTGTTATGAGGAAGCTGTCCAGGCGTGATGGCTCAGGAAGTGGCTTAAAGACGGGGTTTGATGGATCCTCCTCAGGCAAGGGCTCTTCTCCTGCAGCTTTTCGTGCCATGTTTTCAGACCTGTATACAACACGGTGCAATTATTGATACTTATGAAATGTAAAGTGAAATGACCAGAGAAAATAATGAAGCATGGAAAATATCCAAAACATGCAGCTTCATTCAAGCTTCTTCTGATGATCAAATGTATTGAGGAATTACAACAATATCCATCTCTAATGCTCAGGTATCAATTCTAAAGATATTCTGACGAATTTATATTTCCCATTGAAAGTTGGACATTACCAAAATCTTCAAGTAGCCAACTCTATTACTTAAAGAAAAAGAGAGAAGAAAAAGGAAAGTCAAACTTGCACATTGACTTCATTGCACTGATCATGCGACAACTTCACTAACAGTATTGCACTCCTTTATGAAGTTGCCACAATCTTGCAATTCGACAATGCTCATCATAGAAATTCAATTGCATATTCCATCCTTAAAAATAGAAAACCTCCAGGAAGTTAACCATGGAATTTCCTTCAATTGCCCATTCAAAGTTTCAAACACGAGTTGCTCTGGCAGGCAGACACCAAGATAATCACATACAAAGAGACCCCGGACCTGATACTCACGGATTTAAATGAAATGCTAATCTTGTACAATTCACAATCATAGTGAAACTAAAATTTCATCCTCTTTTTTTTTTTCTTTTTTTTTTCCGAAGCGTATTTCATGAAATACTGGATTTAAAAGATTGCTGAGCAAGACAAAAAAACTTCTGCCAATGGTTACCTTCTTTTTTGAAGCCATGCTTGCTGCTGCGCTTGTTGCCGTGATACATTCCGATAATAATATTGGAACTGAAAAAGAAACATTCCAGTTAAATTATCAAAATCTAAATCACAAAGATGCAACAATAAAGGTAAAAAATCAAAGGCACCCAACCTTCTGCTGCTCCACTGATAAATCATCCATGCATTCAATCAGAAATTCCATATTCCTCTCCACAAATGGACTGCTTGACAACTTCAGCCGGTCATAGTCACACTACAAAAGAACCAAAAACCAAAGATAGTTCAATGGAACATACACATGCAGCCTTAGGTGACAGCAAGATGTATAGATGTAGTACTACCTGAGTGGCAGGTGAATCAGCTTCAAGCTCTGTCATGAAAGCGCTGATAAGAGCAGAATTTGAAACTTTGATCTGCCAAATGAAAGCAGCACATTGAAGGAAACAGCAACAAGAATCAGAGGTGTTGACCATCATCCTAGCATTAAGCATTCATGCCAACATCTATTATAAAAACAAATTGATCCTTAAAATGACAAGTTGGAACGTTAAGCATGGAAAATTAAGTTAAGCAGGAAAATGATTGTGTGATTGCTCCAATATCAGGTGTTAAGCTGGATAAGATTTTAGAATTCACGGGTGGACTTGGGTGTTGAAGTGTCCAGACAATCATAAGTAACATTGGGACTCCTTCGGCGATGAGATGAAGGACCAAAAGTCTCAGTGAAAGCCTATCACTGAAAGGGGAAAAAACATCCTAATGCCCAAAGATGACTACTATAGATGAGCTGCCTCATTAAAATTGGCTGACACTCCACATTCCCTGGTATCACTTTGACCACCTCACTCAGCTGGTTGCTTTGAAGAGTCCATCACAAGTAACCAAGCAGCAAAATTATAGGCTGCGTTGCTGACTTTGAGAATCAATCCATTACAACTGCTCCGAAAATACAAGTTGACGATAAAATGTTGATGGTAGATGCAACGAATGACATACATTTTGTCATGGAGAGGATACAAAAGAGCAACACAACCGAATATACTATAAAGCTAAGCTGCACTGCTATTCTCCAAAATATAAGTATCAGGAGAGAATCTTACCGGTATCTCCTCAAATATATCCACCCATGACAAATTCTTCTCCCTCAACCTAAAATTAGAAAATCATGTCACATCAACCAGTTTTATGCTTTCTATGTCATCATTGCTAATTAATACAGAAAAGAACGTCATACTTCTCTCCAGTGAAGTTATTGTTACGATATAGTTCCATAAATGAGTCAGAGAGCTTCAGGGCCTTGAGGGCTAGGACACCTTGATTAGATCTTGAAGGATCATATATTATGCAAACACACCTCCTTATGTTCTCCTGCCAGTGAAACAATATATTAACTGCTGAAACCAAGTAAAAGAACAATATATATATGATATTGGCTGTTACAGAACAACATCCCACTTAACTACTACGAGAAGAGTAAATAAGAAACCAAAGCAAGATATATACGCCATGCATATAATTTATGTATATTTAACCAAAAACAGGAATGTTATAACTAACATGAATGTGATAACCGAAGCCTCCCCATATATCCTAAAAGATATTTTCCAACTTACTGGGTTAACATATGCGAAAAAAAGTTGTAAGAGCTAAAAATATTTTCCAGGTCTGCTGCTGCAACAAGTTTTCAATCATCTCAAATTTAGTGATCTCTAGAAGCTCATTTTCATCACACTGCCATATTATCAATATTTCTGGTCTGCTTTGGAGATACATCATTCCATAGAGCTACAAGCTGTACTTGGATTTGTCCCATTTCAAAATCTACAGCCAATGTACCCACTTTTCAGTGATTCTTCTTAATTTTAAGCTTCATTTGCATCCCACATAATTTCAATTATAAGCCTCGTAATGCAAATCTCCCAGATAAAATCAAATGGCAATTCACACATCTGAAAAATGTGACTTTCAGCGTGAAACAAAATTTCATATACAAGTCTGATAACTAATAAAACAATACCTGATAATTCATGAAGGTCTCAATCAATTCCACCGTTTGATAAGAACCAAACAACGTTGATTGGTACCTAAAAAACAAGAGAAAAACAATGTTCAACACACTGCACATAATAGTAGGGCACTTGGGGACAAGGGAAATCTATGCTAAGAAAATAATGACCCTAGAAATTTTCTTAACAGCCTACTAAAAACAAGTGACAGCATGGATTACCCTCACAACACATTTATGCATTCGCAGCAGTCATTTAACAGACAAACACCCGGCACATTTGAAGGCTACAAACTCACCATCCGACGGTGTTATTGTCAACATTGACCTCCCGAAGACACCTCATCATCTCAAGCTGGTAATTGGCACCCTCGGCTTCAATCTCCTCATCTTCTTCACGTATCTGACAGGTTTCCACGAAATAAGAAAAAAGAAAAGATAACCCTTTTATCGGACAAGGGCACGTGATTTCACTAAAAGCAGAATCTAACCGGGAAGGGGAAGCAATTGGTGACTTCAAGGACACTGCCGACATCCAAACCAAGCAGCTGCCCCGTGACGAGGGAAGGCGAGAACTCTTTGCAATGCTTGATTATCTTCAGAATAACCTGCCCCACATAACATTCATACCACATCAGAGACAAATCCGGAAGCTCGTCGAACGAGAAACATCGCAAGAAATCACACGAAACCCATCCGGGCATCCGTGATTATCGTTTATAACGCCCCCACCACTACCAAAAAAAAAAATTGGTTTCTAGCGGCCTAGCAGCATAGCTCAGAAGCAATTTCAAGGTTCCATGGGAATAAAAAAACGATTTTTTTTAGAGACGGAGAGAGAGAGAGGACATACCAGGCCCTCAATTTGGACGACCCTGAGAGGCGGGGTGACCTCCTCGGTGGCCGCCACTTGAAGGAAGGATCTTGCCGCCGATGCTGCCATCGATAAACGCGGGCAAAAGTTAGAGAGAGAGAGAGAGAGAGAGAGAGAGAGGTGAGCGTGTCGATGCTTACGATTCGCCATGATCGAGAGGAGCGAGAGGCCTTTGGTGGCGGCGAATCTGCCGGCGAGAGGGCGGAGGAGGAGGAGCGGCGGCGGCGGACTCCGGCGGTGTCTGCGTCGACTGGGGAGAGAGGAGTAACGAAAGAGAGAAGAAGAGAGAGACCCTGGAAACCCTAATTAGGACCCAGCAGTGACAATCTCTCTCTCTCTCTCTCTCTTTCCTTTTCTTTTCTGGCTTCCTCAATTTTGGTCCAGGATTTCCAAAGTTTTAGCCAAAGCGTTATTCTAATTCTTCTTATGATCTATGATTTTTATATATATTCAATTATTCATAGTTATTTGTAAGTGTAGTTTATTTTAGATATAAGCATAGGCTCTGATGGAATTTTCTTTTTCATAAGTGTTTGAAGGTTGAATCTTTTATTAAATTTGTTTTATTAGCATTTATGATGAGGACGCAAGAATTTGTGTGACTTAATAAGTTCGTGGATAAATTTAATAAAATATTATTGTAAATAGAGTGTTGGATTTATACTATATATGTATTTATTTCCTTATCTTCGTAATAAAGGTAAAATATCGAGTTGGTATTTGAGTTTTACTAAATTCTATACCAATTTAAGAAAAAGTACATGGGTTTTAAATGTGAAAAAAGTGTTCTCTCCATCATCATGATAGAAATTAAATCTTCCAAGACGAAATTGGTAGCATTTGAACGGCAGACAGATTTTACATTATTCACTAACAAAGTGGGTTTAGTTTCTATGTTATCAAATAAAAAAGAAAGATTGACCTTATTATAAATCAACTTTAGATTATATCATTGGATTAGGTCTATGTTGATTGTCAAGATGGCGGTGGTGGCAACGGTGATGGCAATAGCATTAGTTAGAATGGAAGAGAGGGAAGAGAGAGAGGTAAAACATTGGAATTATGTTATTTCTTCCACTATAAATTTGCTAATTAAAGATATAAAGGTCCGTTTGTTCAAAAGAAAACTATTTTTGGAAAATTACTTTCTAACTTTTCATGACGAGAAATTATTCTCCTTACATAACTTGAAAGTAATAAGCTTAAATTGAAGAAAAACAACTTCCCCTTCTAATAAGAATAAAATTACTTTCTATAATCGGTAAAAAAAAAAACTAGCTATATTCCTTGAAAATGATTTTCATGAAAGATTTTCCTGTATTATGAAATCTTCAATAAAACAAACTCACCTTAATCATATGTTAATAAGTTTTTCATTTCTAATTATTTTTTTTGGAAGTGTCGTCCCACAAAATAGTTACTTCAAATCAACAGTCCAATCCGAAAAATCAACAATATCCCACGCTTCCATAGAAAGGGGGAAAAACAGTGGTCATAACTTGCTACCTTAAAACCAAAAACACTTTGAAATAGAGCTGAACAAAAGTAGTATTCTTGCAAACATGAATTCCCCCCCCCCCTAAATCTTACATACAAACCACATTTGTTCAAGAACATCAATGACGGGAATTGCGTGCCCAACTTGAAACTTTCCAGCAACATTGTATCGATTAGAACTTGGTAGGATCAACACTACGGTGATGATTTGTCTGTGCCGCCATGGCAAACTCGAATTGCTTCAAAGAAAGTGAAGGGAAGGCAAGGATCTCCGGGTTGTTCAGGTTCTCCCACTCTTTAACTGGGTCAGTGTGCGTGGATCCGTCCAGTCCGATGTGAGTCACATGCTTCACATCGGTCGGATACCCGATTTCCATCTCCATTTCTATTTCCTCCATCTCCCCCTCTTCTCTATAAACTGAGAGCAAGAGAAGATGTGAGCTGATGAATGACATGAATCCAAGTTATTAGTCGATATGTTGTGAGGGGCCAAAGTGATGAGCACAATGAATCTACAATTTCTAAAGATAGTGTCGTATTAATCCTCAAAAGTTACGTGACAAGTTCTTATTGGGCAAGCGCTAGACTTTTATTGAAGAGTAAACTTACAAAGAGAGTCAACATGATCTCTATCCATTGTTCAAGATTCCACTTCACATAGAAATTCAACACTAGCAAGACAGGGCAAATTAGGTGGACAATTCTAGATCCAAGCATGTGAATGTACTTACCAAATAATTGGGTGAAACTTTTGATGCTTTTTCTCAGCTTCTGCCAAAATCCAAAGTTGGTGTTAGGTTTTGACGAAGTGGGGTAGCCGTGAGAAACCTTGGGTCTCTCTTTGGAGGGTCCAGCTTCTCCATTTTGTCTTCCTTCTACACAAAAGCAAGAACCAATGACGAGTTTCCCAGTAAAATATCAATCGCAACTGCCCGTGATACAACACGACAATTGCTAAACACATCCATCACGAGATGTGGTTACTTAATTAAAAAGATATTGTTCATTTTGTAAACACGGCAAGCCCATATGTTTGTTTTGCGATATCTTTTTTTAATATGGGGTTGCTATCAAGTTAAATATCTTGAATCAGCTTTCAAGAATCAAGACTAGATCAATACCTCCAAAATTTGATCAAAGCAAGTCGGGCTACATGATTGTCGTTGACATTACTAATGTTTACTAATGCATTAAGCACGGTATGTAAGAATCTGACCTGAAATTCTACATTCTTTGGACACTAAATTATTTTTCTTTATAAGGTGACATGTCCCAATTTCCGCCTCGGCTGATCTTCGGAATGCATTCGAATCGCAACCGGCTGATCTTCAGAATGCATTCAAATCGCACCGCCCACGTGCATTAAACAGGACCTCGCTTGCCAAAGTTAACTCTAATTGGGGAAGGCTAAACAAGAAAAAAACAGGGAACGCATGTGCTTGAAAGATTGATTGATAGCCCAACCCACCACGAAGGAATGATGAATAAGAAAATGCAGGAGACATGAGAAAGCGAGTACCTAAAAAAGCAATCTTCATTTATAGACCATGGCAGATTAATTAATACAGAACCGGCCAACCGACCGTTTGTCTGTGCGCGTGAGAGAGGGAGAGAGAGAGAGAGAGAGAGAGGTCTTACTTGCTACGGCGGCGACGTCGAGTGACTCCGGCTTCTGCTTCTCCGGCTGACATGTTGTGTTCACGGCGACGCTGGAGAGAGAAGCGCAGCCGATGTTGAAAGGAAGGACCATAAATCGTTCCGAGCGATCTTTCATCACTCCGACACCCGAGACAGCCAAGAGGAAGAGAGAGAGGGGAAGAGAGAGGGGAGGAGGAACGAACCCAGCGCAAACACACCCTTCTTGTGTCGGAATGGATGCAATGAGGAACCAATTGGTATCATGCAGTGCAAGCAAGTGGGAATATATCTGTTATAACATGACCCTTTCTGGCTTTAAGGGCAAGCTAGAATGATCTTCGTGCAGGAATTGTAAAGAACCCACCAAACTACTTTGGATTGAGAGAGAGAGAGAGAGAGAGAGGAGAGGGAGGGAGGGAGGGAGGGAGGGCAATTATTATGGAGTGGGTTGGAAATAGTGGTTAAGCTGCATCAACTTCACAACACCCCCCTCCTCTTTTATAATTTGCTAACATTGCTGAGACCAATCATGTGTTGGATCAGAGTTTAGACCTACTCTTATTACATAATCATTAAAATTGTCATAATTCCCTCCATGCAATATTATAAGCTCTTCTATGGTCCTTTTGGTGGGCTCGTTCGTCTTCATTTGCCTCTTTTGTGGATTAAGCAACCGTTTTGGGGAATATTATTCTCTCTCCTCCCTTTTTTCCCCATCAATTTTCCCTTTGTTTTTCTTAGGACTAACTCCTCCCATTGAGAAAAAGGTTGGGTTGACGTTAATGTGAGGGAGAGAGAGAGAGAGAGACAGAGAGAGGGAGAGAGGGAGAGCCAAGGCTAGAGTGGAAGTGAAGGCATTCCTTCAAGGACGCTAATTCAAAGCATTAGCAGAGCGTTTCTTGATTTTCAAGATTTAATGGTGATGAACTCGTAGTCCTGGGGGAGAAGACCAATTAATTTAAGACGATAATTTGGTAAAGAAAATCTTTAATTGAGAAATTCTTATAATAATTTCGACAGGAAAAAATGATGATTCCCGTTTTAGATAAAATCGGGTAGAACTCGGCTTTGACAATTGGTGTTACTAATTAAACATAAGAAACACGTTGCCCTTCAATACATCTTGCAACTTTGAGATTATGTAGCAAACAACTTTCCAAGAGATCTGGAATGTGCTTGCTTTCATGAAGCTATATAATCGAATCTATATATTGAAAAATGAATGAATAATGGAACTCTCCATCCCAATTACTGTTTTAGGGCTTTCAGCTGATATTTTGAGTATTTGGCTCCAACGGCAGCGGAGGCGTTACTTTACATACCTCGGCATTGAACCCACATTCCATCAGAATGAATAGCCATGCCCGCTGCTGTTCGGAGAGTCTATCATTTGGACCTTTTACTTCAACAAGCTTCGCTTCGCCTCGATATTCTCCATGGAAGCGCCACAATAACAAATCTGGCATCCCACTAGACCAGCTACGGTAATCCTGAGAGAGAAGCCGGCAAAGAGAGGCCAAACAAGGTCCACCAACGCAAGTAACAGCTGCACGCAGTTCTGAGAGTGAATGCCGATCCCAGTTAACTCCACGGCAAGCAGTTCCTACGTGTGACTCCCATGATGTAATAAGAATCTCCTCGGCCATGCCGTCGTGAATATTTTGCAGATGGGTCTCTATGAGGCCCTTCCTTGCTAGATAAAAGCCATCTGTCTCCAAATCTAAAGGAGCCGTCTAGAGAAAAGAATATCCAATCGTCAGTGAAAAAGACTTATGATTAGAACCATTCCCGATAAGTTCATATAAAGAATATTTCCTGAACCCATGCAATGATATTCTACCGGTCGTAAGCTAGGGTAGCACGTACAATTACTTTATGGACTCCACACCTATAATAACAATCAAATTAACTGTCCAATGTTGGTTAAATAGACTTGTAATTTCAACATACCTGAAATTTCGTGCGGAAGACATTCGGTACGTCAGAAAAAATAACATCCCACATAAGAAGCCCAAAAATGGTCAACCAAATGCCACTCTCCGTATGAACTCCACTCCAGCAACCTCCTTCATTGGCATAATACTGTAGAGCAAGCTGCTCAACTCCGCATTGTTCTCCATCTTCTCCATAGAACCTGCTCTTTTTCCCCATTTCACGGTTCAAAGGTCTCCCTTGTACATGAACCTAATCAATGACCAAATGAAACAATATCAATGCCTATAAGATCAAGTTCTGCAAACTAACATAGTTAAGGCTTTAATAATTGAAGAAACTCCTCCAAAGTTTTGATTCTTTAAAAAAGCAATAGTCCCATTACTTCCTTAATTTTCCATTTTGTTATCTCAAAGGAACGGGGAATTTTCCAGCGCCTCGGTGGTTTTCCTAAGCGAAGAACCCGCTTTTGCAGTGCTATCCTTGAACCAGCACGCACCCATGGATCCAAGAGACCATCCTCTGCAACTGAAAGGCTCTCATCCAGGAATCCCAGATGCTCCAAGTCAATAGACAGCCTTACAGTCCAGTATCCTCTCCTTCCGTCAGATATAAAACAGTCTAAAAGCCGCTTCAGTAGATTTATTGCGTCTTGGTACCTAAGCATGAAAATAGTCTCCTTAAGATGGTCTAAATTAAAGCATTCAGCTTATCTTTAGAAAAAAGGGGGCCAATGGAATCAAAAGCAATCAGCCAAAACCTAGTCTAAAGTGAATACTTAGAGCATATGATCCAATACGTGTGGCAAAATATGCAACCGTCAACTATACTAATACTAGCCTCTTCATCTCTCACCACCAATGCTTCAAGAAGTCACAATCGAACTTGCTAAAACATTAGTAATGACAATTGTCGACTTCACAAATTAATAATTAAGGTCCATACTAATGGAAGTAACTTAACAAAACCATAACAATTACATGTCTTAATTTCACTACTGGAGTGGCACATTCAAGAGGAAGCAAAAAGCATCAAATTCATTGCTCAATCCATACCTATGTTCACGTTCAAGATAGGAGATTCCTAACAAAATCACCTTGGAGTAGACCCAAGAAGCTGTGAAGCATGAAATAAAGGCAGCTTCTGAACCTGAAATGGATGATCTAGATACATTTTCGGAAGGAAGATCCACACGAGAGTCTGCAATCTTTAAACATCTCAACACTTGGTCTGCGTCATTCTGATCAAGTGACTCATCCATCAACTGTGCTACTTCAATAGCCTGCCACATGCACAGATCCCATGTAATAAACAGAATCAAAGTCCACATATCATAGTGGCACCAAAAGAAATAAGGACCTCTTCATAATCTAGGAGGCGACTTCGAGAAGAGAAAATTTGTTCTGAATTTGTGCAGTTGTAAGTTGGATATTTGACTGCTCCCAGATCAACTAGAAGAAATGTAGACAGATCCTGTTCTCCATTCAGGAAGAAAATTCTCTGCCAATAGAGACTTAGGTCAGATGCCAACTACAATGATAATTAGGGTCACCAAATCTGTCAGAAGATGGCATGCCAGTACCTCAGCACGCCAGAAGACAGTTTCAGCTCTCGGGGATATTTTTACACACACACCAGCTTTATCCAGAAGCATACTTGGAAGAACTGGGCTAGATGCGGAAGATCAAAAATAAAGAATGAAGTAAATACTCATATACTCAGCTAACAAGCCAGTAAATACCATCACCTGAAACTAGTTGTACCATAATCCATCTCTATACGAACATAGAGCAGATGCAATAAGATCCTTCTTTGTTGAATTCTGGCTGCCTTTCTGAAACCTCCTCCATCAAATCCAAAAGGCATAAGGCAGACTCCATCAGATAAGGAAGAAATAACATGCCAAACTGATACAGAATTCAATTTACAGCTGAAAATTTCGTTTCTAAAAGGTTTTCCTATGCCAGCACAAACATCAACTTGCCCATGATGTAAGTTCAAATCAAGTTGCAATTCTATCCTCCTTTTTCACATAAAAAAATTCCTGACAAAAACTGCAACTAAAACCTTATCTCTGCAATCTAAGCCCACATTCAAAGAATGTAACAACGGTAGGGCTGAGGGATTCTAGGTTCCGTCCATATTCCAAGTGGAACCTAGAACCTGCCCATTGGGACAGGTTCTCTAATTTTTAGAACTTGGAATCTACCCCACATGCCTAGAAACTGGAAGCTATCCTGTCATGGATTCAAGATCAGTTCCAAAGTTTATCTAGGTTCCATCTGTACTCTTAATCAAATTATCACATGGAATCATCACCTCTAATGATCACCATTTGCTACAATCCACTAATTACAACTCATATTTAGATAAATGAAAATTATAAAATATTAACAAAGTAAAATTAAAAGTCTCAGTCATAGATATCGCCGAAAATGGAAGTTCAAACTAGTGGTTTCAAATTACACTCATAATTGGATGCCATGGAGTATTGCAGAATCGCGCAAAGACATAGAACAAGAAAAACACAAAGACTTGTTCTAAGTGGAACCTAGAACCTAAAACCTACCTGTCGGAATAAGTTCCCCAATTTTTAGAACCTAGAACCTACCCTACATATCCTAGAACCTAGAACTGAACCGGTTCCCACCAGTCTTATTCTCAAGTTCCCGATTCTACCTTGGAAACATGCTCACCTCTAAACAATAACAAGCATCGACTGCTCAACAAAATCCCTAGAAACTATTGCAACTTTTCTGTGAACTGGAAATGACAAAGCTCATAGAATTTAGATGAAATTTTACACTAGGACATAAATATAGCATCAGGTTGAACTCTTCTTTGATGTCATATAGAAGTTAGTTGAAATTTCATTAAGTTTCTCCATATTCTTCCTCTAATTCATTCTCTAACCAAAAGATGCATCCTTGTTGGTTGCTAGCAAAAAATTGGTTCCCCATAAGACTAAGGGGATGCCCTCACACCAATATTACTTGGAGGAAGAATAGCAAAATAGAAAAGTACAGCTCATTTAAAGATCCTAAAGCTTTATCCTTCTTTTTTTTTTTACTTCATCTCTATATTTGACATTTTTATGGCTTAGCTGGCAAGAGATATTAGGAAACCTAACAAGCATATTCTGTGGGAACGTGTGGGCTCTAGAGTTTGCCATCCTCTGGTCAACTCCTTCTTATATAGGGAAAGGTAGAGAACTTATGGTTCATGCTGGAATGTGCTGCAAAAGCATAACTATTCCTCGTAACAAACAAAGTTAAGCCGTTGTATCCTAATCTCTTTGGTGCACTTCAAGGAATCAGATGTTGGACTGCCAAAAAGTCTGAAAGGATCACACGTGGGCATGCTTGTTAACCAATATGAGCTAATAAACGCACTGTGCATTTTATAGATGTATCTGATTGTCTGATGCACAAGAAGCATACACAGGCCACAAAATGAATACTCAGAATCCAACAAATTGAGGAAAACAGTAACATGTGGAACTTCATGGTCGATATCGTCCTGATCGAAAAATGACATAGACGCGTCACATCACTTAAAAAAAAAAGACCTTGTGCTGGCCAAGCAGAATTCATACTAATATCCTAAGGAATGGATAAAATATCTGGCCCGTATCTGTCCACATAGTTAATTTTGACTGTGTGGTCATCGAAAGCCAACTAGCTCTTGGAGCATAAACTGCGGGTGCAGCCAATTTTAGAAAGACCCATCCAAAATGCTCCATTTTAGATGGAAAACCTGTACAGCATATAAGGATATGAAAATGAATTTAGCCAGACCAGACTTATGTGAAAGGGGTTCTTGCTGAAGCAGCTTAATTAGACAATTATCACACTAGAACTTAACTGAAGCTGTGCGGCACCAAACGGAAGAAACTACTAAATGGCATAATAAAAGGCATCTGAAATGCAAAGAAAGAGCATACAAAGTAGGATTAAGACCAAGTTAAGCTGAGTTTTAATTCCAAGGAACTAATCTATGCATTGGTCAAGGTGGACCTAATGTACCAACACCACTTACAACTCTCAAGTGATTTCATCCAAAACCAAAAGTTTGGACTGCCTCTTGAAGAATGTGCAAATTTATATAATTTCCCCAGAAACATGTACGAGGGGAAGAAAAACAACTAACTAAATCTTTTCAACATATTGATTATTTTATCATCAAGAAACCCCTGCTGTCTTCATCTAATTTATGTCTCACTTGGACTCAACAGATGGATATTAAGTAATCAAATGTCAGCTTGTTTGACATATGACTCAAAAGGCAAAAAAATCAGTACAAATGGATTTATTTAGGTATTTGTTTTTCCTTGCTTAATTCATGAAGGATGTCACATAAGCTCTCACATTTTCTTCTTGCCCCAAAAAGTGGCACTACACAATCATTTGCATACTTAGAACATTGAGACTGTATATTCAGGACAAACAACACGAGCAGACCTTCTTTGGTATACAGGAGATCTCACGAAGTTCTGAAACAGTAAGCACTCTTAAGATACCCATCATTTCATCTGTTTGTAGTCCTTCTGCACAATCAAATGGAACCACATATCCTTTCCCTGCATTGGAAAAGACAGAATTTAATCAGCAACTGTTATTTAGATGTCTGCATGTACTAAACAAATGAACATTCCAAATAACCAGAGAGCTCATTGACAGCTTGCAGAGCATCAGAGATCTCTGGATAGGAAATGTTGGACAACCGGAACCATGGCCCTGCAGTAAGACAGTTGTGCAGAATAAGTTCCAAAAGGTCCAGAAACAATGAACACTAACCAGTTTGAATCATTCAACGTATTGAAGAAGCATATGACAAAAATGGCCATAAAACGAGCAGTGAATACCAAGTTGGATTGAAGTTCCGCCGGATAAAAGGAAAAGCAAAAAAATCAACATAATGATGATGACTTTCATAATCTTATTGCTGGCCAACATACATGTGGAGCCAATTAATAATAGTATGCCCAACGAATTTGTTAAATTAAACATAAACATCAAATAGAGGGAAGAACCTTTCCGTGAATAAAGCCGGACAAAAAGCCTCTGACTATCATGCAAAAGTGAAGTGAATGATTCTGCAAAAACAGATATGGGGTTATAACCTTTTTAAAAGGATGTAGCAGACAGATGCTGATGACATTAAGTACTGAAATCCATACCCATGAACAGTTTCTCATCATCTGTAAAAAGATTAGAACTTCTGATTAAGACCTCATGTATTAGTAGACTGAAATTCTGTTGATATTTTGTCATACTGGGTGGATTTTTCCTCGCTGCTTCAACTTCTTGCAAAATACTTGTCCACAAACATTTGATACCATCGACATCATCATGCTTCCCCTCACCACGTGGTATCGTCCCACGACAACATATCTTTATGGGAACGATGTCATGATTATGGTTTGGAAGAGAAGTCACACTTCCCTGCATAAAACACGTAGTGGGTTGAGCTAACCTTTAAAAAGCAATGCATCAAGTCTAGAGTCCTCTTGTGATTGCCTCTTTCCCCCCCTTTTCTACCATAAGGTAAAAGGTACCAGAGAGCACAGCATCCACAAAGAGAGCATTTCTAAAGGAGCAGCATGCCACACAGAGAAATATAAAAACACACTAGAGAAAATTTTTACCTATTCTCTCAATCTTTTTCATGAAGTATATAATTAAACCGAGAAGAAAACTCATAAAGCATCACCAAATGTGCTTAAACAACAATACTTGGTTTGATATTGCGAAGGCCCTAGATTCTTTGTTCTAGCTCAATCAAAGAAATGTAATGTAAAAGCCTAAAAGGTACCAGAGAGCATAGCATCCATAAAGAGAGCATTTCTAAAAGCAGCATGCCATAGAGAGAAAAATGGCATCAGACCAAAGAAACTTTTTACATGCTCTCTCAATCTTTGTCATGAAGTATATATTTAAACTGAGAAGAAAACTCATGAAGCATCCCCAAATGTGCTTAAACAATAACACTTGGTTTGATATTGCAAAGGCCCTAGATTTCATTGTCTAAGCTCAATCGAAGCAATGTAATGGATGATAACAGAAGCAGTATTCTCTTTTCCTTCATGACAGACATGCAACTCCAAGCCCAAATTCTATCGCCTGCCAATTATGCCTCTTTTTACATACATATTCGACATTGCCAAAGCAAGACAGTCATCTCAAACACAAACATGGAGAAATTTACTAATCATTAAAGCGTAGCGCACAACTAGCATCCATTTCTCATGCTCTTATTCCTACTTTGAAAGTTAGGAATGGTAAGAGTTCACCCTACATAAATCTCCAGCACCAAATAGGAAGTCAGGTTTCCAAACAATTTCTGGTGACTGATCAAGGGAGTCACATTCCCGAACCATTTCCGGGGAGATAGGTACACTAAAGGGAATCCATACCTCGGCATTAAAAAAGACTTGACAGAAATAACTGTACCTCATAAGCTTCCACCATGCATTATCCTCCATTCCACAGTTCAATTTCACATTTAACTAACTGGACTCCAGCAACCACTTAGATTCACATTCTCCATCCACCATGCTACCCATCAACATTTACATCAACCCAATGAACTTGTCTTCAACCGTTATCAATAAATTTTCAAAAAACAAAAACATCTCATGCAATTTAATATCAGTAGAAAAACAGACAAGAAAATGCAAGAAGATTTGTACAGAGATATTGAGTCGACATATTCCTGTGTAGCTAAGAAATACCATACCTCAAAACTCAAGCAGTGCTTCTCTATAAGTGGCGATACATATTGAGCCAAGGAACGGGGAAGATAACCAAGGGAGCATCCAGAATCAGCAGATAGAACCTGATTCAAGAAAACCAAGCAGTCTATCACTAGCAGAAAGACAAAGCAAGTGAAATCACATTAAAATGCATCCACAGTTATACGGACCTTGATTGCGCTTGGATCCTTGACATTTTCTGGTTCTCTCAAAAGGGAGATTGCCATCCCAAGTTTTAACTCCTTTTCATCACTAAACTTGCGACCAACAATAAATGTATCAACAACTGTCCCAAATATATCCTTGTTATCGACACTGATATCACAGTGAGTAGCCACCTTCTTGGGAGACAGCGAGGCTGACCTGACCTTCCTAGCTATTTGGCATTCACTGCCAAGACTTCTAACACAGCCATTTAGAAGCAAGCCATCCCCATTTTCAGGGAAACCATCCCCATTTTCAACCCTGTCAAACTCATGCCCTCCATTAACCGAATCTCCATGAGGATTATTGCAAACTACATCAACAGCCGATTGTTCCAAGTCTGACTCAACAGGGCAAACCTGAACTTTCAATCTTGGAGAAAAATTTAACTGCAAAAGTGTGCGCTGGGTCACTTTCCTTTTGGTTCCTCTGGTCAAGCATGTATCTGGAAGTAATGAGTCAGAAGCTAAATAACCAAAGAAAGACAATTGGAAAGCTAACAGCGCTATAAACAGAGTTTTATACTATGCAGACACGACTCCACGTGATAAGAAATCTAGTAAACTAAACATTCGGCACATGGAAATCTAGTAACACCAGCAACCCCTATTTTTTCCCTCAACTGTATTAGGCTTGTATCGTGTTCGAGTCAAGTCTATGCGCTCGAAAGTAGAGAAATACAGTAGCCAAACTCGAGAAAGTGAAGAATGCCGCCTAACTCCTATATTCTCAAATTATGCTTGGCAAATCAAGAAATGGGACGATGGATGAAGCAAAGAAAAGGCCTACCCAAATGCAAATTGATGCCGTAATCTCCCCCGCGGACTCTCTTCCCACAAACAGGGCAAGTCACCCAATCAGAAGCCGGCGTCTTCGATGCACACTCTCCAATCTCAACCCCATCTCCCGAATCCTTCACTTCACGCTCCGGGAACGACAATCCCTCCCGACCCTCCAAAGACACAATCTTTCCACTCCCGTCAGTTCCCAGATTCAGACAGCTCTGCCAAAACACAAGGTCGAGCGATGATTCATCAGCCATCTCTCCAAAGCACCAACCAATCAAATCCGGAGAAACCGTCACACCAAAAAAAGAAAATACAAAAAGAAAAGGGAAATGAAAAGGGGGGCCAACGCGTCCTCCATCGCGGCTTCTACCTGGAAAGCAGAGGCGGAGGAGAGGAGCGAGTGGCGATTGGGGAGGAACCGCCGGCGCTTCCCGATCAGGCGGACCAGGCTCTCCCTCCCCGTCAGCATCGGGAAGGTGCCGGGCGATCTCCTCATCGCCGGCGGTTCCGTCGGGGGAAGCGCTCGAGCTCGGACGGGAACGGCGGCGGCTCCTCCTCCTCCTCCTCCTCCTCCGCGCCGTCACCGTCGCCATCCCGGCATCGCCGCTCGCTTTCTGGACCTTCCGAGCGGCGGCTTGCTGCAGAGAGACGGCGGATGGTTTCGGTGAACGGGGGAGATTTATATACGGGCGGTGAAATGATCCCGCCAATTTGACGATTTGGAGTGAGACCGCTTCGAGGGTTGTTCTCTCTTACATGTCCTTTTGGGCTTTCTCGTTTTCGAACTTCCCGGCTTGTCTCGTACGCTGCCGGAGGTTCTACACGTCGCCGTTTCATGGGTGTCACTTCATCCTGCTCGCGGTGGGGAAGGACTTTTTCTAGCCTGTTTGGTTCGATTTTAGAAATGCTTTTGGCCAAATACAAATACCTTTTAAATAAAAAAAATTTCGAAAATGCTTGAACGTTTGGCAAATTATAATTTAAAAGGTAGAAAGTGACTTTGGTGTAAATATCGTTTGGTAAACTCAACATTTGCAAAAGGCTTTTATATATTTTTTTAAAATAAAAATAAAATTCAATGAAACTCCATTGTTAATCAACGGCGGGCCAATCACTGATGACCAAATATGACCATCGGCGAGGCTGGCCGAGGTTGCATGAACCAAGATCTCGCCCGACGAGACTTAGGCTCACTTGGTGGCCAAATTTAGGCTTGTGCGACCTCGGGACATTGCTTGAGGTCGCGCAATGTGCAACCCAGGCAAGCGTCACCTAAGGTCGCATGAACCCAAATTTGGCCATCGGCAATTGGGGTATGGAGAAAATGCTCAATAAAAAAAAAAAAGGTCAATGAATGAATAGTAGAGGTGGACTCGCATTTCCAAAATGTTGAAAGCCCAAAACAAGTCTCCATCCAAGGAGACCTCCAAATGCTGGACCAAACGCTTAGTATTTTTTATTCAAAGCCCCTTGAGAATGCTAAATCAAATGGACCCTATCCGTGAGGCGTCCAATTTTATGAAGTTACCGATTTTTGTTTGAGTGACTTAACAATTTTATCTAAGCTGTACATCCTAATAAAGAGTTGGTAAATTTAGAAAAACAAATGTCATTGATAACTAACTCAAAATGAAAGTTTGTAATTCGGGAAGTTTATAAATCATTTGGAAAAATATTTGATAAATTACTTGAATTACAATTAGTAATATCATGAAAGAGGTAGACAAATTGAAGATGTTGTCAAGAAAGATGAATAAAAATTAGTACAAGATATGAAAAATTAGTCATTGAAACTAGGGGTAAACAGCTCAATGTTCCGTTTAAATTTCACTTTAAATTTATGACCAATCAATCGAAACCAATTCCCCAATTTTTAGAGCCTAGGAATCTATCCTACGTATCCAAAACTTGGAATCTACCCCATTATAGATTCTGGGGTTTATTTGAAACCAATCAATTTTATTTTTTTTCTTTATTTCATTTTTGGTTAAGTAAATGAAAATGAATGCCACAGAAAAAATCAAAATCAAAAGAGATAAGTTTGTTTGAAACAAAACATAAAATTTAAAACCCGTTGACAGTTCAAAATAATTGCACAAAGCACAACACCATTGTCTGCTCCTAGTTATCCGTGCATCATTTATTTAAACATCCTCGATATTATGACAACAATTTCTTTAATCATGCATGGAATAAAACAAAATGTGCGACAATATTATTTATTTAATTAACCAATCACTAGCATTAAACAATCACTGGCATTCAGCATGATTTTATAATTGCAACTCTACAAATTAAGTTCTTTAATAAAGCAATCTTGTCATTCCTAAAATTCAATTTCCTGTCATTCGTCATTTCTCACTTTGCCTTGGTTACGTGCACGCCCGCATTGCGCCAGATCGTCTTCTAGCTGCTCTATCCTCTCGTTCATCTGATCCACCACCTCTCGCAGCCTCCGATTCTCTTGCCGGAGGGACTCGAACTCGTTCAAGATGCTCTCCACCTGCGCCTCGATGGCCTCATCACTCAGCTCAAACGCGCCTTCGACAACCCGCAAGATCCGCCACAGGCTCACCACCACGATCAGCCCGCTGCCCTTCTTCTTCAAAAAAGCTTCCAAGAACAAGGCCCCGATGACCACCAGACCATCGACGACATAGCCCGGTCGCCGGAAGAATGAGCCCCCCAGTGCGACGGCGAGAGCCAATGTCTTGGCAGAGAGGAGGCTCAAGATCGCTATGCCCACCCAGTGGTACCAAGGCTCTCGTCCCTCCGTCCGGGTTTTCGGGCACGCGTTGGTTAAAGAAGAAGAGAGCTCATAGGAGGTTATGATCGTGTCCGCCAGGAGCAACAAAATGGAAAAGCTGTGGGCTAAGTCAGAGTCTAGGAATTTCCCCACGCGGGTCCGCCATGTCGGGATGCTTTCGCTTGTGGCGTTCCTGTCACGTGATTCTCCAAAGCCGAAGAAGAGCTGCCATTTCCGCCTCCGGTTCCAGCTTCTGACGAGGCCTCCGATCGACGACTCAACCGCCTCAATGGCTGGGGAAGTGCTCGACTGCGATCGGACAATCCGAGAGGATCCCACAATGCGATTCGGATTCATATCGCTCCTTGTGCAAATGTGTAGAAACGCTGAAGGGACAAAAGGCGAATGCCACAGCCTGTTAAAGAAACGGAGGTGGAGTGAATGCAGAAAGGAGGGGACTTGAAGTCGCAGCAAGGATGAGGTTGGCATGGCTTGTTGTCCCTCTTTGGACGATGCGTCAAGAGTGGAGATTGTGCTGGGAGGTCAAACACATGCGGTAGCTTCGAATTCCATGCACTCCAACCCCATGGGGATTGGCCTAGTTCATATGCCAAATATGTCACCCCCAATTCTTAGACACACACACATCCCTTACCTTAATTGATTTTAAATGCAATATCCCAGGATTAAGTATCACCAACATTTTCATTTTAAATAAGTACATGCGGAAGCAATTATAAATTTTCAGACAATAAAACAATATGATAGAAAAGCAGGGCCATATTTTTCGTACTGAAAATTCATACAAACAATTCATAGTATTCTACAATACTATATACATAAGTCTGATCTAAAATCTATTTGCATACAGACAAAGTCTGACAAAATAGGATGGGATCTCGTTCTTCATCCGGGTCGTACTCGGGATCATCATCCCTATCCTCTTCAAACTCTTCTTCACTAAGCTCGTTTCCTTCAAGCTCTTCATCTTTTTCTAGCTAATCATCCTCTCCTAGTTCCTCCTCCTCAGGCTCATCTACGAGCCTGAAATGGTTATACAATAACCATTGAAACAACATCTCAGCAAGTTCTACCACATAAGACTCGATTAGTAAACAAATACGCTAACCGGGTTGCCTATACACGCACGGGTCAGGGGACTTACATTGGCCTCAGATCTCGCCTACATATTAGCACAGTTCAATAAACACCCTAGCAATCAAATCAAAGATCGATATCTTGATTAATCAACCTAGTCGATTATAAGTTAATCAGACCGCTTATCGGTCATTTCAATTCAATCAATCAATTTACAACATCAAATTAAAGCAATGATCAATCAACCTAGTCGACTACATGTCAGTCGAACCATTTCTAGGTCATTCATTCCATCCCATATAACCTTCAATAGTACACTTAGTCACAGAGCTCCATTAATATTCTCAGGCGTCGTTTTTGCCAAGGTGACATAAGTAACAGACAATATACGTGCGTTCTTTAAGGCGTCGTTTTCGTTAGTAATATTCATCATCACTAAACCACACTCACCATAGATCACAGATAGTCTACGTGCGTTCTTTAAGGCACCGTTTTCGCACAGTGATATCCTTAATCACCGAACCACGCCTGCCACAAGTCATAGACAATCTACATGCGTTTTTTAAGACACCATTTTCGCACAATGATATCCTTAATCACCGAACCACGCTTGCCACAAGTCATAGACAGTCTACATGCGTTTTTTAAGGCGCCATTTTCCAACAATGATATCCTTAATCATTGAACCATGCTTGCCACAAGTCATGAAGTCTATGTTCTATACTTCATATCATTAATCACCGAACCACGCCTGTCTATACTTCATATCTAATCGGTCTTAGCCAAGAGAATTTCCAGTTCACTCTCACGATTCTTTCCACTTTACAACTCATCAAAGCATTATAAATGCTAAATAACCATACTCAGTCATCTGCTGATCAATCATTCAATTTAACTCAATTTCAATCAATTTAGGAATAATTTCTCAAATTGCACGATTAATTCAATTTAGCACAATGTAAAACTCAAATAAATAAACAAACTGCACAACGACAATCAGCAAGAAAATTCGGTCGTCGGCTATTCCTGCCTAATTTCCGAAAAATAAATAAATAAATAATAAATTTTGAAAATTCATAAATAAATATTAAAAATCTAATTTAGGCCCGTAATGCCTAATCGAAGCTCGATAAGGGTCGGAAAAAAATCCCGAGATGCATTCAGTAAATAGAAGTACATCTTTATTTGCTAATTACACGAACCAAACACCTAACATGCATCATTAAGTCACTAATTAAATTACTCTAAACTAATCTAACCACATAATTGCACTTAATTAAATCTAATCAACCCTTAGACATAATTAGCAAACTAAGAAAGCATTAGTGAGCAAAACTCACTTGAATAAAAGCGGAGACCGGATCACTGCGACGACGGCGTGACGGCGGCCGAACTTAGGCTCGCGACAACATCAACGGGCTTGGACCGGGCCCAAGGCTTGCAAGCCCACAGCAAATTGCTGGGCTTGGGCTGAACTCAACTGGGCTTATGGGCTGTTGGACTTGAAACTAAGCTGAAAAATGGGCCCAACCGTGGACTAATGGGCTGACTCAATTCACTGGACTGTTGGGCCAAATTCTTGCGGGCTCTTGGACTTCAATTGGGCTGGAATGGGCTGACTACAGGTGCTGGAATTTGCTGGACTGATTCGGTGGGCCTGGTCTTCGATGGAGCTGGGCCCAAGACGGGATTTGCTGGCCGCGAGGAGGAAGCCGCTGGGCGATGCACGGGCGAAGATGGAGCTGGAGAAATCGGCTTTGCTTCGGCTTGTTGACTCACGCGTAGCAGAGAAATTCGGTGGACGTTGAAGATGCTGCAGTGTTGACCGATGGGTGGAGATCTCGGTGGACTTGCTTCGTGACTTCGGTGGAGTGATGGAGTCAACAAACCGGTGGAAAGCTCCACTGGTTGACCGAACGAGAGGAGGCTCGGATGCGTGGGGCTGGCGTGGCTGCAAGATGGAGATGGAGCGGCTACGGATGATGGCGCGGCTGCTGGCAGGAGCTGATGGACGCGCGGCAGCGCTGCTGATGGTCAACGGTGGCTTGCTGGACTGAAAATTTCGGTGGAGGCTTCGGTGAGTGGGCGACAAGAGCTGGTGGCTTCGGTGGAGTCTTGGGCAGCTGGTGTGAGGAGAAGACAGCGAAATGGAGGGATCAATGAAGCAACAGCGTGGCGTGGAGGAAACCTGGATGGGTGGCAACTTGATCGAAGCGTTGGGGTCAACTTTGCTGGAGTTTTCTTTCTTTGATTGACCAAGGAAGCTAGGTGCTTGGACGTGTGGCAAGAAGAGAATTCGGTGGGGTGTGGGTCTTCGGTGGATAGCAAAGAAACGTGGAGAGGTGGGCTGCTCGATGAAGATGGATACAGAGAAGGAGTTGGCGTGCGCAGGAGACCAACGAAGAAAGAGAGAATCGGATGAGGGAGAAAAATGGTGCAAAAAGTCAATAAACCCAATTAGCCCTCAAGCTTATCCATAGTCCCCCATTACTTTCTTGAGAGATAATCCACAATTAATCACATTTTGAAGCCAATTTTTCTGCCCAAAAGTCCAGCTCCGAATTTCTTCGATTTCGGCTCCAATTTCTTCACGAAATTTCCCAAATCGACATCCAATTTGAATGAAGAAAGAGTCTACAAAGTTTCTACAAGTCCCTATCACCCGAAGGCTTGGTTTGGAAGTCCATATTTCCATCAACTCAGCCTATCTAAATTTCCGTTATTTTTTCGCGGCGTTCGAATCCATTTTCCGTAAAAATCTCAGGATCTCCGAAAAATCTGCAGAGGATGAGTCGACATTCTTAAAATTGGTTGGGACGTGAGAAGACTTTCAATTTCTGAAATCGAACTCGAATTCACGGTTAATTTCCATTCGACGCATTTTTAGCATGACCTAAACTATCGGGTAGTTTTCAGAACTTTTTAGGACAAATGATCCGTGGTCGATTTTCTTTGAGCCACTATGAACCCACTCGATTCATTGATGACTCTTGATTGTCGTGAAAATCTTGAGAATCCAATCACGGACACAGGGTACCAAAACGACAGTAAAATTATATTAGTGCCGGTCGACGAGAATTTTTCAATTTAGTGGAGTCACCCACGATCGGCCACACATCTCAGTCAAACAAACATATCTTTGATTTCAAATTGATTTTATACTGTGCCGAAATGGCCTCTAAAGATGAGCACGATCGAGAAGTCGATTCCTAATCGAATTCTCAAGTCTATTGCCTTAAAATTCCTTAATGGCTTCCCTAGATAGTTTAGTTATCTCGAGAGTGATCAGTTTTGATAACAGCCCTATAGATGCACCAATGAAATACTCGATTTATTTAGTAGAAAACATGACTGAAAATCTAGGATGTCACAAAATATATGCATCGAAAAACATGGGACCTGTATCCTACTAATTGGGTAATTCGACCCCCAAAATTTTTGGCAATTACTTTGAAAAATCGAAAAATATTTTTCAAAATATAACTAGGTATCGCACTTGAAGTCGAAACTATTTGCTTCAATATGGGAACCCTAATTTTCCATTTCCAAGTCCCTAGTGTTCAAGATCAAGTCTTTGGCACTACGACCCGATCCATCAAGCTAGGCTTGGGGACCCAACACCCAGTCCATAGACGTTGAACCCCAATGTGTGACATCCAGAATTTTTAAAATAATACTTAGAATATAAAGATAAGTGTTATCTAATATGGAGTTACAAAGGTTGTTAATTTGTGAAGTGCAAAAGGTGCGAAGGATGATTTTCCATTACCGTAATCGTCAGAGTCTAATGCATTAAGCTTAGTGATAGATATTGACATGTATGTTAGTGGTATAGAGTGATGGTCTTAATTTACTGCCATGTTAGTTGTAGTCCTCAAATTTCATATTCGATGATATTCAAGTTTTGAATTTACTAAATCGATGCTTTCTTAGCATCTGTTATTTTTCACCAATATTTTAGTGAGTTAAAAATGTTTTTTTGATTTGATCAATACTTGAAACGAACACTAATTTTCTTGTTTACATATTGATTTATTAGATATTTTGATAATTTACGAAATATCTACTTTGGAAGCTACAAGTGGGCCATGTCCCTCTTTAATTTATACCATCTCTCTTCAATTCTCCACCAAGTGTTTTAAGTTACATCTCCTTAGATTGTAATATTGAACTTAGTTTAGTGATGACTTCATGCATTACATCACTCATGACGACATAGTGCATTATTGTCTTGATGATTTACTCACTTTACTTGGCTAAGAAAAAGCCATCTTTCATTTGAATCAAAATATCTAATTGTGGCTAATCTTATTAGGTCCTTGCACCCTAACTACTCACTTAGGGCTACTTGAAGCATTTTTATTGGAACACCTATCCTTTCTACCTCTAGATCTAGTGATTTTAACTTAAGGTCATTATTGCTCGGTTCATCTCTCTTACCTTATCATTGGATGGAGTCATGCAATCATGCTACTTGTGAGTATTTAACTTGACCACCTCTCTCACACTTCAACCTAGCATTTTCTTTAACTTCACTTCATCATTTCTCTTAACTTGAGTTACTTGTTTTTACCTCTTTTGGCCTATAAATAGGCCCCAATATGTCTTTAAATTTCAAAAAGAATTCCAACTTACTCTTGTAAAGAAAGAAAAAGAGATGTTCCTCTTTTATTTTCACATTCCGATCTTTTGTGTGAAATAAATGTTTTATTCTTGTGTTATCAATATTTCAAAATTCCATTTTTCAAGAGCTTGAAGGTGAACTTGTGGCTCATTCTATTTTATTAAACTAGTTTTGATAATAAAAAAAAAAGGTTAAGAGATGTTAACCTTCGTTCTTGATTATATTGTTTTGAGGGTGACTAATATTTTGATTTTACTCGGGCCTTCCATTTGAGGTAAGTGAAGACTCTGGACTAAGTTGGCTTGATCTATTTAGTACTCTTGATTTGGTTGATTGATGCTTGTCAATTAAGTTTGAATTTTATGGTAAGCGAAACTAAACCTAAAAATGAGATATTTGGGACTTGATTAAGCTACTGATATACTAGCTAAGCGTTGTAAATGAATTGTGTGGTCAATTTTTTGAGTTGTCAATATTCATGTAGTCAATTCTTTAAGTTGACAAAGTTGACATAGACTATTCTTTGCATTGTCGATGTTCACGTTACTGATTATTTGAGAAGTTGATGTTCATGTTGTCAATTATTTGGGTTGTTGATGTTCGCGTTGTTGATTTATAAGTATGGGTCTTAAGTTATCGATTTCCTACTTATGGCTGCCAATTAATGATGATGGCTTAACATGGAAATAGAATGAAGTTACATGTGTGCACGTAGTTATTTGTTGCATGAGAAAGGACAAGTCATTGTAATGCATATGGTAATTGTGCATATCTTTGATGCCCCTTGATTAAGATCTTTGGTAGGACCTATTCACCATCAAGCGAATTCCCTTGTATGAGTATATGGATGAGCCTCTAGAGTTAGTTAGATGTTCTACCATACATAATAGTTCTCTACAAGGTTGAGATTACAAGAAATCTTAAGATGACATAAATTTTATAATCATGGGATGACATGACTTGTGTAATCTTTGTATGATGTTAAGAAATGACCATCATCATATAGACGTACAACGATGTACTTATCATCGGGACACTCGTGATGAATAGGTTGAGGTGTAGTAAAATATATGTATGATTTTGTCCCCATGAGTTGGTAATGATGATGCCTCATTAGTCAAGATGCCTTATGAATTGGGAGGGTCTTAACCAGTGACAAGTATGGAATCACTTGTGTGCATCTGTAAGCTTTGTGACAAGTATGAACTTGTCTATGTATATTCTTGTGTATAATGATGAGCCATTAGGTGATACTAGTGCATCATGAAATAATATAATGTATGCTTGCTTTTGAGTAAATGAACTTGTAATGTTGTTAAAGGTTTTCATTAGAGGTTTTCATCAGC